>OZ007597.1:277932279-279132279 GCA_963931845.1 Maratus michaelseni
AATAATAAAAATTAAGAAAATTTAAAAGAATATTAAACTCTCGCCATATTAACCGTAATTACATATTACAATGTGTACGTAATAATGAAAAAATAAATATTAAAAACGAAGAAATGAAGGCATGAAAAGTAAACAAACAATTCTGTTACAGTTTACATTTGCGAAAGTTGTGAAGGATACAATAGGGTGATTTTTTTGCTTTAGATATGTTAATTTACGTCAAAATCATAAGTAATGAAATTTTATTTATTAATTCAACAGCTGTAATAGCAAAAAAAAAAAAAAAAAAAAAAAACACAAAAAAAAAAAAAACACACGATTAACAAAAAAATTAGTAAAAAAACATCGCGATCACCACAGATTGCAGCACATCACAATATAAATTATAACAAAAAATATAGTTTAAAAAAAAAAATTAATCAATTAATTTTTATTTTTATTTTGGGTTTTTTAGTCTTTATATCGCTTATTACGTTGTCTCTCGATTTTGCCCCCTAAACAAACAAACAAACAAACAAAATTTGCAATCAAACACAGAACATCCCGTTTTTTATAATGCCCGTGCATATACTTAAATCTTATTTTAGTTTCTACCATTCCTCAGGCATTAGTATTTATTTATTTATTTATTTATTTTCAAGAGCAGTAGCCGTATAAATGTTTTTTTTTAATAGTACCATTATTGTTAATTAGTATTACCCTTATGAGTTGTAATTTTCCAACGGGACGAAAAATGTTCGGGCCAGGACTCGAACCTGGGATCTCTTGGCTGAAGCTGCCATGCTCTACCAACTGCGCTATCCCGGTCGAATCTGGAAGGCATAATTCATCCAGTTAACCTTATTGATCATAGCATCTGGTCTGATATTTGAATCAGCTCAACAGAATAGATCGCAGGTAATGGAACTCCAGTAAACGCTGGATACGTGATTACACTAGATTAATTTTAACACAATTATTCAAATTGGTAAAGAAATCATATGAGTTGTAATTTTCCAACTGGACGAAAAATGTCCGGGCCAGGATTTGAACCTGGGATCTCTTGGCTGAAGCTGCCATGCTCTACCCCAGTGCTCCAACCTATCACGTATGTAGTTCCATTACCAGCGATCTATTCTGTTGAGTTGATTCAAATATCAGACCAGATACTATGATCAATAAGGTTAACTGGATGAATTATGCCCTCCAGATTCGACCGGGATAGCTCAGTTGGTAGAGCATGGCAGCTTCAGCCAAGAGATCACAGGTTCAAATCCTGGCCCGGACATTTTTCGTCCAGTTGGAAAATTACAACTCATATGATTTCTTTACCAATTTGAATAATTGTGTTAAAATTAATCTAGTGTAATCATGTATCCAGCGTTTACTGGAGTTCCATTACCTGCGATCTATTCTGTTGAGCTGATTCAAATATCAGACCAGATGCTATGATCAATAAGGTTAACTGGATGAATTATGCCCTCCAGATTCGACCGGGATAGCTCAGTTGGTAGAGCATGGCAGCTTCAGCCAAGAGATCCCAGGTTCGAATCCTGGTCCGGACATTTTTCGCCCAGTTGGAAAATTACAACTCATATGATTTCTTTACCAATTTGAATAATTGTGTTAAAATTAATCTAGTAGCATTACCCTTCTTTAAAATAAATTTATTTGTGTTGTCATTAACATACATATATTAAAAGTTATCATTAAAAACATAGTTAGTTATCCACTATAAAACACATATGATTAAGTTCGACTTTTTTAACAAAAAAAAGTATAATCCATACCCAGTTCTTCCGCACCTATTTCCTTTAACCTTTGTTTCAGTATCTTTCATTTCACGTTTCACTTGCCCTTTATTCCTTCTAAAAACTCTTATACTCATTTTTAACCATGCAGACACAAATATACACCAGAATAAATAAATAAATAAATAAATAAATAAATAAATATTAATGGCTGAGGAATGGTAGAAACTAAAGTAAGATTTAAGCAAAATTTTCAACTTATAACAAAAAATATTGTAAATTTTTATGGATTTAGATTTTTTTAATTATATTTTTTTTCATTAATTAATTCATTTTTATTTATTTTTTTGTTTTGTTTCAGGTATAATTGAGAGACTATTTAATAATCAGTTCAATTAAAAAATGATGACTCAAAAATATGAAGTCTGGCCTTGAAAATCATAGCAGAACTAGTTTTGAAAGATTACTTTTGACATGCAATATTAAAACTTTTGTTATTGTGTTTTTGCAATTCAACATTTTTTTTTTTTTTTTTTTCACAAAACATCGATAAATAAATGCAAGAAGAAGTAGCAGTCTGAATTAATTACAGGTATCTTAATAAACGATCGAATTTCAGTCAATTTTCATCATTTTAAACCCTTCTAGCTCTTTTATAAAACTTTAAAATTCAAATCCTCAATTGCCGATTACTTATTTATTACTTTAAAGCTGTTTCAAACGCAAAGATTTTGGGAAAAATTCGATATTTACCCCCCTTTTTTATTTGCTTAGAAACTACTCTGGAGTTTTTTGAATAAATTGACGCAAGTCGCTTGTAAATATGGTTAGTAGATCAAAAAGATGTAACACATTTTAAGTTGTACTGTTTGTGGTTTTCTAAGGTGCTAATTCCTTGAAATGTGGGTACCTAAAACTTAAGGCCATCAATATTAGAAAGTATCTTTACAAGGTTTGTGATATTTAAACTGATATACCTATTTTGTTATTAAAGATAAAGCTATGAAACTCTGTACGGAGTTTTTTATATTCTTTAAATTGTCTTCAGAATTTTTGCGTTGAGGGAGATTTTTAAAAATATGATTCTCATAAAAAAAAAAATAAAGACTTAAAAAAATACATTAAAATTTTGTTTAAAATAAATATTTTTATAAATCTCGAAGACAAATTAATAGTTACTCTTTTCTCTATTCAAAAGAATTAAAAAAATTGTTCAAAAGACGTTTCTCTCAGAAAGTATATCAAATTTTAAACATAATCAAAATATAAAATTTTTAATTTTTTTAAAACTAAATTTTAAGAAATTTTAATAAAGATTTTGTATATGGTGGTATGGAAATTAGTCTTTCAGAAGATATGTGTAAAATTTTAAACATAATCAAAATTTAAAACTTGTAATTTTTCAAACACTAAATTAAAAAAGTTTCCTAAAGGTTTTGTATATGATATTATGGAAGTTATTCTTTCAGAAAGTATATATCAAATTTTAAACATAATCAAAATTTTTAGTTTTTAATTTTTAAAAAGACAGATTTTAAAAAGTTTCTAAAAAAGATTTTGTATATGGTAGTATGAAACTTATTCTTTTAGAAGGAATAACAACATATCAACTTTTAAACACAATAAAAATTAAAAATTAAAAAAAAAATCAGACACTAAATCGATTAATTACTCCCAAAAAGTTTCTTAAATATTTTGTATATGGGAATTTGGAAGTTATTCTTTCAGAAGGTATATATCAAATTTTAAACATAATCAAAATTTAAAATTTTTAATTTTTCAAAAACTAAATTTAAAAAAAAGTTTCTTAAAGATTTTGTATTGGGAATATGGAAGTTATTTTTTCAGAAGGTATCAAATTGTAAACATAATCAAAATTTAAAAAAGTTTATTTTTTAAAACAAAATTTTAAAAAGTTTGTTAAAGATTTTGTATATGGTAGTACGGAAGTTACTCTTTCAGAAAGCATATCAAATTTCAACAATCAAAATTTAAAATTTTTAATTTTTCAAAAAATAAATTTTAAAATGTTTCCTAAAGATTTTGTATATGGTAGTATGAAAGTTATTCTTTCAGTAGCTATATCAAATTTTAAACAAACAAAATTAAAAAATTTTAATTTTAAAAAACTAAAAAAAAAAAAAAAAATTCTTAAGTTTTTGTATATGGGAATATGGAAGTCATATTTCCCGAAGGTATCAAATTGTAAACCTAATCAAGATTTAAAAATTTTCATTTTTTAAAAACAAAATTTTAAAAAGTTTCTTACAGATTTTGTATATGGTAGTATGATAGTTACTCTTTCAGAAAGCATATCAAATTTTGAACAACCAAAATTAACAAAATTTTAATTTAAAAAAACTTAATTTAAAAAAAAGTTTTTTAAAGATTCTCTATATGGGAATGTGGAAGTTATTCTTTCTAAGGCATATCAAACTTTAAACAATCAAAATTTAAAATTTTAATAAAAAAAAAACTAAATAAAAAAAATGTTTTTAAAGATTTTGTAACGGTAGTATGGAAGTTATTCTTTCAGAAGACATGTTGAATTTTACACAATCAAAATTTAAAATTTTTAATTAAAAAAACGAAATTAAAAGATGTTTCTTAAAGATTTTGTATATGGCAGTGTTGAAGTTATTCTTTCAGAGGCTATATCAAATTTTAAACAATCAAAATTTAAAATTTTTGATTTTAAAAAACTAAATAAAAAATGTTTCTTAAAGATTTTGTGTAAGGGAATATGGAAGTTATTTTTTCAGAAGGTATCGAATTTTAAACATAATCAAAATTAAAAAAAAATTATTATTTTAAAAACAAAATTTTTAAAAGTTTCGTAAAGATTTTGTATATGGTAGTATGGAAGTTATTCTTTCAGAAAGCATATCAAATTTTGAACAATCAAAATTAAAAAATTTTTAATTTTAAAAAACTAAATTAAAAAAAAAGTTTCTTAAAGATTCTGTATATGGGGATATGGAAGTTATTCTTTCTAAGGCGTATCAATTTTTAAACAATCAAAATTTAAAATATTTAATTTTAAATAACTAAATTTAAAAAAAAAGTTTTTTTAAGATTTTGTACATGGGAATATGGAAGTTATTCTTTGAGAAGGCATATCAAATTTTAAACAATCAAAATTTAAGATTTTTAAATTAAAAAATGTTTCTTAAAGATTTTGTATATGGTAGTATGAAGTTATTCTTTCAGAAGGCATATCAAATTTTAAACAATCAAAATTTAAAATTTTTAATTAAAAAAAAACTAAATTAAAATAAGTTTCTTATAGATTTTGTATATGAGAGTATGCAAGTTATTCTTTCAGAAGGTATCAAATTTTAAACATAATCATAATTTAAATTTTTAATTTTAAATAACTAAATTTAAAAGAAAAGTTTCTTAAATATTTTGTATATGGGAATATGGAAGTTATTCTTTTAGAAGGCATATCGAATTTTAAACAATCAAAATTTAAAATTTTTAATTAAAAATTAACTAAATTAAAAGAAGTTTCTTAAAGATTTTGTATATGGGAATATGGAAGTTATTCTTTCAGAAGGCATATCAAATTTTAAACTTTCAAAATTTAAAATTTTTAAATAAAAAAAAACTAAATAAAAAAACAGTTTCTCAAAGATTTTGTATATGGTAGTATGGAAGTTATTCTTTCCGAAGGCACATCAAATTTTAAACTATCAAAATTTAAAATTTTTAAATAAAAAAAAAAAGTTTCTTAAAGATTTTGTATATGGTAGTATGGAAGTTATTCTTTTAGAAGGCATATCGAATTTTAAACTTTCAAACTTTCAAAATTTTAAATTTAAAAAAGTAAATAAAAAAAGGTTTCTTAAAGATTTTGTATATGGGAATATGGAAGTTATTCTTTCAGAAGGCATATCAAATTTTAAACTATCAAAATTTAAAATTTTTAATTTAAAAAGAAAACTAAATTAAAAGAAATTTCTTAAAGATGTTGTATATGGGAATATGAAATTTATTATTTCAAAAAACATCATAAACATAATCAAAATTTTTAAATTTTTAATAAAAAAAAAAAGTTAAATTAAAAATAGTTTCTTAAAGGTTTTGTATATGGTGATGAATTTATATATAAACACACATATCAATAAATAACTTAAACAGTTTCCAAGTACTGTACCAAATACTCTGTGACGGACGGATAGACAGACAGATAGACAGAGAAGTGAGACGAATAGGGTTTCGTTCATCTTACAAAACCCTAAAAAAAGATTAAAAAATATTTTAAATAAAAAAAGTATAATTTTGTGTATGTAAAAGACCTCCATAAATCCACACCTGTATACGATTCTGATGATAGAAATAAAATAAACCATCATTTAGCACTTAATTAATATATAATTAATTTAAAAAAAAACGTTACCTTATTCGCAATCCTATAGTTGCACATGGAACTCCATAAAATAGAACGCCTTGCCATACCACAGTTGCACTAATACCATATTTTTCTCGCTCTGTTGTAACTAATTGCGAAGAGAAGTGGGCAAGTAGTGTTAAAACTTTAAAGGAACGATAATTTATGAAATCTTCCTCGTCTGTTGCTGTTGCCACTCTCCATTTTGCTTATTCTGCGTTCGTCTGCGCGCGATGGGTTCGGTCCATTAGCTATCGAGATTAATTACTCCCATAAGGTTATTTTTCGCATTAAACATGAGGAGTAATGATTATAAAAAGGGGGTGATTTTTCTTATCATTTTCTTTCATTGTTATTTGCATGGACTCTTTCATTGGCAGCGGTGTTGTGTTCTGTTCATGTTTGAACCTATTTATTCAATCATGAATCGTGTCAAAATTATAGAGTGAGTACAGGAAAGTCATTTAATCATTTTTAATTTAGTAAGTTGTTCATAAATATCTGCATTTATCAAAAGAAAAATAACAATACACAAAATGTGCGCTTACTTGGTGAATATAGGAATGCATTTTTTGGCCCCATATTGCATTCTTTCTGAAACTTAAAATAGTTCCACGATTAAATTTGTTCTTTTTCTTTTCTTTCTTTTTTTTTTTTTTTTTTTTTTCGCTTTTTAATGTTTCAGTATAGAAATTTCACATATTATTAAAAAGATAAAAAAAATGATTATATCATATTTGAAAATAAAATGATAAATCATATTTGAAAATAAAACTAATGTTTTATTTTCAAATTGCTTAATATTTTTTCGATTAAACACATCTATAGTCATCTTATTTTTTTTTAAATGATAAACTAAAGTAGAATAACGTGAAAAAAAAAATATATATATCTATACATTTTCCACGCATGCATTTGTATTATTTGTTTAGTTTTCCCTTTACATTAAACAAATTTCATATATTATTGGAAAAATTTTAAAAAGAACATTCGTAAAGATGTTTTATATTCAATCTGCTTAATATTTTTTCTATTACTACATTCATAGTCATTTCGATTTTCAAATGATACGCTTAAGTAAGATAACCTTAAAAAATTTGTTCTATGCAGACGATAATTTTTTAACAGATAGTGTGATGTTTGAAGTATTTAGTGTAACAGCCGTTCGAAAGTGTCATATTCCTAACACACGAATTTAATTATCATAAATTAATAAAGTTTTAAAACATATATTATTATTTAGTGTTAATGTTTATATAACTGATAACCTTTCAGAAGAGTCAACGAGATCTAAAAATCTGAGAAATGGAGCAAATATTCCTATCACCAAGGGATAAGGGTCGATGTAATAGAGCAGAGCAACGAATTTTATTACACTTACCGTTAACTTTTGAAAGAGTATTATTATTATTATTATTATTATTTTTACAGTTTTCTACTGAGATTTGGCAATTAAATTTCTAACTATTAATTAATTACTTCCATAAGGTTAATTGCTTCCATAAAGTTATTTTTAACTTTAAACATGATAAATAATGATTAAAAAAAGAAAAAAAAAGGAAAAGAGGTGTGGTTTTTCTTATCGTTCCATTCAGTGTTATTTGCATGGACTCTTTCATTGTCACCTGTGATCAGGTTGAGTATATTTATTCAATAATGAATCGAGTCAAAACTATAGATTGAATACAGAAAAAACAGTTAATTATTTTGAATTCGGGAATTCTTTAGTTTGTTTATAAATACCTGCCTTTATCAAAAATAAAATAACAATACGTCGAATGACATACAATTGAAAATATAAAAAAAATGTTTTATTTTGAAATTGCTTAATATTTATTTGATTAAATACATCTGTAGTCATCTTTTTTTTTTTTTTTTAATGGTAAACCAAAGTAGCATAAAGTGAGAAAAAAAAATATATATACATATTCCACGCATGCATCTGTACTATTTGTTTAATTTATCTTTAATGCTCCATTAAACAGATTTCATACATTATTGGAAAGATTTAGAAAAGAATATTCGAAAAAAATCTTTTATATTTAATCTGCTAAATATTTCTTTTGTTAGTACATTCCTAGTCGCTCCAATTTTCAAGTAATAAACTGATTTAGGATAACGTTAAAAAATATGTTCTATGCAGACGATAAATTTTTAGCACATAGTATGGTGTTTTAAATGTCTACTGAAAAAGGCTTTCGAAAGTATAATAAATTTAACACGCGAATATAATATTTATAAACTAGCAAAATTTTAAAATATATATTATTATTTAATGTTATTGTTTATATAGTTGATAACATTTCAGAAGAGTCAATGAGAAAAATCACTATCAAAATCAAAATATGATAGTAATATAATTTGAGAAATGGAGCAAATATTCATATCACTAAGGAATAAGGGTCGATGGAATAGAACAGAGCAACGAATTTTATTACATTTACCGTTAACTTTTCAAAGATGGTTATTATTACTTACACATCATACGTCGTATAGGGTAAGTCTTGTAATCGTTTTGGAAATCGAAAAAAAAAATTGACCGATTTACACGTTTCAGACACTGGAGATTCCGAAAAACATATTAAAAAAAAAAAAAAAAAAATGCCGTCGCCTGTCTATCTGTGTTTCTGTGTGTGTGTGTCTGTAAACGCTCTATCTCCCGAACAAATTGAGATAGAGACTTGAAATTGGGTATGTACTTAGTATGGAATAATGGGAAGAAGCTTATTGAATTTCAGTAACCTCGATTATTTTTTTCGGAATCTCGAAATATTCATTCTGATAAAAGATAGATAAAAAATTTCGAAATTGTTTATTTTAAGGAGTGACTATAAAAGACTATATATTTGTCATCCTATTTTTCGCACTCTTCGATTTTTCATGACCCTGTATTTCATTCCAATTTCAATTCAAAGATATATTTTTAATTGGAAATGAGACGCTTCATCCGACCCAGTAAACCGTTAGTTAATAGGATTATCAATTTTGGAGTTATAAGGCTGTTTCTTTTACGCAATTCAGTCATAGAGCATTTAAAGTTTAGGACGTCATCAAGCTACGATTTTATTCGAATTGCAATGCATTTTATAAATAGTTTACACATGTTTTACATTCATATTTTATATTATGCATACCCATGATTGGTAAGTATTACGGTGGCCCACAACGACTAGTTTTATTTATTTATTTTTCAGTTCTCCTACTGGGATTTGGCAACTAAATTTCTAATTATTAATTAATTACTCCCATAAGGTAAATTACTCCCATAAAGTTATTTTTCACTTTAAACATGAAAAATAATGATTAAAAAAGGGGTGGTTTTTCTTATCGTTCCATTCAGTGTTATTCGCATGGACTCTTTCATTGACAGCTGTGATCAGGTTGAGCCTATTTATTCGATAATGAAGCGCGTCAAAACTATAGATTAACCACAGGAAAGTCATTTAATCATCTTTAATCGGGTATTGTTTAGTTGTTTATAAATATCTGCTATTATCAAAAATAAGATAACAATATATGGTACAGGTAAAATAGACTAAAAATTGAGTAACAGACGAAGTGGCCATTCAAGAAAATTTGGGAAGAACTTCGTTTTGGAATTAGAAATAAAGAACAGATGAGTCCCTAAAAAATAAAATTGTTTTACATTTTTTTTTTTTTTGGGGGGGGGGGGGGGGCAAAGGGGAAGCCCGTTAATTATTAAGCATTAGCTATCAGAAATAATGTCTAATTATTAAATGATAGAATTTTCCGGTACGAATTAATTTTCCCAAACGGAAAGAATTTTCCAAACAACCCAAAATATATGCAATAAATAACTATTTGGCCGAATATCCGAATACATAATATTAGGTTAAGTTTTAAGCCGAATATCGAATATTCAGTGGTCAAATAATGACTTTTTAAAAATTTCATTTCGATTGCATATAAGTCATCTTTTTTTAATTTTTGAATTAAAAATGAATTAAAGTTGATTTTTTGTTGTTGTATACTTAAAAAAAGATTTCAAAATTTTAAACACTTTGATGTCAATAACAGCTTTTACAAATTTAGATTACTAATAGAATAATTTTATCCAACACTTGTTATTCATCAATTAATCAGCTTCATTACCAGAGGCTGATTAAGGTTGTCTAGGGCCTAAGGCTCAGGCAACCCTTCGAGGATTCCTCGAATCAAAATAGTAGCTATAGAATTTTTTGGAAGGAGTATTCGGAGGTTATCATTAGATATTAACCAAGTTAACCAAAATCTTTTTTGGTTTTTGAGCAAATCATTCCAGAAAACTACATTTTTAAGAATCACTTTATTTATTTTGGGGATCCATAAGCAGTGGATCCAAGGCCCTGGCCTAAATCAACTTGATCTTGTATTTAAGAAAATTGTACAGAAAATAGGCAAACTGTAAATGGAAACGTGGTAAATGGAGGCATACAAATGAATTTCAATGAACATCCCACCTAACGGTTAAAAAAATTAATGCTTGCTTAAATGCACATCAGCATGAATCAATATACAGTAAGAAAAATATTTTTATTTGTATAACAACATTAAATTAATTTATGTAAATGTATTACGCAATTATATAATTGGATAAGCATTTGGAGCTTTTCTAATTTAGAAAGGTATTGAAGTATAATTCCTCAATATTCTTCATTAAATATGCTTTAAAAAAAAAACACATTTTGAAAAAATATTTTCTTTATTAATCTGAATTTGTTCGATTAAATATCAACCTTTATTTGGTAGGGACGAATATTTTTAAAAATAACCGAATAGGTTGAATACCGGATACTGTCCGAGTATTCGCTACAACTTTAATGAAATAAGTTAGCTAATGTACGAGGGAAAGTCATTAAGTAAGTCACAAAAGGTAATTAAATAATAGCTTACAACGATATTCACTTCAAAACTATTTTTATTTCTCAACATATTCTCCACCCATATTTATGAACTTATGTCACCATTTTATCAGTGCCCCAACACCAGCTGTATAACATTCTTTGGGTTGCTGTCTCAGCCACAATAGGACTTCAAGTTGAACCTTTTCATCCTCTGTGAACATACTCCTGCTTCCAAAATGGTTTTTTAGTGGACTAAACAGATGAAAATCGCTTGGGGCTAAGTCGAAGCTGTATGGTGGATGTTGAAGAAGTTGCAAGATGGTGTTCACAGAGGATGAAAAGGTTCAACTTGAAATCCTAATGTGGCTAAGACAGCAACCCAAAGAATGTTATGCAGCTGGTGTTGGGGCACTGATAAAACGGTGATATAAGTGCATAAATATGGGTGGAGAATAGGTTGATAAATAAAAATAGTTTTGAAGTGAATTTTATTGTAAGTTATTAATTACTTTTGTGACTTACTTAATGATTTTCCTACGGCGGCGAACTGCTTTATATTTTGCGTTCAATTGCCAAAATTTATAACTTTTTTTTTTTAAATTTCTTCTACTATGATTAAACAACTTACATTTCTAATAGTAAATTAATTATTTACATAAGGTAATTAATTACTCGCATAAGATAATTAGTCGAATAAAGTTTCGTGTCAAAATTATAGGATGACTGAAGGAAAGCCATGTAATCATCTTTGATACAGCAATCGATTATAGTGTAGATATAAATATCTGCCATTATAAAACATGAAATGACTGTAAAAAGGAAATTAAATGAATTCATTTAAACACAGCGAGACTCTCTGTTATGAGAGGTACAATTTGTAGTATCTTACGCAGACAATTATATTTAAGGCAACAGAACGATTTTTAATATTTAAAACAGGCTGTTTAACCCGTTTTACGCACGGAAGTTCATTGATTTAATTCTAAAACCAAAATTAAAAATAAAAATCAGTACAACCTGATGTAATATGTAATATGTAGAAAAATATTTTTCTACTACTGTGCATTTTTTTAATGAAATTTAATTTATCATGCCGCTATGGCAGCAGACGATAAAACGATATCTTTGGAATATGAGAATAAATAGAATAAAAAGTTTTGTTGATGTTTGTGATAAAATATTTTTCTTTATTTTCCAAAAAAGGCAATAATTAAGCGCAATTAAATAATCTCTAATTATTTGAATGCAAGGTAAAAGAATCATCGTAATACCTGCTGCAGTTTCTTAGTATTGCAGCGTGGCGTACGTAATATGTCTATCTACCATTGCACTAAACATTTAGAATTGGTTATAACTCGCGCGATTACGTGTTAAACATAAAACAAGAACGAAAAATCATGCGTCAAGCATAGATTACGAAACACTTTCCAACGCTTCCAAAATAATTTTACAAATCATTACCGTTTAATAAGCTGAAATATAACATCTAAGTAAACAATTTGGAAAAAGCATAACCTATTTAAAAATGTAATTTCAGGAATTTCCAACATATACAATATTCGGAAAAATATCCGAATACTTTTATTCAGCCCTGTATCGGATCTATAGATTTGTATATATGCTACATAGGATGCTAAATTTTAGTTTAGTTAGGAAACGCGTAGCACAGTTTAAAATTCTCCTTCTGCAGTTTCTGTCAATAAACGGAAATGTGTTCGCGAACTTTTGTGCTGCCCTGTATATGATCTACAGAATGTATACACACCAAGTAATAGACAAAAAGTGAGTTCAATTTAAAATCGCGTTCAGCAACTTAAAACGAACTTCCAGGAATTATTGTTAACAGACAGTAGATAATTCTTTTGTGTGTCCCTGTAAATGAACGATGACTACTATACACATAATATTCTGTAGTAATCCTCTTGCAATGCACCTTAGTGATGTATATAAATTTCAATGAGTTTAAAATAGTGAAACATTATTTAAATAAACCGCAGACGATTTTTCTCCATAGACGTAATGTAACGGAATTATTTTGACTGTCCCTGTAAAGTAACTATAAGTGCTATGCACACCCTATTCCATATTAAGCTTCTTGTAATGCACCTTAGTGATATATATCAATTACAATGTGTTTGAAATTGTGTAACATCATTAAAATAAATCGCAAATGATTTTTCCCCATAGACCGTCATGTAACGGAATTCTTTTGAGTGTCCCTGTAAAAAAACTATAAGTGCTACACATTTCAGTTGAAATAGGGAACATGCTATAGATGACGACAATAACATATAAAAATTGCAGGGCAATCCGAGCATATTTACGGCAGTTAGAGCACGGCCATATGTCAGACAAACAGAAGTCATAATCACTTTTCAACTAGGTTGGAAAGTGTTAAAAAAAAGACAAAAATTCGTCAAAAACATAAAAAAAAAAAATCTATTTAAAAATTTCAATTTTTTTTGCCGCAATTGTTTATGGGCCGCTTTACCAGCAACCCGTGTGCTAAATTTCGTAGCCCTGCGCCCTGTGGTTTCCGAGTTTTTGTGGTTAAATAGATAGATACGCGCACGGATTTTAATAGGGGAGATTATTTTGTTGAAATGGGTAAAAATGAAGTGTTAAGTTTAACATTTTCTGTCTGGTGTCGAAACAACTTTTTATACTTTTCCAATTTACGCGTTTTTGAGCTTAGGTTCCAATTTATCCGTATGTGATCTAATGGTAAAATGCCTCATGTATAAAGCCAGAGTAATTTTTTATTTATACGTTTCCTCTTCAAAAATTTCAAATTCGAAATTGATTCTATAGGGGATGAAATGTGGTATCCAGCGATATCCCCGCCTCTTTCTCTCTGTGCATGTTTATGAGAGATAGAAAGTGTGTGTGTTGGCCTGTCTAGCACACACACTAATTTTTACAGCACACGACTTGTGGTACAGCGCCTAGAATACATAGTGTGGAAAACGGTTTTACCGTTTTGTAATTCAAAATTTTCGAATTCAAACCGGAAATTCTGAAACAAGAATTTTTACTTTATGAAGTTACGAAATATTTGCCATTAAGTAACGAAAAGAACATTATTGGGAATTTCTGGTATGTATGCGAAATTTCAGAATTTTAAAAAAAGCCAAACTGGTAATGCTTTAAAAAGTGCTAAAAAATTGTAGCCGATAAACGTGCAACGATGCGGTACAATAATAGGGTTATCGCAGTGACATCGGTTTTAAAAATAGATTTACCTCTAGCAAAAGTAACCGTTTCTAAAATCTTCTTGTAAGCGTATATTTCAGATGTAACTGATTTTGAAGTTAGTTTTTTTATCATATCAGGGAATTAATCTTTTCCACTCTTCTAGCAGAGATTCATCCTTTGGTATGCTAAATAGGGATAGTTTCTAGTTTGCTGTATTGTATCGAGTACTGCAATCAGGCACAAAAGAATGCGTATCATGTTTTTTGGCCATGATCAATATCATTCATATTTTAAAAGCTTATGAAAATCACTATCAAAGTCAAAGGAAATAATTTAATTATTTAAAATATTTACCACCAGCTGAAACGTTTTCTCAGTTCGATTCTTATACAATGTTTGCGTTGAAAAGAGCTAACAGACAGTGGCGTAGCCAGAGAGGGGAGGTCCAAATGCTCAGGAAACCAATAATATTATAAAGTTTTCTTTGCCTTCAAAATAGCAGAAAATTCTCCGATTAGATAAGGCAAAAATATTTTATAAAATTAGTGGTGTCCAAATCATCTTCCTCCCTGTCTACGCCACTGCTAGAAGATGTCGCTGCGATCGACCCTGTTACCTTTTCAGCATCATTCTACATTTATCGGATTCAATATTTTAGTACTATTTTGTAGCCGTTTTCCACACTATGTACTCTAGGCGCTGTACTTGTGGTTCACCTGGTCTGATGGTTAGGGAGGGCGATGGTTACTAGATAAAAGTACGGGTTCCACTTTAAATGTAAGGTTCTGATCTCTTTAGCCCTAGTGTGCAAAAATATGACCGTAGCCTTAGCGCCCGTAATCAACCAACCACGTGGCTTGTAATTTGATATCTAAAGTTAAGTTTTAGCCTAAAATTTAAATATTTTGTTAAAAATAGGAAAGAAAAAAATTAAAATAATGAAACTAAATAATTATGTTTGGGAAACTTAGTATCGATGTAACAGAAAATCAGAAGAAAAAAATATTTCTGGAAATACGAATGAAAAATTTAAGATTGAGAACTGTCTCTTCTTGATTCTTCAATAAAGCATTTCATGACTAAAGAATGATATTAATTTTTCTAATTAATTTCATGATAAAAATCCCTATAGTATTTCGTCTTATAGTAATTTTCGCCCCGTAAGTAATATTATTATCTTGTTTTTAAATTTTTCTCTCTAAAATCAATTTTAAGGGTACCCTTTATTTTTTTTTAAAAAAAGATTCGAAAAAAAAAAGATTTTCTATTTTTTTGCTTAAATTATATTAAGACATTCCTCGTATATTCTGACCAAGTTTGTAAATATACGAGAATTATAAATAGATGAAGGAGGACTTTTTACTGTATACATGTTCTTTTAAATGAATCACAGTTAAAATCTTTAAATTCAATTTTCTCTGTATCTGTTTTTTCAATTTATCTGTATCCATATGTTCAGAATGATAAAACTTAAACATATATTTCTCCAGTGACTTGATATTTTAACAAGTTGGAAATTGTACATTAAAGGTGACATAGGAGGTGCGTTCGTTTTATAACTAGTGTCACAATGTAAAAAAAAATCATCCTTATTATTTCAGTGAAATGAATTATATCGTCTGAAAAGAGCGAAATGAACATAAATTTTTTTAACACTTTCCAACCTAGTTGAAAAGTGTGTTTATGACTTCAGTTTGTCTGGCCGTATGGCTGTCTGCCGTATGGCCGTCTATCCGTGCTCTAACTCCCATATATATGCTCGGATTGCCCTGCAATTTTTTTATGTTATTGTCGTTATCTATAGCATGTTCCCTATTGCAACTGAAGTGTGTAGCACTTATAGTTTTTTTACAGGGATACTCAAAAGAATTCCGTTACATGACGGTCTATTGGGAAAATCCTTTGCGGTTTATTTTAATGATGTTACACATTTTCAAACACATTGTAATTGATATATATCACTAAGGTGCATTACAAGGAGCTTAATATGGAATAGGGTGTGCATAGCACTTATAGTTACTATACTGGGACAGTCAAAAGAATTCCGTTACATTACGTCTATGGAGAAAAATCGTTTACGGTTTAATTAAATAATGTTTCACTATTTTAAACGCATTGAAATTCATATATATGACTAAGGTGGATTACAAGAGGCTTACTACAGAATATTGTGTGTATAGCAGTCATCGTTCATTGACAGGGACACACAGAATAATTCTCTACTGTCTGTTCACAATAATTCCTGGAAGTGCGTTTTAAGTTGCTCAACGCGATTTTAAATGTAACTCACTTTTTGTCTATTACTTGGTGTGTATAAATTCTGTAGATCCTATACAGAGCAGCACAAAAGTTCGCGAACACATTTCCGTTTATGGACAGAAACTCCAGATGGAGAATTTTAAACTGTGCTACCCGTTTCCTAACTAAACTAAAATTTAACATCCTATGTAGTATATATATATAAATCTATAGATCCTATACAGGGCTGAATAAAAATATTCGGATATTTTTCCGAATATTGTATATGTTGGAAATATATGTTGGAAATGCCTGAAATTACGTTTTTAAATATATTATGCGTTTTCCAAATTGTTTACTTAGATGTTATTTTTCAGCTTATTAAACGGTAATGATTTGTAAAATTATTTTGGAAGCGTTGGAAAGTGTTACGTAATCTATGCTTGACGCATGATTTTTCGTTCTTATTTTTTCTTATTACGTATGCCACGTTTACAAATGCGATTTTTTTTTTTTTTTTTTTTTTTTTTTTTTTTTAATACCAGGCAGCACTATGTAAAATTCACTCTGAAGATCTTGCTTTGCGAATGATTATGTCTATGGTTTAATATTTTTATAACTCATAAGGAACGAATCTCCTGTGTTTATAGACTCTAATGGATTGAGATATTCGGCTGTTAACGTAATTTTCATTGAAGTTATCTCAGAATCTATACATTTTTTTTTAATGTAACTCATATCTCAAACAAATAATTTTTTGCAACAATCTTTCTAAAAATGTAACTTTTATGCCATTTTATTCGAAAAAATAATTTTGAATAAAAATGGCCGCTTGGCATATGAAAAAAGAAGTGGTTTGCCCCTATTTGTTTTTCTCAGTCACATGACTTGCACTTTTATTTTATAGATAAGATTTAATAGAATAAAGAAAACTTTTATGAATATCTTTTTAAGTTTTGATTCGACTTTCATAAAATTTGAAATGACTCGACAAAATTCTACAACGATAATATATATTAAATTTCAAATTATTCGGTTGGGTAGTTTTTGCGCTGTTATATGCGGACAGACGGACAGACCCAGATGACGACTATAGGTGCTACGTATTTATATAAATACGAACGCATCTAAAAATGAAAGTTGTATAGGGTGCGTTTGCTAAAATTAAGCATTAGATTTGCAATAATATAAAACGTTTAGTTAATAAAAATAAAAATGCTACGCAAATAGTTTTTTTTTTTACTGCATTTTTACAAATATCATGACAGTTTGAATTATTTTCTTTCAAGCTAATTAACGTCTTTAAAATATGATTCTTAAAGTTTCAGACAACACTTCTAAGAATAATATACATTAAAAGAACACTACTACAAAACATAAGCAGGAATGGAAATTATGCGTAGCCCTAGTACAGCGCCTAGAATACATAGTGTGGAAACCGGCAAATGGTGTAATGCTTTAAAAAGTGCTAAAAAGTTGTAGCCTATAAATGTGCAACGGTGCTCCTACGAAGCCTACGATAATGTTGCAACCAGAGACAAAAAAAAATGCGTATCACGTTTTTTAGCCATGCTTTCATAATTTAAAAAAAAAACTTATAAAAATCACTAAGTCAGAGGAGAAAATGATATAATTTAAGTATTTAAAATACTTACCACCAGCCGAAACATTCTAATACAATATCAAGAGCTAGCAGATGGCGCTGCGAATCCATCCTAATATTTTCAGCAACGTTGTACATTTATTGGATACAATTTTTTAGTACTATTTTGTAGCCGTTTTCTACACTATGTATTCTAGGCGCTGTAGCCCTAGGCTACATTCGTTACAACTTAATACATTTTAATATCGATATTTTAATATAGTAAATTTCGCCTTTTTTAATACTAGAAATTTAGCAAAAAAAGACGAAGATTACAATACAGAAATGCTGGTTTTAAAATGTAGGAACTGTTTGAGCTCTACGCAAAATCCCCATCCCTCAAGAAGGGTTTTCTAATTTAAAATTTTTAACTGTACCAACAGAATTGTCTAATTTCACGATAAAATTATTTTCATTCATAAAATCATTTAATAAGATGGTAAAATGTTATTGTAAAATACATTAAAAAAAGTTAAAAGGGTACCGAATACCCTAAACTGTTTTAATAAGGCACTTCAGACTTTTAATATATATTATTAAAATATTTTTATTATATTCTACTACCCAATGTGTACTAGTTTGCAAAGTTAATTTTCAGTATTTGTTAGCTATACTTTTTACTTTTTTCTGTCTATGAAGAAGAATGTTTTGGATTTGTAAAAAATTTCAACTTCCGGTTTTCGACGAATTTATACGTTTTAGAGGGTCCTGAACACGATTGCAGTGTTTATAGAAAATGTCTGTCTGTCTGAATGTGACACAAATTTTGTAGACGCTCTAACTCACGAACTACTGCGTAGAATAAGATGAAATTTCGTATGAAGTTCTATTCTATCGTTATGTAAACTAGTGCTGATTTCGTTTTGGCAAAATCCAAAGGGGTGGTGCAAATCGATGATTCCTTCGATTTTTCCGATTCTTATATTTCCAGTTTATGTGCGAAAAATTCAACGAAACGACTTGAAATTTAGAATCCTCATGATAGGAATAGTTTTTCATTCAATTTTGGTTGCGGTCATCTAAGAAAGGGATGCCGAAATTTACTGATTTGTTCGAAATATACGGTGCTTATATCACCAAGTTTAAACTCACCGAATTCAATGAAACTTAACGCTTAGTATCCTGAATATGAGAATACATTATGCAAAAAAACCTATTTTCTAAATCGATGTAATTTCTTGTACTATTAAAAATAGGTGTTCACTTGTTAATGTCTGTACATATACTTATTTATACATTTTACTAATTTTTTTTCAGACATTATTTATAAGAAGCATGGTTAAAAATTTCCATTAAAAACGTCCTTCATTTAAAAGAATTAAAAACAGTCTCTGATAAAAACTTCCACCACCTAACAAAAGCGCTTTCGCCATTTTTTTAAAATGTTGGAAGAGAGAGAGAGAGAGAGAGAAAATATTGAAATCCGATAGGGGGAGCTCTTCAGCCAGCAGTCATGTATATAATGGAGAGGAAGTTGGTTAGAGATCACAACTGATGATGCCCTGGCGGGGGGTGAAAGCGCTTTTGTTAGGTGGTGGAAGTTTTTATTAGAGACTGTTTTTAATTTTTTTAAATGAAGGACGTTTTTAATGGAAATTTTTAACCATGCTTCTTTATAAATAATGTCTGAAAAAAATTGGTAAAAGGTATAAATAAATTTCTTGTACTATTTAAATTATTTAATTGATTTGATTTTATATAGAAGAAGGTTTTATGATAGCCACAACATACTATTTTATAGATGGTCTGCTGTAAAAAGTACAGATTATCCATGGTCCATAAAGGATTGTCCCGGTTTCCTTACCTCATAACTTTTGATTTGAGAATAAGGACGAAAAATATTTATTACATATTCGTTAAATTACAACTCAAAAAGTTTTTGTTAATAACACAAACAAAGTTAGATACGGGTAAAAGTTGCAACTCAAAACGCTATTAATCCAATAACCATTACAATCAAATGATAATTAATATTAAAATTTTATCAAAGTTATCAAAAACTCTGCAAATTATAAGGAAAAAACTTGGTAAAATTTGGGACTGTTTTTATAAAAACCTGAATTTCTCTTCGAATATACATGCTATCTTCATAAAAATGAACCCAAATTATTACAATAATCCACTTAATCACAATCTACAGTTTGAATGCTTTTGCAAAATTAGTTTTTACAGGGTTAGCCAAAAGATATTCGTTTTTCTTCAATTTGTTGACGGCCCCTTATGCGGTTTCGGGAAAAAATCTTCGCGGAAATATACGACGTCTATCATGTTGATTACACTCCTGAAGTTTCAGGATAATTCCTCATGCATCTTTCCAGATATTTAACAAAACGTCTAAAATCGCAAGTGACCGGTCATCATTGGAAATATAGTGTATATATATACGTAGAAAAGGATTATTTCATGTTCGTCATAATTTATAGAGCTTTTAAATAAAAGGGAAAATTCTTAAATGTACTATAATTTTATTTAATATATTATATTTTATTTAAAAACGTCCTATATATATATGTAGAAAATGATTATTTCATGTTCGTCATAATTTATAGAGCTTTTAAACAAAAGGGAAAATTATTAATTTGAACGCCCACCATCCATAGACAGAGAGACAGTTACAGTTTTCTGTTTTCAAAGACATTATCACAATAATTTCTCCTAAAGTAAACTTGAATGGCAGCAATAAACAAGGACAAAAGAACTATTTATTATGATTTGGCGATTAAGTGAGATCGTATATTTAGCGTTAAGTTTGATGAGAGATTTACCGTTTTCAATTTTGAGTCAAAATCATTTCAATAATTTCTAGTAGATTATAGTAAACCTGAATGGCAACAGTAAGTTGAGAGGAGAGAACACTTTTTTTTTTCGACTTAAGCATCTGCGGGCAAAAAGCAGCACCGGAACTGATAAAGTTAAAAATGTTGGAACGTTTTGAGCAATTTTATGCTCCAAGAAACAGAGGTGACGCATTTTAAGATAACGGTTTTTTTCGTTTGGCACGAAATATCGAACAGACAAATTCGTGGAGAAAATGGAAAATATGATCTAGAAAATAAATGCAAATAAAGTAAAGGCTAAGGTTAGATTAATTATTGTTGACATAAAAACAAAATTCGAATATAAACTTCCAAATTACTCTAGATTTTAACTATGCGTTAAAGAGCCTTATTATTTCAATTGCTCTTTTATCTTTGCAACAATTTTTTTTCAGGGCTATGGAATTATGCATAATTTTTTTTGCAAAATGCTGGCAAGATTTCATATGCAATCTGTTGAGAGATTATGAGGCATTGTAAAATGGCATGATAAAAGTTCACTTTTCGTCAATATTTACAATCTTATGTCACAGAGTTCATGTAGCGACGCCACGTCTTTATTCAAAAAATCCCCGACGGCTCGGCCTACAGGCACAGGTAGATTTCGAAGATGCAGACAGTGGGGGTGACTGTTTGTTGGGAATTGCAGAAGAAATGACCTTTTTGATTCAGAGAGGGCAAAAACACAACACAACTATTAAAATTAACACACACAAAAATAAAAGACCTCCTAAAAACATATAAATATTGCATCCTAATATCATTCGACATAAAGGGAGCCTTTGACAGCATAGACTGGCAGGTACTGGGAGAAACAATAATAAATTCTCCACTTCCCACATATATCAAGAAACAACTACTAAGTTTTCTAACCAATAGACATGTAATAACAGACTACACAGACAACACATCAAAACGAAAAGTCCACCAGGGCTGTCCACAAGGTTCGCGCCTTGGACCCCTGCTGTGGCTACTCATAGCTAACAAAATACTAATAGAGTTCTATAAAAAATTTAAAAACCTTAGATGTTTCTGCGACGACTTTAACATGATAATCCATGCGAACAGTCGTCGCGATCTAGAATTAAGAGCAAACAAAAGAATAAAACTATTCCTAAACATATGCAACAACTTAAACCTCACACTATCTACAGAAAAAACAGTATACATAATGTTTGGTAACAACATCCTAAAAGCCCGCCCACCAACACTAAAACTTAATAACACTACAATAAAACAAGTAGAAAACATAAACCTCTTAGGCATAGTCTTTGAACAAAAACTTATATGGCAAACCCACCTCCAAAACATCAACAACAATCTATTATCAATAACATCTTCAATCAAAAGGGTTTTTTCGGCAAACTGGGGGGTGAATCGAGCATTCCTCAGAGAATGGTACCTCACCGTGCTTGAAAAAATCATTGATTACGGCTCAGAGGTGTGGTTTGACCACCTACGAATAATCGACAAGAGAAAAATCCAATCAATTCAAAGACTATGTCTCACATCCATAACAAAATGCTACAAAAACGTATCAACACCGTCCCTACAAATTCTGCTCGGAATACCACCGCTACTCATAACTCTAGAATATAAAAACATCAAAAATAATATTAACACGAAACAAGGAATCCTAATACACAATAACGAAATAATAACAAAAGAAAAAATAGAACAAAAAATCCATAGATATCAAATAAACCCAGAAAACCACATAAATAACTTAATAACGACAGAATCCATAATAAAACAACACAATACAATACACATCTACACAGATGGTTCAAAGATAGAAACAAACACGGCATGTGCATTAATAGCTTTTAAAAATGATATTAAAATCCATGAACAAGTATACAAGCTACAAAACAACAACACGGTATTCCAGGCAGAACTCCTAGCAATAATAAACACAATAAAATGGGCCATAAACCGAACAGAATCAATATTCCAAATTTTCAGCGACAGCCAATCATCAATACTAGCCTTAACTAACATATTCCCAACAATCCAGAACATATACGACATACATCAAACAATAAAACATAACAAAAACAAACTCTTTTACCTCACATGGGTGAAGGGCCACGCTGGGAACAAGGGAAATGAGCTTGCAGACAAACTGGCAAATGAGGCTGCCACTTACTGTGATCACCCATTATCCAGAGACTTTAAACTCCCAAAATCGTACCTCAATAAAATAATTAAACAAAGTCTCCTGGATAAATGGCAATATAACTGGGACCACTCGGAAAGTGGCAGACACACATACTCATTAATACCGAAAGCTCATTTCTCACTCATATGTAGCGACAGGGTCTCCATGTTCTTTCTATCAGGCTGTGGTAGCTTTCCATCATTTCTACACAGAATAGGCAAGAAAGATGATGACATCTGTCAATGTGGTCAACATGGAGACCCGACTCACTATCTTTTTGGTAAGTGTCGCTACATGAAACATAAATTCCCACAAGACACAAGTAAAACCTTCCAACAAAACATAATGGAAATCCTCAAAGACAATACTAAACTTAAAAAACTATATGAAAACTATAACATTCTAAACGAAAAATACTCATTTATCAGATACAAATATCTAACTTAAATAAACTTAAAATAAATAATTACATCTCAAATTTAATAAATACCTGTGATCAAGACTGCACTATCAATAACAAATTGTAAATACTAACCGATAAACTGTAAATAAGTAATCAACTCATCTTAAACTGTAAATATTATATTTATACTCAAGAATAATTCAAATGTAACTTCAAGTAATAATCAAATCAACTAATATATATTAACCCCTTATAATGCCCACCCTCTTGCCAACTGGCAAAAGTATGTCAAATAAGATCTTCCATAAAAAGAAGAAACTCAGACAATATGCCATGTGGCATTAAATAATGCGATTATCTTGCCACTGGGCAATAGTATGTATAAAAGAAAAGAAGAAACTTCAACAATATGCCATGTGGCATTTTAACAACTTGTCTAAGTCCGAATGAGGACTTCAGAAATTGTAACCCTCAATGTAAAAAGCCAAAAATTTTCTTTTCAATAAATCAGGGCCGGCTCTGCCTGGGGGGTCTTTCGAAGGGCGTTCCCATGACTGAAGACGCTAGTAGTAGCTATTTTCCTACCTCAGGCTTTGGGGCTTGTCCCAACCATATGCCAAAAGCGGGTTCCTGAGGTGGGGGCTTTCAGTAATTTTCAGTTGGGACCACCCACTTCGAATTTTAAATGTGTCTCTAGGCGGAGCCGGCAGGGATTTTTTTTTTCTTTTTTTGGCTATAAGGGTTGATCTTATAAAAAACTTGTCAATATAAAAGTTGTAGATAATATTAAGAGGATTTATAACAAATTTAAATGGATTTGATATATTGTGATTGGACGAAGTTATGATTTTTTTTTCTTCTGAAAACCCTACCCCCCCCCCCCCCCCCCATCCCCTTGGGGCCATTTTGAATGATATCAAAAATTTGTAATACATAAATTTTCAGCACTTTTCCTAGAAGTAATAATAACTTTAAACGGATTCGATACGTATCATAATTACGAAGTTATGGGTTTTTTCTTTTTTCACAAAATCTCCCCTTTCCCATGGATCCAGTTTTGCCCATTAACGAACTTGGCCGTGATTTTATGCCCCTTGATTTTATGTATCAGTTTGGAAGATATTTATGCAGAGTTATTGAAGTTATCGTGTCCATAAAAAGTGATATACATATATATATAGTTTTGAATTGGAGGGTGGTTTTGGGTTCTGGCAGTCATGATCGACGTAGATCTGCAAAAATTTTTCAGAAATTCCAACTTAGAGGAGAATGTAATAGGTAGTATTTCTTACGAAATCTACCTAAAAAGGTAACGTTTACTGCAATGCTTAAGAGACAATTACAATTTCATGCCTGCGGTTAAAATTGAGTTTTATTTTATTATTTTGTTGTATAATGTTTATTATTTTTTTAAGCATATATTTGTATTGATTTAATAAAATAGTCTGTGAACGTCTGTAAAATTTTCAAATGCTATAATTTTAAATGATCACTTTCGCACCAATAATGTTCATTTTTTTTTTTCAAATATTTCATTTGGCGTCAACAATTACGCTTGGCAACAACGGTGTTGGTATAACGGAAAAATACCAATAAAAATGAATAAAAATATGTTTTTTGAAAATTGGATTTTTTTTTTTTTTTTTTTCATGCAAGAACCTACGCATTTCTACCTCTTTTTTAAACGTCAAAACAACTTCATAAATTATGCTTACTTTTTTAAACTGAAAAACTCCCATAACCCCTAAAGCAACGGAAAATATTTGAAAAAGATAAAATCGCCATAAAATAGTGTAGCTTAAACTTTCTCTGCAATTTTCCAAAACAAATCATTTCTACCATGTGAGCCACGGAGGAAGATAGATGGAGGGGAAAGTAACGTTGAAATTTTACAATACAGTTTTTCTCCTTATAGATGGCGCTACGGTAAACTGAAGGCTGTCCTAACCTGCTTCTGCAATGCTTTTCAATGCGAAAAGCATTCGTTTTTTAAATGTTTTTGATTGAAAATTTGAACTTTAAAAAAAGTCAAACAAGTAAAAATTTCATTAAATAAAGTTTTCTTCACACCATGCATATATTTTAATAGATATTTAGCGTTTCGATTGCTTTTTATAACGATTTAAATAAGAGTTCATCCTGACAGAAGCATCTGAATAGTCGTTTAAAAATAAATATCACGGATATTGTACTACGAAGAAATACGGAATGGATGTATAATTTTTAGAGATTAAAAGTATTATTCAAATAAAAACAGCTTCAGATTACAGCCAAACAAATAGCACTCTATAAGACAATTTAAATGGCCATGTCAATTAGCCACAGACATTAGCATGCATTAAGTATAACATTTTAAAAACATATACACTAAGATCGATATACTAGAATAAAAATTTCTTAGTTTAAAAATGATTACATGCATATAACTTTAAATTAAAGTATAATAAAAAAATCCCTGATGGCTCGGCCTACAGGCACAGGTAGATTTCGAAGACGCAGACCGTTGGGCGCCTGTTTGTTGGGAATTGCGGAAAAAATGACCTTTTTGCCATGATGCGGCAGTTGGAACCGCCTACTTCGAAACCTAACTTGTTTGCAGGTGGAGCCGGCAGGGGTTTTTTTCTATAAGGGTTAGTCCTACAAAAAACTTGTCAATATAAAAGTTTTAGATAATATTAAGAGGATTTATAATAAATTAAACGGATTTGATATCTTCTGAATTGACGAAGTTATGAATTTTTTTCTTCTAAAATCCCCCTTCCCCACCCCCTCTTGGGGTCATTTTTAATGATATCAAAAATCTGTCATACATAAAATTTCGGCCCTTTTCCTGGAAGTAATAATAACTTCAAACGGATTCGAGACGTATCATAATTAAGAAATTATGGGATTTTTCTATTTTCACAAAAAGCCCCCCCCCCCTCCCCATCCCACATTGGTTCGATTTTGCCCATTATTTACGAACACCGAGATTTTATGCCCCTTGATTTTATGTATCAGTTTCGAAAAGATGCGGGAGTTGGAACGTTTGCAGGCGGAGCCGGCAGGGATTTTTTTTTTTTTTATTTTTTTTTTTTTGCTATAACGGTTGGTCCTATAAAAAACTTGTCAATATAAAAGTTTTAGATAATATTAAGAGGATTAATAATAAATTTACGCGGATTTGATATCTTGTGAATTGACGAAGCTATGATTTTTTTTCTTCTAAAACCAACTCCCCCCCCCCTTGGGGCCATTTTTAATTATATCAAAAATCTGTCATACATAAATTTTCGGCCCTTTTCCTAGAAGTAATAATAACTTTAAACGGATTCGATACTTACAATAATTAAGAAATTATGGGGGTGGGTTTCTGTTTTCACAAAAAGCCCCCCCATTTCCCCCCCCTTGGTTCGATTTTGCCCATTAATGAACTTGACCGAGATTTTAAGCCCCTTGATTTTATGTATCAGTTTGGAAGAGATTTATGCAGAATTTTTCCAGTTATCGTGTCCATAAAAAAGTGACATAGACAGATAGATAGATAGATAGATAGATAAAGTTTTGAACTGGGGGTGGTTTTGGGTTCTGGGAGTCATGATCGGCGTAGATCTGCAAAAATTTTCCAAAATTTCCAACTTATGTGAGAATGTAATAGGTAGTATTTCTTACGAAATCTACCTAAAAGCACTCACCTTTGGAGCTGTAAACATACTTAAAAAAAAAAAAAAAATCTTCGATTTTTCTGTTGTTTATCTCATCATCATAGCCCGATCTACATCCCGGAATAAAGCATTTATATCCCATCTTAAATTTATGACATATAATTGCTATAATTAAAAATAATCGAATAAAATACTTTCGGAATTTAACATGTAATCTAATGACATTCTGTTTAAAGGCAGCCGCCAAATTTTACAGCGCCCTCTTTCGTTAAAAAAATATGACTTGCATTTTCGATATCCTCGCCTATTCTAGTTTCCCCTCCAGGTTCTTTCTCCGTGATGTGAGCATTCACAAAAACAAAACACAAAACACAAAATCTGAAAATGAAACCATCGTGCCGTTGCCATAATCAGAATTTAAATTTTCGATTCGTAGCATCGATTGATTTGCAGACAACTTTTTTTGTTTGTAAAATCGTCTGCAAATAACCGTAAGTATGTGTGATTAAGGAAATTATGAGATAAAATGTGTTGGACACAGTTCACCGACGTAATTTGTGTTTCGCGTTTTTTCAAGATGAAATCTTTTTCTTTGGTATTTCTTACTTTTCCTATCGAAGCAAAAATGGGATATAATAAGGGTTATTTTTTGGTGAGGAAAAAGTGAACAGTGTGTGTTGATAAGTGCCGTAGTTTGATAAATGTTTTTGATAAAGAGGAGAAATTATGTGAGGTTTGCTTTGATATTTTTAGATTAAATAACAATGTTTTGTTCTTTAATTGTTTTCCCCTATTACTTTTTGTTTCAACGAAAAGCTAAATGCATCATCAGTAAAGGGAGAATGTTGTTCAGGGTGGAGTAAAGATGTTTTTTTTATTTTTTCAAACAAAACGATCGGATATGTTTTTTAAAATCTGATATTTTTCTTTTAGAATCGGATTTTTTTTTTTTTTTTTTTTTTTTTTTTTTTTTTTTTACAATATTTACAAATTAAAAATTTCACATGAAATTATTTAAACTATGATTAAATTTATTATGATTAATGATCAGTTTTCGCAATTTTATTTCTTTTCTTAAGTATAATGCGCTATATTGGTATTTATATATGATAAAATATGCATGAAGTACATGAAACTGCGATTTTATTTATTTATTCTCTGCAAATCTCTGGAAAATTTTCACGACAGATAAAAGTCCTATCAGTTAATATCAAAAATAGAGGAAATTAACATGAAATTGAAAAGAAAAATTAACTTCAACTTGCATTCTAAGTTGCCTTTTTGCCAGATCAAGTTGTTCTTCATTATTTTCATACATAGTCATAGTTATCAAATCAATTTTTATTGGTATATATATATGATAAAATATGCATGAAATACATGGAATTGTGATTTTATTTATTCATTCTCTGCAAATCTCTGGTAAATTATAACGGCAGATAAAAATCCTATCAGTTAATATCAAAGATAGAAGAAATTAACATAAAATTGAAAAAAAAAAAATCAACTTGCATTCTAAGTTGCCCTTTTGGCAGATCAAGTTGTTCTTCATTATTTTCATACATAGTCATTGTAATATCATGACAGCCGAATGACGCACTGATTCTTCTTTTTAAAATTTAAATACAGAGTTTATTAAAACTGAGAGCTGGTATTTACAATAATATACACTATATACATTTTCACTAATATTCATAAAAATTCCACCTAAACCACATTACTTCTTAAAAACCAAAATATACTCGGATGCATTTCCACATCCTACTTACTCCGAACGAACCACCATTCCTTCTCCCTTCTCTTCACTTCCGTTTACTTTTAAAACAAAAAAGGGTTGGAAGGATATTGGTTGCATGACACCCCCCCGATAAGATTGTGCTACGCAAAGCGAAGCAAAATCTGACAAATAGCAACCATACAACTATACAGCATAAAATATATATAAAAACACAATTCAAAACAGATGTATAGAAGCCTTGTTATAATAGTTATAATGAATATATAATAAACATATAAAAAATACTAACAATTCAAAACAGATGTATAGAAGCCTTGTTATAATAATTATAATGAATATATAATAAATATATATAAAAAAACACTAACAATTCAAAACAGATGGAAAGACGACTTGATATAATACTGCATACCAAAATTAAACACAAAATAAAGTATCACTTAAATAATCCTTATACAGTAACCAGTCGTGACAGACTATCTGCATTTTTTAATTTTGCACCTGGGCAATGAGAAATATTTATATTATATCTTTGTAGAGATAATGCCCATCTTTGTAATTTTGCAGACTGAGGTGCAGATTTCTGAAGATATATTAAAGGATTGTGATCAGTTATTAGTTCAATTTCCGCACCAAACACATAAACTTCAAATTTCTTTAATGCCCACACTACCGCATAAGCTTCACGCTCGATAGTCGACCAGTTTTGTTGCACCTTAGTGAGCTTTTGGCTAGCAAAACTAATAGGACACAACTTTTCTTTCTCATCTTTTTGCGATAGACAAGCACCAACTCCATAAGAACTGGCATCACACTGAATAGTGTAAGGCTTTTTAGGATCTGGTGTATACAGCTTAGGAGCTTCACACAATAATTGTTTTAAAGTTTTTAAAGCCTCTTCTTCAACCTCAGACCACGGAATGATTTCTGGGATTTTCTTTTTTGTCAAGTCGGTTAAAGGCTTGGCGATTTCAGCATAATTTCTTATGTAGTCACGATAATAATTAAATAAACCCAATGCACTTCTGAGGGCTGTTTTGGTTTTAGGCGATTCTATTGTCTCAATGGCACGTAACTTCTCCGGATCGGGCACATGTCTACCTCCTCCTATGACATGACCTAGATACTTAATCTGTGCCTTTGCAAAAACACATTTTTTAACATTAACTGTGAATTTCAGATCAGTTAATTTAGATAAAACAGCGTCAAGATGTTTCAGATGATTTTCCCAGTCATTTGAAAAAATAGCAATATCATCCAGATATGCTCGACTGTACTCACGATGTTCATCCAGAGCATTGTTGATCGATTTCTGGAATGTGGCAGCCGCATTGCGCAATCCAAAAGGCATGACGTTCCATCGGTATTGAGCACGATGTGTTTTAAAAGAAGTAAGATCTCGACTCTGTTCTTCTAGAGGAATTTCCCAATACCCTTTTAATACATCTAAACATGTAATTATGTTAGCACTTCCTATTTGATTAATTAATTCAGTTGCATTTTCCATAGGGTAATCAAAAGGTTTTGTCACTGTGTTCAATTGACGAAAATCTATACATAAGCGCATGCTACCGTCCTTCTTTGCGACACATACAACCGGATAAGCTATTTCAGCTTCACTTTTTTCTATAAGTCCTAGATGCTCTAACTCTTCTATTTGTTTATCCACTTCATTTTTTAGCGATTCCGGAATTTTATAAATATATGGTTTCTTTCTTTCCGCACCTGGTAATAAACGAATTTTGTGTGCTCCAACGTTGGCAACTTGAATTTTGCCTGAGAATAATGGTGAATGTTTTTGTAGAAGTTTACTTAACTCTAATTGTTTATCAACCTCCAGATGACTAAGGTCTACTTCTATATTATTTTCATTCGAAGTATTAGCTTTAATTGGTGTTGGGTGAATTTCACCAAATTCTACATCGTCTTCAAAAATGACCCCAACAGTCTGTACTCTTACGTTAAATTTCCTTATTTTATTCGCATGAACATGTCTGACACCCCCATCAGGTAATTTCACTTTATACGAATGTGGTTTTATTCTTTCAAGTATTTCTCCGGGTCCTGTCCATCTAGCATATAATTTATTGGTAGAATCAGGGATAAGTAAATATACTAAATCGCCTTTTTCAAATTCTTTCATTCTACTTCGACGATTGAAATAGCGAGTGTAATTTTCTTGTTTTTCTGCAGCAGTTAAAGAAGCAATGTCAGCGGCTCTTTCCAAATTTATTTTTAATTCTTGTAAATAGTCTACTGCTGAATTACTAAGATTCAATGGTAAGGGGATTTCACCTGACCATGATGACTTTAGTACTGCCAAGGGACCTCTAGCTTCCCGACCATACATGAGCTTAAACGGTGATACTCCAGTTGTGCAATTTGGCACTTCACGGTAGGCAAAAAGTAGAAAAGGAATATGTTTATCCCAATTAACAGGATCCGTACGAATTACATGATGTAGCATTTGTTTAAACACACGATTAAATTTTTCAATTAATCCATTTGAAGCGGGGTATGATGGAGTTGAAAAGCGAGGACATGCCCCTAACCGGTTCTCAAATTCTTTAGTCAGTTCAGATTTAAAATTAGTGGCCTGGTCTGAACAGATAACTTCAGGAATTCCGGTGCGCATAAAAATATCTAATAAAGCATCACACGCCGTTTTCGCAGAGAGACTCCGTAATGGTACTACTTCTGGCCATTTAGAATTTTGATCAATTAAGGTAAGACAATATTTATGCTTCCTTCCTGACGGCGGAATAATTTCACCTATACAATCAATATTTACAGTATGAAATGGATATGGTGCGCGGACAACAGGTGTAATCGGAATTTTATCTGTTTGTTTCTCAGGGCTTTTTAACTGACAGTTCTTACATGTTCTACAATAATTTTCTACATCTCTTGAAATATTCGGCCAATAAAAAGATAATTTAATTCTTTCTTTAGTTTTTCGCATCCCTAAGTGGTTTCCAAAAATTGAATCATGAGCTAAATCTAATACTTTACTTCTGTAACTTTCCGGTAACACGAGCTGATATATTTTATCACCGCAAATAGTTTCTTTATGATACAATAAATTATCCCGTATCAAAAAATTATTTTTTCCTAATTTAGCGTCCTTGAATGAATTCTTTAAAGTTGCGCAATCTTTTTGTTCTTTACAAAACTTGTTAAACTCTGAAAATTCATCATTTCGATCATTTTGTTTATTCTCGGAAGAAATAAAACAAACATTTAATTTCTCTTCCGCGAGCGGGGGTTCTGAGCTATTTTTAGCTTCGTGACCTTCGAACTCCTGCAGTTGACTATTATTACACAACTCTTCATTTTGAAGTTCAATCAAAGCATTATACACGTCTGGAGTTAATAAACAAGGCACATTTAAGTTTTCAGTGAAAGCAAAAAGCGTATTTAAGGTAACATAAATTCCGCTGTTAGGTAATTTATAATGGATGGGTATAGTAGCCAAATTTGCTTGTACTTTTTCTTTGAAAGCGGATTGTAACAAAATACTACCTTTAGCTTCGATTTTCAGATCGGGAATTAATGACGTATTTAAAATACTAATTTGGGTACCGGAATCATTAATAGCTTCTATTTCTTTACCTTCTACATAAATAGTGATTTTTTTTAAAGGAAAAAGAGTAACTTCGTTTAATTGATCATTCATGTGTAAATGCCTGGAACTAACATTAGTGACTACTGCATTACTATTTTTATTTGGATTCAATTTATTTGTATCTTGTTGCATTTTCGGTTTTCTCTGACCCTGATCATCATTTTGAGTATAAGATTTATCATACTTATTTCTTCTGTTTGGGCACAATTTTGCTAGGTGTAATGGGGAATTACAAATATAACAATCACGTGATTTTGAGAAGTGTCTGTTCTCATACGTAGCTTGATTTTTCCTTAGTTGTGGGGGAACATATTTAGTATTATTATCATTATTCACTTCACGATAAATAGGCCGTTTCTCAAATTTTGTTTCCTCGAAAGACCTGCCTTTTGCAGTAAAATAAATGTCACAGTCTTTCGATAACTGATCGGGCAAAAGCCAACTTTCTCCTTGCTTGACTGCAATGTGAGTAGCTAGCTCATTATCCAAAGTTTCAAAAATTTTATCTGATATTATTAAATTAATAAGTGAATCGAAATCTTTAACGTTTCGAATTCTACAATAATTTAACCAACAGGATCTTAATCGCGAACCGAACTGTTGATGGGTTTCACCAGGTAATCTTTTAGCGTTTCTAAAATTTTGTAAACAAGTAAATGGGGACGGTTCATATTCTTTCAAAATTAAAGATTTAATTTTATCATAATCAGCTAATTCTTCATCATCAATATAAACAAGAACATTTCCTGCTTTTTCACCTACTAATTTTAGCAAAATTTCCGATTTATATTCCTTAGGAACATTTTTGTGCTTAAACGCTCTTTCTAAAGAATCAAAAAAGAGATTCCATGTTTCATTTTTCTTGGGCACTGGGATTACCAAAACTTGAACTGCTTTAATTAATTTATCTAATGATAATGACGTATTATTTTCCCCTTCGTTATGGGTTAAATTCTCGCTTCTCATTTGTTGTTGTAAACGCAATCTATTTACTTCCTCGCCATTTTTTCTTTCTGACACTGTAGTCGATAAAAATTCAGTTACGAAATCTTTATCTTTTAAGTATTCTTTAGATTTCAATAACAAATCTTTTAATTCGGGTACTCTCTTACTAGCATCAGCTTCTTCACCTATTTCTTCCAGAACAATAAGTAAATCTGCTTTAGTTACGTTTTTAAACATTTTCGAATAAAGTTAACAGTATCTTACTACACAATCAAATGATAAAAAAAGAATAGCTCACCTCTATTTTGTAATCCAAACACTGTGATCCAAAGCACAACTTTTATTATTTTAAATCGTAGAAATAACTCTTGTTCTCGTTATGAGAGCGGGCTGTAATATCATGACAGCCGAATGACGCACTGATTCTTCTTTTTAAAATTTAAATACAGAGTTTATTAAAACTGAGAGCTGGTATTTACAATAATATACACTATATACATTTTCACTAATATTCATAAAAATTCCACCTAAACCACATTACTTCTTAAAAACCAAAATATACTCGGATGCATTTCCACATCCTACTTACTCCGAACGAACCACCATTCCTTCTCCCTTCTCTTCACTTCCGTTTACTTTTAAAACAAAAAAGGGTTGGAAGGATATTGGTTGCATGACAGTCATAGTTATCAAATAATTTTTAAAGCTGTAGTATTAAAGTAAACACAAAACGAAATAGAAGTGTAAAATGCTTTAATAGAATTTTTTTTTTTTGTAAAAATCAACAAAATTATTATTTTTTCATTCTATTTCTTTCCTGAATTATAATGTGCTATATTGGTATTTATATATGATAAAATATGCATTAAATAAATGAAATTACGATTTTTTTATTCATCCTCTACAAAACTCTAGTAAATTCTAACAAGAGCTACAAGCCTATCGAATCAAATGTACAGCTAATATCAAAGGTAGGAAAAATTAACTCTCATTTGGAAAAAAAAAAAAAAATCAAAACTTCAACTTTCATTCTAAATTTATCTTTGGCAGAACAAGTTGTTCTTCATTATTTACATGCATAATCATATTTATCAAATCTATTTTTAAAGCTCTAGTATTTAAATAAACATAAATCCAAATGTAAGTAAAAGTTGCTTTCATAGAAAAAAATTGTAAAAATTAACAAAATTATTATTTTTTCATTCAATTTATTTTCTTAATTATAATGTGCTATATTGGTATTTATATATGATAAAATATGCATTAAATAAATGAAATTACAATTTTTTTTTAATTCATCCTCTGCTAAACCCTAGTACATTCTAACAACAACTAAAAACTTATCAGCTAATGTCAAAGTAGGGAAAATTAACTCTCATATGAAAAAAAAAAAAAAAAAAAAAAAAGAAACTTCAACCTTCATTCTAAATTGCTCCTTGGCAGAACAAGTTGTTCTCCATTATTTACATACATAATCATATTTATCAAATCAATTTTTAAAACACTACTATTTAAGTAAACACAAAACCAAATATAAGTGAATGTTACTTTAATAGAAAAAAAAAATTGTAAAAATCAATAAAATTATTATTTTTTTATTTCTAAAAAAATTTAGACGAATTTCTAAAAAATAAATAAATAAATAAATACTTGAAAATTCGAGTGCGAATAACAATGGACACACGCTCTTTACAATCACATATCCCGTTTCTTTATAATCTTTCGCATAAGACTTTTACAAAAATGTAGACTGAAAGGGGTTAATTATTGCTAGTTAAAAGAAAGACAAAGTTCATCTTATCTGCACTAAAGAATACAGGGACTCAAGGACGCTTGTCTGGATTAGAAATAAGTAAAATCAATAATATTGCGTGATCAAACGATTGACATGCTAAGTTTTATAATTGTTTTTATAATACGATTTACAAAAATTAAACAAGATTAAGAATAAGAATAAAAATTAATAAGAAAGTTAAACCAGATTAATTAAAGTTAAGAGAAAGTCAAAAGATAAGCTGGTGGTTTTTATTTTAACGCCACAAATTTGAAAGAAAACACCGTATATATGTAACAAGGGAACCAATTTTGGTAAAGTTCGCACCTTAGCATTGAGACTTGGTGTATTTTTACAGCCCTACAGACCAAACTTAGAGAACCGATGAAATATGTCTGCAGAAATAGTATTATATATATTTTTCCATACATTTAATTTTAAAATAAAGAATTTCTATTTGTTAATTTCGGTCAAATGCGAGTTAAGTCGCCCAAATATGGTACTATGAATCGAAGCTTATACTCATACACAGCAGACGACTATGACATTTGTAAGTAATGAATTTTTAATTGTTAATTTCATGAAAAAAGCGAGTTAAGTCGCCCAAATATGGTGCTACAAGTCCAAGCTTCTACTCATACACAGCAGACGACTATGACATTTGTGAATAATGAATTTTTAATTGTTAATTTAATGAAAAAAGCGAGTTAAATCGTTTAAATATGGTGCTACGAGTCCAAGCTTCTAACTCACATACAGCAGACGACTATGACATTCGTAAGTAATGAATTTTTAATTCTTAAATTCATGAAAAAAGTGAGTTAAGTCGCCCAAATATGTTGCTATGACTGCAAGCTTCTATTCACACACAGCAGACGACTATGACATTTGTAAGTAATGAATTTTTAATTGTTACTTTCATGAAAAAAAGGAGTTAATTCGCCCAAATATGGTGCTATGAATCCAAGCAGCAACTCAGACACAGCAGACGATTATGACATTTGTAAGAGTGAATTTTTAATTGTTAATTTCACGAAAAAAGCGAGTTAAGTCGCTCAAATATGGTGCTATGAATCCAAACCTCTACTCACACACAGCAGAGGACTATGACATTTGGTCAGGTTTGCCGGGAAAAATTCTACGGTAACGAATTATCGAATTTTGCGCCGCTAAAAATGCGCCTATAATGTTCTATTTTTTCAAAATGAAATTAGCAGGTTCTTGAAGGAATTTTTAAACTTTTTTTTCCATATTTTAGTCTTATTATTAACTAATTTGTATTTTAAAGTACTTACAAAAATCTATGTTAGAACAATACATAAAAGCCGGTATGCTGGTAGGTACCTGGTATATATGTATCTCATATTTTCATTTTCTTATATTATCCATAGAGAGTTATTGAATATGAAATAAACAAATAAGATTGTAAACATTAAAATGTGTTATTTCTTTTTATTGAAATAATTGTGAAATTAATAATAATAATTAAAAATATATATATTTATTTTGTGTAGGGCTGAAGGGCACTGACTAAATTAATTTCTTAATTTCTTTAAAGATCTTACAGAATTGAAAGTTTCAAAAATTGTTTTGTTAACAATAATATTTAAAAATATAAATGGTTTTGTAATAATTTAAGTTATTGTTTGACTGAACAGAACTAGTTTTTATTACCTTATTGAATTTAAAAAAAAATATTTTATTTATCCAGAATTAATGGTTGTGCCAAAAAAAAAAAAAAAAAATTATACATGATACTATTTTTATACATGAGTTATACATATACTATTTATACATACTTATACATATACTATTTTTATACATGAGTTTTGGTAGTGGATAAATTTTAACATGTTAGTCAACTATTCGTTTTCTAATATGATTTTGGGAAACAATGGAGTCTTTAAAACAATTTTTTAAAGACCTTACACAATTGAAAGTTTAAAAATTTAAAAATAAGTTTTGTTAGCAATAATACTTAAAAATATAAATGGTTTTGCAGAAAGGTTTTACACAATGGATTTTGGGAAAAATAGAGGATCTATTTTTTTTTCTATTTACTTTAAATAATTAAAATGCATGACTGAAATTTAGAGTTTTTTTGTCATCATTTAAGTTTGTTTTTTGTTTTTTATTATTTGATTTTTATAAATGTGCTATGAGCAGATAACATAGATTCATCCCGTTTTGGTCTAAAGTACATAATTTGGATCAATAGACACGTCCATATTACGGACAAAAGTAATCAATATTTCGTCCCGATATACAGTGGTGGCCAAAAGTGTGGACATTTTTTGAAAGTTTCATGTTTTTCAACTTCATGTACTTGTAGAATATATTCATTTTCAATTAAATGCAAACGTTTATATATCAAATTGAAGGTAATTTAATGTAGAATTCAATAATAAAAACAGTATTACAATATCTGTATTACAAAAAAAGTTATGCAACTAATAGTAAGATCTATCTTAGATTTGCATTTTTTTAAAGTGATACTTACACAATCAATACTTAGTAGGATAACACTTATTTTTTAAGACAGCTTCACAGCGTCTTTTCATCGAGTGAACGAGTGTTTGGAGTTCATCTTTCGTAATCACATGGTGCCAAGAAACAATTATAGCTTCAATAAGTTGTCTTTTATTTGGATGGACGTTTTTTTCGTACAAGAATTTTCAAACGTCGCCACAAATTTTCAATTGGATTGAGATCAGGGCTGTTTCCTGGCCATAGTAATATATCTATGCCTTTATTTTGAAAACCATACTTTGCATACTTTTGCTGTGTGGCATGGAACTGAATCCTGCTGAAAAATAAATGGTGCGTTGTTGGGGAAGAGATCCCTGATGGAAGGTATCAATTTTGGTTTCAGGACAGTTTCGATGTATTTTTTGGCATTCAGGATGCCATCAATCACTTGAATTCGGCCCACACTATCTGCAGACATACATGCCCAAATCATGACATTTCTTGGGTTTTTTGTAGTTGCTTCAATGCAATCAGGATGAAGTGCTTCTCCTACTCTACGTCTCACGTATTTTCTACCATAACTACCAAAGAGCGATATTTTACTCTCATCGCTCCAGATTACTTGCTACCATTGATTTTCTGACCATTTAATGTGTTATTTTGCCCACTTAACTCGTTTTTCGCGTTTCTTTTGATTTAAATATGGCTTTTTCCTTGGATGTCTAGCTTGTAGTCCAAATCCTGATAACCTTCTTCTTATTGTTCTTGAACTTACTGCAATACCCGCTGCATTCATTTCACATCTAATGGCATCTGATGAAATTTTTCTATCTTGAAGACATAGCCGTTTAATTTTTCTATCGGCAGTAGCAGTTGTGCATTTTTTTTCGGCCTGATTTGGCCTTATTTTCCACTGATTTCGTTTTTTCATAACGTAAACAGAACTTTCGTACACCAGAACAAGTCACTGAACCACCAACTTGTCTTGCAATTTCAGCATAAGAGAGGCCATTTTCTCTCAATATGACAATTCGGCTTCTTTTTGTAGATGTCCAATTAGTTCTTTTTGTTGATGACATTGTTTAAAATTAGTTTAATTAAAAAAAGGACTTTAAATATTCAAAAACAGCAATACTCTATTTAATTGTACTAGTATGCATCATTCCGCAAAATATTTCCACAACAATAACTCTTTCACCAATCAGATAACCTAAACTATAGTTACAGACATTTGATTGGTCCTCAGAACAGTTTTTGTGATTGGCTAGTACGCTTTTATTACAAAACACGTCCTTATTCAAAACGATTTGTGTTTGTTTGTTCTACTAAAATGAGCATAACTTTTTTTGTAATACAGATATTGTAATACTGTTTTTATTATTAAATTCTAAATTAAATTACCTTCAATTTGATATATAAACGTTTGTATTTAAGTGAAAATTAATATATTCTACAAGCACACAAAGTTGAAAAACATGAAACTTTCAAAAAATGTCCAAACTTTTGGCCACCACTGTATGTACTTTTTGGATGAAATATAGACAAATTTTGAACGTCTATATTACGTCTAAAATTCATCTATATTTCGTCCCGATATAGGATTTTTTCGATGCAATATGAATAAATTTTGGACGTCCATATTACGTTCATTTTATGTTAATTTTAAGTTTATTTTGTCGTCTAAAAGACGTAAAAGGTGGTGACACTTGGTTATAAATCGATGAAATTTACGATGATATGCGGATGACTTTTAGACGTAAAATGGACACGTCCATTGATTCAAATTACGTACTTTAGACCAAAACTGGACGAATCTGTGTTGTGTTGGTTAAGGTAAAGTGGTTCTTAAATGGTCTATGCTCAACTACGCGAAGCTTTCTTGCACAATTTCTGACTCATTTTTAAACGCAAAAGCATACAATTGGCGAGCCTGACTATTGAAGCGATTTGGAATCGAAATGAGGTTTCCATTTTTTGATAAACAAATTACTTATCGAGTTACGAGCGATTCGTGTCACATGACAACACGTTTTTCTTCTTGCTCGCGGTGCCACGGCGGGAACGTCAAATTTGACATTATTTTCTGAAAGATCTTCTTTACCAAAAAAATTGAAAACGTACTCTAGCTGCCAGCTTCACCAAAAGTGGTTCCCTTGTAAGTTAAGTTTTCCAAACTGGCTATTTTATGACAAATTTTTTAGGTGCGTTCGTAATTATATAAATACGTAGCCCCCTATAGTCGTCGCCTGGTCTGTCCTTCTGTCACGGCGCAAAAACTACCCAACCGAATTGTTTGAAATTTAATACATTGTAATCGTTGCTAAAGTTTGTTGAGACATTTCAAATTTTATGAAAATCGAATCAAAACTTAAAAAGATATTAATAAAAGTTCCTTTTTCATTCTATTAAATCCCATCATATGTAATTAAATCAATGATATCTCATGATAGGTATAAGGATTCTAGGTTGCCATGGTGATGACATCCTATTTAAGAGAGAGTCCTATATTTCCGTATCACTGAATTTAAAAACCGAATATGTATTACTAGAATTGTTTCATTATAGCAATCCTATAATCTACCGACAGTTTTTTAGAGAGATGTTTCCGAAGAAATATTAAATGGAAAGTGTGTATAAATAGGGATTTCAAGTCCTGAAATTTTCAAAGCTAGGATTGAGTTTCCCATTGGAATTTTCAGTCAATGTCAACAAAAGATGAAACGTTGCCAACTTAAAATGTACTTATTTTATGACGGAAATGAATCATACCATAATAACAGACGATTTAATTCATTTTTTCAGTGAAATAATAACGATGATTTTTTTTTACATTGTCTTGCATTGGATATTTGCGCATAGTATAATTTTAATGTAACAGAATTGCAATGAATTGTTTGTAAAAGCGTATTAAAACTTAATTTCATAAAATAAAATTAATATCTATAATGGGAAAATTTGCATCATGCATTTCTGCATAAGAGTGCAACAGCTATTACACCAAGATCTGAATATTTATAAAACTAGTTACTAGTCCGAACGCACTTCATGTGTAACGTTTGACGTAAAATTTCCAACTTGGTTTTATTCATTTTTGTTCGCAAATTAGCATGCGTTCTTATTCAGAAAGTATGTAATCAAGCATTTTTTTTTTTCATTTTTCAGTAAAGGCAGAAAAGCGTTTAGAAAATGCTGTCAAAAATGACGTTTTGAAGCGAAATTCTAGACGAGAAAGCGTGGGGAAGAAAAAAAAGCTTCCGTCATGAAACAAGAATTGCATATAACCAGTGTTACCAGCCTATACTCTCACAAAAAGCGGGACAAGGGCTTCTAAAAAGGCACATAAAAATACAGTAAATTCTACGAAAACGGAACCTGTCTATAACGGAATCCTGTTTTAAACGTAACAAACTCATGGTCCGTACGGAAGGAATACCATACAATTATACCAACTAAGATGGAATTTTATCAAACTTCAGAATATTGTAAGCCTTGACCTAAATGGGTGCCGATTTGTTTTTGGTGTAAACAGCCCAATAGGTGGCGCTACTAGGCTGCATTTTTTACGATTTATGCGATTGCTATATCTCAAGAACATGCACGGAATTTCAGGTTCATATTCTGTTAGACTTTGACATAAATACACACTTTTTAGGTTTTGGTGTAAATCACCCAACAGGTGGCGCTGCTATACTGCATTTTTCATGATTTCTATAACAGGTATATCCCGAGAACTAATGCACGGAATGTCATCAAATTTCATGTTCTGTTAGACCTTGACATAAATAGACGATGATTAAAATATGTTGTCAATTGCCAAACAGATGGCGCTGTGCTACATTTTTCACGATTTCCGTAATAGCTATATCTCAAGAACAAATAGATTGTCATTAAATTTTTGTTGCAGACGATTTGATTTATATAGAATAAAGTACGAGTATTATGGTGGCCACAACATACTAGTTTTCAATGGCTTATTATTTGAATAAAACACAGAATAGACACGATATGATAAAAAGGAAAACTCACCCTTTGCCGGTTTGTTTCTTTGATTGCCGGACTATTGTTATCCTGCTTGTTTTCTTCTCCGGCGTTACAGTTATTGTTGTTGGTGTCACTGTTGTTGTTTGTACCGGTGTTGACGTTATTCGGCTGCTGCTGTATATCATTTTTGAGGCATTCCAAAGAGCGGCTGAAAAGAAAAATAAATTTGTTAATCTTCAGAAGCATGATGATATGAAAATGGAAAACATGGGAGATTTTTTTATAGTTTTCCTGGTACTTCTCTATTATCCCGTCGACCACTTTTCATAACAAAAAACTATCACCAAACTGTAACGCCCAATAAACGGGAGAACGTTGCCATTGGAATATCAAAATATCTAAATAAATAAAACATAAGAATTTAAGGACACAATTGTTATTTTAATGAATGAAATAACTAACAAATCAGTAAAACATAATGAAAAATACTCGCAAATGTCGAATTAAAAACCACTTGATGACATAACAAACACGTATAATGCTTCTGAGATCCAGTAAATGGGACTGCATTTTTGGCGTTTAATCTTACAGTTTGGCGATAGTTTTTTGTTATGAAAAGTGGTCGACGGGATAATAGAGAAGTACCGTTTTCCTTTACATCTAATAAGAATTAGAGTTGTTTTCATTAGAATTAATTACAATTAAGGGTACTGGTCAATCAGGTCTTGAATTTCCCTTTCTAATATTAAACCTATTGTGATGATGTAATCAACCAATCATCACATTCATTAATTATCCACAAATTTAAAAGTAAAATTCCCTTTTACAAATCTAATTAATTAAAACTTCCTTTCCCTTTTAAAAATATATCGATCTCTTCATCTCCTTTGGGATTAATAAATAACATTCATTTTAATGCTCGCGAATTCTTTCCAGACGTTAATAATAATAATAATAATAATAATAAATCAATTTTTCTATCAACAGTGCAATAGCATTTATTTGGCTGTTGAAATGAATATGTAAAAAGTCCTTCCGGCCTGTACCGGGAGGAAAAGGTAGCTTTCCTATATCTTCGTTTTAAAATTTTAGCTAATGTTACACGAAAACAGCAAGTTAAAATGCAAAGAAACGTTTACAAAAGATTCGTTAATACTGAATTTGAATAAGAAATTCGCCAAATTATTGAGCAATAGCCAAATTGGCTTCATTTGTAAAGACTTATTTTGGTCGCCAAATTTGGCGATATTTTGCCAAATGTCGCCAATTTTGGCGCGAATTTGGCGCTAACGGATATGAATATATAGTTTTATGCGTATGATTGGGAAAATTATTACAACAATGAAAGAAAATAATTTGCGAGTAATCGCGTTAATGTGCTGTTTTGTTTCAAAATGTCAGCCACCCTAGAATTTCAAACTGCTCTATCTCAGCCATTTTTTAAGATAGAGGTAAACGAAAAAACGCTCTGGAATCCTTGTATCAAGGCCTAACACTAAATTAAAAAATAAATTTGAATTTTTAACTTTTGTGTATATTTATTTTAGTTTTAAATTTTTAAATGGCCGCCATCTTGAAACAAAATGGCGGACCAATCTGGCCAACGAACTCGGTCGAGACATTAGTGACCTTAATACACACAATTAGTTTCATCAAAATCGATTTATAAATACGGGCGTTATCGTATGACATAGGTCAGATATATATATATATATATATATATATATATAAATCAACATTTGAACGGAGGGTGGTTTTGGGGTCTGGGTGTCATGATCGGTGAAAATATATCAAAATTTTCCGGAATTGCTTTCCTCCGAACGGCTGCAATAGGTAGCTTTATACTTTTAGGTAGCTTTCAATACAAAAAAGTATAAAGCTATCTATTGCAGCCGTTCGGAGGAAAGCAGTTCCGGAAAATTTCGATATATTTTCACCGATCATGACCCCCAGACCCCAAAACCACCCTTCGTTCAAATGTTGATTTATATATATATATATATATATATATATATATATATATATATATATATATATATATATATATATATCTCCATATATATATATATATCTGACCTATGTCATACGATAACGCTCGTATTTATAAATCAATTTTTATGAAACTAATTGCGTGTATTAAGCTCACCAATGTCTCGACCGAGTTCGTTGGCCAGCTTTGTCCGCCATTTTGTTTCAAGATGGCGGCCATTTAAAAATTTAAAACTAAAATAAATATACAAAAAAGTTAAAAATTCCAATTTATTTTTTAATTAAATGTTAGGCCTTGATACGAGGATTCCAGAGCATTTTTTGGTTTACCTCTATCTTAAAAAATGGCTGAGATAGAGCAGTTTGAAATTCTAGGGTGGCTGACATTTTGAAATAAGACAGCACATTACAAAAATTTTCATTGTTGTAATAATTTTCCCAATCATACGCATAAAACTATATATTCATATCCGTTAGCGCCAAATTCTCGCCAAACTTGGCGACATTTGGCGAAATATTGCCAAATTTGGCGACCAAAATAAGTCTTCATAAATGAAGGCAATTTGGCTATTGCTCAATAATTTGGCGAATTTCTTATTCAGATTCAGTATTAACGAATCCTTTGTAAACGTTTTCTTTGCATTTTAACTTGCTGTTTTCGTGTAACATTAGCTAAAATTTTAAAACGAAGATATAGGAAAGCTACCTTTTCCTCCCGGTACAGGCCGGAAGGACTTTTTTGTATTGAAAGCTACCTAAAAGAAAGTCTTTTACCGAAGATCTAAGCTTATAAATAGTCATAACTTGTAGTCATTGCAAGTAATTATTTTAACCATAAGTATGTACTTCATTGAAGTTAGAGGCGCTACACCCCAGAAAAAAGTTTTGTTGAATCAACAAAAATTTGGTTGATCCAACAAAACTTTTTGTTTAAATATAGGTCAATGGAAATTTTGTTTGAATCAACAAAAAAAAAATTTTTTTGCAATTCCAAAAAAAAATTTTTGTATCGTCAGCAAAAAATGTTTTGTTAATTCAAATAAAATGGTTCAATTTCACTTGAATTTTGCTAAAACAACCAAAATGTACTCAACAAAACATGTTTTGTAGTTTTAATCAATTCCTTTTTCTGGGTGTATTCGATTCATTACTGTCTATGTTTTTATTTCTAAATATAAAATTCACAGCACTTAACTTTGGCATCGTACGATTATGTATAAAAACTCCACAAGTAAGCTCCGTTCTTCCAGTAAATACTACAGCGTATACCCTCTTCTTACAGCGTATACTTTCTGCTCTTTATTACGACTACAGAAATGACGTACGTGTGCAATGGTAAATTTCCCACGTTAGGAGTGATTTCTTTTAATGATTTTATTATTTTATTTTTTAAAGAAACTCCAAAGTAAGATCTGTTCTTCAAGTAAAGCTATAGCGCATACCATCTGTCTACAGCGTATGTCGTCTGGTATTTTTTTTTTTATGAATACGGTACTGGCATTCATGTGAAATGGTAGAACTTTTACGATAGGATTGGATTTTTTTTTGAAGGATTTGTATATTTTTGATTCTTTAAAGAAACCCCTTCTTGAAGTAAAGCTGTAGCGTATACCCTTTGCCTTACAGCGTACAGCCTCTGGTCTTTTTCATGATTACAGCAATGGCAATGAAAAATTTCACACGATAGGATTGTATTTTTAAAAGAATTTTTTATTTATTTTATTTTAAATAAACTTCATTGTTAGCAGGGTTCGTACGATTTTACCACAAAATTTTAATAGAATTTTTCTATTTAATATTTAAAGAGCAGAATTGGAGACACATCGTTTAATTGCAGAATTTGTAATATTTTTCTGCATTTAAATAAGACGAAAAATTCTATTAATTTTTTTTGGTAAAAGCGTATGAACCCTGGTAAAACAAACATCCTTCAAGTAAAGCTATAGCGTATACCATCTGCCTACAGCCCTCTGAATTTTTTTTTAAAAATGAATATAGCACTATCATATGTGTGTAATGGTAAAAATTTCACGATATACGATTAGAATTTTTTAAGGCTTTTTATTTTTTAAAGAAATTGTACAGTTCAAATAAAGCTATACATATATCATCTGCCTAAAGCGAGTGTATGCCCTCCGGTATTTTTTTATGGCTACAACACTGGCATACGTGTGTAATAGTAAAAATTCCACGATAGGATTGGATTTATATATATATTTTTAAGAAACTCCATATATTCTCCGTTTTCAAGCAAAGCTATAGTGTATACCCAAGTCAAAATTCATGCTGGTATTTGTTTGCTGGACTAGCATTAAATGCTGTATCCCAGCAATAAAACAGCATAAACTACCATAAACATTTGCTGGTTCCACCAGCACTACCAGCAAGTCCTGGTGTGTAATGACCCACTTGATGCTGGCTAGCATTATAAAGCATATAATAGCATGAAAATCTAGAATACAAAGCAATACATAGCAATAACTAACCTATTTTTTGTTGCTGGTACTAGCATGAATTTCGACCTGGGTTATTACTCTATACTACCTTTGCCTACAGCGTTTATCCACTGGACTTTTTCACGACTTAAGCACTAGCATACGTGTGTAACGGTAAACTTCCCACGATAGTCAGTCATACTAATTGCCCTGTGTTTAAATCCAAAGTAGGGCATTTTTCTTTTCGAAAAAAGAAAAAAGATGGATATTTGATGGCAGTTCTCTATTTAAAAACATAATTACTTGTCACTGCCACCTTACAAAACCGTGAATCTTCATTCAGCATCTTTACACCCATGCATCCGTTTCAAAGAAAAATTCTACGAAGAAGATTCCCTCTTTTATCAGATTCCCATCCGTTAGGCACATCCATCGCTGACAAAAGTAAGCGATCCATAAGGAGGATTTTAAACAAATTAACAGAGCACATCTTTCGTTTCTCTCTCTGACGGATGAATGAGAAAACATCTCTCCCTCAGGCTCAGAGCTAAAAGCATGGCTCCCTGCAGCTCGTTATTCCCCTTTGATTCTTTTAATTTGGAAAAACGAGCTGCTATTACAGAAAAATTGGAGCAGTTTCCCGTGTAGTTCCGATTGTTCGAGGGGGATCAGATAAAAAGATAAAGACAAACATCTATCGGTGTAAAACAGGCAATCGAGGCGGTGTTAGGAGATGGATAAGAGATGATCTTCTAACAGATCTGGAGTGATTGACATTCCGATGCTCCGGGTCGACATTTGGATGCTCTAGGTGAAGTGGAGGGGCGAGAGGGGATGTTCCCACCTCCGGGCCATCCCCGGAATTCATAACTTGTTTTCTTAGATTTTATTATTTTTGAATAATAATACCTGAAGCTTTCGAGTAATTGTGAATAAAAAGGATTTTTATAAATATGCAAATAAAAAGAAAAGTTCCCAGTTAAATTGATGACATTGAGCTCACAGGCTGTTCACACTAATTGTGTATTATACTCTTATTTCAAAAAATAATGCCCCTCGAAAAATAAAGAAATCGACAATAAATTAAGGGGGGGGGGTTAACCCCCGTTCCACCCCTTTAAAATTAACCAATGAACCTCCAAAACTATTTAGGGAAGCGTCTTATCAGAATGAACCTATATACAAAATTTGAAGCAAATCGGATAATTCTGCATGAAAAACCTATTCATCTAAATTAAGGGGGGATTAGTCCCCATTCCTCTTCTTTATGCTTAAGCAATGAACCCCCAAAACTCATCAGGGAAGCGTCTTATCGCAATGAACCTATAAACAAAATATGAAGCCAAAAGGATATTTCTATCAAGAATTATCGCGTTACGTACATACATACATACATGCGTACATACCTACATACGTATATACAGAACAGGCGGGCACATTAGCTCTCAAGCTATAGCCTGTGAGCTAAAAAGGAGTAGTGGGCTAGATTTGAGAACAACCTTTTTAGAGAAAACATCCTTCAGCAAAAAACATAGTCTCCTGCCACTCGTTATTCGCTGATGATTTTTTTCAATTTTGAAACTAACCGCTATTCTCTTGGAGCAGTTTTCCGTTGAGTTCCGATTGTTTGATGGACAATTAGATTAAAAAAAAAATCCCTGACGGCTCGGCATACAGGCACAGGTAGATTTCGAAGATGCAGACCGTGGGGGGTCTGTTTGTTGGGAATTGCGGAAGAAATGATCTTTTGCCATAATACGGCAGATGGGAACCACCCACTTCGAAACCTAACTTATTTGCAGGCGGAGCTGGCAAAGATTTATTATTATTATTATTATTATTATTATTATTTCTATAAGGGTTGGTCCTATAAAAAACTTGTCAGTATAAAAGTTTTAGATAATATTAAGAGGATTTATAATAAATTTAAGCGGATTTGATACCTTCTGAATGGACGAAGTTAAGAATATTTTTCTTCTACCCTCCCCCCCCTTTCCCCCCCCCTTGGGGCCATTTTTAATTATATCAAATATCTGTCCTACATAAATTTTCGGCACTTTTCCTAGAAGTATAATAATGTTAAACGGATTCGATACGTATCATAATTAGGAAATTACGGGGTTTTTTCTGCTTTCACAAAAAGCCCCCTGCCCATCCCCCCCCCCCCCCTTGGTTCGATTTTGCCCATTAACGAACTTGACCGAGATTTTATTGATTTTATGTATGAGTTTGGAAGAGATTTATGCAGAATTTTTCCAGTTATCGTGTCCATAAAAAAGTGATATAGATAGATAGATAGATAGATAGATAACATTTTGACTTGGGAGTGGTTTTGGATTGAGTCATAATCGGCGTAGATGTGCAAAAATTTTTCAAAAATTCCAACTTAGGGGAGAATGTAATAGGTAGTATTTCTTACGAAATCTACCTAAAACAAAGTTCTTGGAAGCAGCTGTATAACACGTTGACCACCGCAGATAGCGAAGAAGTGGCTTTTATTAGCAGACATTTATTCGGCAAAAAAAAAAAAAAAAAAAACTTTCTTACTTTTATTTCGGAAAAAAAAAAAAAAAATTCGCATCTGTCTACGGGGCATACGTAACAAGTGGGTAAGTGTGATCGATGATCGCACAAAGGGCTTCGTTTAATATTCCTTTCAAAACACTTTATCCTTTCTTTAATAAATCAAAATAAATTTCATTTTTCAAAGGGGGAAAAAAAAGTCGTTTTTTATAAAGTAAAACATTACCTGTCTATTTTTCTCGTTTTTTTCAAAAATCTGAACCGGTCCTATAGCGGGCGAAGCCCGCTATTATACTCTGCCATAATAATATCTGTCATGAGGACTAAATGCGACATTTAAAAAAAAAATCAATTTCAAAATTAATCATGTTGTACATCTTTAAAATTTTAAAATATGCCAATATTTCCATAATCGGGTTTTTATCATGAATCAATACGTTCTTCAAACTCATATATTTACTATTCTCATTACTCATATTGACTCATATCTTTGTATTATTCTCAAACATTTGAAAAATCCATTAAACTTTCAATTTGACGTCATATTAATTTTCTTTTTAATTCTCTAATGACGTCCTATTAAGCTACTTTCTGTATTTACACATACTCATACTCCTTGTATTATTGAGAAATGTTTGAAAATTTCCGTTTTATTACCAATAGGACGTCCTATTAATCTTTTTTTCAAAGGGTGAAACTTTTCATTTTTCACATGGAAATCTTTCAATAGAAAATTAATTATTGTAGAAAGAATTTTATTGTGGATTTTTAATGGTTGGCAACTGCTATAACGAAAAATGTTTAAATTTAATAGGAAAAGGCTGTTAGAATTTTGGTTTTTTATCTCTCTATCTTAAAATAATACGATTTTTTCAAATTTTAATATTTGGAGCTTCATAGTAAGTATTTAGCTATAAGTACACAAATTTTCATGCCTGTAAGTTATATAGTTTCTGAGAACGGGTGACGGACAGACAACGAAGCGGGAGTAATAGGGTTTCATGAAATGAACGAAACTCTAATAAGAAAAAAGGCATGACCATTTCGCTCATAACAGACGATATAATTCATTTCACTGAAATATTAAAGATGATATTTTTATATTGTAAAACTAGTTATAGAACGAACGCACCTCATTTGTCACGCTTAACGTACAATTTCCTGCTTGTTATCTTAGTCTTTAATTATAGACGCTTGGGACAAATAAATTGTACTATTGTTTAAAATCATAAAAAGAAAAAGTCTTAAAATTTCAAAATCCAGGGAGGGGAGATGTCTCTACCCCCTTCCCTCCCTCTTTCCTGCACGTATGAGAAATACAGATCCTACAGAAAGCGTAGAAATAAATAAATCGTGAAAAAAATCGTCACTTTCAACATTCAATGCATTCGACTATAAAATCCACCTATTATTAGGGGGGAAAAAAATCCGAAGTCATTACAGGAGGGGGGGGGGGAGAGGAGAAAGAGCCTCTTTGTGAGCTAGAAATCAGGCGGAACTAAACGATCTTTAAACGCTTATTATGGTTTGCTACTGGAAAACAAGCTCCATGTACGACTAATAATTACTTTGACTTTTTTCCCTCTTTTTTTTTTTTTTTTTTTTTTTTTTACTTTTTTTGGATCGAATTTTCTACGCTCGGGCCCGCCTATATTTTTACTACGGCCCGGTCCGTGCAAAAATCAATTTAATCATTCCCAGCTTGGCTCGAATCAATTTCTACAAAAATACCGATTTTGCTTAACATATAATTAAGATTCTTTTAATGAATACTGTATACATATTTATGCAAAAATTTATGTATCTTAACCCCTTCGGCCCTGACGTCCTACTAATAGGACATATCTTTTATTGAGTATTATTTTGTCTTAAACATTATTTTTATTAATTCCAGCACCTAATAGTGATAGTATGAATCTCTACATTTCCTATTATGACTTCACTTATGTTTAGCATTTAGAATAATAATAAAAATAATAAGTTTCATAATTATTAGCAAGCCGTTGGCATTTCTTTTAATTAAAACATACGTTTCACTCTTTAAATTAAAATTTGGGAATCCTTTTCCGAATTGGTAATTTGTGATAAAAGATAAAAAATATTACTAAATTTTTATGCTTGTTTAATTTAGTTGTAATACGACATTTTGCAAACGTCTTCCCAAAATTCTTCCTTATAGACTATTGTTATATGAAAAACACGCAAAATAACTACATTTGTGAGGTTTTGGTAAAGAACACATTCGTTAACTTTCTTTAAACCCTAACTTCAGTGATTCCGATAGCTATTTTTAATTTTGTTAGCATAACAGTAATTTTTTCCCAAAATCGAAAAAAAAAAAAATCAGGGCCGAAGAGGTTAAAACTAATAACATTCATTTGAAATACAGGGTGATCAATTTAAAAGAGTACCCGTTTGTTTTTTGTATTATCCACATCCATAATATATATGTAGCAAGACTTTCAACATCATTACTTATTTAATATGTCTATATATTTAATGTGCGGGTATCGTTTTTTTTCACTTTCTAAATGCGAAAACTCGTTTTTAACACTTTCCAACCTAGTTGAAAAGTGTTTATGACTTCGGTTTGTCTGGCCGTCTGTACGTGCTCTAATTCCAGTAAATATGGTCGGATTGCCCTGCAATTTTCATATGTTATTGTCGTTATCTATAGCATGTTCCCTATTTCAACTGAAGTGTGTAGAACTTATAGTTTTTTTACAGGGACACTCAAAAGAATTCCGTTACATTACGGTCTATGGGGAAAAATCATTTGCGGTTTATTTTAATAATGTTAATAAAAATAATGTTTCACAATTTTAAACGCATTTAAATTTATATATATCACTAAGGTGCATTACAAGAGGCTTACTGCAGAATAGTGTGTGTATAGCGGTCATCGTTCATCTACAGGGACATACAATAGAATTCTCTACTGTCTGTTAACAATAATTCCTGGAAGCGCGTTTTAAGTTGCTGAACGTGATTTTAAATTTTACTCAATTTTTGTCTATTACTTTGTGTGTATAAATTCTGTAGATCCTATACTGGACAGCACAAAATTTCGCGAACACATTTCCGTTTATTGACAGATACTCCAGAAGGAGAATTTTAAACTGCGCTACGCGTTTCTTAACTGAACTAAAATTTAGCATCCTATGTAGTATTATATACAAATCTATAGATCCTATACAGGGCTGAATAAAAGTATTCAGATAATTTTCCGAATATTGTATAGGTTGGAAATTCCTGAAATTGCGTTTTCCAAATTGTTTACTTAGATGTTATCTTTCAGCTTACTAAACGGTAATGATTTGTAAAATTATTTTGGAAGCGTTCGAAAGTGTTACATAATCTATGCTTGACGCATGATTTTTCGTTCTTGTTTAAACATAAATTCGCGTGCACATCATTAGTAATTTTTAATCCGATTCTGTGCAAATGATTTGAGTAAATTGTCTGCTTTTTTTCAACCAGATCTTACCCGTCAGATTTTTTTTTTATGTGAAGTTATCTCAAAGCGGGTTTTTCAAAGGAGTCCTGCAAACATCGATGAATTAAAACAAACCATACACTGCAAAAAATAATTGTTGATTTTACAGTATAAAACTGGCACCCCAGCTGCCAGTATTATACCGTAAAATTAACAGTATTAAACAGTAAAATAAGCTGTAATACGCCGCCGCGGTAGCGTATCACTGCTTGCACGGCAGCGTATTACAGCTTATTTTACTGTTTAATACTGTTAATTTTACGGTATAATACTGGCAGCTGGGGTGCCAGTTTTATACTGTAAAATCAACAATTATTTTTTGCAGTGTAACTGAAGAAATCTCGTTAATAACACCAACAATGTTGCGAAGTGTGTCAAAAAACTCGGTTCGACGTGTTCATGTTTGCATTCAAAATGGTGGCGAGCATTTTCTGTAAAGAATAATGTAAAAATTTTGAATTAAATTATGTTTTTCAAAAATAAAATTATCACAGGATTAAGTAACATTGTGCGTCTCCATTTCTATGTTTTACCTCACAAATAAAGTTGTAACAGACCAACAGTGTTGGAAAATGCCTCCCACACTTAAACAAGGCTCAAACAATTATACTTCAGTGTTAGAATAGTTGCCACATCCGTCAGATTTAAAGGTAATAAGAAAAACCAACGGGTACTCTTTTAAATTGATCACTCTATACATTTGACATTTAATGTAGTACAAAATGTTTTCAAAATGGGTGTTATTTGTAGCTACAGAGATATATAGAGTCAATTTCGAAATTCTATCATTACTCGATAGAGGAATGTAAGGAATCTAGAGCGTTAATCGCACTTTCAATGGCTGATTTGAGATTTGTAAGTAAACTGAAAGTATTTTTATGAATTTTACCTTTAACCCTTTAACGGTCATGCCCGTGATATTCACGGGCTGTGTAGGATACCTTTTAAAAATTCAGATTGCTTGATTCCCACCAGTTTTTTAAAACAGTGCAACTGTCATTATTCTGTCATTAGCGTAAAACTAAAGATTTCTCCAATCAACAAGCATTAAAAGTTTTATATTTTGCTTTGGTACGTCCTAATCTTGAATATAATAATAAAATTAAAATTCTTGAGCAAATACAGTCTAAATTAAGACGTTTTTTATTGTTTAAAAGTAATCATATATATTCTTATGATATTTCTTCGTCCTATCTACGTAGTATTTTTAACATTCCAAGTTTGAAATCCAGACGGGATCTTTTTTATATTTTATTTTTTTTACAAGGTTATTAATAACATGATTGATTGCAGCGATATACTTAGTTCTATTAACTTCAATGTATCGAACAGATCCCTCAGATGTAATCAGTTTTTTAAATTACCATTTCTTAAATATAATTATGTCGGTAATTTCTCTTTATATAAATTTTACAAAATATTTAATGAATTCTCTGTGCATCTTGATATTTTTAATATGTCCTTTTCTGCTTTCAAGGATAAATGTTCTGAACTTTTAATCTCTTCATTCGTGTTTGTATTCGTGCTGTATGTGATGTATTTGTGTGTATGATATGTGTTTATATATATATGTTTTTTTTTTCTTATGATGTTCTTGCAACACTGTAAATGGATTCGTCTGCAGTGTGCATTTTAATAAATAAATAAATAAATAATTTTATCTGCTATTAAATAAGGTGAATATTTCTACTTCCAAAAAGTGGGGGCAGTCAAATAATCTGAATTAAAAAAAAAGTAACCTACACTTATCGGGCGCGATCGTTAAGGGGTTAAGATCCTACATCAGTCATGCGAAAAAACTCGCAAGATAATGTTAAGTCTATGGGAAGGTTCTTGCGCGATTTCTCGCTCGCATTTTCATATTTTTAAATGATGTTTTTTGCATAGGATAGCTGAGGTCGATCTCTAACGTTGTTAGTTTTTACTTTTTCGTTTTTAGTTCCAGTTTTGTTATATAAGGGTACTTTTACTTTCAGAACCGGTTCCAACCGCTTCCAAAATTGAAAATGTCCGCTTATAAGAAAACTGTAACTAGAATAATAAAAGTAAAAACTAACAAAGTTAGAGATCGACCTCGGCTATCCTATGTAAAAAAAATCATTTAAAAAATATTAAAATGCGAGCGAGAAATCGCGCAAGAACCTTCCCATAGACTTAACATTAGTTTGAGCGTTTCTTCGCGTGACTAGCGTAGTACGCTAGTCATACGAAGAAACTCGAACGCTAGTGTTAAGTCTATGGGAAGGTTCTTTACAGATTTCTCACTCGCAATTTAATATTTTTAAATAGTTTTTTTTTGGCATAGTATAGCTGAGTTCGATCTCTAACGTTGTTAGTTTTTACTTTTATTATTCTGATTACAGTTTTTTAATATAAGGGTACTCTCACTTTCAGAACCGGTTCCAACTGGTTCCAAAACTGAAAATCTCCGCTTATAAAAAACTGCAACAAAATTCGACCCCAGTGAGACCGCCCAGTGAGACCTAGTGACCACCCTAAGTGAGAAAATATTTAGCTAAATATTTATTTAGCGAAAATATAAAGCTGTATATTGTTGCATGTTTGTAATATCTATATCATAAAGGACAAACGTGTCCGTGCGTAACGCTGACGTCATTTCGCGAATGGGAACACTTGACGATGAAATTTCGGTTTTGCGATTTTTGCTACTGCAATTTTTTTTAATTTCTACATCGCATGCTACATCGCATATTTCCACTGTTTCCACCGTTATAATATAGGGGAAAACAAATCTACTTTCAAATGCAATTTGTTTGAAAACTGTAATCGCAATTTTCTCATTTATTATAGCATTTAAATTAAATTTAAAGCATGATTTTTTTTAAATCTATTTTTATCGCTTGCAGACGATTGCAAAATATTAATCCGTTTACATTTTAAACATTATAAAAAGTTCAGCGTTTATTTCCAGCTAATGTTCCATGACGAAATTAAAACTTCATTAATCAATCAATAAAATAGTACAAATAAAAGACAAATTTAACAGACATCTAATTGTAATAAACGCTTAAAACCGTTGAAATTATCAGAATAATAATTTAAAAAAAAAAACTGCTGTAGATAATGAAATTTTTGACGATTTTATCGGCTGTTAACTTCTGGCACGAGGCCAATACAAAATTGCCGCTTTTAATAAATTTAATAAAAATTTTATTTGAATATATAATTGGCATATTTCATATAAAAATGCCCTTTGTTGTTGTTAGGGGGGGGGGGGGGATCTAAAAAAATTATTAAATCTAAGAAATCTATTAAAGTTTTCAATAAAATTAAATAAAATGGTTTTCATTTATATTCTCTGTCCCGGGGTTGCCCGGGTTGGATTCCGTAGTTTTTAATAATGGCGCCCTTCGTTGTTTACCAACAGCTGACGTACGCCCCTGTTTACTGAAAGGTTAGACCGGCCTGATATAGACCACCCTGCACTTTTTTAACATCACATGTTGCAACTTTGTTTAATTTAATAATAAAACCTTATAGAAAACAAATAAACTTACACGCAATCTAATAAAATTGCTTATCCTATGAAAAAAAAAAAACATAGAATTAAAAAAAAAATAATACTGATACCCTTCTATTTTACCAATCCGCAAAGCTTTTAAAAGCTAATCTTTTTCTAGTCCACTTGCTTCCCGATAACCGAAACGAGCCCCCCCCCCCCCCTTCCAACTCTGCCATTTTTTTTTACGTAAACTAAAGGTGGCAGTGGTTAGTAGGTCCAGAGAAGCACTACAACTTTATTCTACGGACAGTGAATCCCTATATTCACGTCTTGTGCTTTCGGTAAATAGCTATAATAAGAAAGAAATTTGCTACAAAGTTAGAGAGGAAGAAACTCAGTTTTTTCACTTTTGAACGCTATCTTTTTTTGTGATTACCGGTTTAAATTACAGTTATTTTCTCCACTTTTAAAAAGATAAATCTTTCGCTATATACGGAGGAAGTTTAAATAGTTCAGGGCACGTTCTGTCGAAGATGTATTAATTCCTTCTCTTCGAAAGGTGAAATGGAATTAGTACGAAAGTTTAGCTACGGTTAAGTAACTATATTGCAGAAAAAACGTATGATTAATCATAACAAGTTGGAAATTGTACGTTAAACGTGACAAATGAGGTGCGTTCGTTTCGTGCTATAACTAGTTTTACAATATAAAAATATCAGCGTTATGATTTCAGTGAAATAAATCATATCGTCTGCTATGAGCGAAATGAGGGTGCCTTTTTTTTTCCCTTTATTACGTATGCCCTGTTTACAGATGCGATTTTTTTTTTCGACACCAGACAGAACTGTAAAAATTTACCATGGAGATTTTGCTTTGCGAATGATTACCTCCATGGTTTAATGTTTCTATGACTCACGATGAATGAATCTTTTGTTTATTTACTTTAATGGAATGAGATATTCGGCTGTTAACCTAATTTCCACTGAAGTTATCTCAGAATCTATACATTTTTTAATGTAACTCATCTCTCAAGCAAACCATTTTTTTTAAACGATCTTTCTAAAAATGTATTTTTTATGCAAGTTTGTTCGAAAAAATAATTTTGAATAAAAATGGCCATTTGGCATATGGAAAAAGATGTGGTTAGCCCGTATTGGTTTTCCTCAGTCACATGACTTGCGCTTTTACTACATAGATTACGTATGATAGGATTTAACAGCATAAAGAAAATTTTTATTCATGTCTTTTTAACACTTTCCAACCTAGTTGAAAAGTGTTTATGACTTCGGTTTGTCTGGCCGTCTGCCGTCTGGCCGTCTGTCCGTGCTCTAACTCCCGTAAATATGCTCGGATTGCCCTGCAATTTTTATATGTTATAATCGTTATCTATAGCATGTTCCCTATTTCAACGGAAGTGTGTAGCACTTATAGTTTTTTTTTACAGGGACACTCAAAAGAATTCCGTTACATTGCGGTCTATGGGGAAAAATCATTTGCGGTTTATTTAAATAATGTTTCACTATTTTAAACGCATTAAAATTTATACATATCACTAAGGTGCATTAGAAGAAGCTTAATATGGAATAGGGTATGCATAGCACTTATACATACTTTACAGGGACAGTCAAAAGAATTCCGTTACATTACGTCTATGGAGAAAAATCGTTTGCGGTTTATTTAAATAATGTTTCCCTATTTTAAACGCATTGAAATTTATATAAGGTTCATTACCAGAGACTTACTACAGAATAGTGTGTGTATAGCAGTCATCGTTCATTGACAGGGACACGCAAAAGAATTATCTACTGTCTGTTAACAATAATTCCTGGAAGTGCGTTTTAAGTTACTGAACGCGATTTTAATTTTAAATCGCTTTTTGTATATTACGTGGTGTGTATAAATTCTGTAGATCCTATACAGGGAAGCACAAAAGTTCGGGAACACATTTCCGTATTATTTAACTCCAGACGGAGAATTTTAAACTGTGCTACGTGTTTCCTAACTGAACTAAAATTTAGCATCCTATGTAGTATATATACAAATCTATAGATCCTATACAGGGCTGAATAAAAGTATTCGGATTACTTAGATGTTATCTTTTAGCTTATTAAAGAATATGATTCGTAAAATTATTTTGGAAGCGTTGGAAAGTGTTACATAATCTATGCTTGACGCATGATTTTTCGTTCTTGTTAAGTTTTGATTCGATTTACATAAAATTTGAAATGACTCGACAAAATTCTGCAACGATTCCATATATTAAATTTCGAGCCATTCGGTTGGGTAATTTTTGCGCTGTTATATGCGGACGGACGGACGGACCAGGCGACGACTACAGGTGCTACGTATTTATATAAATACGAAAGCACCTAAAAAGGGAAAAAATATTTTTAATTAAAATTGTAGTTAATTTTGTATATTTAAACAAGATTGAAAAAAAAATATATATATACGTCAAGCAGAGATTACGTAACTTAAAATTATAACACCTTGTGATAGTATATTTCTTTTAAATTCTTATAAAAGGTGTAAATTAACAACATATACAGTCGGCTCACTCTGAGCCATTTTCAAAAACAAATGAGAATATTTCATAATTGCACGGTCTTTGAAGTTATTAATTACAATATGTAACGATGCAGCATCTTTTAACTTATCGAAATTGTGGCTCGGGTTACTCCATGGTTACAAATATGAAAATAAACAATCAAGTAAAAATAAAAGATAACGTGCGTAATTAAAAACAAGTGGGTAAGTGTGATCGAAGATCGCTCAAAGGGTTTCGTTTAATATTCCTTTCAAAACACTTTATCCTTTCTTAAATAAATACGAATTAATTTCATTTAGAAACAAACAAACAAAAAAAAAAAAAGTGATGTTTTTTATAAAGTAAAAATTTACCGGTCTATTTTTCTCGTTTTTTTCGAATATCTAAACCAGTCCGATAGTGGGCGAAGTCCGCTATTATATTCTGTCATAATAATATCTGTCATTTGAACTAAATGCGAAAAAAAATAATTTCAAAATTAAACGTGTTGCCCTCCTTCAAAATGTTAAAATATGCGAATATTTCCAAAATCGAGTTTTATCATGATTCAATACGTTCCTCAAACTCATATATTTACTATTCTCTATGACTCATATGGATACTCGCTTTGTATTATTCTGAAACATTTGAAAAAGCCTTTAAACTTCCGATAGGACGTCAGATTTTCTTTTTAATTCTCTAATGACGTGATATTAATCTGATTTGTATACATATACACATACTCATACTCCTTGTATTATTGAGAAATTTTTCCGTTTCATTACCACTATGACGTCAATCAATTTTATTTCATATTAATCTTTTTTTCACGTGGAAATCGTCTGATAGAAAATTAATTATTGTAGAAAGAATTTCATCGTGGATTTTTAATTTTTGGCATTTGCTATAACGAAAAATGTTTAAATTTAATGGGAAAAGGCTGTTAGAATTTTGGTTTTTTATCTCTATTTATTAAAATAATACGAATTTTTCAAATTTTAATATTTTGAGCTCTTTATTGCTGACTAGTATATAACCCCGTCAAAAATGACGGATTGTCGATCCGCGTTTCATTTTCATAAGACTTCATACAAACAAACAGCATGAAGATTTATTATTGAAAGGTTTGTATTGCAGAAAAATACATTTTAAAAATGACAAATGATTTCTACAAATAAAAATAATGAGGATATATATACACACACACATATATATATATATTACTTAGTATTACATTTCTAAAATAGTTCAACGATTGGACAAAACATTCAAATTAAATATTAACAAATAATCCATGTGTGAAAGTTTTTGTAAAAAAGTGTTATCAATGAGTTTCTAAACAGCTAGACTCACCACATAACTGATTGTTTGTTTATATAAGCAAAATTAAATGCAAATAACGCGGTACTATGTGTTTCTTATATTTTAATTACGTTTGGTAAGAAATAATCATTTTACAGTTTATCACCCATTATCCCGAAATCCAAAATCCAGAAGGAGAAAATTCGAAAACTTTCTAAATTAGAAAATTTTTACTAAATTTTTAGATTTTCTGAAAATTTTCGAAAATTTTACCAATTCTTAATTTTTTTTTTTCAATCCATTGTGTTTCAATGTCTAATCACTCAAATATTGTTACTTCAGCGGCGGGTGAACACGGTCCCCTCTTCCCGAAATTAAAAACAAATAATTTTTCTCTCAAATTTTATTTTAAAATTAATTTATATTACGATTCGTTAGAAACAAAAAAAAAAAAAATAGTTATATATTTATTTCATCAGGGGTGATTCGGTTCAAGTTTTCCTAAAAATTTAAGGCATTCGGTTTCGAAAATTTTTGTCTTCAGTCCAAAAATTCGAACATAAATATCTCGAATTTTGAACGATCGTCGCCGGAAAAATCAATTATGTCTATCGTTCACAGAAAAACAGTAGACAATTTCTTCAAATGATTGTGGAAACAAAGTGAATTTCGTCAAAGGATCGAAAAAAAAAAAAAAAAAACGCAAATTTTATCGCAAGATTAAAAAACAAAAAAAAAAAAAAAAAAAAAAACGCTTATTTTGTTCATAAATCGCAGAAAAACGCGAATTCCGTCAAAGACTTGCGAAGAAAACGCAAATTTCTTCCAAGGACTCCGAAAAAGTGTAAGATTTCATCAATGGATCACAAAAAAAAAAAAAAAAAAAAAAAAAAAAAAAATTGGTTAAAGGATTGCAAAAAAAATCCTCGAATTTCGTCAAATAATCGCGGAAAAACATGAATTTTTTCAAAGGGTCGCGAAAAAAAAAAAGACACAAATTTCTTCAAAGCAATGCGAAAAAATTTCTAATTTCGTTAAGGGATCGCGAAAAAAGTGAAGTTTCGTCAAAAGATCGAAAAAAAAAAACGCTAATTTCGTCAAAGAATCTCAGAAAAAACTCTAATTTTGTCAAAGGATCGTGAATAAAAGGCAAATTTCGTCAAAGAATAGCAAAAAAACGCAAATTTTCTCAAAGGATCGCAAAAAGAAAACGCAAATTTCTTCAAAGGACTACGAAAAAACGCAAATTTTGTCAAAGAATAGCAGAAAAAGTGCAAATTCTGTCAAGGAATAGCAGAAAAAAATGCAAATTTTGTCAAAGAATCACGAAAAAAACATGAATTTTGTCAAATAATCGTAAACTTTGGAAGGACCCGAAATCCAGAAAATTCCAAAACTCGGAAAGCCTTTTTGGTCCCGAGGATTCCAGTTAATGAGTTTTTACGATGGAAGTAAATTTCAAAATCCGCCAGTAGATGGCGCCTGTATACTGAATCAACCTCAAATCCTCCCTACGAAATAAATCTCCGCTACTTCTGAAAAAAAAAACTTGCTTACAGAAATTTTTTTTTACAGAAATGGTGATATATATGTTTTATATGATATAGTTTTTGAAGGTTTTAAACAAAATTAAAATATTTTAAAGCTTTAATATACTTTTACAAATATTTTAACAGCAGAATCGAATGTAGCATAGATTTTTTAGTAAGCCTAACATGGCGTTTAACTATGGTTGTTTCGCAAACCGGAGTGGTCGCACCCGGATGCGTTACAGACACTTTCTTGCCTTTGGATTTTATTATATGGGAGATATTCAGATTTGCACAAGGTTTCAACTCTGTAAGTTACATAGTTTTTGAGAATGGCTCTGTGACAGACAGACAACGAAGCGGGAGTAATAGGGTTTCGTGAGATGAACGAAGCCCTAAAAAGATTAGTAACAGTACCACTTCATCAGTGCTTTCTTTCATCAGATTCATCATCTGAATCTGAACTGTCATAAAATATCTTTTTTTCAGAATCGCTGCCGTATTCACTAACAGTGTTGAATTCAGAATCTTTACTCCGGGAGGGATTTCGAGGCTCCGGGGGGGAGGGGGGGGTAAATTGCACCCTAAAAAATAATAACTTCAAAGACCGTGCAATTATAGAATTATCTCATTTGTTTTAACATTCTTCAATCTTTACAAGAAGAAAGTATTGGATTCCTGAAATTTTCGACGGATTTATCCGTTTTAGAAGGTCCTGAACAGGATTTGACCGTTTTTGGAAAATGTCTGTCTGTGAGTCTGTGACTGTCTGTCTGTATGTGACAAAAATATTTTGGGCGCTCTATCTAAAGGACCAATGCACGGAATTTAATAAAACTTTGCATTCAGTTAGTCCCTGATATAAATGGGAGTGGATTAGCTTTTGGTGAAAATCGCCCAACAGGTAGAGCTGCTATGCTGCATTTTTCGCGATTTCCGAAATAGCTCTATCTCAAGAACGAATGCACTGATTTTCATCAAACTTCACATTCAGTTAGACCTTGATATAAATAGACGCTGATTACGTTTTGGTGTAGATATCCCAAGAGGTGGAGCTGCTATACTACTTTTTTCATGATTTTCACGATAGCTGTATCTCAAAAACTCGATAATGTACAACCCCCTGTATACTTACATAGCAATAGCATGATAAAATTTAGTTCAGTTAGGAAACGCAGTTGAAAATTGCCTTCAGCAATTTCCGTCAAAAAACGGAAATAAGTCAGAAAGTTCTGGTGCTAGAAACGTTGTCTTATCTGCTTAAACTGTACTGCGCTAAGTATCATCTTAATTGTCAACTCAAGGCTGTTTTAAATTCAAACGGGCTAAGACTTTTCTCAAATCCAAAGGAACTACTTTTTAACACCATTTCTTATTTCCCTTTTGTTCGGGAACGCATGAAATTGGCAGGTGTTCTTATACAGAAACTTTGTAATCTAATTGCGTTTTCCATTTTTTGGTAAAAGAAGAAAATCGTTCAGAAAATACTGTCAAAGTCGGCGTTTTGAACCAAATTCTTGAGGCAGCAGAGCGAAAATGGGGAAAATCGTGCCCTCACGTGATTACGCTTATAACTAACTGGATAAGTAATTTATTTATCAAAGAATGTAAAACTCATTTCGATTCCATAACCGCTTCCATAGTCAGGCCTGGCAATTTTATGCCTTTGCGTTTAAAAATGAGACAGAAAGTTTCGCGTTGTTGAGCATGTCATTTGAGAACAACCACGAGTATACTCGTGGTTTTTCAATCTAAAATTACTAATTCGTACCGGAAATTTCGAAAGAAGAATTTTTATTTCATGTAATCACGAAATGTCTGTAATTAAATAAAATAAATATTGCTATTAGTATTTTCTGGTATGAATTCGAACTTTCTAAATAAAATAAAATTCCGGTAATTTTAACCCGGCAGTGAAAGTGTTAAGGGGGTCCGGGACACATAAAAAAAAAAAAAAAAAAAAATTATTTATTGAGTTAAAATTTTGAAATTTCTTGTGATGGTTAACCATATTATCTGTAAACAAAATCACATGATAAAACTTCTCATAACTTAAAAAAAAAAAATAATTAAAATTTATTAAAAAAGTGGGGTAATTTAAAATCGTTATAACTCGAAATATTATTTGTAGAATTTCATTTTTTTTTTCATTTAAATAAACAGAAATATATAAATTTTAATTTTGATTCAGCATTTAAAAAAATATTAATTAAAAAAAAATAAAATATTTAAAGTAAAAACTTAAAAAAAAAAAAGATGTAACTTTAAAAAAAAAAAATCATATTTTCAAAAGTAAATATATTTTTTTTTTAATTTGCTGAATCAAAATTAAAGTAAAATAACTGAAAAAGACATGTTCCAAGTTTGAACCATTTATCTTTAACTGTTTTTGACTTATAACGATTTAAAGACGCGAATGCGTAAAAGAACCCATCATGCCGAAAAACGCAAAAACGTTTCCATAACAACCACTACTTGAAAGCTAGATTTTTAAAACAAAAAAAATAATATACCCTGTTCTATTTAAGATAGAAACATGATTTAAACGTCATTTTAAACGGATAAAAACAGAGAATTTTTTAATACAATAAAATATTTTTCAAAAATTTGACGATTTTTCCGGACCCCCTTAAATAGTTTTTGAATGTCCTTGAGTCAATGATGAGGGTGCCCCAGCAGCCCACACCCTTAATCGAGCCATGTATAGGGTAATAAGAATATACTATATTGAGGTTGAACATTTTCAAATCTCTATAACAATTGCTTTGTCTACGAAGAAAATGGCATCTACTCGAGGCTAATTCAAAAATTCACGCGGAAAAACGAGATCCGGAAGACACCATTGCCAGAATCTATTAATCTTATAACGTTCCCCCAAAACACCAGTTTTCGATCTAGGTCTTCAACTTGTTTTAATTATTAACAACCCGTGTAACTTTCCCCTTTGCTTGTTTGACATGCGTTGACATTTTTAGCTACGAAAAAAATCCTGTTTTTTTTTTTTTCTCAGTTTAGACTTTTCTTTATGAATGTAGTTTTCCTCGTTGGAATAATTTTACGAGCCGTTTATGTCTGGCGTCCCCGTTTTTTGGATAATTTAGTATATGTGCTTGGATTTTTACGATTGGCTTTAAAAATGATGCTAGAAGAATTTATTGGGATTGTGTCTTCCAGTTCCGTGTTAAAATCCTGTAACAATGGTGATCTAACAATTGCATGTGTTCTCACTTTCATAATAAATTTTGAAAGCTTTATTTTGGACGAGGAAATATGTTTTTACAATTTGACCTATAGCATCATGTTAAAGTTAGAGTGGTAAAAATAATAAACAAAAAAATATGTATATTATGCACTAAAATGCTTTAATTTCTAGATATATTTTCTAGCAGATATTAATCCATTTTCTTATGTGATTCCCACTTGGACATTTCTTGATTTTATATGGTAGATAATATCCAATTGAGATATTTCACACATTTTACTTACCCATTATACGTAGTATAGGGTAAATCTTGCAACCGTTTTAAAAATCGAAAAAAAAAAATTTCACGGATTTACACGTTTCAGACACGGGCAATTCTGAAACACATATTTTCTGAAAAAATAAATTGCCGTCCGCCTGTCTGTGTGTGTGTCTGTTTGCCTGTAAACGCTCTATCTCCCGAACAAATTGAGATAGAGACTTGGAATTTAGTATGTAATAATGAGAAGAAGCTTATTGAATTTCAGTAACCTCGATGATCCGGAACTATTTTTTTCGGACTCTCGAAATATTCGTTCCGATGAAAGGTATATAAAAATTTTGGAAATTGTTTATTTTAAGAAGTAAATATAAAAGACAATAAAAAAATAACAAATTTTGCATAAAGAATGAAGTTGATCGGGTCATGAGTTGCCGAGATATTTGGAATCCTATTTTCCACACTTTTCGATTTTTCATGACCCTGTATTTCATTCAAATTGCAATTCAAAGATATATTTTTATTGGAAATGAGACACTTCATCCGACGCAGTAAACCGTTAGTTAATAGGATTATCAATTTTGGAGTTATAAGGATGTTTCTTTCAAGCAATTCAGTAATAGAGCATTTAAAGTTTATGACGTCATCGAGTCACGATTTTTTTCGAATTGCAATTCATTTTATAAGTAGTTTACACATGTTTTATTTTCATATTTTATATTATGCATATCCATGATGGGTAAGTATTACGGTACCCCCAACGACTAGTTTGAGGTTAAATGGGTTCAAGACAGTCTATTTTAGATAACACTAATAACACCGGCAATTTTACTGAAGCTTTATAAAAATATTTCACATCAGAATTTTAATTTAAAATTATATAACTTTCTAATTTAACTTATTTCTGTGTAATTTATATTTTGTGAAGAAAGTTCTGTTTCGAATCGAAACCTTTTCATTTCGTAACGGTCAAATGGCCGGTTGTTGGTATGGTATATTCCACGGAGGAAGATAGATGGAGGGGAAAGTAACGTTGAAATTTTACAATACAGTTTTTCTCCTTATAGATGGCGCCATGATAAACTGAAGGCTATCCTAACCTGCTATTTTTTAAATGATTTTGATTGAAAATTTGAACTTTAAAAAAGTCAAACAAGTAGAAATTTCATTAAATAAAGTTTTCTTCATACCATGCATATATTTTAATAGATATTTGGCATTTCGATTGCTTTTTATAACTCTTTAAATAAGAGTTCATCCTGACAAAAACACCTGAATAGTCATTTAATAATAAATATCACGGATATTGTACTGCGAGGAAATACGGAATGGACGTATAATTTTTAGAGATTAAAAGTATTATTCAAATTTTCTGGAATAAGTTTTAATCTTGCGTATATATCGATAACCTTTGAATAATTTAATAACTCATAACTTTTTATATCTATGCAATTAATATTATGTACATTTAAAAACAAATTTTTATCTTAATTATTTGGGAAATAAAACTTTAATAAATAATAGGGTCTATTAACTAATTTTTGCAAGAATCGTAAATTGTGACTTTAATATAATGTTTGTCATGAATGGCCCAAAAACTCTCATTTTTTTTTTTTATCATACATAAATGCTTCCTACACTGCTGCAGATAGAAAAGGTAACATGCTTACCTTAAAATTTGAAAATTATACAGTTATTAAAAACCATATATAACTTAAATCTAATTACAGTAAGATACATATAGAGACAATTCTCTTAATTTAAAAGTAATTTTGAAAAAACAGCTTCAGATTACAGTAAAACAAATAGCACTCTATAAGACAATTTAAATGGCCATGTCAATTAGCCACAGACATTAGCATTCATTAAGTATAACATTTTAAAAATATATGCACGAAGATCGATATACTAGAATAAAAATTTCTTAGTTTAAAAATGATTACATGCATAAACTTTAAATTTAAGTATAATAAGAAGCACTCACCTTTGGAGCTCTAAACATACTTAATTTTTTTTTCCTTCGATTTTTCTTTTGTTTATCTCATCATCATAGCCCGATCTACATCCCGGAATAAAACATTTATACCCCATCTTAAATTTATGACATATAATTGCTATAATTAAAAATAATCGAGTAAAATACTTTCGGAATTTAACATGTAATCTAATGACATTCTGTTTAAAGGCAGCCGCCAAATTTTACAGCGCCCTCTTTTGTTAAAAAAATATGACTTGCACTTTCGATATCCTCGCCTATTCTAGTTTCCCCTCCAGATTCTTTCTCCGTGGTATATTCAGTGTTTTAAGTAAGTTTCACGTTTATAAGTTTTTTACTTGGTATATTGCAGTGCAGGTTTTTCCAACGCGGCGCTCGCAGGTTGCCCTTTGAAGATTTTGTGGTCCTCCTTTCTAATGTTTGCAGTTACTAGCCTTTCTTAAATATTAAAATTATTTTCAAACTTTGCTTTTTAGGTGCGCTCGTAATTATATAAATTTAAAACAGTTTTACACAACAACATTTTAAACAGTAAATAAGTTTCACATAAACCGGTAGATGGCGATTATTATTATAGCACTATAAACACTCTTAAAAAAAATTCTGAAAGTCAGTGGCAGCAAAATAAATTTTGATTTTATAAATGCTTCATTAAATTTCGAAAAGATACTGGTTTACTAGGTTTCATAAGATAAAGAATGCTTTTCGGTATAATGGATAACTCGAAATAAGTTGTTATTGTACATTTTTATTCATGGTTATAATGTTTAAAATGTTATTGTGTAAAACTGTTTTGATATGTCTTTCTAAGAAAACAATAAACATGAACATACCTCATTTTGTTCTTTTTTATTTCAAGCATGAAATGCGCTCAGTAATTTTGAACCAACCTGTATATTTTAAGCACAACAAAGGTTTTATTTTCTGTTAGTAAAAATTCATGCAGAAAAGAAAAATATTGACGTTCATTTTTAGTGATAGTAATACTAATATAAAAGCACAAAATCTCGCAAATCCTTCATGAAAAAGTAAACAATATGCGCATAATAATGGAAATAAAATAATAAAGTCATCACAATGTATCATTTCGTCTATTTAAAAGTTGTGCTAGTAAAAATTCATGCAGAAAAGAAAAATATTGACTTTCATTTTTAGTGATAATACTAATATGAAAGCACAAAATCTCGCAAATCCTTCATGAAAAAGTAAACAATAACGAAAAAAAAAATAATGATAAAGTCATCACAATGCATCATTTCGTCTGTTTAAAAGTGTGGGGTCATTTCCTCTGAAAGCTACACATTTCAACATCTAATTCTACAGCTTTTTCTCTTCTCTTTCTACCAGGCAATGTGCAGGAACCATGGTCGTACGTCTGTCGTAAGATTCTAACAATAGGAATGCTCAATTAATTCGAAACGACCGCTGTCGTCATTTATTCATGCACTTTCACCCATTAAGAAAGGAAAACGGACAAAACATTACCGAACCAAAAAGGTAAAACGCCTCTTTTGTTACTTTTCGTGATAAAAAACGATTAGCGCGTGCTTCCCTGTCAAATGATTAACGTTGACATTGTATTTCATGATGTATATCTCCAAACAGATTGAATTTTCTTTCTTTTTAATTATTTTTTAGAGCTTGTAAGATTTATTTTGATTCTGAACGAGTAAGTACTTTCTGATCCAATTAGAGTCCCGCACAGGGTCGGGTAATTTAACGGGGGCGAAATTTGGGGGGGGGAGGCTAGGGAAGAAGGGTGGTGGGCCCCTTCCTCTAAAGAATTTGATATTTCAGAGTGTGGTAGTCAACATAGATAAATCTTAGTTGTTGTTGTTTTTTTTAAATCCAGAAATTGTATAAAAGCCAAGAAAACTTGTCGGATATAATTAAAATAGATTTATTAATATTAAATACATAGCTTAATCGCACAAATTAATAATTATCAACAATGTTCGCTAAATCCTTGCTATTGCAACATTCTCAAAGTGAGACGCAATGTATCATCAATGAGTATTTTGTATTTTGGCTAAGTTTGGAAGTATGCGCGTAAGAATAAAACTGCACCGATTGCTATGGGTGTTAGAACTGCAGAATATTAGTGCTCCGGTACTTTTTTCTTAGAAATTAAGCTTTGCGCCAAGACGGGTGATGAAGGCAAATTTCAAATATATATATATATATATATATATATATATTTACAGAATATTGTACTGTTACTGGAAATACGTCACACTACCAAAAAAAAAAAAAAAAAAAAAAAAAAGTCAGTTGTGGTGCAGGACGTGTGTTAAAATTGGATTGCAAGATTTGAGCCGAACGGACGGACAAGTTAAAATAAAAACTTATAATAAAAGCGTGTAAAAAGGCGGATTATTATTACTCAGTCCCTTCCAAAACATGAAGTAAATTATACGAGAGTTGCTCGCATACTTACACACGAACAAATCCGTTACAGGTTTAAGAGCGTGGAAAAGAAATTAAAATTACATTAACACGAGAGTTTTCTCATGGGCATTATTTTCAGTAATTCAATAACCTGAAATGATAGCGCAGTAGAAACACGTTTTGAAATAAATTAAAGGCGGGGGGGGGGGTGAAGGGGGAATGTAATTGTTTTTAATCGCCGAATTGTTTCGCTAATAATGCAAATTTGGAAAGAATGTATCTGTTCGTCGTGAAAAGTAAATAAAGATGGTAAACATTACTGAGTAATACGAAGATTAAACTTGTTACCGGCTAATAGTTCGTCGTGAAAAGTAAATAAAGATGGTAAACATTACTGAGTAATACGAAGATTAAACTTGTTACATTTAAATTATATTTATACTTATGTTATAGTTATACTTAGATTACAGATAGGGGCTGTCCATAAATGATGTCACACTTTTTTTCAATATTTTTGATCCCCCTCCCCCCCTTAGTCACAAATTGTCACACTTCACCATATCCCCTCCCCCCTCCCCTTGTCACATGTCACGCTATATTACATAGACATATACTTGGAGTTCAGAAACAAAGCACTACGTTATAGATCATGTTTCAAATTTTATTTTTCAGCTTTAACTACAAGTTTTAATGACATTTGTGAGCATAACAATAAAAATTATTCGTGTATTTATTTTGTATAAAATAAGATTAAGGTTTACGACAAAAACATAATTAATATACAATAAAGTAATGCAATTAGTAATAAAATATTTATATATTTTTTTTTTTGAAAAGAAAGGAATATAAGTGAAAACAAATCACGTGAAAGTTGTTTTAGTCCGATTAAAAAATACACTCAAATTCTGGTAATTTCAAAATAACTTCAAAATTTAATCTGCTGATTTTAATGATTTTATTTTAACCAAAATGTGTGATGTCACACTCCTTCTTACCCCCTCCAACCTCCTTGTCACAAACTGTCGCAATTTCATGAACCCCCTCCCCCCTCCAAGCGTGACATTATTTATGGACGGCCCCATAGAGTATATTGATATAGTATATACTTATATTGTAGATACATATTCTTAGGTATATATATTTAGACATATATTACATATATACAGAGGTGATACGTTTAGATTAACATTATTACATTTATTATAATTATATTTACATATTATATAGTTAATATACAGAAGTATTTCTTAATAGATTATTAACTTTAATATTACAGAATATTATATTATAGCTAATATGCAGATTATATTATTCTTATTATTATATTATTCTTAATGTACAGATTATTATAGTTAATATGCAGATCATTATATTATAGTTAATATACAGATTATTGTAGTTATACTTAGATATATATTTTAATATATATTAGATATATACTTAGAATATATACTTAGATTGTAGTTATACTTGGATTATTAGTTATAATTAGTTATATTTAGACTTGAGTTACACTTAGATTAGACTTTAGTTTGTTTTACAAACGTATATTTTGCAAATTTAGAAATGTAATCATAATTAGAAAAATGTGCGAGTATTTTATTTTTAGAAAAAGAAGCCTATAGTGTCAGAATTAATTTTAAAAAGTTTTATTGTAATTGCCATTCTGGATATCGTACAACATATCTTCTCGATTTCATTTATTTATGGTCTATCTCCTAGTAAATTCAGCTTTAAATATACATAACATTTTTAATAATATTCTTGTGTTTTATTTCTTGACTGAATTTCAAACATGTATATAAAAAAAAAAAAAAAAAAAAAAGAATATTTATTTAGGTTTTATAATATAAAATATCATAAAATGAATAGAAAAATACAAAAGCGTGTTTTCTTTTACGATTTTAATATTAAAGTAAAAACGTTTTTTACGCAATGAAAAAGGCTTTTTAAAATATAGACTAAATAATTTTATTTAGTTTTAAAAAATTACTAACATGTAGATTTATAACGGGCGCATTGAAGCAAAGATTAAGCTACAGACATTTCTTACAGCCGATTGCACTTGTTTACAAAACGAACGTATTCATCTGTTTAACAAAGAGTATTTAGTGAAAATTTTCAGTCATTCTTATCAACGAAGAAACGCTTATTAATTACTTTTAGCATAATCTTTATGTTTTCCTTGAAATAGATATACCCATACCGAATTCCTCGAAATCAAATTGTAAAAGCTGTTGAACTCAATTAGAGGAAAACAAACAAATGAGATAATATATAGAGAGAAATTATGCGTTACGCTTAGACTATTAAAGAATTTCCAAAAGTGCGAGGAATGTGTTATAAAATCTTCTCCGTAGTCGACCTCTAAACATGCGAATATTAGACAATTTATTCATAAATGCCTGTAAAATGACATTTACAAAAAAGTAGTAGGGGAAGGTGGGCCTAAAATGTCCCTAACGGGCAAAACGATCCACACATGTTTTCTTCCAGACAAGTCGCGCTATCTACAGGGTAACACATAAACTAGTTAAAAAATTGCATAAGAAACAATGGCGGTATTCAAGCGATCGCAGTATTACGCGTCTGAATAGAATTCTTTGAAAAATTGGGTTTTATAACCTGTGTTATAAAATAAGCACTAACTTTCATATTTATTTAGATATACAGTCTTTGATGTACAGAAATAGGACTTGGTTTGCTTAATGGAGTATGTTTTTAGATGTTAATTATACTTATGTATTGTCATAATTGGTTTTATATCCTTTATTTTGCCGATAAAAAACAATTTACAATTATTTTTAAATGAAGGATCATTTTGCCCTTTGGCGAGGGTAAAATGATCCTTTGGACACTTTAAAAAAAATCTATTTTTTTCAATTTGGGTTTAAAATATTATTAAAATATGTTTATAATACTAAATATAGTGTAAAACATACTAGCAACAGACCAAAGTTTTATTTAAACAGTTATGTTATATTACACAAGTTTTTCCCTTAAGGGGTTTATTTTAGGCCACCTTCCCCTACATTGTAATAAAAGACAGTTGTTTCTTAATTTTAGGAAACTATAATATAACCACAAAGAAAAATATACAACCTTTTCCGACTTACCCACGATTCGAGATTTAAAGAATCATTTATAAAAACATTTTTTTTTTCATCTTCTGCTACTGATTTTCGGAAACATTTCCGAGTAGTTTTTGTAGTGTAGTAATCAGTATTCTGAACCCGAAATATAGATTTTTTGAATGCTATTCCATTCTCCAATAAATATTTTCATGCTCAACAAACATATTTTACAGACAAACATGATACATTAACAGCATTAACATTAACATTAAAATTAACATTATTTTATTGTATGTATAATTCGATGTATAAATTCAGTTACGCAGATGAAAATGTTTAGTTGAGAATGGAATAGCATCCTAAAAAACTGATATTCCGATTTGAGAAAACTGATTAATACAGAATATAAACTACTCGGAAATGTTCCAGAAAATCACGGGCAGCAAAAGAAACTTTCTTTTTATAAATACTTCTTTAAATCTTGAAAAATATTGGTGTCTGAGGTTTCTAAAGTTAAAGCAGGCTATTCGAAATCGTGGATAATTGTATATGATAATAATTGTATATAATTGTACATGATAATAATTGTATATGATAACAATTGTATATAATTGTATATGATAATAATTGTATATAATTTTATATGGTAATAATTGTATATAATTGTATACGTTAATAATAATTGTATATGGTAACAATTGTATATAATTGTATATGATAATAATTGTATATAATTTTATATGGTAATAATTGTATATAATTGTATACGTTAATAATAATTGTATATGATAACAATTGTATATAATTGTATATGATAATAATTGTATATAATTTTATATGGTAATAATTGTATATAATTGTATATATTTTTTCGTGGTTATATTAAATTTTCGGAGATTAAAAAATATTTATCTTTTTCTTAGAGTGTAGATGTACAATGAAACAATTTTTTTCACTTTGTAACTATCAACTTCAAAAAAGTGTTTCATCGCTGAAATGTATTTCAGTCAATAATCTCAATGAATTCAACTGATTTGATGGCTCTATTTAAGAGCTATGTAATGATGTATGTGTACACTTCAAGAAATAATTGTCCAAATCTGTTCGTGTACTTTAAAGGGGCTCTGTATATGAACTATAATACACTATTTTAATGGGGAACATGTTACAATGTGTAGCAAATATGCATTTTTGCACTTTTAAAATTCATGCATTACGTCTCGCGTGAAGAAGGGGTAACTTTTTACTTTTGTTCAAACTGTACCAATACAGAAACAAGGAATTCGTTTGATTTTTTAACACTTTCCAACATAGTTGAAGAGTGTTTATGAATTCGGTTTGTCTGTCTGTCTGTCCGTGCTCTAACTCATGTAAATATCCTCGGATCTTCATGCAATTGATATATGTTATTGAGGCTTACTGTGACATGCTCGGTATTGAATCTGAAGTGTGTAGCCCTTATAGTTTTTTTTACAGGGGCACTCAAAAGAATTCCGTTACATTGGGGTCTATGGGGGAAAATCATTTGTGGTTTATTTTAATGATGTTACACTATTTCAAACATATTGAAATGGATATATATATCACTGAAGTGCACTACAAGAGATTAATTATAGAATGTGGTGCGCATAGCACTTATAGTTCCTTTACAGGGATACTCAAAACAATTCCGTTACATTACGGTCTATGAAGAAAAATCGTTTGCAGTTTATTTTAATAATGTTTCACTCTTTCAAACATATTGAAATTTATATATATCACTAATGTGGATTACAAGAAGCTTACTATAAAATATTGTGTGTATAACTTTCATCGTTCATTTACAGGGACACACAAAAGAATTCGGCTAAAATACTGCTTATTAATAATAATTGCTGGGAATGCTTTTTCAGTTACTGAACACGTTTTTTAATTGAACTCATTTTTTGTCTATTACTTGGTGTGTATAAATTGTATAGATGGTATACGGGGCAGCACAAAAGTTCTCGAGTACATTTCCGTTGGTTGTCGGAAATTGCAAAAGGGAAATTTTAAACTGCGCTACGCGTTTCCTAACTGAACTAAAATTTTGCATTCTATTTAGTATATATACAAATCTATAGATCCTATACAGGGCTGTACAACAGAGCTCGGATATTTTTCCGAATACTATTGGTGATTCCCGAAATTGGATTTTTAAATATGTTATGCATTTTCAGAATTGTTTAGTTAGATATCATCTTACACCTTACGGTAAAGATATGCAAAATTATTTTGGAAGTGTTGGAAAGTGTTACATAATCTATGCTTGACGCATGATTTTTCGTTCTTGTTAAATTTTACTAACACGTAGATTTATAACGGACGCATTGAAGCAAAGATTAAGTTACAGCCATTTCTTACAGCCGATTGCACTTGAATGCTGTTTACAAAACGAACGTATTCATCTGTTTAACAAAGATTATTTAGTGAAAAATTTCAGACATTCTTATCGAGTAAAGAAGTTCTAAAGAAACATTCATTAATTACTTTTAGCATAATCTTTATGTTTTCCTTGAAATAGATACACTAATACCAAATTCCACGAAATCAAATGTAAAAGCTATTGAACTCAACCAGAGGAAAACAAATAAATAAAAACAAACGAACAAAAAAGATAAGAGAGAGAGAGAGAAGAAGGAGAGAGAGGAGGGAGATAAAGAGCGATAGAGAAGATATAGAAGGAGATAGAGAGGGAGAGAAAGAGGAGGGAGATAGAGAGGGAGATAGAGGGACGGAGAGAGTAGAGGGAGAGAGAGGGGAGGAAAATAAAGAGGGATAGAGAAGGAGATAGAGAGGGAGGAAGAGAGGAGAGAGGGAGATAGAGGGACGGAGAGAGATAGAGGGAGAGAGAGAGTAGGAGATAGAGAGGGAGGGAGAGAGGAGAGAGATAAAGAGAGATAGAGAAGATAGAGAAGGGGAGAGAGGGGGAGAGAGGAGGGAGATAAAGAGAGATAGAGAAGATAGAGAGGGAGATAGAGAGGGAGAGAGCGAGGAGGGAGATAAAGGGGGATAGAGAAAATAGAGAAGGAGTTAGAGAGGGAGAGACAGAGGAGGGAGATATAGAGGGATAGAGAAGATAGAGAGGGAGAGAGAGGAAGCGAGAAGGAGAGGGAGAGAGAGGAAGCGAGAAGGAGAGGGAGAGGGAGAGAGTGGGGGAGGGAGAGGGAGATTATGCATCACGCATAAACAATTTCCAAAACTGCGAGGAATGTGTCTTCTCCGTGGTCAACATCTAAACACGCCAACGTTAAACGTATGCTAGATTAATTTTAACGCAATTATTCTAATTGGTAAAGAAATCATGTGAGTTTCAGGGACAGGATTCGAACCTGGGATCTCTTGGCTGAAGCTGAGTCCCGATCAGCAAAGAGAAGCCAAGGGCCTAATATTCATTTGAGACCTCCCCTCCTATAGAAGATCCCCCTCTCACACCTCCTTCACAAAAAATTGAACATTTATGAGAGACTTAGAATACATATATGAATATATAAATACACATTTACGTAAATATATTTTTTATTTATTATTATATCCTACGCTAAAAAGCATTATCTGGATTATAAATAATGGAAGATCAAAGCAGATTTAAAATATCAGTTTTAGGAAAATTACATAGCAAATTTGGAAGACCCCTAATTTAGGAGTACTAAGGACCATGGCCCTGTACCATGCTTTAATCGCACAGTCAATTTTAAAGGATTATGGTCACTCACCACAGTTACCTGCGAACCATAAATATAGTGTTCGAACTTTTTCAGGGCGAAGATAACAGCATAAGCTTCCTTTTCGATGGTAGCATAACCCTCGTGGCATTTGGAGAGCTTTTTACTTGTAAAAGCAATGGGGTGCTCTTGCTCATTTTCATCTTTTTGAGACAGACAAGCGCCTATCGCATACGAGGAAGCATCTGCATGTATAATGAAAGGTTTCTGAAAGTTCGGGGAATAACAGATGGGTGATTTACTGATCGCCTGTTTCAACTCAAAAAAGGCTTTGTCACAATTCTCAGACCAGGTGACTTCATTAGGGGCACGTTTCTTGGTAAGTTCAATCAATGGACGAGCTATGTCGGAGAATGAAGGAACATAGCATCGGTAATAAGATAAAAGACCTAATATGCTTCTGACATCTTTCTTTGACTTGGGAACTTCTAAGTTTTGTATCGCTGATACTTTGTCGGGATCGGGTGCATGTATACCGGATCCTACCACAAGATCTAGAAATTTTATTACTTACCCATCATACGTAGATAGGGTAAGTCTTGTAATCGTTTTGAAAATCGAAAAATTTTTTTTGACGGATTTACACGTTTCAGACACTGGAGATTCCGAAAAACATATTTTTAGAAAAAAAAATTTGCCGTCCGTCTGTGTGTCTGTGTGTGTGTGTGTCTGTGTGTCTGTAAACGCTCTATCTCCCGAAAAAATTGAGATAGAGACTTGCAATTTGGTATGTACTTAGTATGTAATAATGGGAAGAAGCCTATTTCATTTCAATAACCTCGATTAACCGGAACTATTTTTTTCGGATTCTCGAAATATTCGTTCTGATAAAAGGTATATAAAAATTTTCGAAATTGTTTATTTTAAGAAATGAACATAAAAGACAATAAAAAAACATAAATTTTGCATAAAGCATGAAGTCGATCGGATAATGAGTTGCCGAGATATTTGGAATCCTATTTTTCGCACTCTTTGATTTTTCATGACCCTGTATTTCATCCAAATTTCACTTCAAAGATATATTTTAATTGGAAATTTGACGCTTAATCAGATGCAATAAACCGCTAGTTAATAGGATTATTATTTTTGGAGTTATAAGGAAAAACCTCTTTCAAGCAATTCAGTAATCGAGCCTTTAAAGTTTATGACGTCATCAATCCACGATTTTATTTAAATTGCTATGCATATTATAAGTAGTTTACACATTTTTATTTTAATATTTTACATTATGCATATCCATGATGGGTAAGTATTACGGTGGCCCCCAACGACTAGTTTTTTTTCGCTTTCGCCGTCTTCCTGTACTAAATGTATTGTTCATTCGGCGAAAGCCATCATGTGTATACTGTTTCTTCTTCACGTTTTCCTTTATTTTCACTTTATCATAATTTTTAGAAAGTTCAGTTTCATTTTTATTTTCGTCAATCGTCACTTCCTTAGTCTCTGTAAACTCATCAATCTTCTCAGATTCCTTCTGGCATTTTTCTAACATCATGTTGTCAGGATGATTTAACTTAAGGAATACATCGGGTTCTTTGTTTGCTATTTCATGTGATTTCACACAACCATCGACTATAATGTAGTCAGAATTTTCATCGTAAACAAAAGGTTGTTTCTCGCTGAACTCAATCGTGCTGGATTCGGAACTTCCATCAAGTGTTTCTGGCATTGTATTATTGCAAATAGAATAAGATTCTTCTGTCGTCATGACATCAACTTTTGAATCTTTATTTTCAGAAATTATGCTTCGTTTTATATTTTCTTCCTTCATGTCTGCTGATGCAATCAAATATTTATCCGAGGCACTTGCATTCTTTTTAGCACAATTTACGGTTTCGTATTCGGTTTCTTCATCAGGCGTGACTGCATAGTTTAAAGATTCGAAAATTGAAATTACATTGTTAACTATCGGAGTATCCTTCATAATATTGTGTTCACTTTGTAAATAATTTTGAACTTTTAAATCTTTTCAATTATGTAAAATTTCTTCTGCTTGCCTAATTTGGGGATCTTCTTCCTTATAATAAATTTCCGTTTCGATTTGATCTCCACTCTCTATTACGATTAAATCGGCAACAATACATATGTCATTTTCATTATTATTAGTTTCTTTCGTGATCGATTGTGTAATACTAGTACGCGGGTGAGGGTTATTTTTCGTCTCATCAAATAAGTTATCCAAGTGATATAAGAAATTCTCATGAACGAAAAAGCTATTAAATTCATTTTTGTTAGCTGTCGAACACTGATTTAACGAAGGGTCGTTTTTCTGTTTCCATTTAAATTTTTCTGAATCAGTTATAAAAATAACAGGGTCGTCGCCAGGTGCGTGGTCAATGTTCTCGTTTGCATTCGCATTTTCAACTGACACATGGTCTAAAATTGAAGCAGACAGATCTACAGTGTTGGTTTCTTTCGTATTGTCACTTATCGCGTCAACATTACAATTTAATGCCTTTTCATTTTCATTATATTTATTCAAATTATTTAATTCATTATATGTATCCAAGGAAAGTAATAAATCATTGATTAAATCATCAACCACAGCACATGTTATCATAATATTAGGATATATCTTGGGGTTTAATTTATCAACTGCAATACTCAATGGGATATTTATTAAAGGAGCTTTCAATTGGTGTCCGAATGCAGATTGCAATATTATAGTACCACAAGGATTCTTAAAGTATTCGGGTACACAATCAGTCTTTATTATAGAAATTTGGGTTCCACTATCTACTACGCCATGTAATATTTTATTACCACATTCGATATCTACTGTCGGTAATGTTTCAATTAATTTCGTTTCTTTTCGCGGTGTTTTCAAATTAAAAATCTCATCCGATTTTACTCTAGCAGTGAGTGCTTTTTCATTTGCAACCGAATTAACTTCCCTATCAAATTTATTGGCATTGCCAAATAAATAACTACATATCGTAACATTATGGTATCTGCCGCAATTCGTGCATTTTTTATTTTCTATGGTACAATTTTTAGCGACGTGTTTACCTCTTTTTAAGCATAAAAAACAGCGTCCTTGAGCTCTTAATTTAGCTATTTTCTGATCAACGGGTAATTTATTGCACTCCTCAGTTGAATGACTATTACTCGAACAAAATATACAAAAGGTTTCATCGGTGGCTAAAATATGAGATACTTCAGAATTAATTCTATCACTAGCGAACATTTGTTTACGAAATGTAGGGAATCATTATCATACGACTGTTTTGACCTTGGGTTATCTAAATTGCCAGTTAAATAATTTTGTTTTTCTCTCGACTCTATTTCGGTACGAATAAATAATAACAAATCATTAGTGCTTGATTGCGAGTCACTAGAATTTTTTATACATTGCTTATTATATTCTAATGAAAGATTATTTGGCAGGGAATTAAGGATTATAGGTGTCAACAGGTTATCAAATCCATTTGATTCAATGTCTAAAGACCTGAGACTTCTTATTTGCGATTGAATCGTATCAAATAATTTCCGTAGAGCGGTTACATCATTTGTTTTCAATAAGTATATTTATGTGAGCCGTGACAATGAGGTCCTTTCGGCCAAATTGTTATTTCAGAATTTGGATAGCTTCCAAATAATTTTTATCTGATAACGCAAACCCGGAGATGGAATTATACGCGCTACCGCCTAAATAGCTTTGTAAATAGCTCATTTTTTCAATATTTGACAGTGAAACATTATCATGGACTGCTATTTTGAATGAGTTCCAAAAATTTTGAAATTTACTTATTTCGCCGTAAAATTTCTCAATCTTTAAGGTAGGGAGTTTAACAGATTGCGAAACTACTTCCGCATGCTTATTATCGACGTGAGTTACGGGGGAAACTTCGCTTTTGCTATTATTTTTCAATTTCTTGTTTATTCTAAATTTCCATAAAGTTATTTTTTCATGATATTCGATGGACGCTTTTGCGTCTTTTTCGATTTCATCTTCATCATTAATTAACGCTAAAATTTGGGCATCTTCTCGTTTAAGGTCAACACCTTTCTGTTCCAGCTGAGCTAAATTTTCTTCTATTTCCTCAAAATTCGGTGATTCCAAAACCCATGCATCTTCGATCTTTTTAACGATAGAGGTAATAGATGCTTTTATTACGCCTCCAGTTTTTTTAAGCTTAGTCAGTTGATCAGCCATGCTTAAACAATAAAATTTACCTTACCTCTGTATAAGTTATCCAAAATTTTTCGCAATAATCTTTCACTCAGTAATCAAAATTTACAGCCTGTTTTCATCCCACTTCTGACACCAATGTGACGACTCTTCCGAATGTGGGAGTGTTCTAATTAAACAGGCCTTTCTAACGACGAACACAAGTTTAATAAAACTATGACGTAACGATGACAAATACAGATGACAAGGACAGGTACATTACACGACATGTAATAAACATAAAAGATTATTCATATTTTTCAAGATTCATGACCGGTAACATTTACGGCCATTTTCATAACAAATTCTGGTTTCTCATATCACAAACGACGTTCTTCACCGCTGACATTCCAAATTCTACTGCTGCGCTCTTTCCATGTCTCCAGAAGGAGGCGCTACTAGAGCAAGAAAAGGCATGCGCAGTCCTCACAGTGCGTCCCTATAAAATATATATAATGTGAAATGCACTATTTTCCACACACGTACGTAGCCGTAATTTCAATTATACATATATTAGTTTTGTTCTATTTGAAATAGATTAACATGTTTAAAACACACATAAAGTAATCACCGCCCTTACACCGTTAAGTATCGGAATTCTTCTGTGTTCTCTAAATGAAGATATAAATGCACTCCATTTTCAATAATGTGTTTAAGTAAATAAAATGATTCGAAGCACTTTCATTAATTACATTAGCATGTTTTCTTCGAAATCGATGTTATTAAATGAAACTTCTTGATATCAGATGTAAAAGCTATTGAACTCAATCAGAAAAAGGGAATGTTTATTGTGTAGAACGTGGATTTTCATAAAGATCTGTCATGAACAGGTCTTTACAAATTTGATAAAATCTGGTCCCCTGAAAAAATTCTAGTCGCCAGTAAAAAATATCCCCACCCCCTCCTCTTCCCGTCATTGATTTTTAAAAAAACCACGAGTTTTTTATGAATTAATTGAGAAAAAATAATAGCAAGCATAGTTTAGAATTATTAGTTACAGTTTAAAATAGTACATAATTTAGAAAGCTAATATAAACTATATTTTCTAATGAAATTTTATAAAACTTATAATCACTTATATTATTTGACAACTTATATCAACACAAAAATCAGATTTGAAAAAGAAAAAAAAAACTCGAGCATTTTTTTAGCATTGTATCCAAATTTAGATGCCACAGAGTTCTTTTCTTACTGTTTTATTGAAATATCCTCTCTAATGCCACATTCTAATCACGTGACATGTACTAACTGGCTATAGCTGAAAAGAATAGTGTTTTCTGTGCATGAGTTGGAAAATGCCTTTTAAATTTAGTTCTTCCATTAAAAGTACGGGAGAAGAGGAAGATCACTGTGCTTGCCACGCACGAGTAGGGATGGCGGAGGGAAAAAATCCCATTTGTGCTATCAATTTTTTTACCGAAATCACCCCGCAAAATCAAATCATTTTGGTCACTAGATCAAAAAACTTGGTAGCCAGTGACGACCTGGCGACCGCATTTGTTAATCCCTGGATGAATAATAATAATATTATTATTATTAATAAAGAATAGCTATTTTAGTTTGATGCAATTTACAAGATAACGGATTCCAAATGTTTAATAATCGGCAGGTAGAGAAATATTTAGATATTTTAATCAAACTATTCGCAGAGACATTCATAAATTACTTTCAGCATAATCCTTATGCTTTCATTTAAATCGATCTAATCAAATCAAATTCCTCAAAATAAAACTTAAGAGAGACTTAACTCAATGAAAAAATGATCACTAATGTGCCACTAATTCAACCACTGACGATCAAAACATAATTTGACCAGGACTGTCAAAATCAGCCCAGGTTTAAAACCAATGCAAATCTGATTATCATCTTTAGACCGTAAAGTATCCGCAGGGTTCATGCAGACCTGAGAAGAAAAAAATTCTAAGTACAAGAATTTTAAAAGGCTTACTGTATTTTTTCATACATGGTGTGTCCTCCTCATGTAACACGCACTCCCACCCAAATTTTAAGTACCTTATTTAGAGAGAAAACGGATTTTATTTAGAAAAATCTAATTACTAGTGATAAAATTACAAAGTATCCCCAATGCATGGCTTAGTTTCATAAATTTGAATACAAAATTGCCAGTGAACTACTTTATGCAGTGACCAATGGCAGAGAGCCTGTCATACACCTAGATTTGAAAAGTAAGTTTTGAAGGGAAAAACCATGCGGCATATACAAAAAAAAAAAAAAAAAAAAAAAAAAAAAAAAAACAGTAACTTAACTTCATTGTTAAGCAGTAATCACTTGAACATTACATTTGTAAACATGAGAAGACTTTACTTTCTTTAATCCTTTGAGGGGCGGTGGTATATATTATATACCACCTAATTTTAATCTGATTCGAACCAGAAACTTTTAATTAAATTTTACTTTTTTAATTTTGACGGGTAAGATATTGAAAAATTGCTTTTCCTTATTTTGAACTAAATTCTGTCGTAAATACCGGTGTGAATTCGAGGTTACAGGAACAAAATTGCTTGCCCCTGAAAGGGTTAAAGGTTCCTTAAAAGGCCTTCCAAGCCATACATGCTTAAGCAGTGTTATTCACTGTGTAATATATGTTTCCATTTTCTATTTTGGTATACATAATTAAAATATTGTTCTACGCTAAATTATACTTCGCGAAATTTTAAGGAGTTTTTAGTTTATATAAGTAAATCGATCTAATCAAATCAAATTTCTAAGTACTCCTTGGAAACTTTTTCATTTCTAAGGAGTTTCTAAGTAAGTCCAATGAGTCTGTATGAATCCGGATTTCTTTTGTGTGTCCCTTTCGTACAACTATAAATGCTGCGCACAGCATTTTCAATGATATATTTAGGTACTTTTAATAAATAATTTGAAGAATGTTCATTAATTACAATTAACATGTTGTTTCCGGAAACGATATAATTAAATCAAATTCCTTGAGATAAGAAGTAAAACTTATTGAACTCAATCAGAATAAAAACTGCTTGCTGTGTGGGAAAATAAATTTTTATAAAGATGTGTTATGAATCATAAGAGTAATAATAATAATAATAATAAATAGTAATCTCCACTTTGATGTAATTTACAGAATAATAAATTTCATCTGCTTAATAATTGGCATGTAGAGAAATATTTAGTAGATGTTTTAATCGAACTATTCGAAGAAATAGTCATTAATTATTTTCAGGATAACCCTTCGGTTTTGATGTTAAATCGATTTAACCAAATCAAATTCCTCGAAATCCTTAAGAGAGACTTTCAATCAGAAAAAAAAAAAAAGGTTTGCCGTGTAAGAGAAACGGATTTTCGTGAAGATCTGTCATAATTAAACAACCAAAATAAGAAATTCAATTTAATGTAGTTTACAAAACCAAGGATTTCATCCGTTTAATAATCTATATTTAGAAAAGAAATATGTTTATGGCTATTTTTATTAAATAATCCAGAGAAACATTCATTAATTATAGTCCTGAATTAATCTTTATGTTTCTTCGAAATCCTGTAGAATCAAATAAAATTCCTCGCGTCATATACCTAAAGTTATTGAACTCAAACAGATCGAAAAAATTCGCTTGCTCTGTAGTAAGTGAATTTTCAAAAGATCTGTCATGAGTATTAATACTAATACTAATAATAACTAGTCCTTGGTGGCCACCGTAATACTTACCCATCATGGATATACATAATATGAAATATGAAAATAAAACATGTGTAAACTACTTATAAAATGCATTGCAATTCGAATAAAATCGTGGCTGGATGACGTCCTAAACTTTAAAGGCTCTATTACTGAATTGCGTAAAAGAAACAGCCTTATAACTCCAAAAAAGATAATCATATTAACTAACGGCTTATTGCGTCGGATGAAGCTTTTCATTTCCAATTATAATATATCTTTGAATTGAAATTTGGATGAAATACAGGGTCATGAAAAATCGAAGCGTGTGGAAAATAGGATTACAAATATCTCGGCGACTCATGATCCGATCAACTTAATTTTTTATGCAAAAATTATGTTTTTTTAATGTCTTTTATAGTCACTCCTTAAAATAAACAATTTCGAAAATTTTTATACACCTTTTATCAGAACGAATATTTCGAGAGTCCTAAAAAAATAGTTCCGGATCATCGAGGTTACTGAAATTCAATAAGTTTCTTCCCATTATTACACATACCAAATTTCAAGTCTCTATCTCAATTTTTTCGGGGGATAGAGCGTTTACAGACACACAGACGGACGGCAATTTTTTTTTCTAAAAATATGTTTTTCGGAATCTCCAGTGTCTGAAACGTGTAAATCCGTCAATTTTTTTTTCGATTTTTAAAACGATTACAAGACTTACCCTATACTATGTATGATGGGTAAGTAATAATAATAAATAACAATTTCAGTTTGATCTAATTTGCAAAAATAAGGGATTTATTCTGTTTAATAAACGACCTATAAAGAAATATTTAGATATTTTAATCAAACTATTCGGAGAAATAGTGATTAATTACTTTCAACTTAATCCTTATGCTTTCATGTAAATCGATCTAATCAAATGAAATTCCTCGAAATCAACCTTAAGAGAGACTTAACTCAATCAGAGAGAAAAAGATTTGCCGTGTAGAGAAACGGATTTTCGTGAAGATCTGTCATAAATAAACAACCAAAATAGCAAATGCACTTTAAGGCAGTTTACAAAGTGAAGGATTTCATTCGTTTAATAATCTGTATGTCGAAAAAATATGTTTACGGATTATTTTTATTAAATAATCCAGAGAAGCATTCATTAATTAGTCTTGACATAATCCTTATGTTTCTTCGAAAGACTGTACAATCAAATCAAAATCCTTGACTTTATACTAAAAGTTATTGAACTCAAACAGAGTGAAAAAAATTCGCTTGTTCTGTAGAAAGTGAATTTTCAAAAGTTCTGTCATGAATTTTTAATAGGGATAATAATAATAATAATAAAAATAATAATAATAATAAATAGCAACTTCAGTTTGATCTAATTTACAAATATTATGGATTTCACTTGCTTAACAATCGGAATGCAGAGAGGAGAGTGCATCTTTTACACTGGATATAATTCATATATTTTCTTAGAAATCGATACAATTAAATCGAATTCCATGACATCAAATGTAAGAGCTGCTAAACTTAATCAGAAGACTTAAAAAAAAAATGTTTTTAGGGTATCTTATGAAACCCTATTACTCCCGCTCCGTTGTCTGTCCGTCACAGAACCATTCTCAGAAACTGTGTAACTTACAGAGTTGAAACTTTGTGTACATCTAGCTGAATACCAGCTATGGAGCTCAAAATATTAAAATTTGAAAAAATCGTATTACTTTAATAAATAGAGATAAAAAACCAAAATTCTAACAGCCCTTTCCTATCAAATTTAAACTTTTTTCGTTAAAGCAGTTGCCAAAAATTAAAAATCCACAATGAAATTCTTTCTACATTTTCTTTTACTTTTTTTTTTGTTGTTGTTGTTGCCAAATCAAATTTATTTGGATTTATTAAAGAAAGGATAAAGTGTTTTGAAAGGAATATTAAACGAAACCCTTTGAGCGATCTTCGATCACACTTACCCACTTGTTTAAAAGATCTGCCGAGATCGAATTTTTAAAACAATCTGTCACGATTTGGAAAAAAAAAAAAAAAAAAAAAAAGAAAAATCGGAAAATGAATGTTGATGCAGAGAACACGATGATGGTTTTCACAGGTATGTACAGAAAAAGTGTTTAGAGCTCTTATTAAATAATAAGAAATAATACTCATTATAATCAGCTTTAGTATAATGATATGTTTTCCAAATAATATAATAAAATAACTTGTTAACTTTAAATTAAAGAGTAATGACTGCTTAAAGTGATCAAAACATAACACAAAAAGGCTTAAAAATACCTTTTAGTATAGATTACATATGTTTCCTTCGATCTAACAGCGTCTTCTTCAAAATCAAAATGATATAAATTAACTATTCTCGCAAAGTTTTTGAAAACGATAAGCACAAATCACGAGATCACATGTCTAATGTAAGCAGGTGCATAAATTGGTCAAAATGGGAAACGTGAAAAAAATATAATCTTATTGCTTTTTCAATTTGTAAATTATCGCGTGCCAAATTTTAGGTAATTCAAAAGAAGCTGATTCGTTGCAAATGTTCTCGTTTCGCAAATATATATCTATATTTTTCTATCAAGAGTTTATTTCTCATCCATTATCCGTGAATCAATAGAAATATATTTGTGAAACGAGAACATATGCAACGAATCAGCTTCTTTTGAATTTCCTAAAATTTGGCACGCGATGATTTACAAATTAAACAAGTAATATAAAAAGAAAATTTTAAGTCAATTCCTATTTTTTAATCATAAATATATAAAATAAACACGTGCAGCATGAATGTCCCACGTTATCTTTATTGAACATTTTTTTTATAATCATCGTTGCGGTATTTTATTTCTGTGGCATCACTCATTTGAGGAAAATCTTTCATTTCATTTATAAAAACAATGGGAGAATTTTTTTTTCTCTTATATAAAACTAAAATTAATTAAATTTAATTTATGAATTAATATTTGAAAAAACTGTATTAACATCCAGTGTCTCCAGTACAAGTTTAAAAAAACGTATTTGAACTTGAGTGGATGAATAGAAAATATTTTATTAACGATTGAAAATTTGAACAAGATATGTAAATATATAGAGAGTGTGAGCTAATAGTAGCAATTGAAAAAGCAATAAAAAAAAAAAAAATCCAATTTTCCAGTTTGACCAATTTAAGCGCACCTGCTTACATTGGATTTATAATCGTGTGATTTATGTTTATCATTTTCAAAAACTTTGCGAAAATAGTTTATTTATCATTTTGATCTTTTGAAGAAGGCGCCGTTAGAGCGCATGAAACATGTGTCATCTTTATACTAAAATGTATTTTTAAGCCTTTTGTGTTACGTTTTTATCACTTCAAGCGGCAATTACACTTTAATTAAAATTATATGTTTTCTTTTAAATTTACATAATCAAATCGCATACCACGAAAAAATATATATATAGGCTATTGAACTCAATTAGAACACAAGTAGAATATTATTTTAAAAAAAAACATTTTTTTCATACAATGAAATGATATATCTGAATAAGCAATTTTAAAAACACATAAATCAGTACAAATCCATTTTCAGTAATTGCTGCATGCAGAGGCCACCGGAGATCGTCTCCGGTACTTCTCTGCTTTTAGTAAATATTTAAATATTGGTCGGAATTCACCGGAGTCCAGTGCAAGCGCTTCCGAAAAACCGAAGCCTAAACTACCCTTTCCTTTTCCTCCCATATCGAAGTTCATATCTTTGTTCGATTCTTCAGCATATTAATATTAATTTTTGAAAATTTCATTCATTTTTTCCTAAAATAAAAATGCATAGCTGCGAACTATTCTTTTTGTGTGTGTGTGTGTGTGTGTGCGTGTGTTAGCACTATTTCCGAATCACGATCCTTACTTTATTGAATCGCAGAATTCTGCGATTAATTAACATTAAAATTAAGCAAAGATTTCTATTCGGCTGGAGTGATAACTAAAAAGTAGAATAATGGACAGCTACGTAAATGCAGATAGATATATTTAATTTTTTTATTTTGCTAAAAAATAATTGCTTTAAATTTTGCAAATACATATAATGTATGAAATATAAATATACAGATCGGAGTGACGGTCGAGGAGCACGCTACGGTTATTAGTACTGCAGAATATTAGGGCTCCGGTACCTTTTTTGTTAGAAATTAAGCCCTGGCTGCATGTCCATATCTTGTAATGCGTGTAAATTTTTTCGTGCAGCCCTGTATATGATCTATACAATTTAAACACACTATACGTAATACACAAAACATTAGATAAGTTTCAAAATACCACAGTGAAAAACCCACTTCCAGCAATTACCAATCACAATCAGTCCTGTGACCTAACTCTTTTGTGCTTCTCTATAAATGAATGATAATTGATACGCACTCCATAATCTATAGTAAACATGTTGGACTGCACCTCGGTGACCCTTTTTATTTTCATTATGTTTGAAGTATCATAACATGATTAAAATGTACCGCAAACGTCTTTTCTTCATATATCATAATGGAATGAAATTCTTTTGTGTGTTCCTGTAAACGAACTATAAATGCTACTTATTCTATACTCATGAACAAGCATGTTTCAGTATACCACAGCGATTCATATCAACCTCATTATGTTTGAAATACAATAAAATGCAAACGCATCAATAAAACATCAATAAAATGCAACGCAAAGGATTTTTTCCTTATGAACCATAATTTAACGGAATTCTTTTGTGTGTCCCTGTATGCGATCTTTAAATACTAATTGTTCTATACTCCTGTGAAAGATGTTTTAGTACACCTTAGCATATAAACCTCAGCATATAAACCTTAGCATATAAACCTCATTATATTTGAAATATTGGAATAAAATGTACCGCAAATTATTTTTCTCCAGCATATACCATAAATATAATGGAATCCTTTTGTGTGTCTCTGTAAACAAACTCTAAATACAATACACTTTAATTTTCAATATCGAACATTCTATTGTAAATCACAATAGCATATAAAAATTACATTGTAATACGAGTATATTTATGAGAGTTAGAGCACGAACTGGCGATCAGACAGACCGAAATTATAAACACTTTTGAACTATGTTGGAAAGTGTTAAAAAGTACAAAAAAAGATCGGCATCATATTTGTTTTTGTTTGGGACATGATGCATACATATCTTTTTCTATGTTTGACAATGTCGTATTTGCATACACTGTAAAGAAAAGAAAAAAAACTGAAACGTTTCATTCCATAGCAGAAAGGTTTCCGATAATTTAAAGTAAATTATGGATTCTCTTCAGTTATTGGTTATAGTTCAGAATATAAATAACGATAATGGATGAGAATTTTCATAAAAATGTGCTATAAAAAACAAACATAACAAATGAACTTAGATGCATTTTACGAAAAGTTGCATTTCACCTGTTTAATAATTGGTTATCTGGAAAAATGTGTTTAGATATTTTTGTTTAATAATCCGAAGAAACATCCATTAATTAGTCTTAGCGTAATCCTTACGTTTCCTCGAAATCAATACAATCAAATGAAATTCCGCATCAAATCTAAAAGCTGTTGAACTCAATCAGAGAGGGGAAAAAATGACGTGCGGATAAACTTACTTTATAAAGATCTGTCAAGAGTGACAAAAATAGCGAATTCATCAAAAAATAAATTAAAAACAACTAACTCTTGGTTTCGTTACGTTAATAATATAAAGTAACGAGAAAAAATAAAAAATGAAACGCCTGAAATAGTTAAAAGGCATTTTTAAATTGAAAATTAAGAATTTACGCAACACAAAATTTAAATTTTTTTCTATTTATACATATTTTTTGCTTTTTATTTTCTCGAAATGTATAATTATTTATATATTTCTTTTCCAGTGTTCTTAAACATTTTTTTACTTAATTTTTAAAATTAACATTTTTAAATTTTAGCCATGTTCAAAAGTTTACAAATTTTCTAAAAATATGGGCACATTTTTTACTTTCTTCCATCTTTACAAGAAGAAAGTATTGGATTCATGAAACTTTTGGACGAAATTTTATTTCGAAAAATATTATTCGCCAACATATATTATAAAAGCATTCGTCAGTTTAATTTCTTTTTCTACAATATCAGTATGTTAATATATTGTATTGTATTTTATATTTTTTTGTATTATTATATTATTATTATTTACCTTTCTGATGCATATAAAACTTAAAATATTTACGATAATTTTGAGTGCGACTATAATATAATTATATCCAAATATAACAAACTTACATGCATAACAATTTTACAATTCAGATTGGACGATAAAAATTAGCGGAATCCGCCTAATACGTAACTACCGAAATTTTACATATCTAAGGTGCTGTTATGTTTATACAAATAAGTTTAGTGGAGTTTTTTTTAAACTTTCCGGCATACTAAATTTTTATAAAGTTTGCGAAGTAATAAAAACATCGAAATGTTTTTGAAAAGTAATATAATTTTACCGACAATTTATTTATTTATTTTAACCTGGAAGAAAAGAGGTATTAAATTCGAATGTACACTACCCACTGTGTAACAAACATTGTAGTTCTTTAAATTACGCAAGTGATTTAATACAACTTCCTGACCTTTTCTAATTTTCCCATATTTGTTTCTCATTCTTTATAATCTACCAATATGAGTAAAAAAGCGCAGTAATAAAATTTATTCAAAATGAATTGCCAAGTCTAGAATTTGAATATTTTATATGAATATACATATATATATATATTGTATTCTGCTATTATTTTTTTAGCTCCATCCAGCAGCAGAGAAAAAAATATGGCAATCATCTCAAAAACTAATGCAGTCGTATTATGCAGTTGAACCAATAGTAGCCGAGTAAATGTAGGTAGAAGAAAAAAAGAAACACGATTGCACTCTAATCTGTTTTATTTAAATCCCATCATCTTAAATTCTGGGGGAGTGCTCTCTTTACATAACGATAATCCTAACAAATCTTCATATTAAAGAACAACATCATTTTTATTAGACACCAATTTGACGGCAAAATCGTTAGAAAACGTTAGAAAATAATTTCAATCCAACATTGTATAAATAATCAAATTAGAAAGAGAAACTCAGATGTTTAAAATATCTAACGAAATTACGGAAATTCAAATGCTTAATTTAAAATCAGATTATAGAGCAGTACTGGATATACTTGTGTCGATTACCTTTTGTTTTAATTGTTACATTATTTGCAAAAACTGTTATATATATATATATATATATATATATATATATATTATAATGTGGCTGTTAACTCGCTGTGATATTGTCTTTGATTTGTTACGTGTAGCTTCTATATTTTTCTATTAATTTATCATATTTTAATTACAATAGTACTTGTTTATATAATGTTTCCATCTATAACTTTCGTTTTTCAATATTTATCTATTTTTATTCAATTTTCTTCTGAGGTATCTTGCTTGATCGAGCAATATGAGTAAGGTAAATTCTGCTTCGGCATATTTAGCTCAAAAAGAAATCAATTACAACTTAATTATATTGTGGAATATTGCCCTTGATAACGTGTTTCATAATATAAGTTTCCATTTGATTCTTGTAATAGTTTCACATTCTGCACGCAGGATTTTTTTCTCCGCATACATTTATTTATTTTCCCACTGATTTCAATTTGTGAATTTTACATTCTTGGATAAATGCTTTTCTATTGTGTATAGTTATCGTAGAATAATAATAATAATAATAATAATAATAATTATTATTATTATTATTATTATTATAAAATTATAATGCATAAATGTAAACTTGCTTAAAAATTAAAATTTATTATAGTTTAACAATATTTGATAAAATATGAAATAGAACTAAAATAAATTTGTATTTGTTAAAGTTGAAGAAAATACTAAAAAAAGAAAATTAAATAAATGTTTATTTAAATACACAACTTATATATTTGGATTAAATTGATTATAAATAAATATCTTAGTATTTATTACTATTACTATTATTATTATTATTATTATATAGTAGATAAAACTAAACGATAACATGTAAATTATTCTTCTCTATAATAATAATAATTATATATATATATATATATATATTAACCCCCCCCCCTTCTTTTTTTTAAGTGTAAATCTTTTCGGTGACTTTCTAAGATATATTAAATTAAACTAATAGAATGTACAGCACTTTTTTTTAAATTTTAAAATAGTGTAAATCATTATAATCTAATCTAAAATTAGAACACAGTTACTTTAGAAAAATAATTGTTAGTTATATTCTACAATTATATGTTTTCTCCATATTAAATGTAAAAAGAAACATATTAATAGCAATAAATTATTATTTCTTACATTTTACAAAGTTGCTTTAAAAATATTGACGATTTCGACTTATATGTCAGTTGACCGCATTTCAAATTTTGTACAAATTGTCATATCTTTATTTTACTATGCTATTTTTGTAAATTTTACCATAATCGCTTTTGTAAAAAATATATATATATATATATATATATATATATATATACATATGTTACCGTGAAAGACCGAAATTGGAGAATGTCGACTTTCACCGGTGAATGTCAACAAACACCAAATACGTCGGTGAAAGATCGAATATTTCATTACATTCTTGTACATTCGGACCCTCACCGGTGTATGTCGACAATCACAGATATGCTCTGGTGGAGGTCGAAAAGAGAGGAGCTTGAATCTTACATATGATTTCAACATATGAATTAAACATATTAATCAACTTATGAATCAACTATATGAATCAACATATGAATGAATATATTTCAACATATGAATCAACATATGATTTCAAAAATCTTTTTAATAACATTAACTTATTAAATTTACGTAATATAATAAATGCCTTATTTAAAAAAATTGAAAATCAATTGACTCTTCCTATACATGTGGATGCGGAGTACTTTCATACACTAGCTAATTACATTAAATATAATAAATACGTTCTACCAGATAATACTATTTATTTACAGAAATTGGGTATTCCACAAGTGAATGCACGTCAGATTTACTTACAAAGTTTTATTTATATAACTAGGATCAAACATATTGTAACAGTAATATTCATTTATATCGTTATATTAATGACATCATATTAATCAATACCGTCCAATAACATGTTTATCAATTTCCAGTAAATTATTCTACTAATTTAGAATTAACGGAAAACCTATTACCTAATAATGCTATTCACTTTTTAGACCTAAAACTTACACTGCATGATAAAAAACCATTACAGACATACATGGCAAGCGTAAAGAATTTAAATTCAAAGTTAATACATTTACCAATTTTAAGCCATGCCTTCATATTTCTGTTCACCGTAATATGCTTCTTAATCATATGTTTCGAATAAAACGACTATGCTCTTCTCATCTTATAAATAAAAACATGAAACAACTTATTTATGATGCATTACAACTTGGTTTTTTAAGTTCTTAGTCATTCCTCTCAGAAAGAGAGGCGAAAAATTTATCGCGACTGAATTACGGAGAAAAAAATATAAATCTCGGACATGTTCAACATTCACCATTAGTGCATGGTGAATGTCGACATTTACCGGTGTAAGTCAGAAATAAGGGTATTTAGCAAATATTTTGGACATACACCAAGCGACTATGTGTTTGTTGACATCCACCGGTGAAAGTCGACATTCTCCAGATTTCGGTGTTTCACCGTAACATATGTTTATATATATATATATATATATATATATATATATATATATATATATAATTTTTGTTATACGAACTTGATAGTTAATTTTTTATTTATTTCAAAGGTATATCATATTAGTAATTTTGGGTTGACAATTCAACTCTACATTTCTCTTTTCGATTTTTCAATTTTCATTTTTCGTTACTTTTTTTTATATATATGCACACACACACATATATATATATTATTTAATTATATTGTTTAATTACAATTTAACATAAATAAATTATATTTAAATTAAACTATAATTTTTTTCATAATTTATTATACATAATAACAAAATATACTAAATAACAACAACAACAACAACATTAATATTTTTTTTTATTATTTAATTATAAATAAAATGAAAATTTAATATAAATATAATGTAGTATAATTTGATTTTATAATACATAATATATGTATATAATTATAAATGTATAAATGTATAAATTGTATAAATATCATTAAATTATAATTATATTTTTAATTTATTATGAATGATAACAAAAATTATTAATCTACAACATCAGCAATTATTGTTATTATTTAATAATCTATACGTAAAATCCTAATTTAATTTAAATATAACATAAAATATAAAGTAATATAATATGATTTAAAAAAATATATAATATATAATTATAAATATATAAGTTATATAAATATCATTATTTTATAACAATATTAATATAAGTATTATAATTTTATATATTATTTATAGATTGTCATTAATATTATTATCATAAAAACAAGATATATAGTATTTATTTTTACAAAAATGAAATCCTATTATAATTGTATTATTGTTATTATATGAGTTTTAATACATATCTTATATATTTATATTTTAGGTATAATTTTTAATTTTATAGCAAGCTGATTCATGGAAAATTTTCTATTTGAAGACATAAAGTATTTCTTAATCCCGTCCGAATAGAATAATGTGACAGCACAAATATTTTTCTAAAAAATGTTACGCACTAATAGAAATGATAATTTAAAAAATAACGTCTTTTGCACTTTTTTTTTTCATCTTTGAGCACATAAAAGAATTAATATTAATTTTTCTCAAGATTTAGAAATAAAATAAAATAAAATAAATAAGTTCCAAAAAGTGTTTTAAAAAAATAAATAATAATAATAATAAATAAATAAATAAGGAAAAAGTCAACTTTTATCGGTATTCTTCACTATGAGAATCATATTTTGAAATTTGACAAGAAAAACAAAATATATTATAGATACGTACATTCTCTTGGGGTGAAACTGGATATCTTAAATGGGATATAAAAAAAATAATAATTTGTAAAATGATAATTGAAGAGCACGTAAACAATGTTTGTAGAAAATGCAGTCAAAACTACATGGACAAGAGTGGTTATAATGTTTTAAGCAGATGAAGAGGTGAATTTCTTTTCTGCTATTTTTCAAGTGGTAATAAAGATAATTATCCCTTTGTCTTTAAATATTAAATCATTACATTTAATTAAAATTTTATTAATTTAACTCAATAGTTAAAGTTGTAAAATAAAAAAAAAATATTTTTATTTTTAATCGAAACAAATTTTAATTTTTTTTCCATGCTGCCACCACAGATGTTTTATATCGCGGGGTTAAACCGTCTTATTTTATTTTATTTTATTTTTACTTTTCATAAATAATCATTTATTAATAAAAATATGTTGAACTAATCATATAATTAAAATTATGTTATGGTACAAAGATAAGTATAGAGTATGTACACTAATGTTCAATTCTGGCTTAAAAAAAAAAAAAAAAAAAGCAATTAATATTAATGTATGCCGTCTTACTCCACTTACCCCTATATCCAAAGAATTATAAAGTTCACAGCAAAGTAACTGTCTTTAAATGTTGTATGAAAAAAACCTTGAAAAACGGTTTAAACTACAATACCATAATCTATAATGTAATTTTATCATAGACATCCTGCATTATTATCATAATTACCGAATATTAAACAAGTAATATATAAAAAAAAAAAATAAGTCAATTCCTACTTTTTAATCATAAATATATAAAATAAACCCGTGCAGCATGAATGTCTCACGTTATCTTTATTGAACATTATTTTATAATCATCGTTGCGGTATTTTATTTCTGTGGCATCACCAATTTGAGATAAATCTTTCATTTCATTTATGAAAACAATGGGAGAAATTTTTTTCTCCCATTTAAAACTAAAATTAATTAATTAAATTTAATGAATTAATTAATATTTGAAAAAACTGTATTAACATAAAGTGTCATCCACTACAAGTTAAAAAAAAAGTTATTTGAACTTGAGTGGATGAATAGAAAATATTTTATTAACGATTGAAAATTTGAACAAGATATATATAGAGAGAGTGTGAGCTAATAGTAGGAATTTTAAAAAAAAGTGAAGATGCGGAAGCACTTACTCTGCAGACGAACTCCTTGGATTCTTCACAACCTTCCATTTCATCATCTTGGAATCTCATGGGATTCAGCATTTCTCAACAAATCCGAAAACTCAACAACGGGGAATTACCACTCTAAAACACCTCGTAGACAAGCGAGAAATAAAAAATGTAGGTTAGAAGGTCCACGCCAAAATAATCCGCCAATCGTGGACACTGAAAAAGATCGTCTGCTAGCGGGCCGGCCGGCAGCATTCATGGAGCTAATAAAGTACACTGACGCGCATCTCGAAGATGAAGTGAAGTCAGCTGATTCTGAAGCGATACGGCTTCTGAACTTTTATTTTAAAAAAGGCGAAAATTCGCCATTTCTGGCAGCTTTTGTTTATGCTTGTCAGAAATATATTACAGAAATATAACATAACGGAGATGAAAGTTAGCGAAGCATAAAGAGCAGACGATTTTTTATGTTTTTGTTGGAGTGATGATTTTAAATATTTTCCTGTTAAATGTCTGAAAATATTAAACTAGTTTATTTTTTTGAGTTATCAATCAGAGATCTTCATCGCTTTGATTTTTTGATTTGTAAATTATCTGTTTTTCGTTCTAGTTAACATATGTTATTTACCTCCACCGCCTCCTCTTGGAAATAGCCGGTATCCTGAATTCTTAAAATAAAGGTTCTGTAATAGTGTTGTTACGTCCAGTGTTACAGAAAGAGGGACAGTGGCTTCTAAATCGGAAACAAAGATGGAGAACAATTTATGAAACTGAACCTGTCTATAACGGAATCCTGTCTTAAATGTAAAAATGCTCTCGTTCTTACTGTACCAACACCACACAATTGTACCTGCTAAGACGAAAGCTTGTTTAAAACGGAATTGTTTTCCTGTCCACTGTGATTCCTGTCTTAGCAGGTTTTATTATACTAAATAAACACAACAATCTTATATAGTAAAACCTGTTAAAACAAAATCGCTAGGGACTGATATAAAATTCCGGTTTAGCAGGTATAATTGTGTAGTATTACTATAGTAAGGACAATGAAATCTTTACTTTGAAAACAAAATTCCGTTATAAACAGGTTCTGATAACCCAAACTTTGCGGAACAAAGTACAGTGACGAACAGTGATCTGTTGTGAAAACAGAATCGATAGAAACTACTAAAAATTCCATTTTAATCAGGTTTCCGTCTAAACTGGTAGATTTGTTAAGGCACTATACAAATTTTCCGTTATAGATAGGTTCTGTTTTCACAGGCTTTACTGTATTAAGCTCGACTCGATCCACACTAACTAATAGCATGGTACTAACAGAAATAAAAAATAAAAAAAATGTACATCCTGAAAAATCGGAACTTATGGTGTCCCGCATTGTGTTTACGTGGGACAGGTCTTGAAATCCCTAAATATCGGGACACCTATCAACACTATACAGCAATAAAAATTTTAAAATAAGCTTGTTTATTTAGAAAAATATTTTTCTACTACTGTGCATTTTGTTTAATGGAATTTATTTTATCATGTTGCTATGGCAGCAGACGATAAAACGATATCTTTGGAATAAGGGAATAAAAATAGAATAAAAAGTTTTTGTTGATGTTTGTGATAAAATGTTTTTCTTTATTTTTTTAAAAAGGTAATAATTAAAAAAAAAAACGTAGCATTTTATAAAAAGCTCATACATTATTAATAAACAAAATCTCATTTTTTATTTCTTTTGTATATTTAATAGATATCTTCTTAATAGGTTATCATTGAAATTTTTTAAAATACAAAATGGGGTTGTACAACTGATAAAGTACAACTGGTAAAGCCGTACAACTGATAAAGTCGTATAAATGAGAGATCATCCTGTTATATCAATTTTAATTCTTTTTTACATTATTATGCATTGTATCGATTAAAAACAATATATATATATATATATATTTATAATAATCATTAAATAGTCAAAATATTATACAAAATATAGTCGTTAAATAATAATAATTTTTAAAATATTACCAAGAATTAGTGAATCAACATATCTGTTCTTTATTTAAAAATTTACATTTGATTATTATTATTATTATTATTATTATTATTATTAACTGGACAATATATTATATAAAATATGTTCATTAAATAATAATATTAATTTTTAAAAAATGCTAAGAATTAGTGAATCAGTATATCTGTTCTTTATTTAAAAATATGCATTTTATTATTATTATTATTATCGTTAACTGGTCAATATATTATACAAAATATGGTAATTAAATAACAATAATAATTTTTAAAAAATGCTAAGAATTAGAGAATCAGCATATCTGTTCTTTATTTTAAAATTAAAATTTAATTATTATTATTATTATAATCATTAAATTGTCAAAATATTATACAAAATATAGCCATTAAGTAATAATAATTATTAAAATATTACCAAGAATTAGTGAATCAACATATATGTTCTTTATTTCAAAATTTACATTTAATAATAATATGAATTATTATAATTATCAAATATTTATTATTATTTTCAAAAAATACTGTGATATCGATTTGAATTTGTTTGTGTACGGGTTGCATAAATACATTTTTCTCTTCTGATAATGTTTTTAAACTCTACTAAAAAAATATTTTGTTGCTTGAATTTTCAAAGATTATCTAAAGTTGCACTTACGCAATAAATACAGCGTGTAGCAAAAAGATTGAAACGTGCTTTAATTTTTACTTTCTTCTATCTTTACAAGAAGAAAGTATTGGATTCATGAAAATTTTCAACTTCCGGTTTTCGGCAGAATTATACGTTTTAGGAGGTTCTGAACGCGATTTGACTGTTTTTAGAAAATGTGGTGTCTATGAGTCTGTGACTCTGTCTGTATGTGACAAAAATTTTGTGGGCACTCTATCTCAAGAACTAATGCACGAAATTTAATAAAATTTCAGATTCAGTTAGTCCCTGATATAAATTGGTGCTGATTCGTTTTTGGTGCAAATTGACCAACAAGTGTCGGTGCTATGCTGCATTTTTCAAGATTTCCGTAATAGCTCTATCTTAAGAACTAATACACTAATTTTCATCAAACTTCAGATTCAGTTAGACGTTGACATAAGTTTTAGGGTTTGGTGTAAAACTCCCAACAGGTAGCGCTGCTATGCTGCATTATTCAGGATTTACACGATTTTAGCGATAGTCATGTCTCAAGAACTAATGCACGGAATTTAATAAAACTTTAGATTCAGTTAGACCTTGATATAAATTGGTGCTGAGATTCGTTTTTAGTGTATGCGATAGAAGAAAATTTTGGGATTGGCACATCCGACTAATTTTTACCTGTTGCAGACACGCAAAGCAATGTAAATTGCGAAAATGTTCAAAACAAGGTAAGAATTAAAATTGTGTTGATGAAATAGTCCTGCTAATAATTTTCACAAAGTTACGCTTTTTAATTTTTTATACAGCACCTGGGTTTTTTAAGTTACATTTAGAAACATTTTCTCTCCGCTCTGACAAGTAAAACAGCAAAAAACCAATTCTTCTAAGACCAAAACTCATCATGACCAGGAAAATCTTGAGTAAGAATAGTTAGTTTAAATGTAACTAACGCGTTAACGTGTAAAAAAATCATCATTAAAAAAATAATAATAATAATAAAATAAATCCGATATAAAAATTAAAATCAGTTTTTAAAAAAAAAGTTTAAATCGGATTTTTTAACCATTGGGAAAGTGGTTGTTGTTTTCAGTCGAGAATGGACCTCTTGACGTCGTCGTCACTTTATTTGACGTCGCCATTTTATTTTACTTCGTCACTTTATTTTTTAAGCGTTTTTAACAAAATTCTGTAACTTTAGAAGAATTTTTCTTTGAATAAGCAATAGAAAAGCATAAAATTGTTACAAAAATGTTAAAGTTACAAAAAGGATAGATGCAAATTATCAGATATGAAACATAAAGTAGAAATTTGGTACTTTCGTGTTATGGCGGTGTAAAGGTGTTGGCTGATCAGATCATATTTTGTAGTTGTTGTTCGTGATCAAATAAAACAATCCACGTGAGCCAGGTTCGTGTATAATAAAAAAAACTCCAGAATGGTCGTCAAGACATTTTATTGTAAGATCACCATGAGGATGCCAAGATGGTCGCGGACAGAAGAGGGGAAAACAAGACAACCGTTCTTTTAAACGGTCATTATTATGCAAAGACAGCAAGCGAAGTGAGTGTTGTTTCCACGATACAAGTTGGAAATACACTGACAAGAATCTCGCCAAAATAGGGTTGTTACAGAGTGTCTAGGCGTAAATACTTTCAGACAGAGATAGGCATAACAAATGGTATTTGCCGGGAGAGGTTACCAGATTATTGGCGACAGGACGAATTTTGTTTCAAAAATTAATATCACCATGGCGAGACAAATATCTTTCTCATGTGAACGGATTTCGACAGACAAAACAGTATGTCCTTTTAACAATGAGAATATATTTTTAGACATGGGTGTGAGTGATTGAGTTATTACCACTACCATATAAGGGCATGCATTTGGGCAGTATGCACAGATAGACATAATTTTTAACGGACCTTGTGGCCACAAAAATGCGTTATGAACACATTGTATTATAAGCTTGTGGTTATGGAAAGTAAAATTACGAAAAGTCATCTGTGCTGATTTAATTCTTTTCTTTTTTTTTATTTTAATCGAAAAGCCATGAGATATTAGTGATCGAGCACAAGTGAAAATGAAAAAGGGAAAGGGTATAAATTACAGCGGGATTATTGTTTGTAGTTAAAGATAACACGATTAGATTTTGAAAAAGGAAGGGGAAATATAAATTAAATGAAGGATAGGGAAGGTTAAAACTTAATATATGATTCTCATATCATAGGCGGCCCCCAAGGATGAAATATTTTTGTTTCTGTTTTCATTAATATATTGTAAATTCGGTACTTTCGTGTTATAGCGGCCCCCCAAGGATGAATCGCCAAGCGACCAAGATTTATCGCCAAATTATAAAGCATGTATGACTTTATGATATATATATATAACATTTCTTGCTGTATAACTATGATATATATATAACATTTCTTGACGTATGTGGCCAAGTTACAGTCATATATGATGCATATATGATGCATATATGATGTATATATATGACATATGTATATGATGTATTTACGACATATAAGACGTAAATAATATGTGTATAATGACATATATGGCACATATAGGAGTGTTTGGAATATATATATATATGCGTATATAGGATGCATATATAAGCTTTGCGATGATCTTGGCAAAATCATAAAAAATATTGGCATAATCATCCTTGGCATAACCCTAATTGTGGGGGCCGCTATAACATAAAAGTACAGTAATTTTTTTTTCTTAGTTTTTTTTTTTCTTAGTTTTTTTTTTTTTTTTTTTTTTTTTTTAGTTTTTGGAGCATTTTTCCAATAGTTATTGTAATTTGTTAAATTATAATTTTTTGTAATTATTTTTTTCCAGCGTTAAGGTTTAACGTAAAGGTTATCAGAAATTGTAGATTTCTAATAATGATAATAATAATAATAATAATAAATAATAATAATAATAAACAAGTCACTTATTCGATGACATTAAGAAATATATTCTATATACTTAAATTTTAATTAAAAATTCTAATTAGTAATTATAAAATAATAAATACTGCAAATAAATAATTTCATTAATCAATAGTGCCGATTCTAGTTTATACAACCTCGTTATCGTAGAGCAGCTAAAGTATTATTTTTTTCTTTTCGTAAAATGTCAACATTCCTTTAATAAACAATAAATATATATTTTTTAATCGTATAACACACGCAAGCCGCTTATTTGTTGGCCTTTCCAATGATTTTACATCCAAGGTTTATTTTATGAATTACTATTTCACATTTCAAATCTTCCGAAACATTTTGTTCTTCGGAAAACGCCGTTGGCAACAGAGTAAAAATTTTGTCATTTTCACGACGTTGCAACAGAGCGTAATGAAAAATCACAAGGGAAAACAGTTAAAGCGTCTACGGTAGAAAGAACATCTCTTAAATATCTAAAGGGATTTTAATTTTCGTATTCTTACATATTTGGCGATTATTTTTCCGCTATTTATCTTTTGGCTAGATTTATTTAGAAGCGGATATAATGCAGAGTACGGTTACATTGGTATTTTTCTCACAGTTAAACGCAGACAATATTTTTATATGTCATTCAATAAATTTTTAGTCTGTCCTTTATTTATTTATTTTGGAAAAATTTGTAAAAACAATAATGAATACTTACAAAGAACTTAACTTAATATTAAATCAAATCAAGCATGATAAATAAAATAAGTAAATTAATTAAAATGCATGCCATGCCTGCTGAAATGAACAATATATTTTACTTTTAAATACATAATTTCCGTATTAAAAGCAGAGTGCCAACTATAATAATGTGATGAATAAAAATCAGTGGTTTATTTGGAATTCTAGTCTATGTTTGTTTGTTTTTATCATTAGTTGAAATCATACATTCTCTTAATTTTAAAATAATACGACAAAACATTAAAATCTAAAATGAACTTTGTATGTAATGTTTTTCAAGATATTTTACTTACTAAGTAAATAAGTTTAAATAAATGTTTTATAAACTTAATTTTTTTTTAATTTTTTAAGAAGTATAAAAAGCATTTTATTCAAAGCATGCTGATTAATTAAATCTATTTTAATTTGTGTATGCATTATATTTTCCTTTGAGAAATCAAATTATTGACTTTGCTATATAAAATAAGCATAAAAGGCACAACAAATTTTTGTATGTAAAAAATTATTGGTGATTCTATGATTTGCTTATTCTATTTATGTATATATAGCAACAAATTTCGACTAAAGAAATATAAAAGAATGTTAACATCTGCTTAATAGCTATTGTAAAAGAAGGTACAGGGGGAAAAAACTCACAATATTAGGGATAGGAAGAACTTTATATCGTCGCTACCATGTCAAACTATCGAATGTGAAAAAATACATTTTTTATTACTTTTAAAAATGGGCCGATTGTCTCCACTACATTTTTATTCTGCACCAACGTTGCCAGTTTGGCTTACTTTTTCATTCAGAAATTCCGAATTCATACCAGAAATTTCAAATAGAAATTTTTGCTTTATTTAATGACAGACATTTCGTGATTACTTAAGGTAAATTTTTCTTCTTAAAATTTCTGGTATGAATTCAGCATCTCTGAATAAAAAAGAACGTTAAACTGGCAATTCTGTCCTTCACATAAATTTTATTAATATCCTTACTAGGCGAAGAATTCTAATAAATTTTAGTTGTGACAATCAGCCCATTTTTAAAAGTAATGAAAAATGCATTTTTTCACATTCGATAGTTTGACATGGTAGCAACGAAGAGGTTCAGAGAATGTTTTCTGCTTTTGGACACGTATACAGCAAATTAAAAAATCAGTTAGGTTATGAAAAAAACAGCAAACATTTTTTTCTTAAAGTAAAATCGACACACTGAATAGAAATTTCATATTTTATGTTTTTAAAATAAATGTAGATAGCCGATTTAACTGTTGTTCTTATTCTTATATTTGGTATGTGTATGTATATGCATTAAATAATTAATTAACTTTGTCATGCATTTTTATTTTCTTCTATCTTTACGAGAAGAAAGTATTGCATTCATGAAAATTTCTTACTTCCAGTTTTCGATGGATTTATACGTTTTAGAAGGTCCTGAACACAATTTGACTGTTTTTAGAAAATGTGAGTCTGTTTGTCTGTCTATGTGTCTGTCTGTATGTGACAAAAAAAAATTTGTGGGTGCTCTATCTCAAGAACTAATGCACGGAATTTAATAAAACTTTATATTCAGTTAGACCTGGATATAAATTGTAGCTGATAAGTTTTTGGTGTAAATCGGCCAACAGGTGGTGCTGCTATGCTACATTTTGCACGATTTTCACGATAGCTATATCTCAAGAACTAATGCACAAAATTTTATCAAACTTCAGATTCTATTAGACCTTGACATAAATAGACACCGATTACGTTTTGCTGTAAATATCCCAACAGGTGGTGCTGATATCTTACATTTTGCACGAGTTTCACGATAGCTATATCTAAAGAACTAATACACAGAACTTCATTAAATTTCAGATTCTGTTAGACTTCGATATAAGTTGTTGTTGATTAGGCTTTGGTGCAAATCTCCCAATACGTGGCGCTGCTATGCTGCATTTTTCAGGATTTACACGATTTTAGTGATAGGCCTATCTCAAGAACTAATGCACGGAATTTAATAAAACTTTAGATTCAGTTAGACCTTGATATAAATTGGTGCTGAGATTCGTTTTTAGTGTATGCGATAGAAGAAAATTTTGGGATTGTCACATCCGACTAGTTTAATTAGTATATAAGTGTGCATAAAACAGAACTAACTAACTTTGTCATGCATTTTTACTTTCTTCTATCTTTACGAGAAGAAAGTATTGCATTCATGAAAATTTCTTACTTCCAGTTTTCGCCGGATTTATGCGTTTTAGAAGGTCCTGAACACAATTTGACTGTTTTTAGAACATGTGAGTCTGTCTGTCTGTATGTGACAAAAAATTTCCACATTCGACAATAACTTAGTGAATATGATCTAGTATCAGTTGTTGAAAATTGTGAATGGCTACCCTACAAGATTTTGTAAACGTGTAATCTCGGAGCATATACAAGCACACGTGAATACCCCTCTCCCTTTCCAACGTACTAAGATGAACCAGTTCGCAGCAATTCCATATTACAAATGTATTTCAGAAAAGATTTCACATCTCTTGTAACCACTCGGTATCCATACAGCTTTCATCTCACAGAAACCTTTAAATAGTTTTTTAAGCAACTTCAAACATAAATATCCTAGTTCTCAGTTTAAAGATGTTAGTTTATGGTATTCCATGCCAACAATGCAATGCGATCTATACAGGGTGTCCCAGGATTATTGGGACAAACTTTAAGGGGAGGTAGGGGACATCACGAGGATTCAGATTTGCATAGGAACCAATGGTCAGAAACGGCTTCGTTCGCCGTTAGGTGCTGTTGTTCACGAGAGCATTGGAGGATTAGCATCGGCAGATTATCGCATCTTTTTGTAAGAGGTGCTACCAAGCTTACTTGATACTATGCCACAAGATGTCAGACGCCATATGTGGTTTCAACATGATGGGGTACCTCCCCATTATGGCTTATGTCTTCGTGGACATTTAAATCAGGTGTTTGGTCACTGATGGACCCGTTACCTGGCCACCACGCTCCCCTGATTTAATCAGCATAGATTTTTTTTTTCTGTGGGGTGCACTGAAAAGTGATGTGTACGCAACGCCTGTGGATTCTGATATGGATCTGGTTGCAAGACTCGTCTGTGGTGCTGCGGATATCCAACAAAATCCAGATGTATTTGAGCGAGTCCGCGAATCCATGGTCCGACGGTGCAATGCATGCATTGCTAGCAATGGTGGAAACTTTGAACCTCTTTTGTGACATTTTCACATATCATCTGCCACAGCACATGTAATATCTTTGACCAATAAATTATTTCAGATGATTTCAGTCTTGTGTCTCTTTGTTTCTTGTACCTGTCATGCTACCTTCCCATTAAGTTTCCGACCATGGGTTGCTATGCAAATCTGAATCCTTGTGATGTCCCCTACCTTCCTTTAAAGTTTGTCCCAATAATCCTGGGACACCCTGTATAGGGGAGACAGGTCGAACACTTGAGATAAGACTAAAGGAGCACAGATGTGCATTTCAAAATAAAAATTTAAATTCCAAAATAGTGGATCATGCAATAAAAACTTACCATTTTCCAGATTTTGCTAAATCTTTTGTAATCAGATCGAGATGCAGCGACTATAGAACTCATACTTTCTTAGAAGCATGGTATTCCAGGTGCAATCCCGAATGAATACTCCGTGTTAATATAACTGTAACTTTGGCCTCGACATTTTGATGCGTTGTATTTTCTATGTGTTGATATTTTAGAACTTATTGTGACTTACGTTAAGAAAAAAATGTTTGTTGATGAGGGATTTTCATGTAAATCCGAAACGTCCAATTTTAATATGTTTTATGTAATTGTAATGTAATGTCTGCAATTTTAATGATTTTAATATAACTATAAATATGTTCAGACGTAATATTTTTGTTTACTTCAAAAGTGTGCATAAGTTTAGGTTTATGGAATTAAAGTTAATTTACAAGTTACTGCTGGCAAGAAAATCCACATAAGATTTATGTTTTATCCAATATTACTTCTTCTAATTAATCACCTGCTTATTTCAAATTTTATTTATTTATTTTATTCTAAAGAACAATATAAAGTAGGTAAATTTTCAAATGTTTAGTTTTTATTACTATTTCAAACTATAGCTATATGTTCCGCTTGTATGTACGACCCTGAATTTCAAAGCAATATCTGCAATAACCACGGAGTAAGATAGATGGAGGGGAAAGTAACGTTGAAATTTTACAATACAGTTTTTCTCCTCATAGATGGCGCTACGGTAAACTGACGGCGATCTTAGCCTGCTTCTGCAATGCTTTTCAATGCGAAAAGCATTCATTTTTTAAATGTTTTTGATTGAAAATTTGAACTTTAAAAAAGTCAAACAAGTAGAAATTTCATTAAATAAAGTTTTCTTCACACCATGCATATATTTTAATAGATATTTGGCGTTTCGATTGTTTTTTATAACTCTTTAAATAAGAGTTCATCCTGACAAAAACATCTGAATAGTCATTTAAAAATAAATATCACGGATATTGTACTGCGAAGAAATACGGAATGGACGTATAATTTTTACAGATTAAAAGTATTATTCAAATTTTCTGGAATAAGTTTTAATCTTGCATATATATCGATAACCTTTGAATAATTTAATAACTCATAACTTTTTATATCTATGCAATTAATATTATATACATTTAAAAACAAATTTTTATCTTAATTATTTGGGAAATAAAACATGAATAAATAATAGTGTCTATTAACTAATTTTTACAAGAATCGTAAATTGTGACTTTAATATAATGTTAGTTATGAATGGTCCAAAAACTCTCATTTTTTTATCATACATAAATGCTTCCTCTTTCATAAACACTGCTGCAGATAGAAAAGGTAACATGCTTACCTTACAATTTGAAAATTATACAGTTATTAAAAACCATATATACCTAAATATTTTTTTCTTTGTGAATATTAAATTTGTTATTTAAATGTGTTCTTTTTCCTAATTTACAATCAATAAAATCTTTTGATTTAATTGAACATCTAAGTAATCAAATTAAATTTTTAAATTGCACTTATGAGAGAGGCAAATATATATATATTAAAATGAGTTCTTGCACTTGCACTTCTGAATGAAGCCCCAAAATACTTTTTAGTTTAAACTAAAAAGTATTTTTACAAATGAATTACATTGATGGATAAAATAATGATTCTGATGTCACAGGACCCAAACTGGTCCAGACACTTTATTTATTTATTTATTTATTTAATTTAACACAGTTTTATCAAAAAAGGAGCACATTTTAAGCATTTTTTCTTTGATTAAGATGAAATTTTTAGGACCCCCCCCCCCCCCTCTCCTCTTTCCATGCACAAAAATAAATAAATAAAATTATAGATATTTAACTCCTTAAAAATACCAACTAATAGAATTCAGTTTTAAATGTAGTTTTATAATTTTTCTGTTGTAACTGCCCTTTTATCTATTTAAAATTAAATCTTTTGATTGAACTGAACAGCTAACTAAACAAATTAAATTTTTAAATTGCACTTACATGAATCTAATAAGAACAAGATTAGAAAATCTGCAGCTAACATTTTTTACTTACTAATTACTACAAGCAATATATCAAGTAGTTTCAGTAAAATTAACTTTTAAAATAAATCCCTAATTACTCTAGATATGATGGGACGGAAAGGGGGGAGGGGGGCATTTAAAAAAAAAAAAATAAGTTCTTACACTTGCACTTTTGAGTGAAGCCCCAAAATACTTTTACTCAAATAAATTAAAAACATATACACTAAGATCGATTTACTAGAAAAAAATTTCTTAGTTTAAAAATGATTACATGCTTTAAAGTATTATAACTTTAAAGTATAATAAAAAGCATTCACCTTTGGAGCTCTAAACATACTTATTTTTTTTCTTTCGATTTTTCTTTTGTTTATCTCATCATCATAGCCCGATCTACATCCCGGAATAAAACATTTATACCCCATCCTAAATTTATGACATATAATTGCTATAATTAAACATACCCGAGTAACATACTTTCGGAATTTAACATGTAATCTAATGACATTCTGTTAAAAGGCAGCCGCCAAATTTTACAGCGCCCTCTTTCGTTTAAAAAATATGACTTGCATTTTCAATATCCTCGCGTATTTTAGTTTCCCCTTCCAGGTTCTTTCTCCGTGGCAATAACTTTCGATTTGTTAAATTTGTCTACAGAACTATACATGCAAGGTCGCAGCGAAAGTAGTGGCCCATGGACCCTTTGAATTAAATAAAAATATTTGTAATATCAACAATATTCATAAATAAAATTTAAGCGATGCTTACATTTATTAAATATAATATGTCTTTCTACAAAAAATATTTAGTAATAACTAATAAAAATATAATTAAATAATTATAGGTAATATAACTAATGTATATAATTTTTATTATATATTAAATGGTAACGTAATTTATAATTTGTAATTATTTATATATTATTAAAATTATTATATTACTTATAATATACTAATAAATGTTATATTATACCTAACATTAATAAATCAATAAATAAGCATAATAATTATTATATATTATGATAACTAACTATAATAATATAATTATTTATATATTATAATAAATATTTATTTATATTAGTTATATTTTATAATTTATTATATAATTAGTTATATAACAAAAATAAGAATATAACTGATAATATAACTAGGATTAAATATTAATATCGACTACCATGATGTCTTTCTACTAATAATATCTAGTAACATCTTTCTACGAGTGCGTTAATAAACCTTTCATATATTCATATTAAAATAAATGAAATTTAATAATCTTATATGAATTTGGAACAATACAACGTATTCTGGAGCTATTCCATTTTCACTTATGTTCTCCAGAAATCACATACATGTCCCTTTAGAAACTACAGTCTAATCAACATTTTGTCTGGTAGATTTCTCACAAAAAACCTATTAGAGATCAAGTCTATATAAATGAGAAATTTTTACTTACTTGTCTTAAACTTAAAAATAACTTTTCAGGAGTATTTTTATGCGATTATTGATTATTTTTCGTATCTATATATATTTTCTACTAACAAGGAAGGTCTCCATAAGAGCATATTCAGAAAAATCTGAAAAAATTACAGAATATTCTTGTCATGAGGTTAGATATGTCTATAAAAAAATTCCCGCGGAACCTCAATATAGCGTCTGTAAAAAAAAAAAAAAAAATAATGGAAATTTAATTTTTTTGGCGATTTATCGTAGGTTGGCGACACAATGCAGTAGATGATTTTATGATAAATACTCTTTAAGGAAAAACTTTTTCTACTCATTCATACTGTTAAGTAAGTTTAACTTAAATAAATACAGGATGCTTATAATTAAAGTCACACTTTCAAAATGCTGTAAAAAAGGAACCACTTTTCAGAATGACTTCAAATTTGAACTCAATATACTAGAAGAATGGGGAAACGGTATGGCATAAGGAAGAAAAAGTTCCAAAGTGTATCAATAGATGGCGCTGTAAGCGGCATACTATTAGGGATCCTACATTAGAGAGAGATTGGACATTGCGTCGCCGGCAGATTTGACAAATCCGCCATTTTAGTTACGTCGTATGTATACACTGGTATTGCTTTCTGAAGAAAATTTGGATTTTGAAGATTCAACGTTTTAAATATTGTATCAAGACTTATTCCACTATTAATAGATAATTTTCTTTTGTTGTTTATAGTTACTTTTTAATATTTAGCAATGTTTCTTTATTTTGTAACACATTTTAAATTGTCAGAGTTCAATTGCTGTGTATGCAGTCAACTTTAAACAGTTTCATTAAATAATAACTATCGAAATGAGTAACACAAACAAAGCAATTTCGTTTCTGCGTCTCTTGTTTTACATTTTATAACTGATTTTGATTTAAATCTTTTTGTAGTGAGTGAGCAAAACATGTAAATAATTTGGAGTTTCGAAGTTTGACACAGTTGGCGGTAACTGGCAAACGTTGTTGGCGATGAATTTCTGTTTACATTTTGAAACATTTATTTTAAGAACGTAATACAGAATAAAATTGTATATAGTGCACTCTTTTTAAAATATGAAATTGTTTATAAATTATAAGGAATAATTGAATAATTTGTTAAACTGTTCATTTTTTAATAATTTCTTTTTTAAATATCCGCGGAATTTGAGAGCACAAGACATAAGCATTTAAATTTTCCGCATAAAAAAAAATCTATATATAAAAGCGCTGACTCTGACAGTTGCAAAAATATATAAATTCACAATATATAAACATTACTAAGCATATGTGTGTAAATTTTTTTATTCAGTTTCTCAGAATGTATTTTTTTTTTTTTTTTTTTTTTTTTTGCATATTTAGATATAGTACTTAGTATTATAAAGTGTATTATTCTAGAGAATTGAAGCTTTTTAATTTCATACAACCAATTAGTTTCTTTAAAACTATCTAAATTTATTAATGTAAATACATTAATAAAGAAGGTATATTAGGAATAATTTTCAAAAATTTATACTTTTCTAAATATTTCAGTATTTTTTATTTAATTTCTTATTGCTGTTAAATGATATATTTTTAACCTTATGAAATTAAAAGAGTTCCCTCTAAGAAATTTTATTTATTTACTTAAAAAAGTAACCTAACTAATCTATGTCATATGTCATGACCATTTAAACAGAGGAAAGTAAAAAATAAATACCCACACTACAAAAAATTACATTATGTAGCATTTCTTGTGTTATGCATAAATTAAAATGTTTATTTTAAGTGAAAAAAAACCCCAAAATCTTGAATATTTGTTTATAATCAAATTCGATTATTTTAAGCATAATGTAAAGTCCCGAAATGTTAACCCTGCAATTCAGCCGAATAAAAGAAAAAGCATTTTCTGAGAATTCTTATTCATTAAAACGGAATTGTGCTTATGTTTATGTTCTGAATGACTCTGTGAAGGCATATGAAATGAATTTCTGGTGATTTTAATAGAATAAAAAGTGTTGGACGCGGATGAAAATGCATTGCATTCTACGGCGTTCCATCTGCTTTGTAACTAATATGGCGGAGTTTTCGTCAATGTCCAATCTCTCTCTAATGTAGGATCCCTACATACTATGCAAATTAAAAGACACTCATGCTCAATTAAAAACCAAATCATTATGTGCTTTTTATGTGGTTTTTGGCCCAAGGACATTTAAAAACCGATTTTCCCCATCCAATGTGGTTCGACCTTGCCGTGGTGGATGGACTTTTCACTTATTACAGTACCACAACGGTTGACTGATTTGGAAGTATTTTTTTCCGTCAAATAACCGGAATATCCGTGCACATTGGTTTACTGTGCAACTCATGCGAAAGCCGTTGTATTTCGATTAAAAATGTCACTTGTAGTCGAATACACTTTCGTTATGCCGCCGACAGCGCCATCTATTGATACACTTTGTAACTTTTGTCTTTCTTATGCCATACCGTTTCCCCCTTCTTCCAGTCTATTCAGTTCCAATTTGAAGTCATTGTGACCAGTGGTTCCTTTTTTTACAGCATTTTGAAAGTGGGACTTTAATTAGAATCACCCTGTATTTATATGCAAATATAATGAAATTTAATTGTCGTATTAAATGGCTTAAAGCAAAATTTAAATGGATTAAAATTGTTTCAAGCTCAAAATTAAAGTCCGAATTTGAGCATTGTCAATTCGATTTCGACATTGTTAGCGTAGGTGACAACAAGAGAACAATATTGTTGTCATGGGAACAATGGATTATTCAATATCGAAATGTATAGCGATAGCATTCTTAATCAGGCAGTTACTTTTAAAATATACTTAAAACTTATCCAGCCGGTGAAAACACGTAAAATTAAATAACAGCAGCCACACGCAACCTATATATATATATATTATATAAGCTTATAGAAATAATAGTAAATTATTTCATAGTTTAAGTTTAAATACATTAAGTAATGTGCATTTAAACTTTAATTTAATAAGCAATTTCCAAATGCATATCGTTTGCATTTAGCGAGGAAAGCGCCAAAACTCGCCAAATCACGTCTTTTAGTGCCAAATACTCAAAAGTTTTTGTTATTTTCTTTACAGATTTTCTACTAGAATTCCGCATCTAAATTTAACTGATCCTTTATAACTTACATGTGTACTACTTTCATTAGCCTTAAAAAATATATACAGTGGCGGTCAAAAGTTTCCGGCCAGCATACAATTTTTGGTTAATTTGTAAGTATAGCCATATGAAGAGTAATCTCAAAGTGATACTTATACATTTTATTAATATAATAGTTAGGAATTTATTTATGAAATAAAAAATAAATATCAATATATTAAATTGACAAAATTAATTGCAAAGGAAAACGCATGTTCTCAAAAGTTTCCGGCCATCGTGGCAAGTTTGGAAAAAAACGGTGTTATAATAAAAAATAACAGTGATCAACAGCATTTACAATTAGTATTTTGTCGTCATACCTTTAGCAATAAGTACTGCGGCGCAGCGACGGGGCATCGATTCAATGAACGGTTGAAGATCGTCTATGGTAAGATTTTTCCACTCTTCTTGCAATTTTTTGGAAAATTCTTCTAAATTGGCATACTTATAATTCCGCACACGTTTGTCAAGTTCGTTCTAAAGATTTTCTATTGGATTAAGATCTGGTGATTGGGCTGGCCATTTCAAAAGCGGATTTTTTTGTGCGAAAGCCACTGCTTGACGAGCTTGCATGTATGCTTTGGGTCGTTATCATGCTGAAACAAATAGTTGCGACCAGGGCTTGACAAATGCGGTCGCCAGGTCGCCACTGGCGACCAACTTTTTTTATCTGGCGACTAACTTTTTTAATCTGACTTTTTTTGTTTCATTTATTTATTTATTTTTTACAAAAATTGAACTAAAAAATGAGCACAAACGACATTTTTTCTAAAGCGAAGTTAAAAAGGCATTTTCCATTTCATGCACATAAAACGCCTTTCTTTTCCGCTCTAGTCGGCTAGTCATGTGATTAGAAAGTGAGGAGAGGGGGGGGGGGGGTCAATAACAAATAGTCTTATGTGGCTTCTAAAAATTGGATGCAATGATAAAAAATGCTTACTTTTTTGTATGTTTCAAATCAGATTTTTGTGTTCAGAATTAAAACTTTTAATCTATTACATTCATTTTAAATGAATAATAACATATAAGTGATTATAAGTAATTCATTCGAAGTAAATCTATAAAACTTAATTAAAATTTCAAGAATAATTTATTTTAATAAAAATATGCATTATTATTTTTAATATTTTTTCCCGGCTTAAAATGCTTGGCGCCTCGCGTCTATTTGCACCACATGCGTTGGACATTGCCGCCACTCTGTCTTGGCGACAAGTGTCTGGTTCAGAGTTGTTTCTCAATAGTATTTTATAATTACATTGTTTGGATTATTATCTGCAGTAAATGGAAATAAAAAATCATTGATTGCACTTCCAAAAGTTTTTTTTTTTTTTTTAATTCTTATTGTAGATCGTTGGATCAAAATAAACCTCAGCCGGCTGCTGATTTCGATTTGATTCAGCGCGGGAAAATATATTTTTTTCTTTCCTTTTTAGCTACGAAAACAAACGTTTACGTAATAACTCGTAATATTACGCGTTAATAGCCCTCGAGTTTGCGAACATCACAGCGTTTAATTAAATTTCTTGTAAGATATCTCATTATAGATGCTGCAAAGTTACAAAATATTAAGAAATAAATTTGAAATTATATTCACACACACACACACAAACAAACAAACAACAACAGAAAAAATTAACTTATTTTTAATTTGGCAAAACTATTGCAAATGTCATTAAATGCAAATTTTGAAATAATTAAATCAGAATTATTTGACTTTTTTTATTTTGATAGGCTAAATAGACAAAAAATCGTTTTCCGGCTTCACTATTTTATAGATGCCCTCTCATCCGATATAGATTTTGTAGAACATTTGAAGCATACGGTAATCAGCATTTCCCGAACATGTCGGTTAATTCAGAGTTTACAATATTTCCTTTATTATTATTTTTTTCACAAATATATAACTTTGATAAGTTTCCTTAGAAAACTTAGTTATTATGCACTATAATAAACTATGTAACTAATAATTCTAAACTATGTTTGTTATTATTTTTTCTGACTTAATTCCTAAGCAAACGTTTGTACTTTTTAAAAATCAATAACGGGTAGGGGGGGGGGGGTCGTGTTAAATTTTTTTACTGGCGACTAGAATTTATACCTGGCTACCAGATTTTTTCAAATTTGTAAAGCCCTGGTTGCGACCACAATTTTTTCCTCCAATAAGGCAGCAAATGATTTTGCAAGATATCCTTATACCCTGTTCACATCGGACATTTAAGATATCTTAGACCGCCATTTTTGAGGTGGTACCCTCCCGGAATTGAATACCTGTCCACACCGCAAAACTCATCTAAGATAACTCACTGCTCATCACTGTGACCGATATCTGAACAAACATAGAATGTGCGCTTGCGCATATGTTAAAGGCAACCTCAACAGCCAATCGGCCTCCAGAGCCAATCAGAGTGAGTGGTGCTGGCTGCATCTAGCAATAGAAAGCTCGAACTCACTAAGTGAGTTTCTGGAACTCCCTCAGAGAGTTCGGCGGTCTAAGATATCTTAACTATCCGACCTGAACGTAGTATTATACATTACACCATTCATCTGCCATCACTCATGGCAGTAGTGTCTGCCATCACTCCCAAAAAGGTTGAACTTTGATTCATTGGAAAATAGTACTTTTTTCCAGTTCTCACTTGACCAGTCTTTGTGTTCCTTGGCAAACGCCAGTCGGGCCCTCTGATTTTTTTTACTTATGAAAGGTTTTTTAGCACCGACTCTTCCATAAAGTCCTACGTCACGTAAGCGTCTTGACACGATAGACCGACTTATTTCAGCAATATTTTCACTCCGTAAATCGCGGGATATTGCAGCGGCATTTTTATGCAGGTCATCAACGGCTTTTCTCTTGATAATTCTGTCCACATGAATAGTCGTTTTCCGGAGGCTCCCGGACCGTGGCAAGTCCTGAAGGCCATGGCCATCTTTATATTTTTTAAAATATCGTTCACAGTAGATTTTCCGATCGATAACTTTGCCGCAATCTCACGAGAGGATTGGCCCTTTAGCGACAAACAAATCACTCGTTTACGAACAATAATTGTTCAAATTTTCATTTTTTAATTTCAACTACGTTATTTATGTTGATTAATTAACAAACACGGCAAAAAAACACTTTACCGATAGCAAAAACTGACGAATGACAAATGGCTGGAAACTTTTGCACACGCTAATTTCGAACTCCTCCCCTTTGCATCAAGTGTCTTCAGTATCCAATCAAAATGATCACGTGGTCAGAGGTCATTTGCATAGTCCTAACTTTTGGAGCAATTGCGCTTCTTCTTCGCTGAAACGTCCTGGCAAACAAATCAAAGAAACTAACTGGCCGGAAACTTTTGACCGCCACTGTATATATATTTTAAGTATGTACTTTAAGGAGAATTTCCTTGTTAGTTCAGTTCCAATTAGAGCTCTGCATCGGGTCGCGTAATGCGATCTTATCCGACTCACGATTCGGAATGGGTCGAGTTGACGCTAATTTTTCCCGGTTTTAATTTTATTTCGATAATTTTATTCCGTTGTTTAAAATAAAATCTAGATATTTTTTTCTGATGAAGGAAATTATATATTTGAACAATAATGAGTTTATATAATGTTCCTTTTTCAACATGTCTGTTAAAGTTGATATTAGATTTTGTATAGGAAACTAGCAACTCTCTTATACAGGGAGTCTAGTTTTTTGTGCGAAAACGTTCCGTCAATGTTAATTTGTGTGCGTGAAAGCGACCTCTATCCTTCGTTTTACTTTAATTTTATGAAATTACTCTCGGAATTTGCGGTTAGTAGTTTTCGCTATAGTTTTAAGAAAATTAGGTTACGCTGGTCAAACTGCAGAGTATAAAAGCGGGATTGAGAGTTGGTAGCAGAGGATCTTGGATTGAGACATGCCTTCTATAGGATTGCGAGACCAGCCTACTGCTTTTGGAGTAAAGTCTGCCACATGCTCTAGAGAACTGGAAATGTAGAATTTAGCTGAGTAGAAGTTGCCAGTATTGGTAAAAGTGAAATATAGTTATCACTCAATAAAGTTGATCGGCGATCACGGGTTGCTAGTTTTAGTGACATTTATATAGTTATTGAAATTGTGAGTTAATTTTCATTTGCAGCTTACAATAGCAGAATATTGTGTGTGTTTTATCTATAGATAATTCGTTTTAGCTTCGAATGTCATTCATCTTGTTTTTCATTAAATTCCTTTCTCAAATAATTAAAAATTCATGTCATTGGAAATTTAGTTTTGTTGATAATGCTGAAGGTTTTACTGACTATTTGTTTGAAATATCCAAGCATTTATGAACAAACAAAAAGAAAATACATAGAAGTAAAAATATCTTTATTTATTTATTTATTTATTTATTTATTTAACAGATATAAATCGTTAAAATACTGAATACATTTTGTTTTTTTTTAAATCACCATTTTAAACAATGTGCAGTTAGAAAACATTGCCTATAGTTTTAGAACAAGTACAGGATATTAGAATTTCTCATCCAGAATATTTTTATAGAGGGTATTTTTCTTACCAATTGGGAATATTTTTCAAAATAAATTGGTTTTGAAATGAATTATCTTGGTTCTCTTTTCAACGAATTTCTGGAACCACCCATATTACCTTTTGTGCATGCAATGGTACTGTAAGGATCGATAGTTTTTAGGCAGAAATGATTTACAATAGCAGAATAATGTATGTTTTTGATCTATAGATAATTCGCTTTCTCCTCAAACGCCATCCATCATGTTTTTTCATTAGTTTCTGTACTCAAATTATTAAAAATTCATGTCAATGTAAATTTAGTTTTGTTGATAATGTTAAAGGTTTTATAGAATATTTGTATGAAACATCAAGCATTCAACGTTTATCTTAACAAGAAAGAAAAATCATGCGTCCAGCATAGATTATGAAAGACATTCCGATAATATTGAATGTCTTATAGAATATTTGTATGAAACATCAAGCATTCAAGAAAAATCATTCGTCCAGCATAGATTATGAAACACATTCCGATATTTTCTGAATGTCTTATAGAATATTTTTGTTTGTTTGTTTATTGAGAACATACATCTGACTTTGTGTGCTTGACATCAAGTGCCCGCTTATAAGTCATCGTTAATATACAGGGACGAGATAGCCTCAAGGAAATTTAGAACACCAAAGAGTTACATCCGAGAGCTCCACAAAGTGTATGCAATGGAGCTGGCGGGAGTCGAACCCGCCGACCTGACTCCTACGCTCTCAAGCGATTAGCGGAATGGTGTCTTAACCACTTGGCCACGGAGGCCCCTTATAGAATATTTGTATGAAACATCAAGCATTCAATGTTTATCTTAACAAGAAAGAAAAATCATGCGTCCAGCATAGATTATGAAACACATTCCGATAATACTGAATGTCTTATAGAATATTTGTATGAGACATCAAGCATTCAAGAAAAGTCATTCGTCCAACATAGATTATGAAACACATTCCGATATATTCTGAATGTCTTATAGAATGTTTGTATGAAAGATCAAGCATTCAATGTTTTAGCTTAACAAGAAAAAAAAAATCATGCGTACAGCATAGATTATGAATCACATCCCGATATATTCTGAATGTCTTATAGAATATTTGTATGAAACATCAAACATTCAATGTTTTATCTTAACAAGAAAGAAAAATCATGCGTCCAGCTCAGATTATGAAACACATTCCGATATTTTCTGAATGTCTTATAGAATATTTGTAATGAAACATCAATCATTCAATGTTTATCTTAACAAGAAAGAAAAATCATGCGTCCAGCTCAGATTATGAAACACATTCCGATATTTTCTGAATGTCTTATAGAATATTTGTAATGAAACATCAATCATTCAATGTTTATCTTAACAAGAAAGAAAAATCATGCGTCCAGCTCAGATTATGAAACACATTCCGATATATTCAGAATACTGTAAAAACACTTCCACATTTTAGAATGTGAAAAATGTTACCTAACAAAAAAACAATTTGGAAAACGCATAACTAATTTGAAAACACAATTTCAGCAATTACAGTTTAAAGAAGGAAAAATATTGGAATTCTATTCTGAAGTCCTGTATTTGACCTACTGCATAGTATGCTAAAATTTAGTTCGGTTAGAAAATGCATAATACGGTTGAAAATTCCCTTTAAGGAATTTCTTCAATAAACTGAAATGTTCTCGAATTCATTTATCTTGCCCTGTATATGATCTATACAATTTATACACATCAAGTAATGTGCAAAAAATTAGTTAAATTTAAAAACGCATACCAGAACTGAAAACTCATTTTTAGGAATTATCACTCATAGACCGTACAGTAACTGAATAATTTTGTGTGTCCCTGTAAATGAACGATACAATGCTACTCATACCCTGTTCTACAGTAAGCTTTTCTTTTACTGTACATCAGTAATGTATATCAATTTTTTGCTAAAAGCTAATAATTTTCCAGATTGCACTATGAAAGCCGCGCATGGATCTACTGGTGTATATTAGTTATCTGGATAATCGTATATATATTATTTCTCCTGTCAACATCCCTTTTTCTAAGAAAATACGAAACGTAGAACGACGAATGAGATACCATATAAAAGAATTTTGAACAGGCTTCTGACATAGTACACTTACATTTTCCTAAAACATGTTTCTTAATTAAAATTTGCTGATAATTATAAATTAAATCGACATTGTTTTCATGAAATAAATGAAAGGTTTTCCTCAAATTACTGTTGCCACAAAAATAAAATAACCCATTATAGGATGCTCAGCAATGATTATAAAAAATACGGCACGGGTTTATTTTATATTTATGATTAAAAAGAGAAATTGAAATTGAAAGTTTATATTTATAGAAATATAAATCTAAACGTTCAATTTGAATTGAGCCCATAGTTTCCCGGCATGGTTTCATTGAGCCCATCGCATGTATCAGTCCCATGGTTTTCCGGAAGCGGATGATGTCATATTCTAATGCAGTTAAAATACGATTGTCATTATTTTTTTTTCTCTCGCGCGTGCCTTTTGCAATCTTGGATCCATTTTTACTCTAACTTTGATGGAATAAATTGGATGATATTCTGGCTTGACTAAAAACTAAATGTTGTTTGCAGATATTTTTAACATCACTTTTTCTTTAGAAGTTTAAACCTGCATCTAATAAATATTACATATTGATAAAAAATATTAGATTGTAGTGCGAAATCTTCGCACGGGTCCACTGGTCTGAATAGAATAATTTATCCTAGTAAAATAAAAATTACCGCTTTCGATTGTATTTAATTACTTTATTTATGTGTAAATAAAAGTCTCAGTTCCAAACTCTCGGTTACAAATCATTCAGGATATTCATTCATAAATAAATTTTAAATATTCTTCCAAAAGCTAGGATTGGGGTCAAAATTTGCGAAAATTGCTTTATTCTTTTTTAATTGCTGCATTTTGATGCAATTTTCCTAAAATAATGCTTCAAAATGATATAAATATAAAGCATATCATTATCTGCTAATACATTTTGGATATTTCTCTCTACATAACAAAGTAACAATGTTCTTTAATCTGTAACATTTAATACCAAAAATCCTACGCTGAAAGCTAATAATTTTCAAGATTGCACTATGAAAGCCTCGTATGGATCTACTGGTATATATTAGTTATCTGGATAATCTGGATAGAATAATTTATCCTAGTAAAATGGTAATAAAAATTACCGCTTTCGATTGTATACAGCGTGTCCACGTATAACCTGACCGACCTTTATTTTCGCAACCGTTGGTCCTAGATGCATACTTCCAATTACAAAAATGGTTTAAATAAGGTAAAGAATTACTTTTAATGCGATTTGGGTCTAGAAAAACATTTATTAAAAAAATACGAAAGTTAAATTTTTATACGGTCCCCCGGTCCTATAAGTGATATTTAGTAAAAATTTACTGTGACACTAACAAGTACGACAAAGAAAGTCCCATTCATCTAACATTAAAATTGACCGAGTTATGAAACTTTGAAATGCATGACTTATACCACTTTTTGCATCTAAAAAGAGATGATTTCGGCCATGCTTTCAGGGGTCGTATATAAAGTACTTAAACTTATTTCAAGGTATCTGCGCTTTGAAAGAAATCGTTCCGAAAGAAACTATTACGATTGAGTTAATTTTTATTAGATAAGTTTCAGATTAATTAAAATAATTGTATTTTAACATATGTTTTATTTTGAAAGGATTTGAGGCTATGATTTCTTTTAACAAAAATTATGTTATTTTCATAAGGTTTTATTTAACTTGCAACGATCGTCTTTCCAGTTTAAAATTTGTACTCGAAGTTTAACTCACTTTCAAATGTCCGATCAAAGTTAAATTTTACATACTGACTTAAATCCGATGACAATGTAATATTATTATGATTTTCGACGCTTACTATCTTATACGTTAGAGGATAACACAAAAAAAAATCGGATAGATTATCGTCAACAAGTTTAAGAAAGAGTTTTAGATTAGATAATATAAACCTACGATGGTTGTGTTTTTTAACTTTTATAATTACGTTTTATGTATTTTTTTAACGCTGAATAAAAAAATTGCCTTCACTTTTAACCATCATGTCAGGATTTTTCGCAAATCGTAAATTTCAAGGTTAAATAGCGAAAAATCTGTTACTATAAAATAGATGTAAGACTTTTTTATTCAGTTTAATTTTATTTAATTCAATAATTTATTCAATTTTTCGACTTATACTAGGTTTCTTACAGCTAAACAGCTCAGAGGTCCGATGAGGTTGGAAGGGGAGGAGGGTCAATTTTAACTTTGAAATTTGCGATTTGAGAAAAATCCTGACGTGATGGTTTAAAATGAAGGTCATTTTCGGATTCAGCGCTAAAAAATACACAAGAAGCAATTTTCAAAAGCTAAAAAACAAGCCACAACCCAAAATTTGAAAGACAGTGCAATCTAACAGCATTTTATAATCTGTATCATTTTGTAAACAATTGAGGCTGTTGTTTTAAATACTTTTATTTAACAAAAATTCAGTTATTTTTATCCTCTTATATGTTCAGTAGAAATTGTATATTTTGCATTAATATGTCAGAATGATTATAGATTTCACTTTCATATTAGATTGCAATGTTAATTTTGCTCTCAACTATTTTTTTTATATATATCTGAAAATTATTTCTATTTCTACTACATTTGTGAATGACCCCTATTTCGCAGCAAAAAATATACTCCAACTTTAAACAGATATTACTCGGTGAGTTTTAATGTTAGATGAATGGGACTTTTTTTGTTTTACTTGTTAGTGTCACAGTAAATTTTTACTAAATATCACTTATAGGACCGGGGGGCCGTATAAAAATTTAAGTTTCGTAATTTTTTAATAAATGTTTTTCTTGACCAAAATCGCTTTAAACATAATTCTATACTTTATTTAAACCATTTTTGTAATTGGAAGTATGCATCTAGGACAAACGGTTGCGAAAATAAAGGTCGGTCAGGTTATACGTGGACACGCTGTATAGTCACTTTATTTATATGTGCATTAGAAAAAGTCTCAGTTCCCATCTCTCGATTACAAATCATGCTGGATATTCATTCATAAATAAATTTAAATCTTCTCCCAAAAGCTAGGATTGCGGTCAAAATGTGCGAAAACTGCTTTATTCTTTTTTAATTACTGCATTTTGATACAATTCTCCTAAAACAATGCTTCAAAATGATATACTTATGTAGTCTATGATTATCTACTTATACATTATGGATATTTTTCTTTACTTAAAAAAGTAACAATGTTTCCTTTATCTATGAAATTTAATATTTAAAACCCTGCTCAAGGTTAATAATCTTAAAGATTGGAATACGAAAGCCTCGCACTGATCTACTGGTATATATCTGGATAATCTGAACAGAATAAATTATTTTATGAATAATTTATCCTTGTAAAATGGTAATAAAGATTACTGCTCTCTACTGTATTCAATTGCTTTATTTATATGTGTATTAGTAAAAGTTTCAGTTCTCAACTCTCGATTACAAATCATTAAGAATTTTCATTCATAAATAAATTTAAATCTTTACCAAAACTAAAATGGCGGTCAAAATGTGAGAAATATTCGATAACTGAAGCGCGGAAACTACTTTGTTCTTCTTTAATTGCTACATTTTGATACAATTTTCATAAAACAATAATGCTTCAAGATTATATACCTATATTGTATATCATTATCTTCTAATACCTTAAGGATATTTCCTTCCACATAACAAAGTAACAATGTTCTTTCATCTGTAAAATTTAATACCAAAAACTTTGCTGAAAGCTAATAATCTTAATTATTGAAGTACGAAAACCTCGCATGGATCTACTGGTAATATTAGTTATCTGGATAATCTGAAGAGAATAATTTATCTTAGGAATAATTTATCCTAGTAAAATGTTAATTACAATTATAGTTGTCTACTGTATTTAATTACCTTACTTATATGTGTAGTAAAAGTCTCAGTTCCCAACTCCACATTTCAAATCATTCAGGATATTCATTCACAAATACATTTTAATATTTTCCCAAAACTAGTAATGCGGTCAAAATGTGAGAAATATCCGATAACAGATGCGCGAAAACTACTTCATTCTTCTTTAATTCCTGCATTTTGATACAATTTCAATAAAACAATGCTTCAAAATTATATACTTATTAAAAGATAATGTAGTATATCATTATCTTTTAAATACATTATGGATATTTCTTTCTACATAACAAAGTAACAATGTTCTTTCATCTGCAACATTTAATATCAAAAACCCTGCTCAAGTCTAATAATTTTAAAGATTTCAGTACGAAAGCCCCGCATGGATCTACTGGTATATACTAGTTATCTGTATAATCTGAATAGAATAATTTATCCTAGTAAAATGGTAATAAAAATTTCCGCTTTCGATTGTATTTAATTACTTTATTTATATGTGTAGTAAAAGTCTCAATTTCTAACTCTCGATTACAAATCATTCAGGATATTTATTCATAAATAAATTTTAATCATCTCCCAAAACTGATATTGCGGTCAAAATGTGAGAAATTATCCGATAACTGATGTGCAAAACTGCATTATTCTTCTTTAATTTGGGCATTTTGACACAAATTCCATAAAACAATGCTTCAAAATTATATATACTTATGAAGTCTATCATTATCTGCTAATACATTATGGATATTTTTCTTTACATAACAAAGTAAGAATGTTCTTTCATCTGTAACATTTAATATTAAAAACCCTGCTAAAGGTTAAAAATCATAACGATTGAAATACGAAAGCCAGGCACTGAACTACTGGTATATATCTGGATAAGCTGAATAGAATAATTTATCGTTGTATGGTAATAAAGATTATCGCTCTCGACTGTATTTAATTACTTTATTTATATGTGTATTAGTAAAAGTCTCAGTTAGGGTATTCATTTTTAAATAAATTTTAATCTTCTCTCAAAACTAACATTATGGTCAAAATATGCGAAATAACTGATGCACGAAAACTTCTTTATTCTTCTTTAATTACTGCATTTTGATACAATTTTCATAAAACAAAGCTTCAAAATTATATACTTATATCGTATATCATTATCTTCTAATACCTTATGGATATTTCTTTCTACATAACAAAGTACTAACGTTCTTTCGTCTGTAGCATTTAATACCAAAAACTCTGCTTAAAGCTAATAATCTTAACTATTGCAGTACGAAAACCTCGCTTGGATCTACTGGTATATGTTAATTATATGGATAATCTGAAGAGAATAATTTATCTTAGGAATAATTTATGTTAGAAAACGATAATAAAAATTACCGCTATCTACTGTATTTAATTACTTTACTTATGTATGTGTAGTAAAAATCTCAGTTCTTAACTTTCCATTTCAAATCATTCAGGATATTCATTCATAAATAAATTTAAATCTTCTCTCAAAACTAACATTGCGGTCAAAATGTGAGAAATATCCGATAACTGATGCGCGAAAACTACTTTGTTCTTCTTTAATTGCTGCATTTTTATACAATTTTCAGAAACCAATGCTTCAAAATTAGATACTTATATAGTAAATCATTACCTTCTAATACCTTATGGATATTTCTTTCTACATAACAAAGTAACAATGTCCTTTCATCTGTAACATTTAATGTTAATAACCCTGCTCGAAGATAATTATCTTAACTATTGCAGTACGAAATCCTCGCATTGATCTGCTGGTATATGTTAGTTATATGGATAATCTGAAGAGAATAATTTATCTTAGGAATAATGTATCCTAGTAAAATGTTAATTACAATTATAGCTGTCTACTGTATTTAATTACTTTACTTATATGTGTAATAAAAGTCTCAGTTCCCAACTCTCCATTTCAAATCATTCAGGATATTCATTCACAAATAAATTTTAATATTTTCCCTAAACTAGTAATGCGGTCAAAATGTGAGAAATATCCGATAACTGATGTGCGAAAACTACTTCATTCTTCTTTAATTGTTGCATTTTGATACAATGTTTCAAAATTATATACTTATATAGTATATCATTATCTTCTAAATACATTATGGATATTTCTTTCTACATAACAAAGTAACAATGTTCTTTCATCTGCAACATTTAATATCAAAAACCCTGCTCAAGTCTAAGAATTTTAAAGATATTACGAAAGCCCCGCATGGATCTACTGGTAAATACTAGTTATCTGTATAATCTGAATAGAATAATTTTTCCTAGTAAAATGGTAATAAAAATTTCCGCTTTCGATTGTATTTAATTACTTTATTTATATGTGTAGTAGAAGTCTCAGTTCCCAACTCTCGATTACAAATCATTCGGGATATTCATACATAAATAAATTGAAACTTTCTCCCAAAACTAGTTTTGCAGTCAAAATGTGTGAAAACTGCGTTGTTATTCTTTAATTGTTGCATTAAAAAAGTAAATAAATTTTAATTTTCTTATTACAGTCAAAATGTGAGAAATATCCGATAACTGATGCGCGAAAACTACTTTGTTCTTCCTTAATTGCTGCATTTTGATACAATTTTCATAAAACAATGCTTCAAAATTATATACTTATGTTATTCTTAATTTATATACTTAAATTATATATCATTATCTGTTAATACATTATGGATATATAAAAAAAGTAGCAATGTTCGTTCATCTGTAACATTTAATATCAAAAACTTTGCTCAAGGCTTAACACGAGATGAGCAGCAAGCAGCGTTACCAAGGGATTTTGCATATATAACCCACTTTTAACTTGCGTATAATGTTCTTTTTCTTTTTAAAAAAATAAGAGATTTATGTTGAGCTTGGATTCTTCATTTATCGCTTCCTAAGAAGGAATTAAGACACAGCTGAGAGTAATAACACCAGATGATGTCAGCAAGTACAGTCGCTGAAACATTTACAGATCTAGCATATGCTGTTTCTAAGGTTTGTAATGTAATGGAGCAGAAAACATTTTTTTTATATCAAATTCTTTGAGGATTCTGTAAGATTTGTTTTGTTTTTTTAATTCCATAATTTAGTGATTGTAAGATATCAATGTTAAAAAGATTTAAAAGCATCAAATTGGAAGAACTGCAAGGGATTTTTAATAGAAGATGTTTTTAATCCCGCTATATGTTACAGCAATGGTTTTCAACCGGTATGTGTGGCGGCACATGTGTATTACATTTCGAACCATTCGGTTGGGTAGTTTTGAGCTGTTATATGCGGATAGATGGACAGACGGACAAACGGACGGACCAGACGACGACTATAGGTGCGCTGTGTATTTATATAATTATGAACGCACCTAAGAACGTATATATACTATATACCAAATCTTAAATTAGGAAAAAAAAAAATCGCCATGTATTTTTTATTGTTGTTATATGCTTTGTCTGTATAATTTTTCCGGAAGATGTAAAAACAAAAAAATCTTTAAAGAAAGGTAAGAATAGTTATATAAAAAATAAAAAAATATGTTGAGAAATAAATAATAGTACATAAATTCTATTATGTTTTATGTTTTACCACAAATAACTACACTGTTAAAAATTTGCACCAAACTGTCCAGTCATGCGACCGTTTTTGTAAAAAAAACAGTTATATAACCATAATTTAACTCTATTCTGACCATTTTATAGTCCTAATAGAGTAAAATTACGGTTATGTAATCATTTTCTATAAAAACGGTGAAATGACTGGACAGTTTGCTGTAAATTTTAACAGTGTATATTGATACATTTTGACAAACGGTCATTTGAAACCAAATGAAAATATTGACTGGAAATTTATATTCAGATATAAATGAGATGCTATATGTTTACAAACGTATATATACGATATATACCAAATCTGAATTTAAGAATTTTCTCCGTATTTTTAAAACAATTTTATATAAATTCTAAATAAATTGTGACCATAATAATGAGGGAAAAAAAACATTTAAAAACATTTTCACCTGCAATGAACGATGCACAAAGTATCATACGAGAGGTTTTTGATGATATTTTTGACACAGTATACTTACATTTCGTTAAGACGCGATTTTATTAAAAATGACAGTTGTTTAAAAATTAATGAGAAAAGGTATCGGCAAATAATCTTAAAGATTGGTGTACGAAAGCCTCGCATAGATCCCACTTGTTATAAATTAAAACAAGTAAGAAAAATCCAATGACCACTAAACCCAGTACCGAATATATCCAGTACACCATGTACCGAAAACGGTCGAGTCAAAACGCGAACTTTGGAAAAGATTCTTTGGTATTCGGAAAGATCCTTTACTTTCATAAGGGGAAAAAAAAGGGCTAAAAGAGATTTTCAAAAACAAAATCACCGCCACACAAAATTGTTTTTGAAAATCACCACCATTCAATCTTGGGCGCGTGCGGGAGACACGGGCATATTTACATGGCTTGAGCTTTATAATCAGTTTTTAATCTTTTAAATTTGGTACTGATGATGGAGCTTTAGGGGCTCCGAAACGGCTGTTTCCATTTTATATATTTTTATTTGTGTTATTTTACGTTGTTCATTTATTTTTTTTTATGTTTTTTAAGCAAGCGACCAACTTTTAAATCGTTTAATAATTTCTTCTTTTTTAAAATAAGATTATTTTGATCTTGGAATTTATTTTTATCACTTCGTAAGTGTAAGAATTAAGAAACAGATGATAGTAATAATGTCAGCGGAAGAAATATATGTTCGATATACACGTAAGTGTAATGAAGCAGAAAGAGAGATGATTTTGATTTTTTTTCTTTTAATATCAAAGAGAATTCTTTGAGGATTCAATCAGATTTTATTTATTTAATTCCATGATTCAGTGATTGTAAGCTTTGCATATTAAAAAGAATTTAAAACCATCAGATTATAATACTGCAAGGGGATTGTTTTAATACAAGATATTTTAATCTCCCTGCGTCTTTAAGCTCGTCATCCTGTCTTGTGTTTAATTTTGTAAGGAAAAAAAAAATAGACCCACATTATTTAAAAATAAATAAATAAATAAAATAAAATGTTTTTTAATTTGCGAAAATATACAGGGTGTCCAAAAATGATTATGCCGGTTTGCTTAGGGTCTTTAAAAGAAAATTAGACTCAAAACACCCGAATGCAAAAAAGGAGAACTTAAGAACCTTGTATGTCTTAAAACTGTTCTCAAATCCAATCTGGCTGCTTTATGATACAATTTTAATTCATTTTTGTTCACCAATGTAATCATATTGGCAGGTGCTCTTATTACGAAACTTTGTAATCGAAAGACTTTTTCATTTTTTGGTAAAAGCAGATTTTCAGAAAATACTGCCAAAGTCGACGTTTCGAACCAAAATGTCGACTTGGCAGCACGAGAAAAGGAGAAAAACATGTCGTCACGTAAAACCAATTGCTGATAACTTGTTTAAATCGCTTCACTACTCAGGTCTGCCAATTTTATGCTCTTAAGTTTAAAAATGAGGCAGAGAATGTGTCAGAAAGTTTCGCATTGTTGAGCAGGTCATTTGAGAACCTTAAGAGCCTACGCTAGTAACATGAAGACACTCACAAGCTCATGTTAAAACCAATGGCGGTGTTCTTCTCAAATTTCTCGTTTGCATTTTAATATTTTTAAATAAAAATAACCTCGAGATTGTGGCACAAAGATTGATGTTGTTATGAGGGAAAAGTAAAATGCTCTTTAAGACGCCTTTGAACTTAAGATTTATATTTAAACAAGTTGGAAATTGTACATCAAACGTGACAAATGAGGTGCGCTCGTACTCAGGGCATGTTTACCGAATAGGCCCGTGAAGCCCGAGCTTACCCACTGAAATACAAAGGGGCCCCCAAATTTACCTTTCAAAATTAATTTTTAGGAAAAAAATTTCAGTCAGGGTAAAAAATGTATTTTTTGTTCCTAATTATAGCTACAAAATTTTCCCTTAGACTATTACTGACATATTTATACTCTATTTTTTTTCTGTTGATATAATAAATGGTATAAAAACAATGATTAAATGCAACTTATTTTCATTTTTCTTATGTTTTACATTTTAATTTAAAACGTACTAAAAATAACAGAAAATTCAATCTGTATACTTATATTTTGTTTATATTCATAAAGAGTGGAGAAATGATATAAAATATGGAGAATAGGTTATTTAAATAAAGGGGAAAGTAATTAGCATTCAGTGATACCAAATTTCTGTTTATAAAATAGAAGCGAAATTGCGTTGCAGCTAAGCATAAATTTACGTCAAATATGTGTTGTACCTGCATTGTTCTTAGCACTTGCAAATTCTGCAATTTGTAAAGCATAAAATATATTTTGAAGTTCAGATATTCCCACCTGTACCATATTTGTAAATTCATTTACAAAATTTATTTGTTATGTATATTTATGTATATAATAAAATATTTTTTATTTGTATATAGATAGTTAGTTTTAGTTTAATATTAAAAGTGTTGTTTACTCGAAATTTTGATGGTAAAACTTCAAATTGTTGAAGCATAATTGGCAGAGTAAAAGGGGGGGGGGGCTGTGTGATGTCGGTTTCCCCTACTTCTAAGTCTTAAGCGGGCCCTGCTCGTACTGTTATTATTTCAGTGAAAAAATGAATTATATCGTCTGTTCTTATGATAGGAATAATTTCCGTAATAAAATAAGTACATTTAAAGTTGGCAACATTTTATGATTCGTTGAAATTTACTGAAAATTCTAAGTGCATCTAACTCAAATCTATCTCTGAAAATTTCAGAACTTGAAATCCATATTTAGACTCTTTTTCTATTTAATATCTATCGAAAATATCTACCTAACAAACTGCCGGTAGATGATACGATGGCTATAAATTAAACAATTTTAGTATACAAATTTGGTTTTTAAATTTAGTAATACGGAAATAATAGAACTCCGTCTGAAATAGGAGGTCATCACCATGACAACCTAGTATCATTACCTATATCATGAGATATCATTGAACTAATGACGTATGATAGGCGTTAATAGAATGAAAAAAACTCTTATTAATATCTTTTCAAGTTTTTATTCGATTTTCATAAAATTTGAAATGACTCGACAAAATTCTGCAACGATTCTATATATTAAATTTCAAACCATTCGGTTGGGTCGTTTTTGAACTGTTATATGCGGACAGACGGACGGACGGACCAGACGACGACTATAGGTGCTACGTATTTATATAATTACGAACGCACCAAAAAATATATTGATATTTTTCACGTTCTGTTATTTGAATTCTTTAAGGCAATAAGACGCTCTAAAATCCTTAAACCGACCTTTTCCTCAAATAAAAATTCTTATTTCTACTTTCTGGAATACAAAGGAGTTGCTCTCAACCTTATTAAATGATGACGAGAATGGATATTCTCGAAACCAATATCAACAGAATATATCCATCAACAACAATGTATTCATTCAAATAAATCTTATCTGCATTTTATGCCAAACTAATTGACTTGTATCAATTGTTTAATCTCTTACAAGAAGATTAGAACGCGGGCACACGCACGGATTCTTTTATTTATTTTTTTTTTTCCCCGACAAAGAACAATAGTAGAAACTGTATTCGCCAAGGAACACTAAAAAAAGGGTATAAATATTAAAAATGCGGCTTTGAATGTCTTTTCCCATTTAGAAAGAAACTAGCCGCCTCTGGCAACCACATTGGTCTCCCTTAAATGTATGCTAAGCATTGCAAAATATTACTTTTATTCATAACTAGCGGCCCTCCCTCGCTTTGCTTCGGGTTAACCTTGAAAACCTTCATCTCTTTGTGTTTTCTGTAGACCTTTTTAATGTGTACAATAATTAGTACATTATTTTGATAAATCTTGTAGGGTTCAGCCTGCGTTTGCAATGTATAAGCGGAAAAAATGAAATTATTTACGACATCACATTAAAAACCTCAAAAATAACAGTATTTCTCCACTATTTAATGGATATACATATAAACCTTCCTCTTGAATCACTCTATCTATTAAAAAAAAACCGCATCAAAATCCGTTGCGTAGTTTTAAAGATTTAAGCGTACATAGGGATATAGGGACAGAAAAAGCGACTTTGTTTTATACTATGTAGTGATTTATCTGAAATTAAAAAGCAAAACATATGGTTATTATACATATAAACCTTCCTCTTGAATCACTCTATCTATTAAAAAAAACCGCATCAAAATCCGTTGCGTAGTTTTAAAGATTTAAGCGTACATAGGGATATAGGGACAGAAAAAGCGACTTTGTTTTATACTATGTAGTGATAACAACCTTGTCAAATATCAAGATTATAGCCCTAACAATTCCAAATAAATCGTAAATTGGAACGTTTTCCGCTCGTTTTACCCTTTTTAAATTTCGAAATTTTTTAGAAACTATTCTTAGCCGAGCATTTACATCTTAAAAGTAACCATCATGCCAAATTTCATATTATTTGAATTTTTCAGAAACCGTTCTTAGCGAGTATTTACATCTTAAAAGTAACCATCTGCCAAATTTCATATTTCTAGTTCGAGCAGTATCACAAAAATCGCAATTGTAAAATGTTTTTTTTCTTTTGCACCGCCTTGTGGATAGTGGTACAGACATAAAATATAACTTATGTTGGAGCAGGGACTTGTCACGATCATTTTATCATCATTATTTTAAAAATCAATTCGGTAGTTTTAGAGATTACCCCATACATCAAATGTTACTTCTTTAAAATATTAGTATAGAAAAAACATCAAACCTTCAACATCTACCCTTTTAAATTTCGAATTTTTTAGAACTGTTCTTAGCAAGCATTTACATTTTAAAAGTAACCGTCTGCCAAATTTCATATTTCTAGCGCCAACACTATCACAAAAATCGCAATTGCAGAACATTTTGTGCTCCTGAACCTCTTGTGTTAGTGGTACGGACACAATATATAACCTATGTTGGAGCAGAAACTGTCACTATCATTTTGCCACCATTATTTTTTAAATTAGTTCGGTAGTTACAGAGATTACCCCCACACAAACTTTACTTCTTTACAATATTAGTATAGATAAAACCTCAAACCTTCATCCTCAACCTTTTTAAATTTCGAATTTTTTAGAAATCGTTCTTAGGGAACATTTACATCTTAAAAATAACCAACAAGCCCAAATTTCGCATTTCTAACTTCAGGAAATATCATAAAAATCACAATTTTATAACTTTTTTGCTCCTGCACCCCTTTGATAGTACTGGTAACCGACATAAAATATAACCTATGTTGGAGCAGAGATTTTCACGATCATTTTGCCACCATTATGTTTAAAATCGATTCGGTAGTTCCAGAGATTACCCCCACATAAACCATCACACAAACGTTACATCATTATAATACGTATTAGTATAGATAAAACCTCACTGTTACATGTCCTTCTGACCGTATATCAGTCATATTTAAGACTGTTCTAAAATCTAAACTCGCTAATTTTTGACACATTTATTGAACCATTTTCATTTGTGAGTGCATACAATTTGTAGATATTCTGTACTTTAGATAGCAAGAAATCGAACAGAAATTTTCATTTTCCTACAAACGCAAAGATCTTTTAGAAAATCAGTGTTAATTTTAGCATTTTGAATCAAATTTTGAGATTCTTTATCCGAGAAATAGCTATAATTTAATAGGGGTACTTTGTAAAAAAAAAAACGTAAATTCAGCGAATTTTTCCATCGATTCTATTTCGTTAAAAAACAAAAATTTGCGCTTTGTTTTGCCCTTTCCCCGTAAAATATAGAAAATTCAACAATGTAACTTAAAAGTGACCTTAAATCCTCTAATCTGAAACTGCATTTTCGTCAAATCACAGGGGTGCTACAGCAACTAAAGCAGCTGTGTACTTTTACTTACCCATCATACGTAGTATAGGGTAAGTCTTGTAATCGTTTTGAAAATCGAAAAAAAAAAAAAAAAAAAAAAATGGGCGATTTACACGTTTCAGACACTGGAGATTCCGAATAACATATTTTTAGAAAAAAATAAAATTTGCCGTCCGTCTGTCTGTGTGTCTGTGTGTGTGTCTGTAAACGCTCTATCTCCCGAACAAATTGAGAGAGAGACTTGCAATTTGGTATGTACTTAGTATATGTAATAATGGGAAGAAGCTTGTTGAATTTCAGTCACCTCGATTATCCGGAATTATTTTTTTCGAACTCTCGAAATAGTCGTTCTGATAAAAGGTACATAAAAATTTCCGAAATTGTTTATTTTAAGGAGTGACTATAAAAGACAATAAGAAAACATAAATTTTGCATAAAGAATGAAGTTGATCGAATATTGAGTTGCCAAGATATTTGTAATTATATTTTCCACACTCTTCGATTTTTCTTGACCCTGTATTTCATTGAAATTTCAATTCAAAGGCATATTTTAATTGGAAAGAGACGCTTCATCCAACGCAGCAAACCGTTAGTTAATAGGATTATCAATTTTGGAGTTTCTTTTACGCAATTCAGTCATAGAGCCTTTAAAGTTTAGGACGTCATCAAGCCACGATTTTATTCGAATTGCATGCAATGCATTTTATAAATAGTTGGCACATGTTTTGTTTTCCTATTTTATATTATGCATAGCCATGATGGGTAAGTATTACGGTGCCCCCCCCCCCCTCCCAACGACTAGTTCGTATTAGAAACGGAATTTTTACGTATGTCTTTTCCCTCTCAAAACATGAAAAATTCGCAAACCTAAGCTGGGAATTATTTCTTGAAAATTTTGAGTTAAACGAAGGAAATTTCTTCGAATAGCAGAAAAATCTCTTCCAATCACATTTGGGGTTGTTTCCGGCAACTTGCTGACTGTACATTTTACGTTTTTTGATGATTTTTTGTGAATGTATTTTCAGGAGAATGAAAAATGCTACTCGATTTTCCCTGTACTTCGATAGAAATGTATGAAATTATTTACGGATAAAATTGTTTTCGTGATTATGCCATGAAGATTCGGGCTGCTGAACAGTGAAAAAAAATTGAGAACACATTTAAGACGGCCTTGAACTTGTGATTTTATTTAGATCTTATTCTGTTATTTGGATTCTTAAGACTGAGTCTAAAATCATTAAACTGACCTTTTTTTCTCAAATAAATCTTCCTAATTTTATATTCGTGAACAAAGAATTTGCCTCCAAGAAAATTCGTAAAAACGGTAAAAAAAAAAAAAAAAAAGAAGAGAGACCTGAATCAAGGTTCAATATTTCAACATAATATTGGTTTTAAAAGAAAACTTGAATCATCGTTCAACATTTCAGCATAAAATTGGTTTACCATTTCACTAACTTAATGGTATTTGTGGAAGCATTACTAAACTGGTGAAACTTGGCACCAATATCTTGGTTGAAGCACATTTAAATTTCAGTTAGATTTCATCAAAATCTTGGTGGAACATTGAACTTTATTTTTAACAGTGAGGGGAGAAATGGCTGTAATCTACATTACACCATACTTACATGAAAATGAAAAGTGCTGTTCGATTTTTCCTTACTTCGATAGAAATGTATGAAGTTATTTACGAATAAAATTAATTTCATGATTATGTTATAAGGATTCGGGCTGCTGAACTGTGAAAAAGGAAAAAAAAAAGTGGGTAAGTGTGATTGAAGATCGCCACAAAGGGTTTCGTTTAATATTACTTTCAAAATACTTCATCCTTTCTTTAATAAATCGAAATAAATTTCATTCTCCCCCCCCCCCCAAAAAAAAAATCGTCATGTTTTTTATAAAGTAAAAATTTACTGGTCTATTTTTTCTCGTTTTTTCGAAAATCTGAACCGGTTCGATAGCGTGCGAAGCCCGCTATTATACTCAATCATAATAATATCTGTCATGTAGACTAAATACGAAATTAAAACAAATCAATTTCAAAACGAAACATGTTGTATAGAGACCTTCAAAATGTTAAAATATGCCAATATTTCCATAATCGTGTTTTTAGCATGATTCAATACTTTCCTCAAATTCATATGACGTTATAATCACTTTCTGACGTCCTATCTTACTTGCTTTCTCTGTTACTCATATTGATGCTTTGTATTATTCTCAAACATTTGAAAAAGTCCGTAAAACTACCAATAGGACGTCAGATTAATTTTCTGTTTAATTCTCTAATGACATCCTATTAACCTGCTTTTTGTACTTACACATACTCATACTCCTTGTGTTATTGAGAAATGTTTGAAATTTTCCGTTTTATTACCAATAGGACGTCCTATTAATCTTTTTTTCAATGGGTGAAACATTTTATTTCATTTTCATTTTTCACGTGGAAATCGTTCAATAGAAAATTAATTATTGTAGGAAGAATTTCATTGTGGATTTTTAATTTTTGGCAACTGCTTTAACGAAAAATGTTTAAATTTAATAGGAAAAGGCTGTTAGATTTTTTTTTTCTTAATCTCTATTTAATAAAATAATACGATTTTTTCAAATTTTCATATTTTGAGCTTCATAGCTGGTATTCATCTATATATACACAAAATTTCAACTCTATGTAAGTTACATAGTTTCTGAGAATAGCTCTGTGACGGACAGACAACGGAGCGAGAGTAATAGGGTTTCGTGAGATGAACGAAACCCTAAAATTGAGAACACATATAAGACGGCCTTGAATTTGTGATTTTATTTAGATCTTATTCTGTTATTTGCATTCTTAAGACAGAGTCTAAAATCATTAAACTGACCTTTTTCTCATATAAATCTTCTTAATTCGACATTCGTGAACAAAGAACTTGCTCCCATCCTTAATAGTCTCGAACCCACCTCAACGAAATAACACCCTCGAAAACAGTGCGTCCATTCAAACAAATCTTTTATCTGCATTTTATGCTAAATTAATACACTTGTTTTGGTGGTTTAATCATTTACAAGAAGATCAGACAGCGGGCACACGCACGGATTCCTTTGTTTTTTTCCGACGAAGAACAATAGTTGGAATTGTATTCGTCATGGAGCACTGTAAAAAATTGGATAAATATTAAGAAATATTGCATGATATTGGTTCTTCCCATTCATGAGGAAACAAAATACATATTCTTGTGGCCGTATATCAGCCAGATTTAAGATGGATGTTGATGATATCTGACTTACGTGTGTGCGCCATTTTCAAATGAGGATATAGATGTATATATATCTTCTTAAAATATACGGAAGGACATTTCCGTCAGACTTCTGGGTAATTATTTGGTAACGGAATTACGGTTCAGAACATATTTGTAAAATTTTATTGTCATTACATAAAGTTAATTATTTTATTTCAAGTTTTGTTTTCTTGCAAGTACAATTAGTGCACACTGGAAAATCAAAAATCAGCACTTACCACAATTTAAAAAAATATATATAAATATTATTTAGAAAATTTTAAATGCTTGGAAATGGATTTACAAATAAGTTGAAAATTGTAAGTCAAACGTGACAAATGAGGTGCGTTCGTACTATAACTAGTTTTATGAATATCCAGATCTTGGTGCCATTGCTGTTGCACTCTTATGCAAAAAATGCATGAATACAAAATTTATTTTGTGTGTGCAGATTTTCATATTATAGATATTCATTTTATGTTATGAAATTAAATTTCAATACACTTTTACAAACAATCCATTACAGTTATGTCACATTAAAACTATAAGTACTATGCGCAAATATCCAATACAAGGCAATGTAAAAAAAAAAATCATCGTTATTATTTCCCTGAAAAAATGAATTATATCGTCTGTTATTATTTAATTAATTTCCGTAATAAAATAAGTACATTTTAAGTTGGCAACATTTTATCTTTTGTTGACATTGACTGAAAATTCTAATGGGAAAGCTAGGAGCTAGGACTTAAGCCTAGTTTTGAAAATTTCAGAACTTGAAATCCATATTCAGATTTTTTTCGTTTCCATTTAATATTTATTTCTTCGGAAACATGTAATCCAAAAAACAGTCAATAGATTATAGGATTGCTATAATGAAACAATTTTAGCATACGAATTCGGTTTTTAAATTCACTAATACGGAAATAATAGGACTGCATCTTAAATAGGTCGGGATCACCATGGCAACCTAGAATCATTACCTATCATGAGATATCATTGAATTAATTACGTAAAATAGGATTAAATAGAATGAAGAATATGACTATATAACTTGGTCATAGTGGTTATAAAATGTCATATGCATCCTATGTGACTATAACGTCTTACATGTCAGATAACTTGATGATACATCTCGGTCGCTTGACGATTAATCCTCGGAAGCTGTTACAACAAGGAAATACCAATTTAAAAAAAAATTGAATTGCTTAGTAAATATTTTTATTAATATCTTTTTAAGTTTTGATTCAGTTTTCATAAAATTTGAAATGACTCGACAAAATTCCGCAACTGTTCTATATATTAAATTTCAAACCATTCGGTTGGGTAGTTTTTGTCCAGTCATATGCAGACAGACAGACGGACGGACCAGACGACGACTATAGGTGCTACGTCTTTATATAATTACGAACGCACCTAAAAAAAGCACTTACGACAGTTAAAAAAATATATAAAAATATTATTTAGAAATTTTTTATTTCTTGGTAACTGAATTATAAGAAATGGATTTCATGTAATTCCGTTACTGAGCATTTAAAAATTTCCAAATAATATACTTATACCTTATATATTTTTCAATTGTTGTAGGTGTTTATTTTGATTTGTCAGTGTGTACTCATTGTGCTTGCAGAAAATAAATTTTGAAAAAAAAAAAAATTAATTTTATGTAATTCCAATAAAATTTTACAAATTTGCTCTGAACCGTAATTCTGCTTTACCAAATAATTGCCCTTTGCAGTTCACTATTAAGAAAACAATAAAAAATAATAACCTGAACATGCTCCTTTTTAACTCCTTCCAACAAAGTTGAAATGTCTGACTGTGCGTCTGTCTGACTAACCGTGCTCTAACTCCCGTAAATATACTCGAATTGCCATGTAATTTATGTATATTGGTCTCCCAAATGAAAGTGGCACTACAGTCGGTTTGAGAAATGGTTTAATGGTATTAATATAAATTAGTATACAAAAGAAAGAAGTAATACAGACGTAACAGATAGGCTAGACAAAGTCACCTTGTAGGCCCTTGGTGATAACCACATGCGTTTCACCAGATCGTGACCTGTCCTCACTACTGCTTCTTCCACTACGAAAATCCCTACATCATCGGAATACCGATCTGCGTGACACACACTCCGTGCCATACACATTTTGCATTCGACGATAGCACTCACATTTTCCGCTCTTAAAAATTGCACGACCGCACGTTGACACCGTTTGGAGGCATCCATGATGCGAACGATGCCCTTTTAACGTGCTCCCACACGCTATCACACTCGCATCTGGCGGGATCTGACGATATTGCATGCATTCCCAGCACACTGCACCCTCTGTAGGAGCATGCGCATGCATCTTTCTCTTCCAATGGAGGAGTTATTACAGCAATGACACTTTCATTTGGGCGACCCTTATATATTATTGAGGGTTACAATGGCATGCCTTGTATTGAAAACGAAGTGTGTAGCGTTTATAGTTCGTTTACAGGGACACTCAAAAGAATTAGGTTATAGTACCGTGTATAGAGAAAAATTGCTAGAAGTGTATTGTAATGATGTTACACTATTTTAAACGTATTGAAATTGATATATATTTCTGAGATGCACTGACACACAAAATAATTTAGTTACAGGTTCGGTATAAAACTGCGCTGCACCGCCAGGCGCCAGAGGGTGGCCGTTAGGAACCTCAACCGCCTTTTCCAAGTTCTGAGGAACTTTTAGTGAGCACGACCAGGAGAGTTCCTGTATGCTCTACGGTCGGTGGGGGCGCCGCCACCTGCTGACCACCCATAATGAACCCAAGTGAAAGGACGACATAGGCAATTGAGATTTTGGTGGATCTCACCCTCTTGAGTGACTACCACGTTACACTTGGGTACGAGCCGGGGTCCCCTAACAGCTGCGGGGCTGGACACCCGAAAGGGAGTCAAGGTCCTGGGCCTTAAGTCAGGTTTTCCCGACACGCACTTGCTCTACCAGACCTCGAGGGACGTGAAAACCTACAAAGGTAGGGTTCGGTATACATGAACAACAATAGCTGAAAGTGCGTTTTCTGTTCTGCTACGCGTTTTTAATTTTAACTAATTTTTTGCCTATTACTTGGAGCGTGAAAATTCTATAAATCATATACAGGATTGCACAAAAGACCTCGAATGCATTTCTATTTATTGGCGGAAATTGCTGAAGGGGAATTTTCAGCTGTGCTCTGCGTTTCCTAACTGAACTAAAGTTTACCATACAATAGCATAGTTATTTCAATTATACAATTGGCATACAGGGTTGCACTTGAGTAATTAAAGTGTTTTCCCATCTATTGAGGGTAATTGCTGAAATTGGTTTTCAAATGTGGTATGCGTTTTCCAAATTGTTTACTTAAACACTGGGCATGGCTAGTTGAGCTTAAGCCGAAAGGTATGCCTTCCCGACCGGTTTGACTTTTATTAAAGGGTGAAGTTTAGTTTCAACAGTCTAAATGTGTTGGAAAGGGTTTTACAATCTATGTTTGAAGCATGATTTTTAGTTCTTGTTGTTATTTTTTTTTTAGTACAGATAATTCCGTTGATTGACAGTACAATTTCCGTACTTTTACGGATTTTTTCCATGACAGTGATTTTGTAAATGCGTCCAAAATTATGGATTTGAGAATATGTTTGACATAGAATGCTAAATTTTCATTTCTCTAAAGCTATGGGATTCTTTTTAGGGTTTCGTCCATCTCACGAAACCCTATTCGTCCCGCTACGTTGTCTTTCCGTCACAGAGCCGATTCTGAGAAACTGTATAACTTACAGACTTGAAATTTTGTGTACTTATAGCTGAATACCTACTATGAAGCTAAAAATCATAAAATTTTGAAAAAATCGTATTATTTTAATATAGAGATATAAAAAAACAAAAATCTAGCAGTTTTTCCTATTAAATTTAAACATTTTTCGTTATAGCAGTTGCCAACAATTAAAAATCCTTAATAAAATTCTTTCTACAATCATTAATTTTCTATTGAAAAATTTCCACGTGAAAAATGAAAATGAAATAAAAAGTTTCACCCATTGGAAAAAAAAGATTAATTTTGGTAATAAAACTATTGGATCTTATTGGTAATAAAACGTAAATTTTCAAACATTTCTCAATAATACAAGGAGTATGAGTATGTGTCAGTACAGAAAGCATCTTAATAGGACGTCATTAGAGAATTAAAAAGAAAATTAATCTGACGTCATAATGGATTTTTCAAAGGTTTGAGAATAATACAAAGAGATTATAAATTATGAGTAATAGAGAATAATAAATATATAAGTTTGAGGAACGTATCGAATCATGATAAAAACCCGATTAGGGAAATATTGGCATATTTTAACATTTTGAAGGTCTCTAAACATGTTTAATTTTGAAATTGATTTTTTTTTTTTAAATATCGCATGTAGTCCACATGACAGATATTATTATGACAGAGTATAATAGCGGGTTCCGCCCGCTATTGGACCGGTTCAAATTTTCGAAAAAAAAAAAGAGAGATAGACCGGTAAATTTTTACTTTATAAAAAACATGACCTTTTTTTTTTTTTTTGAAAATGAAATTTATTTGGATTTATAAAAGGAAGGATAAAGTGTTTTGAACGTAATATTAAACGAAACCCTTGTGCGATCATCGATCACACTTACTCACTTGTTTTTTTACAGTGTACTGTTGTATCATAAATGGGTTCATGACATGTTCAAACATAAGTAACCACACGCATTTAAAAACAAACTTGTCGATACATAAATTTAGTCTCATAAAATTCAATTTTACATATTACAAATTGCAAGAGAAATTATTTAATGAATGCGTATTCATGTACAGGGTGTAAGTGAATTGATGGCCAGAAATGTAAGGGGTGATAATACATGTCAAGACAAGAAAACTTTGTATAGGAAACCAGGGTCGCAATCCACATATTAAATCAATCATACAGCGTGTCTCACACCAAGCCCAATCCACATTCTTGTTCGAATCACGGAAAAAAGCGCTATATTATTGTAATAACTTATATATAAATTTCCAGCAGGACTGAGACTGCGCATAAATTTAATGACACTGACAAATGATGTGAATTAATTTTCACAAACAACGCATAACCTACAGAGTGAAAAATGTGTCTAGACCGGGGATCGAACCCAGATACCCTGGTGTAGCGAACCAAGTGCTTTACCATTTAAGTCATCTGGACGACATTCAGTCTGGCATTTATCACTTATATTACGTTGGCAAGGCTGCAACTTCGCAGCGCAAGATAGAATGTCATACATCAAGGTCGATCCAGGCAAAATTTGGGGCCTATTTAGTGGACCTTCACAAAAATCTATTTAATAAAACAGGGCCCTTCACAAAAATCTATTTAATAAAACAGGCCCCTTCACAAAAATCTATTTAATAAAACAGGCCCCTACACAAAAATCTATTTAATAAAACAGGCCCTTTCACAAAAATCAATTTGATAAAATGGGGCCCTTCACAAAAATCAATTTGATGAAATGGAACCCTTCACAAAATTCCTTTTAATAAAATAGGCCTTTCACAAAATTCTGTTCTATAAAAACTTACAAAATAATAAATAATTAATAAATAGTGACAATAATAGATGGACAAAATAATAAGTAATTAATAAATAATGACATTTTAAAATGTGTAATTTGTAAACAAACAAGTTCACCAGAGAAGAAAACTTCAGCAAAAAGATTTTAAAACTTTTGTTAATAAATGCTTGGTTCGAATTTGAGTAACTGGATTTCAACTTTCGTTACAAAATGTCATTTTTCACAAAAATATAATAAATTTCACAAAAATAACCTTTACTTTTCACAAAATGGGCCCCAAGAAAAAAAACCTGCATCGACCCCTGTACATGAGCACACTACCCAGTTGCGCACATGAAACGAATAAACTCCCAGCATCGGATAATATCTAAATTTCTAATTAAATTTCCAGCAGGACTGAATGCTAAACAACGCATAACCAACAGAGTGAAAAATGTGTCCAGACCGGGGATCGAACCCAGATACTCTGGTATTAGTCATGGTATTAGTTTTGTAATAACTTTGTAATTTTAGGTGGACGTTTTATCGGTGCGCTTTTTTCCGATGCGCTTTTTTTTCCGTTCACAACTGTAACAAGAATGAAAATATTTTAGCGAAATCTTCAACACAATAACTTTGTCTTATGTGAAATGACGTGATATCAAGGGAATTGTAGGAGTTTTGACCTTCTGAGTTTTGAATCGTCTATCTCACAACAGTGTTTGTTACTTAGACTAGGAGGATTTACGTTTCTATTACTATAAAGCAAATAAATAATTATAATATTTAGCCTTAGAGATGTTTTGGAAATGAAAACAGATATAGGTTGACAAAAGAGTGATAAAGTTCAGTAAAATATGCCACTAACAGTGACCTAGTGTCTTGGAGGGTAATAACAAACATCTGAACGAAATTACACGAATAAATGAATCTTCAATCAGATGTTCGAATACTACAACAAGCATTTTGCAACGCGAAGATAAAAAACTCTTTTAAAAACGCGCTTGTAATTTTTTCCGGTAGGTAAAAGGGTTATTTCACGCTTGACTTGATTTATTTAACCAAGTTCACGTTAATTTTAAACTTGTTTGTGAAACCTTTTGAAAAATGCTTATATCAGATGTCGGCAAGACTTTTATAAAGCCAATAACTGATCAATTACAAAATACTTTAACTTATTTTTTTATTCAATTCCTACTATTAGTTAACACTCTCCCTATATATATTTATATTTCTTGTTCAAATTTTGAATCGTTAATAAAATACTTTTTATTCATCCACTCAAATTCAAGTACATTTTTTTAAACTTGTATTGGATGACACTTGATATTAATACAGTTTTTTCAAATATTAATTCGTTAATTAAACTTAATTAATTCATTTTAGTTTTATCTGCACGCTTAAGGCTGCTTTTAAATCCAAACTGGCTACTTTCTGACACCATTTTTGAATTCGTTTTTGCTCTCAAACGCGTGAAATTGGCGGGTACTCTTATTCAGAAAATATGTAATCGAACAGTTTTTTCCATTTTTCGGTAAAGGCAGTATATTTTTCAGAAAATGCTGTCAAACTTGACGTTTTCAACTGAATTTTTGGTCACGACAGCGCAAGAAAGGAAAAAAAAAAACTCGCCGCCTTGATACAACAATCACTTATATAACTCAAGATGTAATTCATTTATTTAAAAAAAAAGAAAAAAAAAACTGTTCTATTACAAATCATTTGAACAATCATGCCTCCAAGTATCATGCTTTTGCGTTTAAAAATGAGTTTATAAATGTGTCAAAAAGTTTCGCGTTCCTCCGCTGGGTATTTTTTTTTTTATTTTTTTTTAGAACAACCGCCTTAAAGTGAGCTCGTGCTGATTAGGCAGATGATAAAATGCAACTCAACTCTACTCTTGCGTGTCAGTCAAGGAGAATCACGACACACGTGACACGCATTCTTTTCGTCTGGAAAGACCCCTCCTGCTCAGTATAGTTGATGCGTATAAAATACAAGACGCGATATATCGTTCTTTCTTCTCTTTGCACAAAATCACTCCCCGGAGGAACGAAACACTTTTTATCTGAGTAAAAAAATGCAGTCAACCAAAAGCGGTGACGGTTTTTTTTTTTCATTTTGCTTTGTTCTTTTAAAAGGCAGTATCTCATGTAACGGATCTGGTTAACTTCGTGTTTGTTTACTTCAATAAGTTAGCGATAATTGTTTTCTGAACTGTTTATTTTCGTCGTATAAGTGATGTTAATTATATGTATTAGTGATAATCAAAATCATTTTTTCATCAGTGGAATTAGAAGAATGGTTACGTTACGTTTACCCCATAATTACGATTATGCAAAGATTGCAGTTACGATTTCGCCAAAATCATCGCATAAAAGTTATCTATGCTAATGCATCATATATACAGGACAGGTGTCGGAGTAGCGAAACTACAATAGTTGCTACTTTTTACAGTAGTTAGTAGTGTAGCGCGCTACATTTTGGAAAATGTAGTGTAGCGAGTAGCGCGATACAAAAAACCAGTAGTTTATAGCGAGAATCAACACTACTTTTAACGCTACTTTAGGGAAACAATGTGCCACTCTGAAAATCAAGTGGACGAAACTTTCTTCTTTTGTGCAAAATTTGTTCTGCTCAACAATTTGCGAAACTCAGCGGCAAATCTTAGCTGCAGTGTATTAGCAACATTGCATGAAGTCATAGATTTTTCCCATTCACACTTGCTGCTAAAATCAAGTACTAACGCTCCAAAGGAATTAATTTTTTGCTGACAACATTTGTCTATTTACTCGTTATTAGGTTTTCATGTTTTAACGCCAGGTTTCTTATTATTTGGAATTGCTTTCTTTACAAATTTATTTATTGTTAGCATTTAGAGTTGTTTTTCTGTAACTTTCTAGATTATGCTATCTCTCTTAATTTTGTTACGAAATTTGTAATGGGTGTACAAAGTAACATTTTGGAGGCAAGCAAAAAACATTTTCATATATCTTATCTTTCCTAATTTTTTAATGCCCTCAGTTATGTCGCATTTATTTAATTATGTCCTGGCAGACGCGATATAACGAGAGGTCGCTTTATTATTTAATCCGTTCTTCCATTTCTAATGTAAATTGAATTGGTTGGCAAAATCTGAAAGTAGCAAAGTTATGAGTACTTTTGAAAAGTAGTTTGTAGTCGCTACTTTTACTTACCCATCATACGTAGTATAGGGTAAGTCTTGTAATCGTTTTGAAAATCGAAAAAGAATTTTTGACGGATTTACACGTTTCAGACACTGCGGATTCCGAAAAACATATTTTTAGAAAAAAAAAAAAAAAAAAAAATTGCCGTCCGTCTGTGTGTCTGTGTGCCTGTAAATGCTCTATCTCCCGAAAAAATTGAGATAGAGACTTGAAATTTGGTATGTACTTAGTATGTAATAATGGGAAGAAGCTTATTGAATTTCAGTAACCTCGATGATCCGTATCTATTTTTTTCGAACTCTCGAAATATTCGTTCTGATGACAGGTCTATAAAAATTTTCGAACATGTTTATTTTAAGGAGTGACTATAAAAGACAATAAAAAAACATAAATTTTGCATAAAGCATGAAGTCGATTGGATAATGAGTTGCCGAGATATTTGTAATCCTATTTTCCAAACTCTTCGATTTTTCATGAACCTGTATTTCAACTAAATTGCAATTCAAAGATATATTTTAATTGGAAATTAGACGCTTAATCAGATGCAATAAACCGCTAGTTAATAGGATTATTGATTTTGGAGTTATAAGGATGTTTCTTTTAAGCAATTCAGTAATCGAGTCTTTAAAGTTAAGGACGTCATCAAGCCACGATTTTATTCGAATTACAATGCATTTTATAAATAGTTTACACATGTTTTATTTTCATATTTTATATTATGCATATCCATGATGGGTAAGTATTACGGTGGCCCCCAACGACTAGTTTAATATAAGTAGTTGTAGTTCGCTACAATAAAAAAGTAGTTTTTCCGACCCCTGATACAGGGCCTGTTTACCGAATAGGCCTGTAAAGCCTGAGCTTACCCACTGAAATTCAAACAGGTCCCCAAATTTACTTTTCAAATTTTTAGAGAGAAAAAATTCAGTCAGGGTAAAAAATGTATTTTTTTTTTCTTAATTATAGCTACTAAATTTTCCCTGAAACTAATACCGACACATTTATACTCTATTTTTTTTTTTTCTGTTGATATAATAAATGGTATAAAAACAGTGATTAAAGGCAACTTATTTTCATTTTCCTTATGTTTTACATTTTAATTTCAAATGTTTAAGACTGTAACATGCTAAAAATAACAGAAAATTTAATCTGTATAATTATATTTTGTTTATATTTATAAAGTGTGGAGAATTGATATAAAATATGGAAAATAGGTTATTTTAATAAAGGGGAAAGTAATAAGAATTCAGGTGATATCAAATTTCTGTTTATGAAATACAGAAGCAAAATTGTGTTGCAGCTAAACACAAACTTACGTCAAATATTTGATGTCCCTGCACTGTTCTTAGCACTGGCAAATCCTGCAATTTTTAAAGCATAAAATATATTTTAAAGTTCAAATATTCGCACCTGTTCCATATTTGTAAATTCATTTACAAAATTAATTTGGTATGTATAATTATGTATATAATAAAACATTAATTTAAATATGAAACCATTAAAATGGATCACAATTTGTGTAATTACTAAAATAGGTGTAAAAATAAAAAGGTTCTAAGACATTAAAAGAGAATTTTTCTCATTTCCCCCTTTGATAATGGCCAGGTACTGGTCGAAAGCCCTCGGGACTCCGATGAATGTTTTTAACATCTTAAAATGGTTTTAATGTCTTAGAACCTTTTTATTTTTACACCTATTTTAGTAATTACACAAATTGTGATCCATTTTAATGGTTTAATATTTTAATTGATACACAAAGGTGAATTTTGTTCTAATTTTAGAATATTTTTCCATATATTTAATAATAAAATATATTTTATATGTATATAGGTAGTTAGTTTTAGTTTAATATTAAAAGTGGTTGTTTACTTAAAATTTTGATGGTAAAATTTCAAAAAAAAAAAAAAAAAAAAAAAAAGAAAAGAAAACGGAACGCGATAGAAATGTATCGTCTGCGGCCTTATGTTTGCGAAACCAGGTAATTTTATCCCATTAATTTGCAAATTTAGTTAACATTTTCGCCAAAAGATGGCGCTGGAGTGCAGAGAAATTGAATCCGTCACATCTTCATTCGGTATTTTGCTATGCAATCTGTTAGTGAGTGCTTTTGAAAGAGTATACACCATTGAAAATGGTTTATTCATTGATACAGCGGATATTTCTTGTTTTGGAGTATCTCCGCCTGGAACACAGCGCCACCTTTTGGCGAAAATGTTAACTAAATTTGCAAATTGGTGAGATAAAATTCCCTGGTTTCCCAAATTATAAGGCCGCAAACGATACATTTCTCTCGCGTTCCGTTTTTTTTAATTGAATTTCAAAATCCATCAGTTATTTCTGGAACACATTGTATATGACTATAGCTAGGAGATATGCATTCCAAAATGTTATATACAGACAAACTTTGTTAGTAAGTCACTTGGATAAAACGTCCCTCCGCACATTACGTCTTGTTTCAAAAAACCCGACCATTCTCATACGCCTTTTAACATATTGTACTCCGCTTATTGCATCGCTTTTTTTTCAACTACTCCGCTTAAGCCGTTATTTTTAAGAGTGCAATAGGCAAACTTAGCCTTATTTCTTTGACAAGGTTTATCTGCAAAAATACCTAGTTTTTGTTGTGCATGGCTGTAAGTTTAACCCTTTGAATACTGAAGTCCAAAAACGCAATAGCATTCAAAATACGGCAAACGCCAACACGCTAATGGCGCCTGGTGCATGTAAAATTCGTTGTGGGTGCAAAGTCGTCCAAATTCCCTATGAATTATACCTCTGGAGATGCCTAGTTAGGTGTAAGTCTCGTCACCTGATCAAGGTTCTAAATTACGAGACCAATCCATTCGGCTTTTTTTTTCAAATCTGCCAATTCAACAAAGTTAAATAAAAACCATTAACCGGAAAACTGTAGAAAACCACTAGAGAGCACTACAACAATGCTCTTGTCAGGTGGATCACAGCCATGCTGTGATCAGGCGAATATCGTCCCGCGTCCAGATACTGACTCGTCAAGCTAGGCACTCATGCCCGGCAAGTAGGGGCCTGGTTAGCAGTAATATATATATATATATATATATATATATATATATATATATATATATATATATATATATATATATATATATATATATATATATCAATTTCCCCCTTGCGAGGACTATTTTTTCTTGGCTTACTCTCACTTAATTTGTTATCCGTTCTTATTCTACTAATTTATATAATTTATAATGTAATTTAGTTATTCTATACTGAAATACTTATTACGCCGAATTTTTAGTTTCTAAGGTTAAGAGATCAAATTATTTTCATTTTTCCAATTATTTTCCAATTTTTCGAATTTTTTATTTTTTTTCGAATTTTCCAGATTTTTTAATTTTTTGTTATTTTGTATCCTAAATACTACCTTTAGTCCGAATTCCAAGTTTCTAGCGCTACAAAATCGAATTATTTTCAACTTTTCGATTTTTGAATTTTATTTTCGATTGTTATTGTATTTTTAATTTTTCCTTATTCTGAATCCTAAACACCACCTTTACGCCGAATTTTAAGTTTCTAAGGCTAACAGATCAAATTATTTTATTTTTTTCGAATTTTTCGAATTATCGAATTTAATTTTTTGGATTTTTTTATTTTTTTCCTTTTTTTTTTTTTTTTTGTATCCTAAATATTCCAATATAAATTTATTCCAAATTTCAAGTTTCTAGCGCTACAAACTCAAATTATTTTTAAAATTTCGATTTTTTCAATTTTTGATTTTATGTTCGATTTTTATTGTGTTTTTAATTTGTCCTTATTCTGAATCCTAAACACTACCTTTACGCCGTTTTTTAAGTTTCTAAGAATAAGAAATCGAAATGTTTTTATTTTATTTTTATTTTTTTCGAATTTTGCGATTTTTCGAATATTTTTCTTCGAATTTTCCGGATTTTTTAATTTTTTCTTTCTTTGTATCCTAAACACTACCTTTATTCCAAATTTCAAGTTTCTAGCGCTACAAAATCGAATTTTTTTCAAATTTTCAATTTTTTTCGATTTTTTTAATTTTTATTTTATTTTCGAATTTTATTGTGTTTTTAATTATTTCTTTTTCTGGATCCTAAACACCACCTTCACACCAAATAGTATTAAGTTTCTAACACTACGAGACCGAATTATTTTCAATTTTCAATTTTGTTGGAATTTTCGAATATTTTTCTTTGAATTTTCCGCATTTTTAATTTTTTTTCTTTCTTTGTATCCTAAACACTACCTTTATTCCATATTTCAAGTTTCTAGGGCTACGGGATGTACCTTATCTTTTTTATGACGGGTGAGTGAGTGAGTGACAAATAATCGAAATTTTGAGTTCATATATATCGTCTGAACTAGAAAAGACAGAAACGTGAAATTTTGTAAAAGAACTATAAATGCTACACACTTCATTTTCAGTACCAAACATACCATAGGAAACTCCAATGACATATTTCAATTTCAAGGCAATCCGGAGTTACAGCACGGACAAACAGACAAATCGAATTCATAAATACTTTTCAACTATGTTGTTCAGCACTGCACAGTGTAGCGAAGGCATGCCGGTTGATTGGTTGATTTATGACGGCCGATTATCTACACGAGGGATATAGGCCCTAAGGTGGGGGTCTTTCTAAGGGATCCTAACCCGTATTTACGGCAAGGTTCGAAGTAAACCACGGAAAACACCGAACGGTTAGGTCGACGAGCGCGACAGGGGTATGAACCCAGCCCCTCCCGTCTACCAGCTTTGATAGCAGAATATCTCAGTCACTGGTGGGGCTCGAATTCATGCCGGATGGATGTGAGATGCTGGGATATTTACTAATTCCACGCTGCATCACTCCCCCATACTCCATGCCATCGCTACACGAGTTGGTCTCGTAATTTAGAACCTTGATCTGGTGACGAGACCTTCACTTGACATCCACGACGGATTTTACGTGCACAGGGCGCCATTAGCGGTTGGGGCCTGGTGCTGCAGCCCATGTAGACCTCTCCCCCCCCCCTCCCCTTTAACCGGCCCTGAGAGTAACAATTTCTTTTTTTTTTTAAACTGTTTATTCGAAAGCAAATATTGTTGCAAAAAATGAAAGGAAAGGACAGGAAAGAAAAGAAATTAATAATAATGAAATTTCAGTGTCTCATTTATGTTCCTTCCTTGAAACTGGTGCTGCCATCTGTTGTTCAATTTTATAATTTCTATTCTGGAAAATATTTGCTTGGTTGTAATGACTAATTTAATATTTTATGCTTAGGTTAAAGGGGTCAGAAAAACATTTTTTTTTTTTTTTTTTTTTTTTTTTGTAGCGAACTACTTTATCGAAAATGTAGTGAATTACGGCTACAGCTATTTGTTTTTAAAAGTAGCTATTACAAATTACTTTCAGATTTTGTCAAAGGATTCTATTTACACTAGAAATGGAAGACACGGATTAAATAATAAAGCGACCCCTCGTTATATCGAGTCAGCCAGGTTAATTAAATAATTGTGATATAAACTAAAGCATTAAATAGTTAAGAAAGGTAACATACAAGAAAATGTTTTGTGTTTGTCTCCAAAATGCTAGCATACACATATTACAAATTTCATAGCGAAATTAAGAGCGATACATAATACAATCCATATTTAAGTACCTTTGCTTAAAAAAATCTGGAGTGACCTTTGGGAGACACGCCAGATTTTTTTCATCTTCCGAACACTTTACAGATTACGTGGGTTCCAATAAATAATAATTACTATTTATATTTATAGTATATATTATTAGTAAATATTATTAGCATATATTAATAGTAATTATTATTTTATATTAATATAACAATAAATAAAATCATAGATCTCAATTTTACAAAGGTGAGCTCTTTGGACCTGAAAACGTGAAGAAGAAATTTAAATATACACGCATACATCCCAACATACATATGAAATGATTGTAAAAATTGCTAAAATGGATTCATACTGTTTTTACTATAATTTTTGCATTGGTATATAGAATTACCGCTGACATGTATTTAACAATAGATTTGTTTACTTAACTCTTCAACACATTTTGACTGTATTAATTGTATTGAGTTGTCTAATTTTATAATCTATAAAATTATAGAAAACCACCTGTAAATGCAAACAATAAATAAATCTATAAATAAAGCAATTCCAAATACTAAGAAACCAGGCTCGGACTGGCCCGCCGGGCAACCGGCCCGCGGGACGGTGCTCCCTCGGCCATTAAATCTGCGCCCTCGTCCAGATGATGTAAAAAAAAAAAACCCAGATGAAGTTTAAAAAAATTACGGCAAATACTAGAGTAACTAACTTTACAACATTAATAAAAATACTATTCTGTATATATTTTAAAAATAACATTCATTTTTTGCAATAAAAAAAAATATATAGTGAACTATTTTTCTCTTTGCAAGCACTGTTTGTTTTTGAACATTTCTTTGTTTCAGGAGAGCATCCAATCCAAATCTTTTAAAACCTGAAGTATATTCAATCTGTTACCAATAGCGGCAGTCTCCGTACAATAAATTTCAGACTGTCTGGCACCAAAGAAGCGTATTTTATTATCATTATTGAGTTTGCTGAAAAAGCATTTATTATATATATGTCATATACTTATCTGAAAAGTGTAGTGTTCCTGTATTTGTAACAATTCAAATGTATCTTATAATTTCTAGTAAATGTTTATAAAATAGGTTTCAGAGAATTTTATCCCGGCAATTGGAAGGTAATTCAAACTTTGTTTTTTTGTTAACAATTACATTTTAATATGAAAAAAGAACTGATTCAGAATTGTCTATAAATGTAATAATAACAAGTTTAAAATTGTACGACAAACATGACAAAAAGGTGCGTTCGTACTATAACTAGTTTAAGTGAAATGAATTATATTGTCTGTTATTATGATATGATTAATTGAGGGGGTCGGGGCAAGAAAGTGCCAAGCCACATTTTTGGTGAAATAAATCTAACACTGTAATCTGTTGGTTAATATTGTAAAATGTAATATCCAACATATAAGTTGTTTCTAATGTCACTTGGTGGCAGCATATATGACAGGTTTTGTTTTTGCCCCAGATGTTTATGCCCTCAATGAAGATAGCTAATTTGCAATAAACGTAATAGTAAACTCATTAAAGTAATGCCATATTATTATTCAGAATATCTCAAATGTTAGTAGGACATTGGCGAAAAAACTTTAGGTTATATATCTTGATTTGATTATTTGATCAAATTTTCAAATAGAAATATCTCAGAAGTTCAAAAATGTGGCTTGGCACTCTCTTGCCGCGATTCCTTCAATTTTCGTAGAAAAATAAATACATTTTAAGTTGTCAACATTTTATCTTTTGTTGACATTTACTGAAAATTCCAATGGGAAACTTAAGCCTAGCTTTGAAACTTTCAGAACTTGACATCCATATTTAGACTCTTTGTCCATTTAATGTATATTTACCCGGAAACATCTATCCAAAAAACTGTCGGTAGATTATAGGATTGCTATCATGAAACGCTTTTAGTTTACAAATTCGGTTTTTAAATTCAGTAATACGGAAATAATAGGACTCCATCTTAAATAGGACGTCATCACCATGGCAACATAGAATCATTACCTATCATGGGGTATCATTGAATTCATTACGTACGATAGGATTTAATAGAATGAAGAATGTGATTATAACTTGGTCATAGAGATTATAAAATGTCATGTATGTCACATAGGACTATAACATCATACCCGGTTTTTCGCGGTTTTTTTTTTTTTTTTCGAAAATTTCTCAGAATTTTTTTTTTTTTTTTTTTTTTTTAATACTTCTGCATGTTCGAACGTTTCGAAAATTTTGTAAGTTATGTAAATCTTGTCTACCGAGATGCTCTAGAAATACTGTGTTAAATAGACGTTTAGATACTTTTAGCATAGAAAAAAGATCGTCTCCGTGAGGCGTGAAGTGACCTGCGGTCGCCGGTGTTGATGAAAGGGTTACAATTCGCATTTTAAAATACCGATTTCACATTGATTAAAAGAAGGATTTAGCTTTTAGAGCTTATTTGTGGTCTCCGGTACCTTTAAAATTACACCCTAAAGCAGGCATGTCAAACACGTGGCCCGCGGGCCACAACTGGCCCGCGAACAACCTATCTGTGGCCCGCGAATCCTTAGGCAATTTACCCGTGTTTGATTTATTTTTATTTTAGCTCAACGTATTTCTATTTTATAGCCTTTCCAGTTTAAATTTGCCGTTCTTTAAAAGCAATTTTATCGGCAATTCCGCGCCACGCAAGTGGTTTTCACGGCGTTACTTCATTCCTCCTTCGTTCTCTGAGTTCGCTTCAATCGGCGGCCTTCCCCGCTCGTGTGTTGTGCGCATGCGTCACCGCCGCTCTTGTTCGGTATGTTTTCGGGAGCTGTTTTGTTTTGGCGTTGCGGCCGAAAGGGGCGTGTCTTTCAAATACAAATTAGAATCGTTCTTTTAATTATTAAATGTTAATTAGTTTCTGATTTGCTCTTTTGATTTATCACGTAATTCCTAATCAACAAATTAGTTTAAATTAATCTTGCTCTCACATTTGTACACCCCTGTTATGGGTATTTATACTAATGTTGCGCATTTTTCCAACAGAATTTTAATAAAAATGATGCTGTAAATTTTATGCAAAACGTCGTCTGATCTGAGGCTGGCCTGTGCCGGTGCTCGTATCCTAGAATCGCCATGCGCGGATTCTTTGGAGATCAATTTCGCGTTTTCAGTTTTTAATTATTCTATAAAAATGCTGTTGTAAATTTTAAGTTTAGTATTTTAAAAGTTTTAAATCAACTGGTAATTTAATTGACTTCTGAATTAATTCTATAATTCTTCATGGACAAGGCCAGAAGGAATATTCAAAGATTCTTCGAATTTTACGAAATTTGAGCCAGTACTTTTTAAAGACTTGATGTGCAGCTTTCATCTCATCCTTCCTACTTCTTCAAGAAAATGTAATAAACATTATTGGATCCTAACCTAAACGAGTTCTTATTTCAAGTAATATGAGTCTCTTATTTTTCAACAAAGAACAAGTAAGAATGTTTAATTTATTTTATATTTTTTGATTCTCTTCTCAAAGAATATTGACCTAAAGAACAGATGCTGCACAAATTGTGCAGGGTTAATTGCTATTTTAATCACAACTGCAATATTTAAAAGTTCACTATTTACGATATATTCCTTATTCTCCATCCCATCAAAATTTCATCGTTACACTAACTAGCTTAGATTTTACACCATTTTACAAAATAATATTCTGTATTTATTAATTACTAAGGAATGCATTATAAAATAATAAAATTCAGCACTAATTAAGAACAGTTAAAATTAAAAGAAATTTAAAATATAAAATTATATAGCTTTAAATGAGTTGCTTTGAAAGTGGCATAAATAATCACTTTTGTGTTCGACGCAAAAACCCCGAATATGCGATCCAGGTTCTTCACCTGGGCATTAGTCGAACTTAGCTTTTAGTCGGATTTAAGCTCTTTAATTATTCTTATTACTTAGGTTAGTAATTGTGTATGATCTTTCTTTCTTTTCTTTCCTTTTTTTTTATTGATATACACACATTTTATTAACATACTCTCATACATTCCAAGATTTATTAAAAAAATGTGATAAAGCTCTTTACCCTATGAATAAATATGATAAACTAAAGATGGACATTGCATACTTTTCTAAAGGTGATTTACAACACAATTATGTTCAAAAGAAAACTGAAATTTTATGCTTGATATGTAGAAACTGTTGGAGTTTAAAAAGAATGTAACATTAAGAGGTGCTACAGCACAAAGTATAAAGAAAACTCACAAAAATCTGGCTAAACATAGAAAAGATAAACTGTCAGAATTGAAACTGATACTTCTTAAAAGAGAATCAAACTGCTTTCACCAAGCCTATTGAATGAAATACATTTGCTTAAAAAATTAATTATTGTTTTTAGCACATTAATTGTCCCGGGAGTCGAAATCACTCAAAACGAAATTGAAGAAATGATGTCTAGCGCAGTTAAAGAAATTTGAAAATAGTATAAGTATAGGTACCGTTGCTAAAAAGATTTATTTATAACGGACTGATTTCTAAAAGCCGGGTTTGTGCTTTTAAACTTATATCTGTACGTAACATTCTTAATAATCGTCAATCTGCACAAAAATATCTTAGAAATGTGGGTATGAAGATAAACAAATCTACCTTTTTATACAGAATTTGACGGCTTTCCATTATAAAAGCTTAACTGAAATGTTACAATTTTCATTTTAAATCCACAAATTATAAAAGTCTACCAACAAACAAAGTACTTGGAGTTTTCATTTCAAATTACAAAGCACCTGAGTAAATTTCAAAGCAAATTTCATAATGCTATCTTGTTAAAAACATAAGAAATTATAACTCCTTGTAATAATATACCTCTTTCAATTACTAAAAGGTGTAAAATGAAAACATAAAGAGTAAAATAACTTTTATTAGTCTGTAGACATTTTTCGGCTCTATCCGAGCCATTATCAAAACAAATTAAAATATTCTATAATTGCACGGTCTTTGAAGTTATTATTTGAAACGCTATCATTTAATCTTTCACGTACTTTTTATTTTTACTTGGTTGTTTATTTGCATATTTGTAACCATGGAGTAACTCGAGCCACAATTTCGATAAGTTAAATAATGCTGCATCGTTACATATTGTATCCAAATAAATTTCAATGAAAGTAAGATAATTTTTCACTCTAGTCTACACTATCCATCTATAATAAGAGAAACCATATATGTTGAAACACGCAAAAATACAATATGTAACGATGCAGCATTATTTAACTTATCGAAATTGTGGCTCGAGTTACTCCATGGTTACAAATATGGAAATAAACAACCAAGTAAAAATAAAAAATATGTGAAAGATTAAATGATAGCGTTTCATAATAATAACTTCAAAGACCGTGCACTTATAGAACATTCTTATTTGTTTTGATAATGGCTCGGATAGAGCCGAAACATGTCAACACACTAATAAAAGTTATTTTACTATTTATAATGTTTTTATTTTATACCTTTTAGCAATTAACAGAAGTATGTTATCATGTTATTTGTTAGTATTAGCGTTTTCAAATAGAATTTATTACTTTGATAAAACAATTTTTTAAAAGGAAATGTATTTCAATTTAAATGTTGCCAGGCACTGTAAAAAATCATCAAAGTGGAAATTTTTAAAAATACCAAATATATATATATATATATATATATATATAAGATTTTTGAATTTCAATAAATATTAAAATTGGTTTAATCTATTTACTTCAACTCTAATGATTGATGTTGAAATTATTCTTCAGAATTCAATACTGCTGTTAATCAAAATTCAGTGCGATTTCATATTAAAGTGAAAATATATGGATTTGGGGTTTCAAAATTTCTGTAATTATTCATCAATCGGCCGATTTTTTAAAGTATAAGTGTGCAATTAGGCATATTTTAGCTATGTTCGGTAGCGCACTTTTATACGACATCTTTTCATAGCTGCCAACCTTTTTTTCCCAAATAAGCATAATTTGAATCAGAAAATGTATTTAATAAATCAAATTAAATAAGTAGCCCATGGAATACAACACACATTTTATTAAATAACTTTTCTCTTTCAAAATATGCTTATTTTACTCGAAGAAAACACAGAAGATTGGCAGCTATGCTTTTGTTAGAACAGTAGGACAAAACAGCGTGTACAATCAATTTTTGAAATAAATACAATTTAGGAAATTCAATTAAATTTTATAGATTTCGTTAATGAAAAAAAAGAGTATTTTTCAAAAATAAGATAAACTAAACTATGTATTACAGTAACTTTGAAACTTGGCGTGAATATTTCTTTAACATGGCTGTGTTTTGTAAATACAAATTTTATCCTGTGCAATGGTAATAATATTAGTATCTACATTTTTTTAATGTGGCCCGTGGCTTTGTATATAATGCTTAATTTGGCCCGCGGCGGTAAACAGCTTTGACATGCCTGCCCTAGAGAAACGTTAACGTAAGGGGAAAAAAATGTCCTTCGGGAAAACTACCTTTTTGAAAAAAAAAAATTTCCAAAGGTTAACAAAGATATTTTATCGAATATATTGCAGCATTTGAGACGTAAGAGTATGATCTTTCTGAATATGACGTCCAATTTCAATAGTTCTAATTATTTTTGCCGATTTAAAACTATGAAATAATACATACACAAACACACATACACACACACACACACACACAAAGAAAAAAAGGAAACGCGTGTTTACTTATTCACTCCCTCCCGATGCGTAAATCGGGTTCTGGGCATGCGCAGATGCTTTTGCTGGCTCTCAAATAAATATATGAGTTTTTAATTAATATCTTGGCTAATTATCAAAATATTAAAAATCTGAGCCTTTAAGACATGCCTTGCACTGCCTAAATCGAAATTTTCAGAGCTGTGTGAGCTGTAGATTTCGCTAGCCATCGTCATCAAACACACAGACAGACAAAAACTTTCTTTTATATTATTACTATAGGTAACAGAGAAGTTTACGAAATTTTTTTTGACTGTAGCTATTTAATTACGCACAGTTCCGTAACTCTTTACCATGTCCCCAGAAATCATTTGGAAAAGAACCGAAAAGAAACTCCTGGAAACAACGGGTTTTAGAAGTTTTCGGCGATGTTTATGGAAAAAAAAAAAGTTCCTTTGTTTGTCTATAAATTTTGGAAAAGAGGTTTCTGTTGATATCGGAAGCTTGTGGTTGGTTCATGATTGCATGGTCAATTAAGGACTTGCAGACAAAAATTTACAAATAAATTTTCGTATTTTATTATTATTATTATTATTATTATTATTATTTGCATCAGAAAACATTTCTGAAATTTTGTACAGTGTAGAGATCTTTATAAATAACTGGAAATTTCCAAAATTTAACACAGAAATCAAATTTTTAAAATATTGATATTTCGGATTATATTTTTACAGTCTATTAATTATTAATGGATATTATTATGGCTTTCTATAAAAGTGGTAAAATAATGAGCTTCTTTAGTAAAGTTGCGCCCTTCGAAAATCCAAGGTCTGCGCCCTTTACAAGGACCCAGTCCGACCCTGTAAGAAACTAGGCATTAAAACATGAATACCTAATAACGAGTAAATAGAAGTGTTGACAGCAAGATAATTAATTCTTTTGGTGTGTTAGTGGTTGATTTTAGCAGCAAGTGTCAACGGGGAAAATCTATGACTTCATGCGATGCATTGTTATATACAGCAGCTGAGATTTGCCTCTGAGATTCGGAAATTGTTGAGCAGAACAAATTTTGCATAAAAGCAACAAGTTTCGGCTACATGATTTGTAGAATTGCACATTTCCCCCCTGAAGTAGCGTTAAAAGTAGCGTCTACAAAATACTGTTTTATATATCGCGTTACTCGCTACACTACATTGTTCAAAATGTAACGCGCTACACTGCAAATTGCTGTAAAAATTAGGGACTACTGTACTGCCGCTACTTGTAGTGCAATTCTTCCTGTTTTCGACCTCAAATTAAGAGTAACAGAGATTTCCTTTTTTGAAACTCTTTAATCAAAATAAATTATTGTTATGCAAAAAAAAAAAAAAAAAAAAAAAAAAAAAAACCCATGGAAGGGAAAAAATTAAAACGAAAGTGAGTTTGGTGCTGCCATCTGTTGTCTGATTTTGTAATTTATATTTTGAAAAATATTTTGCTGGTTTTATATTTTAAGCTTGAATTACGTAGGTGCTAGATTTTCTATTAAATTTCGTATTCCCTAATATAATGATATAGGTTGCAGCCCCCCCATGCTGAGATTCTTATTAATGTCCAATATCAATTATTTTTAAGAACATTTGACCAAATTTTCTAAATTGCTATCAAAATCTTTAAAAAAAATGTCATATTAAAGAATACTCTGAATATATGACTCAATAAAAGAAATACTTCTGACAATATTCTCAAGATGAACATCTGGCTGTTATTAGACTAATTTAAGGTATTACAGTGAACATGAGGTCCTTGATATCGAGTAAAACTGTTGAGCAGTAATCTATTGCTGCCATCTGTTGTTCAATTTTGTAATTTCTATTCTGGAAAATATTTGCTTGCTCGTGTTGACTAATTTAATATTTTATGCTTAGGTAAAAGGGGTTAGAAAAACATATATATATATATATATATATATATATATATATAAATTAATTTATTATTTTTTTTAATGTAGCGAACTACTTTATCGAAAATGTAGTAAATTACGGCTACAGCTGTTTGTTTTTTAGAGTAGCGACTACATATTACTTTTCAAATGTAGCCACTACTTCACTACTTTCAGATTTTGTCAAGGGATTCAATTTACCCTCGAAACTGAAGACACGGATTAAATAATAAATATACTCGATATATTTCGGATATCGTTATATTGAGTCTGCCGGGATACAATTAAAAAAGTGCGATATAAACGAAGACATTAAAAAGTTATGAATCAAAGTTACAGGGTTTATACGAAATCGTGGAATTTTCAAGGTATTTACCAGTATTTTCTAATAGAAAAATTCGCCTTATGTAATCGTGCGATTACATAAGGCGAGTTTTTCTATAAGAAAATACTGGTTACTTCCTCGAAAATTCCACGAGTCCGTACGAACCCTGATCCTGAAGTTAGTAATTTGTAATTTTGAATATTGAATGGCACACGAGGAAAAAAAAAAATCAATATACAGCGTGTCCGAGTAAGGTCTTTATCATTCTAAACATTAATAACAAAAATAACAACAGGTGAAGTGGAATGCTGTTTTCTGTAAAAGATGAATGGAGAAATGCAGAAATCTAAGAATTTTTCTGATATCAATTGCCTGAGGTAGATGGCGCTAGTTGCTTGACAGTTGCATGAAGCCATGACAGTTGTGTTGTAATAAGAAAAGAAAATGAAGACTGCACAGGAGAAAGCACAGTGTATATTTATTGTGGTTAGCCGAAACAAAATCACCAATAACAGCATAAAAAAATTTTCGCCTGATGTACCATAAAATTCCACCAAGTGTGCCTTCAATTTATGCATGGATGACAAGTTTAAAGAGACAGGAAATGTTGAGCACAGTATTGAATTCAGACACTTTTCTCCAAGAGGGATTTATGTTACTCCGGGAGGGGGGTTGCACTTTTTAAGAATTAAAAGCATAAAATCTCAAATCTTCCGGGGGGGGGAAGACATTTCAATGCTCCCGGAGGAGGGGGGGGGGGGAATTCAACACTGGTTGAGCATACAAAACATTACGGCCAACCATCGACATCAGAAGATCAGGAGAAAATGTCCAACGAATCAGAGAATCCTTTTCTCGGAGTACCAGGAAGTCGGTCAGAAGTGCTCTTAAACAAAAAAACCCTCTTAGATTTCTTCATTCTTTTGCAGCAAAGGTGCATTTTATTTCACCTGTTAGTATTTTTGTTATTAATCTTTTGAATGATATCGGACAATCATCGGAAAATAAATCACCTCAAAATAAATAAATAAAATTTATAAAAAGGTATGAAAAAAAAAAATACCTGGGGCAATTCCACTTGACCTTTCTAAACACTTTATAGAACGCCTTGCGTTCAAATAAATTTATATTTAGAATAGACCGTTATTCTTGTTACACGTGTGGTAACATTTATTGCGTCGATTTCTTCAGACTTTAAAATTTCTAATCTCAAATAAAAAGTAGTCGTTGGCGCCACCGTGATACTTACCCATCAGGGATATGCATAATATAAAATATTAAAATAAAGCATGTGTAAACTACTTATAAAATGCATTGCAATTCGAATAAAATCGTGGCTTGATGATGTCCTAAACTTTAAATAACTCCAAAAATGATAATCCTATTAACTAACGGTTTCCTGCGTCGGATGAAAGGTCTCATTTCCAATTAAAATGTATCTTTGAATTGAAATTAGTATGAAATACAGGGTCATGAAAAATCGAAAAGTGTTGAAAATAGGATTACAAATATCTCGGCAACTCCTTATCCGATCGACTGCATTCTTTATGCATTCTTTATGTTATTTTATTGTCTTTTATATTCATTCCTTACAATAAACAATTTCGAAAAAGTTTTACATATCTTTTATCAGAACGAATATTTCGAGAGTCCAAAGAAAAACAGTTCCGGATAATCGAAGTGACTAAAATTCAATAGGCTTCTTTCCATCATTACATACTAAGTACCTATACCAAATTTCAAGTCTCCCTCTCAATTTGTTCAGGAGATAGAGCGTTTACAGACACACAGACGGACGGCAATTTTTTTTTTCTAAAAATATGTTTTTCGGAATCTCCAGTGTCTGAAACGTGTAAATTCGAAAAAAAAAAAAAAAAAAAAGTTCGAATTTTAAAACGATCAAAAGATTTACCCTATAATATGTATGATGGGTAAGTAATACGAAAAAAAAAAGCCTCACTTATGTACCAATTTGGCTATCGTTTATCTTAATTATTATTGTTTTCATAATTGTACAGAATGCTCCTAAAACCAATGTACCCATATACTCATTAATAACATTTGAATAAATGAATGTACGTAAATAAACACATTTTGAACATTTTCTGCGATTCTAATATGTTGTACAGTAGTAGGGGAAAATGTATATTTCCCTACTAACTCTGCCAGAAAGCAACGTATAAAAACGTGATTGGTACAAATGAATTAGTAGTAACGAACGTCTACTAATTAGTGTTGTACTTAAATTGTGGGGGGTCGTCTACGTTTAGAAATTGTAACAAACTTTAAAATTTCCAATACTAACATCTAATTTTAGGTAGATTTCGTAAGAAATACTACCTATTATATTCTCCCCTAAGTTTGGATTTTGAAACATTTTTGCAGATCTACGCCGATTATGACTCCCAGAACCCAAACACACCCCCAGTTCAAAACTCTATCTATTTATCTATCTATGTCACTTTTTTATGGACACGATAACTCCCATAATTCTGCACAAATCTCTTCCAAACGGATACATAAAATCAAGGGGCATAAAATCGCGGTCAAGTTCGTGAATGCGCAAAATCGAATCGAGGGGGGGGAAAGGGGGGGGGGTTGCGAAAAAAGAAAAAAACCCATAATTTCTTAATTATGATACGTATCGAATCCGTTTAAAGTTATTATTACTTCTAGGAAAAGGGCCGAAAATTTAGGTATGACAGATTTTTGATATAATTAAAAATGGCCCGAAGGGGGGGAGGAAGGAGAGTTTTAGAAGAAAAGAATTCATAACTTCGTCCATTCACAAGATATCCAATCCGTTTAAATTCATTATAAATACTCTTAATATTATCTAAAACTTTTATATTGACAAGTTTTTTATAGGACCAACCCTTATAGCAAATAAAAATCCCTGTCGGCCCTGCCTGCAAACAAGTTAGGTTTCGAAGTGGGCGGTTCCAACTGCCGCATCATGGCAAAAAGATAATTTCTTCCGTAATTCCCAACAAACAGGCGCCCCACGGTCTGCGTCTTTGAAATCTACCTGTGCCTGTAGGCCGAGCAGTCAGGGATTTTTTTGACATCGTATTTGGATACTTCAGTAAATGTTACCTTTGGATACGATACCATACAAGAAGTCATTCTGTCAAATAATTTAGAAATTATGCAAGTTTAAAGTTTGAAACTCTTAATGTTAAATTCATTTTTAATCGTTTCAAAACAAATGCTGGTAATTATTTAAGAAGTTTGAGAAGACGATGAGACATTTTTATAAGAATATGTTTTAATGCGTCTGGCAATCCTTCGTCCGTCGTTGTCGGCTATGCAATGATCTTGGTGGCCGCAACTTCGAACAATTTCTATAAAAATGTGTCGTTGTCTCCTTTTTGACCCTGAATTGCAATGTATTGTAACCATGCTTGACGTGATACAAATGTTTTTATCTACTTATTAGTGGCCCTTTTTGTCCCGCTCGACGTCACACCCTTCATAACTATTCTTGCGATTTTCTCCCACGAAACGTGGTTTGCGACCCCATGTTCTATAGTAAGGTTTCATCCTCTTGATGCCTTCTATCACCCCTCTTAATTTGTCGGTAGAATTTTGGAACACCCTGTATATATACAGGGATCTGTTTAGGAAAAAATTGGGTTAAGGAACCCTTTAAAGGACCCTTCACAAAATTTTTCATTTCAAAAAAGGACCCTTCACAAAATTATTTTCCCTAAAACAGGACCCTTCACAAAATTATTTTCTCTAAAACAGGACACTTCACAAAATTATTTTCCCTAAAACAGACACTTCACAAAATTCTTTATCTTAAAAGTAGGTTTTTCCCAAAAATTTTCCATCTTTAAACCAAACATTTCACACATTAATCATTTAAAAGTAAAATCTGACCTGTCACTTTTACATATATAAAAAAAATATATGTATTTTATATCCATATATCTTCTTAAAAATGCATAAACGAAAACCTGAATATAATGACTATTTCAAATTCACAAAATTATGATTAGATTTTTCACAAATAAAGAAAGCTGTTCACAATTTCACAAAAACAGGACCCTGTGAAAAAAGTCTGGACAGACCCCTGATATATATATAAGTCAAACCTCGTTAACACGAACACGCTTAACACGAATTACTTTTAGCACGAACTGTTTCCGATTGCCCCGTCCAGTTGTATGTAATGTATTTAAGTTCGGATAACACGAACTACTTTTAACGGGAACAAAAAAAGTTTCCCCTTGAGTGTTCGCGTTAACGAGGTTCGACTATATATATATATTAATTTCTATACTAATATATATATATATGTGTGTGTATATAATAGTATACAAATAAAAACTTTTCAGAAGAAATGCCAGATGTTTAAAATACACAGATTTCACATGCTATTAAATGTAAAAAATTTCACTACGGCCCAAAGCTATACTAGATAAAATTGTAAAACGAGAAGACAGGCAGCGAGGTGGGTGGAACAACCAGCTTAGTAATGGGGCGTGTTATATACAGAGTAATTTTTTCAAGAAAATAAAATTTGTTATTTAATACATAATGGGGGATTAATATGTAATTATAAATAATTTATATGACAAGTAAAACTTTACTCGTAAAAATAGCTGAAATATGATAATCACCAATGACTTTGTAAATATTATAAATAAATAGTTACTTCTTTAATATTAATTATTTATTGACTGTTCAGCTTTATTATCACGAGCAGAGAAGACCGAGCTATGCTCGGTCAGAAATAGCTTTGAGTACTCGATATATTTTTCTCTCTATATTATAACTATAATGCCTTTTATTGTATAAAACTAGTTTGACCTATAAAGACCCATAATCAAAATTTCCCACTAATCAAATTTTCTCGAACATGTGACCAAGCCCAATTGTCTTCTAGTGCCCGAAGCCCGTAGGATATAAAATTTAGTCAAAATAGTCTGAGCCGTTTTTTAGATGAAATTAGTTTGACCCACAGTGACCCAAAAAGGACCCACTAATCGGATTTTCTCGAGCATGTGACCTAGCCCAATGATTTTCTCGTGCCCAAAACCGTGGGATACAAAATTTAATCAAAATCGTTAGAGCCGTATTTTAGATAAAATTAACTTGACCCGCGTTGACCTCAAAATGACCCACTAATCGAAAGTTCTCGAACATGTGACCCAGCCCAATAGTCTTCTCGTGCCCGAAAATGGTAGGATACAAAATTTCGTCAAAATCGTTTGAACCGTTTTTTTAGATACAATTAGCTTGACCATGACCCAAAATGACCCACTAATCGAATTTTCTCGAACATGTGACCTAGCCCAATGGTTTTCTGGTGCCCCAAAACGGTAGGATGCGAAATTTCGTCTAAATCGTTAGAGCCGTTTTTAAGATAAAATTTGCATAACCACACACACACACAAGATTTGCTCGTATTAGAATATATGATATGATGTATCACTAGATCAATGTCTTTTTTACCGAATAATGTATCTCTAAACAGAGCCCGCTTAAGAGTTAGTAGTTGGGGAAGCTCGACGTCATACAGCCCCCACCCCCTTTTACTCTACCAATTATGCTTCAACAATCTGAAAATTTACCATCAAAATTTCAAGTAAACAACACTTTTAATATTAAACTAAAACTAACTACCTATATACATATAAAAACTATTTTATTATATACATAATTATACGTAACAAATTAATTTTGTAAATGAATTTACAAATATGGAACAGGTGTGAATATTTGTACTTTAAAATATATTTTATGCTTTAAAAATTGCAGGATTTGCCAGTGCTAAGAACAGTGCAGGGACAACACATATTTGACGTAAATTTGTGTTTAGCTGCAACACAATTTTGCTTCTAATTTACAAACAGAAATTTGATATCACCTGAATGCTAAATACTTTCCCCTTTATTAAAATAACCTAGTCTCCCTATTTTATGTAATTTCTCCACACTTTTTGAATATAAACAAAATATAATTATACAGATTAAATATTCTATTATTTTTAGCATGTTACAGTTTTAAACATTTGAAATTAAAACGTAAAACATAAGAAAAATGAAAATAATTTGCATTTAATCACTGTTTTTATATCATTTATTATATCAACAGAAAAAAAAAAAAAGATTATAAATGTGTCGGTATTAGTCTGAGGGAAAATTTAATAGCTATAATTAAGAAGAAAATACATTTTTTACCCTGATTGTATTTTTCCCTAAAAATTAGATTTGAAAAGTAAATTTGGGGGCCCCTTTGAATTTCAGTGGATAAGCTCAGGCTTCACGGGCCTATTCGGTAAACAGGCCCTGTCTCTAAAGTGTAAATAACAAGCAAAAGAGTGCGCCCTACTCAACACCTACTTAGCATAAAGCAGGAGAAGTCAGGAAATTTAGTGGTATGTCTTTACTAGAATATGAAGTAGGTGTTGATCTTACTCCACTTGGTGGGGAAGACTGGAAGAGTTGAACGGATGTGCAAATTTATTTTCTTTGAACTTTTTCTAAGGCCTCTACTAGAATAACTTATTTATTTATTTTTTCTAAGCCAAGGAATCAAGCAATACGAAATATTCATTTTGTAAAAATTGAGCAAAAAATAAAATGTACAAAAAACATTAATCAAAAAGTGCCACACACTCTTACTAATATAAAAGCAATGAAATTGCCCCATTACTTTTTTACCGCAAAACACATGCAGAAACAAAAAATCCCTGACGGCTCGGCCTACAGACATAGGTAGATTTCGAAGGACGTCTGTTTATTAGGAATTGCAGAAGAAATTACCTTTTTGCCATGATGCGGCAGTTGGAACCGCCTACTTCGAAATCTACCTGTGTCTGTAGGAGGAGCCGGCAGGGATTTTTTGTTTTTATTTATTTATTTATTTTGCTGTAAGCATTAGTCCTATAAAAAACTTGTCAGTATAAAAGTTGTAGATAATATTAAGAGGATTTATAATAAATTGAAGCGGATTTGATATCTTGTGAATGGATGAAGTTATGAATTTTTTTCTTCTTAAACCCCTATCCCCCCCCCCCCCCCCCTTGAGGCCATTTTTAATTATATCAAAAATCTGTCCTACGTAAATTTTTGGCCCTTTTCCTAGAAATAATAATAACTTTAAACGGATTCGATACGTATCATAATTAAGAAGTTATTGGTTTTTTTTCTGTTTTCACAAAAATCCCCCCCCCCCCCACCTTGGTTCAATTTTGCCCATTAACGAATTTGACCGAGATTTTATGTCCCTAGATTTTATGTATCAGTTTGGAAGAGATTTGTGCAGAATTATTGAATTATCGTGTCCATAAAAAAGTGATATATATATGATCGGCGTAGATCTGCAAACATTTTCCAGAAATTCCAACATAGGGGAGAATGTAATAGGTACGAAATATACCTAAAAGTACTGATGCCAAGGAAGGATGGTTTTGTTGTCTAGAGAACTACGGAAGAGATCCTTGACATATTATCACCGCCTATCTTTTTTTTTGTTGATGACCACAGAACATTTTCTAAATGAGAGGTATGGGATATAGTTTACGACTATTTGACGCGGATTGTTGAAATGAAAACCTCAATATAATGCAATCGCAGCATTAACTGTAGCATTTTTATTGATTGCCCAACATTGTGCGCAATCACTTGAAAGTAGCGTCTACTTGAAAGTGCGCTGGAACATATTTAAACGATATTATTTAAAAGTGTTTCGGTTTGATATTTACGGTATGAGTTTTATATTAAAAAATATTATTTTTATTATGCACAAAGTGTACATTAAAACTCTAGCGTCTAGCCTATATCAGTAATACACAAAATTACATTTTCAAAAATGAAACAAATAGATAAACTTGTAGAAATGCTAACTGTATGCATTTGCTCGTATAGATTTAATACCGACAATTGAATAAATTCATATTTAAAACTTGGAAATTTTTCCAGAGAAAATTTCTCACGCCTTGCATTCATAATATTGAAATTTTTAATTGCTTAATAGGCGTATAGCCAACATAGTGAAAAAGTACCCAAGCCGGGACTCAAACCCGGGTCATGAGAGTAGTTCACTGACGTTCTACCAACTGAACCACTTGGGAACGATATTCAGCCTGGAACTTTTTCACCATAACGTTTTGGCAAGGCTACAAACGCTGCACAAGATGGAATATTTTCCGTGAGCCGCCAACTCTGGGGCAAACACGAAATCAAAGAGAATCCAGCATCGACTACTTGAAAGTGCGTTGCTGTCGATGCTGGATTCTCTTTGATTTCGTGTTTGCCCCAGAGTTGGCGGCTCACGGAAAATATTCCATCTTGTGCTGCGTTTGTAGCCGAATTTTTCCGAATATTGTTGGTAATTCCTGAAATTGGATTTTTAAATTTGTTTTGCGTTTTCCAAATTTCATTTTATTAAACGGTAAATATTTGTAAAATTATTTTTAAAGTGTTACATAATCTATGTTTAACGCACGTTTTTCCGTTCTTGTTTATCTTGTTGTGCTCATCTGGGAAGCAATTAATACAGTTTTATTCAGGGCTGCATTTAAAAAGGGCGGGGTTCGATTGGTAACGATTTTGGTGGGCCCTATTACCAAGGTGCTTAGAGACGCTTATTTATCGGAAACACTATTTTCGAATAGCGATCTGCGTCATTTTGAATTGAATAATTCTGTGGTAATTACTCTTTGGAAATAGTTGTACTAAAAATCAAGAACTTCTTTGGACCCTTAGGTCACCACAAACATATACCGATATCCGCATAAGTTATACATACATATATAGATATAAATCATTATAGACTATTGGAATGGAAAGCAATCAAAGTATACGTACATGGGGAATAGGTGCGATTTTCATTAGCGAAAGGCCTATAGTGCTTCCTTCGTACATTCTCGTGTTATTTCAAGTTATATTTTACGATTTTCATTAGGGAAAGGCCTATGGTGCTTCCTTCATACATTCTCATGTTATTTAAAGTTATATCTTACCATTTTCAAAGATTAATTGTGTGTGGTGGGCCGGTTTCCCTATTTACCCCTATAAAAATCAAGAACTTCTTTGGACCCTTAGGTCACCACAAACATATACCGATATCCGCATAAGTTATACATACATATATAGATATAAATCATTATAGACTATTGGAATGGAAAGCAATCAAAGTATACGTACATGGGGAATAGGTGCGATTTTCATTAGCGAAAGGCCTATAGTGCTTCCTTCGTACATTCTCGTGTTATTTCAAGTTATATTTTACGATTTTCATTAGGGAAAGGCCTATGGTGCTTCCTTCATACATTCTCATGTTATTTCAAGTTATATCTTACCATTTTCAAAGATTAATTGTGTGTGGTGGGGCGCTTTCCCTATTTACCCCTATAAAAATCAAGAACTTCTTTGGACCCTTAGGTCACCACAAACATATACCGATATCCGCATAAGTTATACATACATATATAGATATAAATCATTATAGACTATTGGAATGGAAAGCAATCAAAGTATACGTACATGGGGAATAGGTGCGATTTTCATTAGCGAAAGGCCTATAGTGCTTCCTTCGTACATTCTCGTGTTATTTCAAGTTATATTTTACGATTTTCATTAGGGAAAGGCCTATGGTGCTTCCTTCATACATTCTCATGTTATTTCAAGTTATATCTTACCATTTTCAAAGATTAATTGTGTGTGGTGGGGCGGTTTCCCTATTTACCCCTATAAAAATCAAGAACTTCTTTGGACCCTTAGGTCACCACAAACATATACCGATATCCGCATAAGTTATACATACATATATAGATATAAATCATTATAGACTATTGGAATGGAAAGCAATCAAAGTATACGTACATGGGGAATAGGTGCGATTTTCATTAGCGAAAGGCCTATAGTGCTTCCTTCGTACATTCTCGTGTTATTTCAAGTTATATTTTACGATTTTCATTAGGGAAAGGCCTATGGTGCTTCCTTCATACATTCTCATGTTATTTCAAGTTATATCTTACCATTTTCAAAGATTAATTGTGTGTGGTGGGGCGGTTTCCCTATTTACCCCTATAAAAATCAAGAACTTCTTTGGACCCTTAGGTCACCACAAACATATACCGATATCCGCATAAGTTATACATACATATATAGATATAAATCATTATAGACTATTGGAATGGAAAGCAATCAAAGTATACGTACATGGGGAATAGGTGCGATTTTCATTAGCGAAAGGCCTATAGTGCTTCCTTCGTACATTCTCGTGTTATTTCAAGTTATATTTTACGATTTTCATTAGGGAAAGGCCTATGGTGCTTCCTTCATACATTCTCATGTTATTTCAAGTTATATCTTACCATTTTCAAAGATTAATTGTGTGTGGTGGGGCGGTTTCCCTATTTACCCCTATAAAAATCAAGAACTTCTTTGGACCCTTAGGTCACCACAAACATATACCGATATCCGCATAAGTTATACATACATATATAGATATAAATCATTATAGACTATTGGAATGGAAAGCAATCAAAGTATACGTACATGGGGAATAGGTGCGATTTTCATTAGCGAAAGGCCTATAGTGCTTCCTTCGTACATTCTCGTGTTATTTCAAGTTATATTTTACGATTTTCATTAGGGAAAGGCCTATGGTGCTTCCTTCATACATTCTCATGTTATTTCAAGTTATATCTTACCATTTTCAAAGATTAATTGTGTGTGGTGGGCCGGTTTCCCTATTTACCCCTATAAAAATCAAGAACTTCTTTGGACCCTTAGGTCACCACAAACATATACCGATATCCGCATAAGTTATACATACATATATAGATATAAATCATTATAGACTATTGGAATGGAAAGCAATCAAAGTATACGTACATGGGGAATAGGTGCGATTTTCATTAGCGAAAGGCCTATAGTGCTTCCTTCGTACATTCTCGTGTTATTTCAAGTTATATTTTACGATTTTCATTAGGGAAAGGCCTATGGTGCTTCCTTCATACATTCTCATGTTATTTCAAGTTATATCTTACCATTTTCAAAGATTAATTGTGTGTGGTGGGGCGGTTTCCCTATTTACCCCTATAAAAATCAAGAACTTCTTTGGACCCTTAGGTCACCACAAACATATACCGATATCCGCATAAGTTATACATACATATATAGATATAAATCATTATAGACTATTGGAATGGAAAGCAATCAAAGTATACGTACATGGGGAATAGGTGCGATTTTCATTAGCGAAAGGCCTATAGTGCTTCCTTCGTACATTCTCGTGTTATTTCAAGTTATATTTTACGATTTTCATTAGGGAAAGGCCTATGGTGCTTCCTTCATACATTCTCATGTTATTTCAAGTTATATCTTACCATTTTCAAAGATTAATTGTGTGTGGTGGGGCGGTTTCCCTATTTACCCCTATAAAAATCAAGAACTTCTTCGGACCCTTAGGTCACCACAAACATATACTGATATCCGCATAAGTTATACATACATATATAGATATAAATCATTATAGACTATTGGAATGGAAAGCAATCAAAGTATACGTACATGGGGAATAGGTGCGATTTTCATTAGCGAAAGGCCTATAGTGCTTCCTTCGTACATTCTCGTGTTATTTCAAGTTATATTTTACGATTTTCATTAGGGAAAGGCCTATGGTGCTTCCTTCATACATTCTCATGTTATTTCAAGTTATATCTTACCATTTTCAAAGATTAATTGTGTGTGGTGGGCCGGTTTCCCTATTTACCCCTATAAAAATCAAGAACTTCTTTGGACCCTTAGGTCACCACAAACATATACCGATATCCGCATAAGTTATACATACATATATAGATATAAATCATTATAGACTATTGGAATGGAAAGCAATCAAAGTATACGTACATGGGGAATAGGTGCGATTTTCATTAGCGAAAGGCCTATAGTGCTTCCTTCGTACATTCTCGTGTTATTTCAAGTTATATTTTACGATTTTCATTAGGGAAAGGCCTATGGTGCTTCCTTCATACATTCTCATGTTATTTCAAATTATATCTTACCATTTTCAAAGATTAATTGTGTGTGGTGGTGCGGTTTCCCTATTTACCCCTATAAAAATCAAGAACTTCTTTGGACCCTTAGGTCACCACAAACATATACCGATATCCGCATAAGTTATACATACATATATAGATATAAATCATTATAGACTATTGGAATGGAAAGCAATCAAAGTATACGTACATGGGGAATAGGTGCGATTTTCATTAGCGAAAGGCCTATAGTGCTTCCTTCGTACATTCTCGTGTTATTTCAAGTTATATTTTACGATTTTCATTAGGGAAAGGCCTATGGTGCTTCCTTCATACATTCTCATGTTATTTCAAGTTATATCTTACCATTTTCAAAGATTAATTGTGTGTGGTGGGGCGGTTTCCCTATTTACCCCTATAAAAATCAAGAACTTCTTTGGACCCTTAGGTCACCACAAACATATACCGATATCCGCATAAGTTATACATACATATATAGATATAAATCATTATAGACTATTGGAATGGAAAGCAATCAAAGTATACGTACATGGGGAATAGGTGCGATTTTCATTAGCGAAAGGCCTATAGTGCTTCCTTCGTACATTCTCGTGTTATTTCAAGTTATATTTTACGATTTTCATTAGGGAAAGGCCTATGGTGCTTCCTTCATACATTCTCATGTTATTTCAAGTTATATCTTACCATTTTCAAAGATTAATTGTGTGTGGTGGGGCGGTTTCCCTATTTACCCCTATAAAAATCAAGAACTTCTTTGGACCCTTAGGTCACCACAAACATATACCGATATCCGCATAAGTTATACATACATATATAGATATAAATCATTATAGACTATTGGAATGGAAAGCAATCAAAGTATACGTACATGGGGAATAGGTGCGATTTTCATTAGCGAAAGGCCTATAGTGCTTCCTTCGTACATTCTCGTGTTATTTCAAGTTATATTTTACGATTTTCATTAGGGAAAGGCCTATGGTGCTTCCTTCATACATTCTCATGTTATTTCAAGTTATATCTTACCATTTTCAAAGATTAATTGTGTGTGGTGGGCCGGTTTCCCTATTTACCCCTATAAAAATCAAGAACTTCTTTGGACCCTTAGGTCACCACAAACATATACCGATATCCGCATAAGTTATACATACATATATAGATATAAATCATTATAGACTATTGGAATGGAAAGCAATCAAAGTATACGTACATGGGGAATAGGTGCGATTTTCATTAGCGAAAGGCCTATAGTGCTTCCTTCGTACATTCTCGTGTTATTTCAAGTTATATTTTACGATTTTCATTAGGGAAAGGCCTATGGTGCTTCCTTCATACATTCTCATGTTATTTCAAGTTATATCTTACCATTTTCAAAGATTAATTGTGTGTGGTGGGGCGCTTTCCCTATTTACCCCTATAAAAATCAAGAACTTCTTTGGACCCTTAGGTCACCACAAACATATACCGATATCCGCATAAGTTATACATACATATATAGATATAAATCATTATAGACTATTGGAATGGAAAGCAATCAAAGTATACGTACATGGGGAATAGGTGCGATTTTCATTAGCGAAAGGCCTATAGTGCTTCCTTCGTACATTCTCGTGTTATTTCAAGTTATATTTTACGATTTTCATTAGGGAAAGGCCTATGGTGCTTCCTTCATACATTCTCATGTTATTTCAAGTTATATCTTACCATTTTCAAAGATTAATTGTGTGTGGTGGGGCGCTTTCCCTATTTACCCCTATAAAAATCAAGAACTTCTTTGGACCCTTAGGTCACCACAAACATATACCGATATCCGCATAAGTTATACATACATATATAGATATAAATCATTATAGACTATTGGAATGGAAAGCAATCAAAGTATACGTACATGGGGAATAGGTGCGATTTTCATTAGCGAAAGGCCTATAGTGCTTCCTTCGTACATTCTCGTGTTATTTCAAGTTATATTTTACGATTTTCATTAGGGAAAGGCCTATGGTGCTTCCTTCATACATTCTCATGTTATTTCAAGTTATATCTTACCATTTTCAAAGATTAATTGTGTGTGGTGGGGCGGTTTCCCTATTTACCCCTATAAAAATCAAGAACTTCTTTGGACCCTTAGGTCACCACAAACATATACCGATATCCGCATAAGTTATACATACATATATAGATATAAATCATTATAGACTATTGGAATGGAAAGCAATCAAAGTATACGTACATGGGGAATAGGTGCGATTTTCATTAGCGAAAGGCCTATAGTGCTTCCTTCGTACATTCTCGTGTTATTTCAAGTTATATTTTACGATTTTCATTAGGGAAAGGCCTATGGTGCTTCTTTCATACATTCTCATGTTATTTCAAGTTATATCTTACCATTTTCAAAGATTAATTGTGTGTGGTGGGGCGGTTTCCCTATTTACCCCTATAAAAATCAAGAACTTCTTTGGACCCTTAGGTCACCACAAACATATACCGATATCCGCATAAGTTATACATACATATATAGATATAAATCATTATAGACTATTGGAATGGAAAGCAATCAAAGTATACGTACATGGGGAATAGGTGCGATTTTCATTAGCGAAAGGCCTATAGTGCTTCCTTCGTACATTCTCGTGTTATTTCAAGTTATATTTTACGATTTTCATTAGGGAAAGGCCTATGGTGCTTCCTTCATACATTCTCATGTTATTTCAAGTTATATCTTACCATTTTCAAAGATTAATTGTGTGTGGTGGGGCGGTTTCCCTATTTACCCCTATAAAAAATAGGGGGGCGGCACTACCGTAGTTCTGCTTATGCATAGAAATATATAAACAGTTATTATTTGTGTGCAGAACTGTTTTTGTGCTGATGAGTTGTTCGATTAACATGGGAGATCTTTGAGCCAGCTAACATAAATTAAAAAAAAAATTAGTCTGCTTTTGAAATGTGAGTGTTTGATCCATAAGATTCCTTTCCAGTGTTTTTTTCCTCAATCAGGCAATTGAAATCTAATCAATAGAACTCATATTATAATAACGGAATTATTGCAGTTGAGGAAATGGGAAAGCAAGGCTGGGGATAAAGGCAATTGCCGTACTCTAGATTTTCAGATTTAATTAACTAAATCTCCTTTTATTTCTGACGATTTTTTAAAATATATTAAAAGTGTATTCTTCTGAAGTAGCTGAAAAAAAATTAAACACTCAGAGAAAATGGAACTAAGGTTTTTTCCTTTCTGTTTTCCTTTTTGTGATCATTTTCTCATAAACTATCTTAAAGTGATTTTAGGCAGTCGCGTAGTCAGGGTGGGGGTCCGGATGCTCTGGATACTACTAATATTGGAAAGTTTTTTTTTTGCCTTATCTAAACGGAAAACTTTCTGCGATAATCAAGGAGAAGAAAACTTTTCCATATTACTGGTATCCAGAGCATTTGGACTCCCTTCATGCCTACGCCACTGTTTTAGGAAAGCAGAGCTCCTGGACAGAAAACGTATTCAGCTGTTTCAAATACACACGCAGATCCAGCTCTCGGGGAGAGGAGTATGTCTCTGTTTTTCTAGGAGAAAGGAGACAGATCTCTCTTTCGCTCTCTCTCTCTTTTTTTTCCTTTTTTTTTTGGGGGGGGGGGGGACTTGTCCTCATTAGCAATTTTCATATCTTAAATCCAATTTAATTATTTTCTGACATATACCCGAATTAATATTCATTCGCAAATGCATGACATTTGTGGATGTAGTCTAAAATGTATGAAATTTGCAAGTTCTATTCAAATACCAAGAAATCAGCGTTTCTTATTATCTTATAAAAGCAAAGAATTTTACAGAAAATGTTCACAAAGATCATATTTTTTGCTGATTTTCTGGCTTTTGACAGTCATGGAAATGCTTGTCTAGAGGGAGCAATTGGATATAATTCAAGATGTACCACATTTAAAAGAAATTAAAAGGTTTTTCGTCTATTGCGCATAAAAAATAATGTCTGCAATTTCCATGCATTTCCGTTAAAAAAAAACCTGAATGTATCAGAAAGACACAATTTTTAAATGGAGAAAAGAAACAACAACAACAACAACAACAACAAAACTTTAATACATATCTATAATTAAGATAATGTATTATTCTGCGGAAATGTTCTTTGTTTAACTTGAGTACTGACACCTTTGGATTCGCGCACGTTCAATTTTTCATTTAAGAAAAAGTCGCTATAAGTTTACTTTTGGATTTTTAATATGCATTTGTTACTTTTTTTTTATGCTGATACAGGTAAAATATATATATATATATATATATATATATATATATTTCAAGGGATCTTCTGACAAAACATTCTTAGTTTAAGCCTTTTTCATGTTTATAATCTTCATTTTAAAAAGAAGGAGCTTGGCAGCAAACCACAGGCACATCTGTTGTAAAATCTTGCTCCTTCCTAGATGTTGTTCTGTGGGTGTCTAGTGAGCAAACGAAATAACGTTTTCCTGGCGACACCACCATTTCCCCCCCCCTTAGAGTAAAATGAAACTCCGCCCCCTATCATGAAATATACCTTTTCTCACATCGAAACTTTTCTTTTGTGTTGATTTATATCTCAAAGGTGATCCCAGATCCCAGAACTTATCATTAGGTTAAAGCAAGTCCCCCCCACCCCTAATATATATACATATATATAAACACAGATAATTTCAAATATATTTATATATAATATTTATTGTCAAATAAATATAATATATATAAATATATTATATATAAATATAATATATAAATATATTACATCTAAATATATTGTGGAATAGACAAATCTACATTTTTTATTTTAAGCGCGGTAAAATAAATATAAGATATCAAGCTTTAAAATATTTTTTTACAGATTTATATAATAGTAGACCTTTTTATACAAATAACAGCCTTTAAGCTTTTTTTATTTAAATTTATTTCTTTTTAAAAATAATTCATTTTTAGAAATTCAATATTTTCTTTATTTAAATTACATAATTCAGCAATCTTGGCTGTTTATTTATAATTTTAATGTTTCCCATAACAGATAAATAAATTCAAGGCGATTAGGGAAAGTTACAAACGGTTGAGAGAGAAAAGCCAGTGCTGTTTACTCCAGTCTCCACTGTTTAAAGATAAGTCAAATTTATGTATAAGTTTTACTGTTAGAAGTCGTTCTTAAGTCTTAACCCAGACGCAAAGCCAACAGTCCGTAAACGAGTCGAAATGCCCAAAGCTAAATACACGGAATATACAACCAAAGATACTACACTAGTGTATAGAATCTTTGATACAACTATAACACTGTATATCCGACTTTGGAAATGCCGATCCCTACCTTAAACTTGCCTCATACAAACTGAATCTTCTTAGGCAACTGAACTGAAAGGTGATAGAAACCTAAATCCTAAATGTGATATAACGAGAAGAGCTTAATGGCGCTAACTCGTTTATTTAATTGGTCATATCAAGTTATTGAATATTTGGAACACAGATTATTCTAAATAAACTGTAATTAGATAATATTTCTGGTGTGAGTAGAATTAATTTTAATGTCGATTTTTTACTTCTAATAAGTATAATAACGTACAACAGCATTCTGTTTCACTCGTTACATGATTTTTTTTTTTATGTAAGTGCTTTGTTTTAACAGACAAAGCAATAATAGAACTTTATTTCATTCACTCTGTCGTTTGTTTTTGTAAGACAATTTTAGAATGATTTTTTATCCATCAAAGGATCAGGCTCCATAAGCTGTGTTTTTGGCCCATGAAATAAGCCTAAACTCGATTTTGTTATACTGACTTAATTATTTCACTTTTTAATATTAGAAGATTTATCCTGTACCATTTCAACAATAGTTTTTGCATTTTGTTCCGATTTATAGGACTTACACAAGCTAAAGTTCGTATTATTCGTAGTTTTTGATGAAAATTACGCAATTTCTCCTAATTTTACCCCAGTTATTTATATCAGCATGCAACACTTTCTTCTTTACATATATTATAAAATACATCAAAATGTACAATATATGCAAAAATAAAAGTGTTTCAAAGCTGCGCTCATAGTAAAATATTAAAAAATATATTAAAAATTGAGGTAAAATTAGGAGAAAATGCGTATTTTTCATCAAAAACCACGAATAATACGAACTCTGAGCTTGTGTAAGTTATATAAATCCGAACCATATTCAAAAAATATTGTTGAAATCGTACAGGATAAACCTTCTAATATTAAAAAGTGAAATAATTAAGTCAGTATAACAAAATCGAATTTTAGTCATATTTCATGGGCCAAAAACACGGCTTATGGACCCTTATCTTTTAAACTATGCATGTTATAGTATGCTCTACTATATCTGAAAGTTTGTGCATGGCCTTTTAAAAAATTAAAAATAACACCACAATAATATGGACGTAGGATAACAACAAACAAATGTTGCGTGCTAGGTACTTTTTGCATGCGTATCTGAAATCAGCAACACAAAATTTTAAACATCCACTTCTATTAATCATAATGGGGAAGCTAATGTTTGTTGACTCAGATTTAAAATTATTTAATTTTTATTTTAAAGGGCCAGTACACACACTGAATCTATTCCTCTCATGATGTTTATCCATAAACTAAACATTGCCTTGTACAGGGTGCGTTTAAATATACCACAAACATTTAATAGAATTTTTCGCCTTATTTAACCGCACGAAAATGTTACAAATTCTGTGTGATTACGCTATTGCTTTTTCATATATGCCTATAGGCATATATGAAAAAGCAATCTACTCTTGCACATGCATTGTGAAATTCAAATTAGAATTTATATAAATTGCTTTGTTTTGAGAACTTTGCATTAACTTATTTTTTTTTAAATTTATAACTAAATTTTTGCCAAAACGTCAGTTGAGGCTCACTGTGGAGACCCGAAAAGTTTTTGGTTTCTGTCTGTCTGTCTGTTCCGCGATAACTGCCGTAAAAATGATCCGATTAGTTTGATTTTTGGTAGGTATGTTGGTGAGATACCCGGAATTAGCTGTATAGTTTTTAGTTACATTTGGTTCATTCGTTCGGAAAATATAGAACATTTTTTTTTTATCATAATGCTTTCCTATGGGAATTCAGACGATTTTGAAATTTTTCAGTCGTTGAAAATAAAATGTCGCATTTGATTAATGTATTTAAACGGTAAGTTATGAAGGCTAAAGTTTATCAAGTCAGGTGTTAAATTATTTAAATTACTTTGAAATTTTGTTTATACATTCGTCAGATTTTTTAAATTAGGTGTATAATTTTTGGTGCAATTTTATACATCTGTTCTAATAATATAATACATTTATTTTATCATTTTTTGCAAATATTAAAATGCATTCATTTTTATTTTCCTTTTCAATTTAACCGTAACCTAGCAACCATATTTCAAAGAATATCAAAATGATAAAATTCAAGTAACTCAGACGATTTTGCTACAATATTTTATTCGCAAAATAAAATATTATTGGAGGATTTTAATATTTTATTGAAATAAATGAGAATTTATTTTGTACAAGTTACCTTTTAACTACTATAGAATGATAGCCGAAACATTTTTATATGAGATATTATTAATTTTCTGGAAGAGATGTAGATTTTTCGTGGTTGAAAATTAGTATTATTTTAAAAATAGAATGTAATATCTCGTACAACGAGATAGTTAATCTAAAGAAATTAGCGTAGTAAAACGCATCCATACAGCCTGAAATAGCACAATTACTGGAAACTGAGATCATAAAATGTTATCACAAAAAATACATTATAGCGCCAAATCAAGGTTGCTATTTAGTGAATTGGCAGTGGGCACGATTATGAATGATTACACAATAGGTTTAAAAGTTTCCAAATAAGCCTATTTTGGGGAGATTTTAGTATGCTATTGCCATCGAATTAGATCAGGATGTACTTAGGTCAAATAAATATTGTACAATGACCATCAAAACTGTTTTTCCGAAACAAAAATTGTAATAATACTAGATTTATGAAATAGATAAGTGAAATATATAGTAGATTCAGTTTACATTTCCATAAGTGACTTTTGTACACGAGATATTATTCAACGTATCAATCAGATACGAGTGTTTCGTGATTGGTAAATATTGCTATTTAGGTATTAGGATAACATGAAATTATTTTCAAAATTTTTGCTTATCGTAATAAAACCACTGTACAGAACGAAATGGAAGATATACTAGAATCATTCACACAAATAATAGGAAATCACGAATATAAATTTAATAAGATTACGGAGCGTTCAGTGGGGCTGAGCCCCCACCCCCCACCCCCTGAAGAAATGTATTTTTTTTAATCTAAAAAATAGAATAAGAAATTCATAAGAATGTCGGAATATTATTGCATAAACCGTGTTTAATTTAACGTTAAAGTTCTGAAACCTTCGAATTATTTTATATGCATATAAATATATATGTAGTAATTTAAATAATTTAATTTGCGGATTGTAAGATATTAAATATTATGAAAAGTGAGTTTAAAAAACATTGACTTTCAGAGCTGACGTTGAGGCTCCTGATCTGTAGATTTACTAGTTAATATACAGATTAGAGAAATATACAGACAGGTAGCGAGACGGGTAGAAGAACGGATAGGGAAACAAACAGATTGTAGAGAGAAACGGCAAAAGAAAAGTCTGTGCTTTGACGCAGTAAAGGCGCAAGGGGGGGGGGGGAGTCTCCTAGAAAATAATCAAGAAGTATTAACTTTGAAATATATACATTTTTTCAATTTCGCCGATATGGAGATTTAATGTAAAATTTATTTTTATAGAAGTAATCGAAAGGTTTTTTTATATACTTTAATAGGAATTTAGGCTACAGTTTCGCAATCAGGTTTGTAGCAAAGCATATTATCAATGTGGTTTGAAGTGTACGAGTTTCTATAAATAGTTATACAAATAAACAAGAAGGAAAATTTTTAAATTCAAATGTAAATATTTGTCACAAAGAAAATATTGCAACAATGAAATTAAATTTGCGTTAAAAACTACGTTTGCTAAAATACGCTATTGGCTGCAAATCCGATTATGTGACTTTTAAAAGCTTGGCGTTTTACAAAATCCAGATTTTTCTTTCTTTCTTTTTTTTAAAGTTTTGAGCGATTCCCGCATAAGAAAATGAGATTATTTGCCAAATGTTATAAAAAAATATGAAAACATAACAGTGTATATGAATTTATATATGATATTTTGTAATTCTATCATTTAATTTGCTCTTTTTTATTATATCGTAATTGTTAACCCTATGTTCTCAGCAATATCACTCAGACTAATCCCTTTGAGGGAAGTCCTAGTATAATTCATCATTCTGGGCAGTTTATTTATAATTTTAATGTTTCCCATAACAGATAAATGAATGCAAGGCGAATAGGGAAAGTTACATATGGTTGAGGGAGAAAACCCAGTACTGTTTTCTCCCGTCTCCACTGCTTATAGATAAATCAAATGTTTGTATAAGTTTATCTGTTAGAAGTCTCCCTCTATCTAAACCCTTGTGCCTACACAAGGTCCTCTGTAGAACGAGTCGAAATGTCTATCGCTATCTTGAACAGAACAGGCCTCATACAAAACAAACTACCCAAATTTTCTGGGTCTCGGACCACTCAATTAACCTGAATATAATATAACGAGGAGAACTTAGCCGGTATAGGCACTCACTCGTTATTTGAAAATTTAAGTATAATAACTGATGAACAGTTTGCCGAACAGTTGATGTCGGTTAAGGGGCTTCCGAGTTGCGATCAACTTTACGCCCAGTCTATATGTGAGTAACCTGTCTTGTAAATATTGAGCCGTTGGGAAAAGCTAAATGTAGTACAAATTTTTATAAATAAAATATCAGGACATAAGTTTTCTGGTGTGAGTAGAATAAATTTAATAATGTTTTTTGGTTTTTGATCAGCACAACAACCTACAACAGCATTCTATTTCATTCGTTTAATGGATTTTTTATATAAGTGCTTTGTTTTAACAGCCACAGGCAAGATAGAAATTTACTTCCTTCACTGTTGTTCATTTTTATAAGGCAATTTTTTATCCATCAAATTTAAACTAACAACAATACATGTTACAGTGTACTCTACTATATCTAAAAGTTTATGCAAGGCCTTTTAAAAAATTGCAAATACCCATGCAGTAATATAAACATAGGATCACAACCAACAAATGTTGTGTGCTAGTCATTTTTTGCATGCATATTTGAAATCAGCCACACAAAGTTTTAAACATCCACTTCTATTAATCATAATGGGGAAGCTAATGTTTGTTGACTACTGTTAAAAACAGATTTAAAATTAGTTAATTTTTATTTTAAAGGACGGGTGCATTGAATCTATTCCTCACATGATGTTTATCCATAAACTAAACATTATCTTGTACAGGGTGCGTTTAAATGTACCGCAAACATTTAATAGAATTTTTCGCCTTATTTAACTGCACGAAAATATTACAAATTCTGTGCGATCACGTTTCTACGCCTTAAATATTAAATAGCAAAATTCAACTGACTGATAGATTCTGAAGTATCGAATTCCTTGGAAGGGAGGGAGTAGAATGGAAACTATCCCTTCCAGCCTTTTCCAAGTGGCACCCTTGCTACCGATTTAGTTTTAATATATGTAATGCATAGTTTTCGGAACTTTACGATTAGTACGAACTGACCGAGTTCTAATTATCGCAAGTACACTGTATATACAGTGAAACTTCCATTTAACGAAGTCTCATCGTTACACTTAAAAACTTCGTTAGGAAGAAAATTCGTTAAATAGAAATCAACTTAAATTCATGAAATTTTTCCTTCAGATATGACAAAAAGGTATTGGATTAAGAAGCATTTGATTCAGTTTCAATTATGAAACCGTCTTTTACAAAACAGTTGTGTGCGATCGATGGAATCACGTCACATTCCCAAGCATTGGCTCAAGCTTTCATCAGTTCTGATACACAGGTTCTCAAACTAATATTTCACTATATTCTCTTTTTTCTGTCTTTTTCGATAATGTACTTCAAGATTTTTTTAGGTGTATTAGCAGGAACAAAAATAACTTTGATGTTCAATTTGCATTTTGAAGCACATTCTTGTAGATGCACAAAGCAATTGTCTATGAGCAATGGAAGGTCAGAATGGTAACTGTCTCTGACTCTAATTGATATTTTTTGCTTCAATACAATTGTCGCCATTACGTCACTGCATCTTTTATATCACTGAATGTAATAAAGGGATTTTGACTTTCCCCATACTGTTAGCGCTGGAGTCTCGGTTTGAGAGAGTAATGATAACAAGTCTTTTTCTAAGTGTGAAAAAAAATTGTTTTATTTAGAACCAAGCAGAATGGATATTATTTAAATATGTTCATTTTCGTACAATCCGCTGAAATAAATTCGCTTATCCATTGCAACAGTAACCTCTTAATTTGAATTACACGTACAAAAGTGGAATAAACTTCGTTATATAGAATATATTATGGAGATTAATTTACATGCTAATGGTGTTCAAAGTCAAAGTTCAACAGAAAATTTCGTTAAGTAGAAAACTTCGTTAAATAGAGACTTCGTTAAAGGGAAGTTCTACTGTACATTCATTTATTAGAAAGTTATTAGTAAAATCATGCATGTAGTGGTTTCTGGTCATGCTGTACTTATTTGTTCTTGTCTATTATTCAATTTTCCAGAGAGGTTAGCACAAATCTTGTATGACAACAATAAGCAGACAAAAAACTGATGTTGTTTCTCCTTTTAATCCTATAAAATTCGAATTAAAAAATGGCAGTGGTTCTGCTTTTTAGTCGATTCAAGTCTGTCAAAAGCGATGGGTGAAATGAGAAGCATTCTCTTAAATTTAGATTTTTATAAAATTTATTTAAAACTACACACTAATGAATAATTTAGTGAGATTAATTAATTTGTTAACGACAAACTAGCGAAAAAATATGCATTACCTTAAATTTAATGCTTCCTATGCATTACCTATACTTAGCCAATGAACCCCCAAAACTAATCAGGGAATTGTGAACCTATAAACAAAATTTGAAGCAAAACGATTATTTCTGTCAACAGTTATCGCTTTACGTACATACAAAACCGGCGGTGTATGTACTTACGCACGGTAACTAGAATACAATAATTTTATAATTCTACAGTTTCTACAGTAATACAGTAACTGTTTATAATTCTACAGTAGTTTTATAATTCAATAATTTTATAATTTAAATTTCTGTATTAGTGTACTCAAACAAGTTTAGGGAGGTTTTAAAAAATTATCTAAAAAGTTTATGGCTACTGTTTAAAAAATTTTTACTCATTACATAATTTTTTAAACATTTGTGAATTCGAAAAAAATCCTAAGTTCTTATTCAAAAAAGCTTTTATATTTATCCAAAGTTTCTCTGAAAGTACTAGTGTATTTTTTAAAGTATGTGTTGTAAAGTATATAGTACTATGCCATTTTGAAAAGTTATAAATTTGATTAGCATTATTATAACAGTTTTATGTTTCTTGAATATCAAATCACGATTTGGAAAATATATGAATTTTGATAATATGTAAATTTATGAATGTATAAATATATATTTGAAAATATACAACATAACTATAGGTGCATTTTTCTCAAAGCCTCATGAATTCAAGCGAAAGTTTTCCGATTTTTCTCAAAGTATTTTGAATTAAAGCAAAATTGTAAAAATATTATTGTGAAAAGATTGTGTCTAAAATATTAAAATAGAACTGAAAAGGTAGGAAAACTTTTGCTTTTCGCGCAAATGTGTTTAAATAAAATATTAACAACTGCGTCGAAATTGAATACTTCTAAGAAATAAATGTAGACAAAAGATTGACCTTTTAAAAAATTCTAAAAAATAAAGACATATAAATATATTAACTTGAATTTGAAAATGTTCAGTTTGTAAATGTTCAACGTGTCACTCCTCTTAGTAATATCTTATACAGGATATTAAATAAATGTATAATATCCTTTTTTGAACGTAAAAGTTTTATAGAAAGCGAAAAGTGCGTTACCCAAAGACTGGACTTGGGTTCCAATGACGTCAGAGGGGAAAATGAAACCTGCGCGTGAACCCTACCGTGTATTCTAGCTACCGTGTACTTACGTACATACAGAACATTAGCTCTCAAGCTTTGATAGCTTGTGAGCTAAAAAGGAAAAACTCATTTCCATTCTAAACAGCATCAATACTGTAATCTGCCAATTTTGGCCTGCCAATTTTATGCCTGAGTCGGAAAATGCGTCAGAAAGTTTCGCGTTGTTGAGCAGGTCATTTGAGAACCATCTGAAAGATAAGGAAAGATTTTTCGGATACAAAAATAATTAATAGCCAGATTCATTTAGAAAGGTATCACTTTTCTTTTTCTTTTTGGGGAGGTGGAGAATTTACTTTCTTCATGAACAATTTTATATCTTAATTTTGTCCACGAACAATTTTATATCTTAATTTTGTCCACAACTTAAACTTGCTGTTTTATAATATATATCTAAATTTCATTCGCAAATGCATAAAATTTACAGGTGTATTCGTAAATGTATGAAATTTGCTAGTTATATTCAAATACTAAACTAGTCGGATGTGCCAATCCCAAAACTTTCTTCTATCTCAGTCATGTTAATACTTCAAAATTCGCTATCACATCGCCAATAAAATCAATATTTTTCGTCATTTTGTTGTACGTCAGCTGCTTGCGAATCGTCGGGTTACCGGGATGCGATCAACTGATGTATAATACTAAACTACGAAAAGTCCTTCTGGCCAGAACAGACAGGAACAGATAGCCTCCCTATTCGTTGGTTTTACGATTTTAGCTAATCTTACTGGAAAACACGAAGGTAAAATTCGTGGAACCCAATTAAAGAAAATTCAATCCCAGTTCTCGTCCACATTGAATTTGAATGAGAATATCGCCAAATTAGTCCTCTACAGTCAAGTTGGCTTCATTTACGGCAGCCTGTTTGGGTCGCCAAATTTGGCGGTACTTCGCCAACTGTCGCCAAGTTTGGCGAGAATTTGACGTTGGCGAATATAAATATATAGTGATAAGTATATAATAGCAACAATGGTTATAACAATGAAAGAAAATTTGCCGAAACCGTGTTAACTAAAATTCATAAATTAAACCCGTTTATGGACGAATTCTGCTGTCTTGTTTGAAAATGTCAGCCACTCTAAAATTTCAAACCGCTATATCTCAGCCATTTTTTAAGATAGAGGCAAGACAAAAATTGTTCCGGATTCTCCGGATCAAGGCCGAACATTTACCGAAAAAAACTTTTAGGATTTCTAAATTTTTTTTTTGTACATCTTTTTGAATTTGAAATCTTTAAATGGCTATCACAGCGCCCCCTTTCGTCGAAATATACGCAAATTCTAATAGAACCTGCTTGCCGTAGCCAAAAACATAGAAAAAAAATGTGGTTCAATTTGAAGCATAACTTCATACACTTTTCGATGATACAAGGATAAAACAGCAAGCTCGAAAACAGCAAGATAAAATGCAAAGAAACCGTTTACAAAAGATTCGTTAAAGCTGAATTTGAATAAGAAATTCGCCAATTTATTGAGCTATAGCCATATTGGCATCATTTATGAAAACGTATTCTGGTCGCCAAATTTGGCGATATTAGTTTCATAGTTTTATGCGTATGATTGGGAAAATGATTTTTTTTTTTTTTTATATTTATTTTAGTTTTAAAATTTTCAGATTTTTCAGATAAAATTTTCAAAATTTTCAAATTATATATATATATATATATATATATATATATATATATATATATAAATCAACATTTGAACGGAGGCTGGTCTGGGGGTCATGATCGGTGAAAAAATGGAAATTTTCAAGAATTGCTTTTCTCCGAACGGCTGCCATAGTTGCCAACCTCCCGATTTTTTTCATACCAGTATTTTTATGAAAAAATATTTGTTTTATGTAATCGTGCAATTTCTGCTATTTAATAAACCGAAAAACTTTGTATGATTTTACTGGTACACAAAAAATCGGGAGGTTGGCAACTATGGCACTGCAATAGGTAGCTTTATACTTTTTTGTATTGAAAGCTACCTAAAAATAATTATCAGTTAATTCAAAAATATCTTCATTAATCATAAAAAAATTTTAACAGAATTTAAACCTTTGTATTGGCTTCATTTAAAGCAACCTATTTTTGTCACCAAATTTTGCGATATTTCACCAACTGTCGCCAAGCTTGGCGAGAAATTGACGTTGGCGAGTAGGAACAATAGTTACAACAATGAAAGAAAATTTGCGGAAACCATGTTAACTAAAACTCATAAATTAAACCCGTTAATGGATGAATTCTGCTGTCTTGTTTGAAAATGACAGCCATCCTAAAATTTCAAATGTCAGCCATTTTTTCAGATAGACGCAAAACAAAAATTGCTCCGGATTCTCCGGATCAAGGCCGAACATTTAACGAAAAAAATTTTAGGATTTCTAATTTTTTTGTACAACTTTTTGAATTTGAAATATTTAAATGGCTCTCACAGCGTCCCCTTCCAGCGGAATATCCCCAAATTCAAGTACGACCTGCTGACCATAGCCAAAAACATAGAAAAAAAAATTTGGTTTAATTATCTGCATAACATCATACACTTTTCGATGATACAATAGTGAAAATCGAACAAAAATCGCGATCGCAGTGTCGCATTTCGTCGAAATAGCCCCGAATTCAACTTGGACCTGCAGGCTATAGCTAAAAACATACAAAAAAATTTGGTTCAATTATCTGTATAACTTCATACAGTTTTCGATGATACAATAGTGAAAACGAACAAAAATCACGATCGCAGCGCTCCCTTTCGTCGAAATATCCCCAAATTCAACTAACCTGCAGGCTATAGTCAAAAATATTCTATTCTATTTGAAGCATAACATCATACACTTTTCGATGATACAATGAGGACGGACAGAGAGACAAACAGACATTTTTTAAAAACATGTTTTTCGGAATCTCTGACCCCTAAAACGTGTAAATCCGTCGAAAACCGGAAGACGAAAAAAATTTCGACTACAATACTTTCTTCTATTGTAGATAGAAGAAAGCAAAAATAGAGCACAGTTTCCTATTTACCTCATAAATCAAAGAATCTCTTTGAAAAGTTAAAGAAAAAAACCTTTTAAGAAGATTTACAATACTCGACATTTATGGAAATGTCCTCGTAAGGGAGCCATTAGTTATTATTAAAAATATATGACATATATGAGAAAATTTAAAGCTTTGTTCCTTTTTTTTTTTTTTTTTTTTTTTTGGAGAGGAGGGGGGGGGGGGGGGGGGTGGCATGCGGGTGACTTTTTTCATTAGCAATTTTTATATCTTAAATCCAATTTAGTTATTTTCTTACATAATTTTTTGCTGATTTTCGGGCTTTTGACAGTCATGGAAATGCTTATCTAGAGGGAGCAATTTGGTATAATTCAAGATGTACCACATTTAAAAGAAATTAAAAGCGTTTTCCAATTCTATTGCGCATAAAATATAATGTCTGCAATTTCCATGTATTTCCGTTAAAAAAAAAAATAATAATAAAAAAAAAAAAATAAAAAACCCTGAATATATCAGAAAGATACAATTTTTACATGGAGAAAAAAAACAAAAAAAACCCCCTTTAATACATATCTATAATTAAGATAATGTTCTGCAGAATTGTTCTTTGTTTAACTTAAGTCCTGACCCCTTTGGATTCGCGCATGTTCAATTTTTCATTTAAGAAAAAGTCGCTATAAGTTTACTTTTGAATTTTAAAATATGCATTTGTTACTTTTTTTATTTTTTTTTTTTATGCTGATACAGGTAAATATATATATATTTCAAGGGATCTTCTGACAAAACATTCTTAGTTTAGCCTATTTCATGTTTATAATCTTCATTTTAAAAAGAAGGAGCTTGGCAGCAAACCACAGGCACATCTGTTGTAAAATCTTGCTCCTTCCTAGATGTTGTTCTGTGGGTGTCTAGTGACGAAACGAAATAACGTTTTCTTGGCGACTTCCACCATTTTTTCCCCCTTAGAGTAAAATGAAACTCCGCCCCCTATCATGGAATATACCTTTTCTCCCATCGAAACTTTTCTTTTGTGTTGATTTATATCTTAAAGGTGATCCCAGATCCCAGAACTTATCATTAGGTTAAAGCAAGTCTCCCCCCACCCCTAATATATATACATATATATAAACACAGATAATTTCGAATATATTTATATATAATATTTATTGTCAAATAAATATAATATATATAAATATATTATATATAAATATAATATATTATATATAAATATATTACATCTAAATATATTGTGGAATAGACAAATCTACATTTTTTTATTTTAAGCGCGGTAAAATAAATATAAGATAAGCTTTAAGGTATAAATATAAGGTAAGCTTTAAAATATTTGTTTACAGATTTATATAATAGAAGACTTTTTTATACAAATAACAACCTTTAAGCTTTTTTTATTTCTTTTTGAAAATAATTCATTTTTGGAAATTCAATATTTTCTTTATTTAAATTACATAATTCAGCAATCTTGGCTGTTTATTTATAATTTTAATGTTTCCCATAACAGATAAATAAATTCAAGGCGATTAGGGAAAGTTACAAACGGTTGAGAGAGAAAAGCCAGTGCTGTTTACTCCAGTCTCCACTGTTTAAAGATAAGTCAAATTTATGTATAAGTTTTACTGTTAGAAGTCGTTCTTAAGTCTTAACCCAGACGCAAAGCCAACAGTCCGTAAACGAGTCGAAATGCCCAAAGCTAAATACACGGAATATACAACCAAAGATACTACACTAATAGTGTATAGAATCTTTGATACAACTATAACACTGTATATCCGACTTTGGAAATGCCGATCCCTACCTTAAACTGGATCTTCTTAAGCTGCGTTTTCACTGGTCGACCCAAGGCCTAACTTACCCAACTTTCGACCTAAACCCAAGATTTTAGGCAGTTAGGTAGCGAATTTGAAGGTTTGATCAGTACTCAATCCTAAGCCCGTCTAACCCAAGCACAGCCAATTAGAAAAGAGCTTTTTCATACATAATGGCGGCGATAAATAATATTTATTTTGGAATTATTCAGCTTTTACAAAAATAAATTCCATTTTTTGTGATTGAAGCAAAATAGTGAGTTTTCTTAACAAGTTTATATCGTTTATTAATGTCTTTCCGTTTAGGAAATAGCAATCCAGTATAGTACTTATTATTGCACTTTTTTTGTAGGATAAATATCTCTGCTTTTGATAATGAATCAGATGCTTTTTATTAATATTAAAATACTAAATATATAGTTCGTTTCTGATGTAATAATGGATACATAAAGTGCAGTTCTCAAAATTATTTTATTATGATTGAATGTTAACAATACAAAAAAAAAGTAAATAAAAATATTATATATTATGATTATGGATATTTCTTTCTCATAATGAATTAAATATACTTGTTTCATTGATTTTAATTTATTATATATCCTTATTTGATAATGTGTTTTTCGGCAATTTAGAATTAAATTTCTCTTTTCTCATTTAAAATAATTATAAGTTAAGAAAGATTTGCTTACTGTAGCCCAGCCCATTGGTATTTAAATTGAAAATTAGTTAAAGACAAACGTCAATCCAGTTTTGTTAATACTTGAACATTCATGTTTATTCAAGCATGTAAACAAACTTTCTCTAAATTAAATAAGCCAGTGTATTTTGTATTATCATATTCTCTTTTAAAGGTGAAATATGTATTACTAATTTCAAAACAGTTTGCCTTTTCAGATATTTACTTGTTAACTTTGCTATATAAAGAAAACTCTGTTGTTTAATTTTTGTTTTTTTATGCATTTCACCTGCAGATGTACTATATTTGAGTTTAATCTTTTTTGTTATTCCATTCATGCTGAAACTTTTATGAAAATTTAAAACTTTGTATGAAATTTAAATCAATTGCAATCATATACAACTTTTTTAAACAGACATCTCTAAAAATTGGCACACATTATCATGTATGATTTGTTATTAATTGAGCAATGTTTTCGTGTGATATTTCAATTCGAATGGCATTTAACTTTTACTTCACCATAGTTTAATCCACAAATCCTGTAACTTTGATCGGAATTAATGCTCTTTTTGTGTAAAAAATATTCTGTATTCTCTAAGTGAGGAGTAATGAATCTGAGAGTTATCCCATTGAATTTGTTATATGTACTTTATTTGGTCAACAAGAAAGCAGCAGGTTTAATATTATATACAAGTTATTAGATTTAGATTCTTTGATTGCTCTTCAGTCTTATTATTTTCTTAATTATGAATGTAGAAAAAAGGAGAAATTTAGTTCCAAGTCTGTGCTTATCTTTTTCTTTAGGAAAATTTTAAGAATTAGATTGGAAATAAACAACCATTTATAAGGCATGTAACTTAAAAAAAAAAAAAAAAATGTTTAATAGCATGCTAAGCTTAAATAAACAAACTGGTACATTGCAAATAATGTTTACAAATTTTTTAATGGTAAGGTATTCTTTCACAAATTAGCATTAGAATAACAGAAACCACTTTATGATTTAGGTTAGACCTTTTATGTGTACAATAAACTTTGTGTAATGCTAAAAGATTTTAAAGTCCTCATTTTAATAGAGTTATACACTGTCTAAAGTAGAATATTATCTATGATGGAAAATTTTCTCGGTCCTGGTCGATTCTGTTTTAGACGTAGTTTGCTGTATTTCATTTAGTCTTATGTAACATTTTCTACTGCATTTTACAAATAGTTATATTTATATTGTATCAGTTATAAGATGATTGTTATATCCTGATAAATGTTATTGAGTCAGTTTAGGTTTCTACTATATTTTAATTAAGAAAACAAAATTTAGTGAATATTCTAGTGATATTTTTTTAAACTGATACAATGTTGCATTATGCAACTTCTGTTATTTGAAATTTTATGCTTGTGTAATGATGTCTGAGAGATAGATGATAAAATTCTTTATCTGCAAATTGACAGTAGTGCTGCGAACTTACCAATGTGAAAAAACAAATCCATTAATTTTTAGATGTTTAAAGATAATTAAGTATTGTTTTAATAATAGATTAGAAAAACATTTTATGTTTTATTATTAATATTTAAAAGTGAAATTTTTTTGAGTGAGTCAATTTTAAATAAGTCTAAAATATAAAGGCACAGATGTTATATACACACCACATTGGCGCGATTTTTTTCCCCCGCCAATTTGGCGAAAACTTTGTTTTTGAATATTAGTTACAAATAGCATGCAATAATAGCATGTGATTTTTTATTTCAATATAAAAATAAAATAACGTTATAACATTAATATACATTATAACGTTAGTGTTATAAACGTTAATGTACATTGTAATGTTAATATTCAAGAACAAAGTTTTCGCCAAATTGGCAGGGGGAAAAATTGTGCTAATGTGGTGCATATATGACATCTGTTCCAATAAATATTGATATACCTAATAAAAATAATTTATAGAATTAAAAGCAAATAACAACAATTTATTTTTTTTGCCAAATTGGTAGGGGGGGGGGGAAATCGCACCAACATGGTGCATATATGACATATGTGCCAATATAAATGTATATTTTAGAAAAGCCCACAAATTATCATTATCTATACTTCATATATACTATAACATATATTATTAAACAGAAAATTTTATGAAATATTTCTAGCCTAATTTTTACTTTAACCAAACTTTTAAAATCTGAAATCTTCTCTCTTTTTAGAGCCAATTTTGTTCTTGTATCCTGGACAACTGTAGATATCAATGTGATTAAAGGAACTGGGTTCACCCACATGTGCAACTTTTATTTCACGAGATACCACATGGCATAATTGCCACGAGATTGGCATTTCTCTTCCATCTACTGACCTCCAAGTGAGAGGACTCTCCACACCGCTATCGTTTTGTGCAAGTCTATAACAGTGACATGGCATTCCCAAGAGCCATCCTCGGAAGAAATGACCACATCTGATGCGACTTAGCTGCCATGTTCTGGTGAGAACTACTGCTGCATTGTGGCATAGTTGGATAAATATTGCTTGCTGTATATTGATACATAATTTGAACTGTATACGCAAGCAATGCTTTTTCGACTGTAAAATGGGAAGAGCTGTGTTCACCAGCAACTGATCTAGCAGGGAGAAAGCTTTACCAAAAGTAAGCGTTTATTGTTATTGTAATAATTTATCCCATTTTTATTAATATTCCGTAAGATGTTTATGATACTTAATAAAAAAGGTTGTATTAAAATTTGTGACATAACTCATGGGGCTTCAGTCCGTGTTGTCCTTTTCTTAAATCTGTTTAGGGGGACAGTTTGACACAAGAAAATCGCCATTTGGGCAGTCTGTAATTTCTATCCAGAGTATTTTATAATTATCAAAAAATTAATTAAAATGTAGTAAAATATTTAATATGGTATTTCCTTGATATAGATAGCGGCGACTAAAATGTATCGCCAAGTTATATTACATATATGACATTAAAATCATATTGACATTTTATGATGTATATATATTTTAGACGTAAATATTATGAAAATATATATTGGGTACATTTAGGATATACATATATACAGTATACTTCCTCAAATCCACCACCCTAAAATCTGCAAATTCTTAAAATCCGCACATCGTTCCTGATGTAAACAATGTAATTTACAATTAAGATGTAAGTGTAAAATTTTAGTTTTTTAAAAATTTTATATCATTCTGTACACATTTTAATATGTAATTCTGTTTGATATGATTCAACTCGTGTTTTCTCATGAAGAAAGTATAAATTTATTTCTGAAAAAATTCTAGATACTGCTGATATCAGTGGCGATTGCAATATATATTTTTTTTAAACCAAATAATTTTTGTATAATCAAGTTTTTGGTTATTAAGCACGGCTGAACATGAAAGAAAACTTTGTTATTTTAAGATTTTTATGTGAATTATTAGTGTACATTTATAAGGTGAGTTTCACTGAATAATTTAAGAAAAAAATATCTCATCATTATCATATTTAATTAAGCATTAATAATTATTTACTTGACCTTTACTTTTATATTTTAAATGTTTTTTTAATTTTCTTAATTTTTTTATTTTATTTTACTGTAAGCATTCATTATAATTTTCTGTGCATTATTAAATTCAAATTATTGTTTAAAAAATGTAAATAAAACAGTGACCAAAAATCTGCATAACCTCTGGTTTTAAGCTACACAGATTTAAGGAAGTCTACTGTATAAGATTGGCAAAATCATTACAACTGTGGGATAATAGTAATTGTGAAGGCCACTATAATGAGGAAGTATCTTTTAAATTTTTTGTCTCCTTAGATTTACACAATGTTTAGGAGAATGCACCCACTCGCCTCCAACACACATCTCACAGAAAAAAGCCATGTATACATTTTTTTAATGTCTAATATCTATTGTAATGATAAATTATGTAAAGTGATCAACAATATATTTAGTTGGCTTATCTATATATTTAAAATTAAAAGCACATTCTGTCAAATTTTCCACACGAATATAGTCTCTTTGCACATGCGCCAACGTTTTTTGAAGGCTTCTCCCCTCAGAAAGGGGAAACCTGATGTATTAGCCCTCACTTGTTTAGCCTAGGGAAATTGAAAAGGGTTGATTGCAAACAGATGGAGTCACCTCACCATTGCATTAAGCATAGACCTTCTAATATATTTTTGCTCTGAGATTGAATGCTGAAGCTTTTTTTTTAAGAACTCATTGTTCCAATACTAAATATGCATATTTCTCACAAAATTTTAAAGAGAGCTTGGATAAAGTTATATATTTATATCGGATTGAAATGTCAGAGAGTTCGGAAGATGAGAACAATTTTTTTATTGCTATGTTAAAAGAGCCGACACGAAAACAAACAAACAAAAAAGCAAGAAGGAAACATTTATTTTACAACTAGATAACAAAATTTTTACACGGGCTGTAAAACCGTTTATTTATCACCAATAAAGATTTCAAAGAGTTCGGACAAAAAGGACTTTTTATTTTAAAACTATGAAACGACCCTATGTAAACAAGAAAATGAATGCATCACTAAATAAATATTAATATTTTTTCGCCAATTTTTTCATTTTAAAATATAATTTCAGACAAAATTTTAAAGAGAGCTTGGATACAGTTATATTTATAACCGATTGAAATGTCAGAGAGTTTTGAAAATGAAGACTATTTTGTTATTGCTATGTTTCCCAAAATTTTTACACGGGTTGTAAAACCGTTTATTTATCACCAATAAAGATTTCAAAGAGTTCAGACAAAAAGAACTTTTTATTTTAAAACTATGAAACAACCCTACATAAACAAGAATATGAGCACTTTTATCACTAAATATCAATATTTTTCATTTTAAAATATGTCATACAAAATCTGATTAAAGATATAAAATAATAAAAACTTGATGTTTCTTTTTAAATTTATTATTATGGGCCCGGGCAACGCCAACTAGTATTAATATTTAAAATATACATTGATATGGCCCATTTATCACACAAATCTAAAAAAATAATCAATTTAAGCTTGAAATTAATGCTTTTGTCTACAAAATAAAAAAAAAAAAGAAAAAAAAAGGAAAATTTTCCTGCTAAGAAAAATCGAAAAGTTGTGAAATTTTGGCGATATGCATTTTCTGGTAAATTCTAGCAACCTTTTCCCTTTTGCTGGTGGTTCTGACAGAGAAGAGATATTTTTCGTCGAACATGAATAAAACAAAAGTTATATGGTGATGTTATCTCTCAAGTGACCTTAGGGGGTCGTTCAAGTATACCCGTAAGCATATTTTTAGTAATTTTATACCCCGTCCTTCCCTTATCAGAAAATATAAGCAAATAGTAAGCCCCCTCCTTTTTTTTTTTTGCTTATGTATGATTTTGACATTTTGTACGTCAACACTGTTTGCCAGGAAAAAACAGTTACCATTAATTTACACTATTAATCTTACAAATTTATATAAATAGGCATATATAGGGTTTGTGGTATCAAAATAATGCAAAATGGTTTTAATATATTGTTGTTTATCGCATTGAACAATAAAACTTAACAATAGGCCCTAACTTAATTACTCATCATAACTAAAATTTTTAAAAGGAATCATAGAAATGTTACGTGTTTGAAGTTCCGAGCAGACTACAGAATACTCATTTCCCATCATGTATTTTTTCTTGTTGTTGCTGCGTTGTCTAATGCATTCATAAGAATTTTCATAATCCCCCCCCCCCCCCTTCCCTCTTCTCCCTGTCAGCAAAAATAATCAAACCCTGAACTTCTCCTTACTGCTTACGTAATACTTGAATTGCCCCTTAGCGTTATTTTTAATTTTAAGAATTGTCACTTGAGCAGTCAAAGATGCTTGTTTATAATTTTAAATCATCAGATTATTTTGCTTTGATGGATTTGAATTGGAGCAGGTGTTCAATATTATTGAAATATTTATTTTACGTGAATTTTATAAGTGAATACTGGATATCTAGCAATCGGTGCTTAATTTATGATGGAGCTCAGCTCTGGTACTTCTTTGTTTTCAGTGAATACTTAAATATAGCCAGAGCTTATAAATATTGTGCACCATAACTTACCAGGACATTCGTGTATGTTTTATATTGTTGGTTGATAAAAAAATGCTTAGTGAGTAAGATTTTCTGAATTTTTTTTTATAAATGTTTTTGCTATTTGTTCATTCATTAGATTTTACTTTATATATATGCATAGCTGCCAACTAATCCTTATCTGTGTTGCTACTAAATCTGGATAGTAATATTGACCTTATTTAATTGCAAAATTCTGCAATTAAACCATGTCAAGATTAGGCGAAGACTTCTGTTCGGAAGTACTTGTAACAAAAAAGTGGAATAGTTGACAGCTATTTATAGACTGAATTTTTTGTAAACCTCAAGCCGAGGACACTAATGTAGAAACATTTGCCTTTTACTTCCGGTAAGTTAACCCTTACTTTTGGCGCCTTTGCTTGGCGAAGTTTGTTTGTTTACAAATTTGATGCTGTCAAATCTATGAAATACACACACTTAACATTCAAGGTTTCGCGAAAAATAGATTATTTATTTATTTACATTATTTCTTATTTTATTCTGACTACAATTTAAAAATACAACAACCATAGTTGTACGGAAAAAAAATTATTATTTTAGACACATATATGTAAAGATGCATTCAAAAACTTGTAACATTATTTAGTGCGATACACAGTAAATATTTACTATTCTCAAATTATGTTTATTTTTAACTACATTCAAAAATATAAAAACGGGTTTTTATTTATTTATTATTGAAATCAAATACTAACATATTTTAAAACCTTTGTTAATAAGAAAACAAAATACTTCTTTATGTTTATTCTGTGAATAAATTTGCAGAATTTAGTGTTCACTCTATTTTTTGGGACGCTATTTAGAGCACAAATTAGTATAGTATTAGGTTCTATTGTTTGTTATTTAGAGTGAAAAAACTATAAGACTAAGTGATTGACAGCAGCATATTTGATGTAATATCCCTAATTCTTGATATTTTAATGTTTACATTATAATTTGTTGTTGGTAGTAGAACGTTGGAATAGTTTCATGTAAATGAGTGATTTTTTTTTTTTTTTTCATTAGTCTAAATTATTTTTTATTGTGACAATATTGAAAATAAAATATTGATTCACAACCTCATATTATTTGTAATTGAAATCTTCAACAGTTATTTTGATTATTAATTAAAAATTTCCAACTGTACTTTATTTTTAAATTTTACAATTAAACGTTTAAGATATTTTGAACGATGAGGAGAAAAAGTTTAATGTAAACAGTTAAGCTTAATATAATATAAATGCAAGTTTAACAGTTTAAGTTTATTAACATTGTTATTTTTATAACAATCTTTTTAAGCTTATTAAGTTTGGTAAGGATAATTAATTTAAAAAATCTGATTTAACTTTCAAGTGAAAAATCTAAACGAAAGAAATAATATGTTATAAATAAAACAATACAAATAAATGACATATTAAGTTTACCTTTAGGAACAAATTAAATATTGTTTACTCTTCTGTATAACTTTTAGTATTGATTTTTAAACAATTTAGATTAATCAAATACTAAGAGAAGCCTTCGTTATTATTTTTTTTATTGGGAACATACATCTTTGTGTGATTGATACAAATATCTGCCCCTTCATTATTAATCGTAATTACAAAATAAACAAAAACATATCGCCAATGTAACACTTTCACGATCGCTAGAAAAGAGCGATAAACCACCATTTATGGCATCCATGCCACCGAAAATGACTAAATTATGCATTTATTTAAGCAATATTGCATAAAAATTCATATACCTGCCCTATTTTTTCACATTTTAAAGTATTTATGTATATACATTTTAAAAAACAATGATGTAAAACTATTTAAATTTAACGAACTATCACAACAAAAAATCGGAATCTTTGTCAAATGCAATGTTGGCTTTATGTCAGCTTTATATGTTTAATATAGACTTATCATTCATTTTATTTAAAATATGAATTTTTCATTTAAAATACACATATCACATATATTTAAGGTACATTTATTTAAAAGAAGAATAATAATAAATGAAATAATACAAAAAAACAAAATATTTTATTTCAACATCAAGCCATTGTTTCTAATCTAAGCAAGTGAAAAATAAACGGTGCTATAGCTGGAGGGGGAAAAAAGATATTGGCAAGATAATATAATATTGGCCCAGCTAACATAAAAGTACCTTTTTTGAGTGATCTATTTGAAAAATCAGTGATTGCTTCTGACAAAAATTGGGACCACTTCACAAAATTATTCTTAATAAAAGAAGTACCTTCACAAAATTATTTTTTCTATAAAAGTGAACACTTTACATTAAAAAAAGAAAAAAAATTGTTGGGATTTAAAATGTGTAATTTGCAAACAAAATAAGCTCGCCAAAAAGGTAAACTTAACACATATCTATCTATCTATATATATATATATATATATATATATATATATATATCAGTTTGAATTTAAGAGTAACTGGATTTGACTTTTTGTTACATCATTTTATTTTTCGCAAAACATAATTAAAAAAAATACCCATGAGAGAGATGGGAAAAAAAAATCTGCATCAAACTTTGATGTGAAATCAATCATACAGTAAAATTTACAATTTTAAATACATTTAATTTGCATTTTACTGTGAAGACTTTTTTTTTTTTGTTTTTGTGGGGAGGGGTTGGGGGTGTCACAAAAAGTAGATGTAACTACATTCTATAATTCTACATTGTAGTGATTATATGATAAAACTAGCTGCCAGTGTGATCAACTGATACATGCTATTAGCATGTACCTTGGAGAAGCCTCATGTATAATGACAATCCTGAAAGGTGTTTTTAAATAAATGATAAATATTACTATTTGTTTCAAAAGTATAACTGCACTGGCACAAAAATGATATATGCATGTACAAATAAATTGTATATAGCACTGAAGTAAATATCAAAAACATATTTAGACTTTTAATTTAACTTGTGAAAAGCAGAAATATAATTTTAGATATACAAGTCATATGCAATAAAAATTATTCTCAGATAAAATGAGCTTTCACTGTATTCTGAGTGACTTCGAAATCTTATGATTTACGATCGTCATTATTAAAAAAATATAATGTTTTATTTTTTGTGTGGCATTATTTAAGACCCTTTAATAGCGAAAACTAGCCAAAACTTTGGATTATTTCCACGCAAAACATTTGTTATTAACAAGATAAGGACAACAAATAATTATTTGTGTATGTTTATAATCATTCACAGCTGATATCGATCCGTAAATATGACGCTTGCGCAGTAAAACCTTGTTCATGATTGGTTAGCGCTAGTGCTTCCCTGTAACCAGTGAAAACGCTCTTAGGTTAAGGTCTTGGGTCGCTGGGATTTTTAGGTAGTTGGGTCGACCAGTGAAAACGCAGCTTTAGGCAACTGAACTGAAACGTGATAGAAACCTAAATCCTAAATGTGATATAACGAGAAGAGCTTAATGGCGTTAACTCGTTTTTTTAATTGTCCATCTCAAGTTGATGAATAACTGAAACACAGATTATTCTAAATAAACTGTAATTAGATAATATTTCTGGTGTGAGTAGAATCAATTTTAATGTCGATTTTTTACTTCTGATAAGTATAATAACGTACAACAGCATTCTGTTTCACTCGTTACATGATTTTTTTTTTTTTATGTAAGTGCTTTGTTTTAACAGACAGAGCAATAATAGAACTTTATTTCATTCACTCTGTCGTTTGTTTTTGTAAGACAATTTTAGAATGATTTTTTATCCATCAAAGGATCAGGCTCCATAAGCTGTGTTTTTGGCCCATGAAATAAGCCTAAACTCGATTTTGTTATACTGACTTAATTATTTCACTTTTTAATATTAGAAGATTTATCCTGTACCATTTCAACAATAGTTTTTGCATTTTGTTCCGATTTATAGGACTTACACAAGCTAAAGTTCGTATTATTCGTAGTTTTTAATGAAAATTACGCAATTTCTCCTAATTTTACCCCAGTTATTTATATCAGCATGCAACACTTTCTTCTTTACATATATTATGAAATACATCAAAATGTACAATATATGCAAAAATAAAAGTGTTTCAAAGCTGCGCTCATAGTAAAATATTAAAAAAATATATTAAAAATTGAGGTAAAATTAGGAGAAAATGTGTATTTTTCATCAGAAACCACGAATAATACGAACTCTGAGCTTGTGTAAGTTATATAAATCCGAACCATATTCAAAAAATATTGTTGAAATCGTACAGGATAAACCTTCTAATATTTAAAAGTGAAATAATTAAGTCAGTATAACAAAATCGAATTTTAGTCATATTTCATGGGCCAAAAACACGGCTTATGGACCCTTATCCTAGTATGCTCTACTATATCTGAAAGTTTGTGCATGGCCTTTTAAAAAATTAAAAATAACACCACAATAATATGGACGTAGGATAACAACAAACAACTGTTGCGTGCTAGGTACTTTTTGCATGCGTATCTGAAATCAGCAACACAAAATTTTAAACATCCACTTCTATTAATCATAATGGGGAAGCTAATGTTTGTTGACTCAGATTAAAAATTATTTAATTTTTATTTTAAAGGGCCAGTACACACAAAGAATCTATTCCTCACATGATGTTTATCCATAAACTAAACATTGCCTTGTACAGGGTGCGTTTAAATATACCACAAACATTTAATAGAATTTTTCGCCTTATTTAACTTCACGAAAATGTTACAAATTCTGTGTAATTACGCTATATAGGCATATATGAAAAAGCAGTGGCGCAGCCAAGGGGGGGGAGGGGTTTGGTGGTTAACCCCCCCCCCCAGAGCTAAAAAAATTACTATAATTGCCGCTTATATGAATCAAAACAACTAAAGTTAAAATTAAGTTTTTTGGCCTTTCCGCCTTGGCAGAATCCACCGCTTTCTTAAATCAAATTCTATACAACAATGTGATTCAATTAAACGGCGAAAATTCTACTTAAAACTGTGAAAGCGCATATTACACGCATAGGTTATGTCAAAACTTGATTTTTGGACTGCGTCACTTTGTCGAGACGTCTTATAGTAAAAGATGGGTCATATACTCTCACAGAGACGCTTTGAGTTATATAGTATACAGTGGTCTGTATTTTAATTGCATTTCTGTCTTTGTTCCACGTTCGAAACAATAACAGATCATCGAATTCCAGAGAAAAAAAAACATACACATTGTAAGTCTATCTCAGTTTCAAGTGGCTTTTTTTGCGTTTTTTGCTCTCAGTTATATCTAAGACCAAGCTATGTGCGTACCCAGGAAAAAAATCTTTGCAAAAGTAAGAATTTAAAAAAAGTACTTAAAGTTATAAAAAGCTATTTTTCGATTATGAGCAGATTTTTGCAATCGGTGTTTCTTTCGAATCATTTGTTTCGTAGGGGGTCCAGGGTTCGGAAAAACTACTTTTTGTTTGTAACGAACTACAACTACTTTATAAAAAATGTAGTTAACTACAACTACAACTACCTATTTTTAAAAGTAGCGACTACAAACTACTTTCCAAAAGTAGTCACTACTTCGCTACTTTAGTAATCATCGCTAATTAAATACACCGCAAACGATTTTTCCCGATAGACCATAATGTAACAGAATTCTTTTGAACGTCCCTGTAAGCGAGATATAAATGCTACACATTTCATTTTCAATACTGAACATTCCATGGTAAACTTCAATAACATAAAACTTTCATGGCAGTCGGAGTATATTTATGAGAGTTAGAGCACGGACAGACAAACAAAGCAAATTCATAGAACCTTTTTAATTATGTTGGAATTTTTTTTAAAAGAGGAAATTTGAAAACAAAAATTGTAATAATATTACACATTTATGAGAGTGATGTAGCACAGTAGCGCTTAGAATCCTGCATCGGGTCGGGTTACCCGCTTTTACCCCGACCCGACCCGCCGTTCGGGTCGGCTATATTTTCCCGTTGCGGTTCGGGTTCGGGTCGGATTGACTTCAAATTTTTTGTTGCGGGTCGGGTTGGCTTTTTGAATTTTGCGGGTCGGGTTCGGGTTGACCCGGTTTTTTAAAAGAATGTCCAAAATATTTTTTCACATTAAAAGTCTATATAAACCGCAGATCACAGTTTCACAAAAGCAAAATGCGTGCCTGTCTGTTTTGTTAATCTTAGAATTCGTATCAGGAAGTTAATATAAACATACTTTTTCAACTACTGGTACGATAATGGTTATAACGAATGGTTATTCCTCACATGATGTTTATCCATAAACTAAACATTGCCTTGTACAGGGTGCGTTTAAATATACCACAAACATTTAATAGAATTTTTCGCCTTATTTAACCGCACGAAAATGTTACAAATTCTGTGTGATTACGCTATTGCTTTTTCATATATGCCTATAGGCATATATGAAAAAGCAATCTACTCTTGCACATGCATTGTGAAATTCAAATTAGAATTTATATAAATTGCTTTGTTTTGAGAACTTTGCATTAACTTATTTTTTTTTAAATTTATAACTAAATTTTTGCCAAAACGTCAGTTGAGGCTCACTGTGGAGACCCGAAAAGTTTTTGGTTTCTGTCTGTCTGTCTGTTCCGCGATAACTGCCGTAAAAATGATCCGATTAGTTTGATTTTTGGTAGGTATGTTGGTGAGATACCCGGAATTAGCTGTATAGTTTTTAGTTACATTTGGTTCATTCGTTCGGAAAATATAGAACATTTTTTTTTTATCATAATGCTTTCCTATGGGAATTCAGACGATTTTGAAATTTTTCAGTCGTTGAAAATAAAATGTCGCATTTGATTAATGTATTTAAACGGTAAGTTATGAAGGCTAAAGTTTATCAAGTCAGGTGTTAAATTATTTAAATTACTTTGAAATTTTGTTTATACATTCGTCAGATTTTTTAAATTAGGTGTATAATTTTTGGTGCAATTTTATACATCTGTTCTAATAATATAATACATTTATTTTATCATTTTTTGCAAATATTAAAATGCATTCATTTTTATTTTCCTTTTCAATTTAACCGTAACCTAGCAACCATATTTCAAAGAATAACAAAATGATAAAATTCAAGTAACTCAGACGATTTTGCTACAATATTTTATTCGCAAAATAAAATATTATTGGAGGATTTTAATATTTTATTGAAATAAATGAGAATTTATTTTGTACAAGTTACCTTTTAACTACTATAGAATGATAGCCGAAACATTTTTATATGAGATATTATTAATTTTCTGGAAGAGATGTAGATTTTTCGTGGTTGAAAATTAGTATTATTTTAAAAATAGAATGTAATATCTCGTACAACGAGATAGTTAATCTAAAGAAATTAGCGTAGTAAAACGCATCCATACAGCCTGAAATAGCACAATTACTGGAAACTGAGATCATAAAATGTTATCACAAAAAATACATTATAGCGCCAAATCAAGGTTGCTATTTAGTGAATTGGCAGTGGGCACGATTATGAATGATTACACAATAGGTTTAAAAGTTTCCAAATAAGCCTATTTTGGGGAGATTTTAGTATGCTATTGCCATCGAATTAGATCAGGATGTACTTAGGTCAAATAAATATTGTACAATGACCATCAAAACTGTTTTTCCGAAACAAAAATTGTAATAATACTAGATTTATGAAATAGATAAGTGAAATATATAGTAGATTCAGTTTACATTTCCATAAGTGACTTTTGTACACGAGATATTATTCAACGTATCAATCAGATACGAGTGTTTCGTGATTGGTAAATATTGCTATTTAGGTATTAGGATAACATGAAATTATTTTCAAAATTTTTGCTTATCGTAATAAAACCACTGTACAGAACGAAATGGAAGATATACTAGAATCATTCACACAAATAATAGGAAATCACGAATATAAATTTAATAAGATTACGGAGCGTTCAGTGGGGCTGAGCCCCCCCCCCACCCCCCACCCCCTGAAGAAATGTATTTTTTTAATCTAAAAAATAGAATCAGAAATTCATAAGAATGTCGGAATATTATTGCATAAACCGTGTTTAATTTAACGTTAAAGTTCTGAAACCTTCGAATTATTTTATATGCATATAAATATATATGTAGTAATTTAAATAATTTAATTTGCGGATTGTAAGATATTAAATATTATGAAAAGTGAGTTTAAAAAACATTGACTTTCAGAGCTGACGTTGAGGCTCCTGATCTGTAGATTTACTAGTTAATATACAGATTAGAGAAATATACAGACAGGTAGCGAGACGGGTAGAAGAACGGATAGGGAAACAAACAGATTGTAGAGAGAAACGGCAAAAGAAAAGTCTGTGCTTTGACGCAGTAAAGGCGCAGGGGAGGGGGGGGGGAGTCTCCTAGAAAATAATCAAGAAGTATTAACTTTGAAATATATACATTTTTTCAATTTCGCCGATATGGAGATTTAATGTAAAATTTATTTTTATAGAAGTAATCGAAAGGTTTTTTTATATACTTTAATAGGAATTTAGGCTACAATTTCGCAATCAGGTTTGTAGCAAAGCATATTATCAATGTGGTTTGAAGTGTACGAGTTTCTATAAATAGTTATACAAATAAACAAGAAGGAAAATTTTTAAATTCAAATGTAAATATTTGTCACAAAGAAAATATTGCAACAATGAAATTAAATTTGCGTTAAAAACTACGTTTGCTAAAATACGCTATTGGCTGCAAATCCGATTATGTGACTTTTAAAAGCTTGGCGTTTTACAAAATCCAGATTTTTCTTTCTTTCTTTTTTTTAAAGTTTTGAGCGATTCCCGCATAAGAAAATGAGATTATTTGCCAAATGTTATAAAAAAATATGAAAACATAACAGTGTATATGAATTTATATATGATATTTTGTAATTCTATCATTTAATTTGCTCTTTTTTATTATATCGTAATTGTTAACCCTATGTTCTCAGCAATATCACTCAGACTAATCCCTTTGAGGGAAGTCCTAGTATAATTCATCATTCTGGGCAGTTTATTTATAATTTTAATGTTTCCCATAACAGATAAATGAATGCAAGGCGAATAGGGAAAGTTACATATGGTTGAGGGAGAAAACCCAGTACTGTTTTCTCCCGTCTCCACTGCTTATAGATAAATCAAATGTTTGTATAAGTTTATCTGTTAGAAGTCTCCCTCTATCTAAACCCTTGTGCCTACACAAGGTCCTCTGTAGAACGAGTCGAAATGTCTATCGCTATCTTGAACAGAACAGGCCTCATACAAAACAAACTACCCAAATTTTCTGGGTCTCGGACCATTCAATTAACCTGAATATAATATAACGAGGAGAACTTAGCCGGTATAGGCACTCACTCGTTATTTGAAAATTTAAGTATAATAACTGATGAACAGTTTTGAAGCACAAATTTTTATAAATAAAATATCGGGACATAAGTTTTCTGGTGTGAGTAGAATAAATTTAATAATGTTTTTTGGTTTTTGATCAGCACAACAACCTACAACAGCATTCTATTTCATTCGTTTAATGGATTTTTTATATAAGTGCTTTGTTTTAACAGCCACAGGCAAGATAGAAATTTACTTCCTTCACTGTTGTTCATTTTTATAAGGCAATTTTTTATCCATCAAATTTAAACTAACAACAATACATGTTACAGTGTACTCTACTATATCTAAAAGTTTATGCAAGGCCTTTTAAAAAATTGCAAATATCCATGCAGTAATATAAACATAGGATCACAACCAACAAATGTTGTGTGCTAGTCATTTTTTGCATGCATATTTGAAATCAGCCACACAAAGTTTTAAACATCCACTTCTATTAATCATAATGGGGAAGCTAATGTTTGTTGACTACTGTTAAAAACAGATTTAAAATTAGTTAATTTTTATTTTAAAGGACGGGTGCATTGAATCTATTCCTCACATGATGTTTATCCATAAACTAAACATTATCTTGTACAGGGTGCGTTTAAATGTACCGCAAACATTTAATAGAATTTTTCGCCTTATTTAACTGCACGAAAATATTACAAATTCTGTGCGATCACGTTTCTACGCCTTAAATATTAAATAGCAAAATTCAACTGACTGACAGATTCTGAAGTATCGAATTCCTTGGAAGGGAGGGAGTAGAATGGAAACTATCCCTTCCAGACTTTTCCATGTGGCACCCTTGCTACCGATTTAGTTTTAATATATGTAATGCATAGTTTTCGGAACTTTACGATTAGTACGAACTGACCGAGTTCTAATTATCGCAAGTACACTGTATATACAGTGAAACTTCCATTTAACGAAGTCTCATCGTTACACTTAAAAACTTCGTTAGGAAGAAAATTCGTTAAATAGAAATCAACTTAAATTCATGAAATTTTTCCTTCAGATATGACAAAAAGGTATTGGATTAAGAAGCATTTGATTCAGTTTCAATTATGAAACCGTCTTTTACAAAACAGTTGTGTGCGATCGATGGAATCACGTCACATTCTCAAGCATTGGCTCAAGCTTTCATCAGTTCTGATACACAGGTTCTCAAACTAATATTTCACTATATTCTCTTTTTTCTGTCTTTTTCGATAATGTACTTCAAGATTTTTTTAGGTGTATTAGCAGGAACAAAAATAACTTTGATGTTCAATTTGCATTTTGAAGCACATTCTTGTAGATGCACAAAGCAATTGTCTATGAGCAATGGGAGGTCAGAATGGTAACTGTCTCTGACTCTAATTGATATTTTTTGCTTCAATACAATTGTCGCCATTACGTCACTGCATCTTTTATATCACTGAATGTAATAAAGGGATTTTGACTTTCCCCATACTGTTAGCGCTGGAGTCTCGGTTTGAGAGAGTAATGATAACAAGTGTTTTTCTAAGTGTGAAAAAAAATTGTTTTATTTAGAACCAAGCAGAATGGATATTATTTAAATATGTTCATTTTCGTACAATCCGCTGAAATAAATTCGCTTATCCATTGCAACAGTAACCTCTTAATTTGAATTACACGTACAAAAGTGGAATAAACTTCGTTATATAGAATATATTATGGAGATTAATTTACATGCTAATGGTATTCAAAGTCAAAGTTCAACAGAAAATTTCGTTAAGTAGAAAACTTCGTTAAATAGGGACTTCGTTAAAGGAAAGTTCTACTGTACATTCATTTATTAGAAAGTTATTAGTAAAATCATGCATGTAGTGGTTTCTGGTCATGCTGTACTTATTTGTTCTTGTCTATTATTCAATTTTCCAGAGAGGTTAGCACAAATCTTGTATGACAACAATAAGCAGACAAAAAACTGATGTTGTTTCTCCTTTTAATCCTATAAAATTCGAATTAAAAAATGGCAGTGGTTCTGCTTTTTAGTCGATTCAAGTCTGTCAAAAGCGATGGCTGAAATGAGAAGCATTCTCTTAAATTTAGATTTTTATAAAATTTATTTAAAACTACACACTAATGAATAATTTAGTGAGATTAATTAATTTGTTAATGACAAACTAGCGAAAAAATATGCATTACCTTAAATTTAATGCTTCCTATGCATTACCTATACTTAGCCAATGAACCCCCAAAACTAATCAGGGAATTGTGAACCTATAAACAAAATTTGAAGCAAAACGATTATTTCTGTCAACAGTTATCGCTTTACGTACATACAAAACCGGCGGTGTATGTACTTACGCACGGTAACTAGAATACAATAATTTTATAATTCTACAGTTTCTACAGTAATACAGTAACTGTTTATAATTCTACAGTAGTTTTATAATTCAATAATTTTATAATTTAAATTTCTGTATTAGTGTACTCAAACAAGTTTAGGGAGGTTTTAAAAAATTATCTAAAAAGTTTATGGCTACTGTTTAAAAAATTTTTACTCATTACATAATTTTTTAAACATTTGTGAATTCGAAAAAAATCCTAAGTTCTTATTCAAAAAAGCTTTTATATTTATCCAAAGTTTCTCTGAAAGTACTAGTGTATTTTTTAAAGTATGTGTTGTAAAGTATATAGTACTATGCCATTTTGAAAAGTTATAAATTTGATTAGCATTATTATAACAGTTTTATGTTTCTTGAATATCAAATCACGATTTTGAAAATATATGAATTTTGATAATATGTAAATTTATGAATGTATAAATATATATTTGAAAATATACAACATAACTATAGGTGCATTTTTCTCAAAGCCTCATGAATTCAAGCGAAAGTTTTCCGATTTTTCTCAAAGTATTTTGAATTAACGCAAAATTGTAAAAATATTATTGTGAAAAGATTGTGTCTAAAATATTAAAATAGAACTGAAAAGGTAGGAAAACTTTTGCTTTTCGCGCAAATGTGTTTAAATAAAATATTAACAACTGCGTCGAAATTGAATACTTCTAAGAAATAAATGTAGACAAAAGATTGACCTTTTAAAAAATTCTAAAAAATAAAGACATATAAATATATTAACTTGAATTTGAAAATGTTCAGTTTGTAAATGTTCAATGTGTCACTCCTCTTAGTAATATCTTATACAGGATATTAAATAAATGTATAATATCCTTTTTTGAACGTAAAAGTTTTATAGAAAGCGAAAAGTGCGTTACCCAAAGACTGGACTTGGGTTCCAATGACGTCAGAGGGGAAAATGAAACCTGCGCGTGAACCCTACCGTGTATTCTAGCAACCGTGTACTTACGTACATACAGAACATTAGCTCTCAAGCTTTGATAGCTTGTGAGCTAAAAAGGAAAAACTCATTTCCATTCTAAACAGCATCAATACTGTAATCTGCCAATTTTGGCCTGCCAATTTTATGCCTGAGTCGGAAAATGCGTCAGAAAGTTTCGCGTTGTTGAGCAGGTCATTTGAGAACCATCTGAAAGATAAGGAAAGATTTTTCGGATACAAAAATAATTAATAGCCAGATTCATTTAGAAAGGTATCACTTTTCTTTTTCTTTTTGGGGAGGTGGAGAATTTACTTTCTTCATGAACAATTTTATATCTTAATTTTGTCCACAACTTAAACTTGCTGTTTTATAGTATATATCTAAATTTCATTCGCAAATGCATAAAATTTACAGGTGTATTCGTAAATGTATGAAATTTGCTAGTTATATTCAAATACTAAACTAGTCGGATGTGCCAATCCCAAAACTTTCTTCTATCTCAGTCATGTTAATACTTCAAAATTCGCTATCACATCGCCAATAAAATCAATATTTTTCGTCATTCTGTTGTACGTCAGCTGCTTGCGAATCGTCGGGTTACCGGGATGCGATCAACTGATGTATAATACTAAACTACGAAAAGTCCTTCTGGCCAGAACAGACAGGAACAGATAGCCTCCCTATTCGTTGGTTTTACGATTTTAGCTAATCTTACTGGAAAACACGAAGGTAAAATTCGTGGAACCCAATTAAAGAAAATTCAATCCCAGTTCTCGTCCACATTGAATTTGAATGAGAATATCGCCAAATTAGTCCTCTACAGTCAAGTTGGCTTCATTTACGGCAGCCTGTTTGGGTCGCCAAATTTGGCGGTACTTCGCCAACTGTCGCCAAGTTTGGCGAGAATTTGACGTTGGCGAATATAAATATATAGTGATAAGTATATAATAGCAACAATGGTTATAACAATGAAAGAAAATTTGCCGAAACCGTGTTAACTAAAATTCATAAATTAAACCCGTTTATGGACGAATTCTGCTGTCTTGTTTGAAAATGTCAGCCACTCTAAAATTTCAAACCGCTATATCTCAGCCATTTTTTAAGATAGGGCAAAACAAAAATTGTTCCGGATTCTCCGGATCAAGGCCGAACATTTACCGAAAAAAACTTTTAGGATTTCTAAATTTTTTTTTTGTACATCTTTTTGAATTTGAAATCTTTAAATGGCTATCACAGCGCCCCCTTTCGTCGAAATATACGCAAATTCTAATAGAACCTGCTTGCCGTAGCCAAAAACATAGAAAAAAAATGTGGTTCAATTTGAAGCATAACTTCATACACTTTTCGATGATACAAGGACAAAACAGCAAGCTCGAAAACAGCAAGATAAAATGCAAAGAAACCGTTTACAAAAGATTCGTTAAAGCTGAATTTGAATAAGAAATTCGCCAATTTATTGAGCTATAGCCATATTGGCATCATTTATGAAAACGTATTCTGGTCGCCAAATTTGGCGATATTAGTTTCATAGTTTTATGCGTATGATTGGGAAAATGATTACAATGAAAGAAAATAATTTGCGACAAATCGCGTTCACTAAAACTCATAAATTAATCGTTTTTTTTTTTTTTTTTTTTTTTTTTTTAATATTTATTTTAGTTTTAAAATTTTCAGATTTTTCAGATAAAATTTTCAAAATTTTCAAATTATATATATATATATATATATATCAACATTTGAACGGAGGCTGGTCTGGGGGTCATGATCGGTGAAAAAATGGAAATTTTCAAGAATTGCTTTTCTCCGAACGGCTGCCATAGTTGCCAACCTCCCGATTTTTTTCATACCAGTATTTTTATGAAAAAATATTTGTTTTATGTAATCGTGCAATTTCTGCTATTTAATAAACCGAAAAACTTTGTATGATTTTACTGGTACACAAAAAATCGGGAGGTTGGCAACTATGGCACTGCAATAGGTAGCTTTATACTTTTTTGTATTGAAAGCTACCTAAAAATAATTATCAGTTAATTCAAAAATATCTTCATTAATCATAAAAAATTTTTAACAGAATTTAAACCTTTGTATTGGCTTCATTTAAAGCAACCTATTTTTGTCACCAAATTTTGCGATATTTCACCAACTGTCGCCAAGCTTGGCGAGAAATTGACGTTGGCGAGTAGGAACAATAGTTACAACAATGAAAGAAAATTTGCGGAAACCATGTTAACTAAAACTCATAAATTAAACCCGTTAATGGATGAATTCTGCTGTCTTGTTTGAAAATGACAGCCATCCTAAAATTTCAAATGTCAGCCATTTTTTCAGATAGACGCAAAACAAAAATTGCTCCGGATTCTCCGGATCAAGGCCGAACATTTAACGAAAAAAATTTTAGGATTTCTAATTTTTTTGTACAACTTTTTGAATTTGAAATATTTAAATGGCTCTCACAGCGTCCCCTTCCAGCGGAATATCCCCAAATTCAAGTACGACCTGCTGACCATAGCCAAAAACATAGAAAAAAAATTTTGGTTTAATTATCTGCATAACATCATACACTTTTCGATGATACAATAGTGAAAATCGAACAAAAATCGCGATCGCAGTGTCGCATTTCGTCGAAATAGCCCCGAATTCAACTTGGACCTGCAGGCTATAGCTAAAAACATACAAAAAAATTTGGTTCAATTATCTGTATAACTTCATACAGTTTTCGATGATACAATAGTGAAAACGAACAAAAATCACGATCGCAGCGCTCCCTTTCGTCGAAATATCCCCAAATTCAACTAACCTGCAGGCTATAGTCAAAAATATTCTATTCTATTTGAAGCATAACATCATACACTTTTCGATGATACAATGAGGACGGACAGAGAGACAAACAGACATTTTTTAAAAACATGTTTTTCGGAATCTCTGATCCCTAAAACGTGTAAATCCGTCGAAAACCGGAAGACGAAAAAAATTCCGACTACAATACTTTCTTCTATTGTAGATAGAAGAAAGCAAAAATAGAGCACAGTTTCCTATTTACCTCATAAATCAAAGAATCTCTTTGAAAAGTTAAAGAAAAAAACCTTTTAAGAAGATTTACAATACTCGACATTTATGGAAATGTCCTCGTAAGGGAGCCATTAGTTATTATTAAAAATATATGACATATATGAGAAAATTTAAAGCTTTGTTCCTTTTTTTTTTTTTTTTTTGGAGAGGAGGGGGGGGGGGGGGGTGGCATGCGGGTGACTTTTTTCATTAGCAATTTTTATATCTTAAATCCAATTTAGTTATTTTCTTACATAATTTTTTGCTGATTTTCGGGCTTTTGACAGTCATGGAAATGCTTATCTAGAGGGAGCAATTTGGTATAATTCAAGATGTACCACATTTAATAGAAATTAAAAGCGTTTTCCAATTCTATTGCGCATAAAATATAATGTCTGCAATTTCCATGTATTTCCGTTAAAAAAAAATAATAATAATAAAAAAATAAATAAAAAACCATGAATATATCAGAAAGATACAATTTTTACATGGAGAAAAAAAACAAAAAAAAAAAACCCCTTTAATACATATCTATAATTAAGATAATGTTCTGCAGAATTGTTCTTTGTTTAACTTAAGTCCTGACCCCTTTGGATTCGCGCATGTTCAATTTCTCATTTAAGAAAAAGTCGCTATAAGTTTACTTTTGAATTTTAAAATATGCATTTGTTACTTTTTTTTTTTTTTTTATGCTGATACAGGTAAATATATATATATTTCAAGGGATCTTCTGACAAAACATTCTTAGTTTAAGCCTTTTTCATGTTTATAATCTTCATTTTAAAAAGAAGGAGCTTGGCAGCAAACCACAGGCACATCTGTTGTAAAATCTTGCTCCTTCCTAGATGTTGTTCTGTGGGTGTCTAGTGACGAAACGAAATAACGTTTTCTTGGCGACTTCCACCATTTTTTCCCCCTTAGAGTAAAATGAAACTCCGCCCCCTATCATGGAATATACCTTTTCTCCCATCGAAACTTTTCTTTTGTGTTGATTTATATCTTAAAGGTGATCCCAGATCCCAGAACTTATCATTAGGTTAAAGCAAGTCTCCCCCCACCCCTAATATATATACATATATATAAACACAGATAATTTCGAATATATTTATATATAATATTTATTGTCAAATAAATATAATATATATAAATATATTATATATAAATATAATATATTATATATAAATATATTACATCTAAATATATTGTGGAATAGACAAATCTACATTTTTTTATTTTAAGCGCGGTAAAATAAATATAAGATAAGCTTTAAGGTATAAATATAAGGTAAGCTTTAAAATATTTGTTTACAGATTTATATAATAGAAGACTTTTTTATACAAATAACAACCTTTAAGCTTTTTTTATTTAAATTTATTTCTTTTTGAAAATAATTCATTTTTGGAAATTCAATATTTTCTTTATTTAAATTACATAATTCAGCAATCTTGGCTGTTTATTTAAAATTTTAATGTTTCCCATAACAGATAAATAAATTCAAGGCGATTAGGGAAAGTTACAAACGGTTGAGAGAGAAAAGCCAGTGCTGTTTACTCCAGTCTCCACTGTTTAAAGATAAGTCAAATTTATGTATAAGTTTTACTGTTAGAAGTCGTTCTTAAGTCTTAACCCAGACGCAAAGCCAACAGTCCGTAAACGAGTCGAAATGCCCAAAGCTAAATACACGGAATATACAACCAAAGATACTACACTAATAGTGTATAGAATCTTTGATACAACTATAACACTGTATATCCGACTTTGGAAATGCCGATCCCTACCTTAAACTGGATCTTCTTAAGCTGCGTTTTCACTGGTCGACCCAAGGCCTAACTTACCCAACTTTCGACCTAAACCCAAGATTTTAGGCAGTTAGGTAGCGAATTTGAAGGTTTGATCAGTACTCAATCCTAAGCCCGTCTAACCCAAGCACAGCCAATTAGAAAAGAGCTTTTTCATACATAATGGCGGCGATAAATAATATTTATTTTGGAATTATACAGCTTTTACAAAAATAAATTCCATTTTTTGTGATTGAAGCAAAATAGTGAGTTTTCTTAACAAGTTTATATCGTTTATTAATGTCTTTCCGTTTAGTAAATAGCAATCCAGTATAGTACTTATTATTGCACTTTTTTTGTAGGATAAATGTCTCTGCTTTTGATAATGAATCAGATGCTTTTTATTAATATTAAAATACTAAATATATAGTTCGTTTCTGATGTAATAATGGATACATAAAGTGCAGTTCTCAAAATTATTTTATCATGATTGAATGTTAACAATACAAAAAAAAAGTAAATAAAAATATTATATATTATGATTATGGATATTTCTTTCTCATAATGAATTAAATATACTTGTTTCATTGATTTTAATTTATTATATATCCTTATTTGATAATGTGTTTTTCGGCAATTTAGAATTAAATTTCTCTTTTCTCATTTAAAATAATTATAAGTTAAGAAAGATTTGCTTACTGTAGCCCAGCCCATTGGTATTTAAATTGAAAATTAGTTAAAGACAAACGTCAATCCAGTTTTGTTAATACTTGAACATTCATGTTTATTCAAGCATGTAAACAAACTTTCTCTAAATTAAATAAGCCAGTGTATTTTGTATTATCATATTCTCTTTTAAAGGTGAAATATGTATTACTAATTTCAAAACAGTTTGCCTTTTCAGATATTTACTTGTTAACTTTGCTATATAAAGAAAACTCTGTTGTTTAATTTTTGTTTTTTTATGCATTTCACCTGCAGATGTACTATATTTGAGTTTAATCTTTTTTGTTATTCCATTCATGCTGAAACTTTTATGAAGATTTAAAACTTTGTATGAAATTTAAATCAATTGCAATCATATACAACTTTTTTAAACAGACATCTCTAAAAATTGGCACACATTATCATGTATGATTTGTTATTAATTGAGCAATGTTTTCGTGTGATATTTCAATTCGAATGGCATTTAACTTTTACTTCACCATAGTTTAATCCACAAATCCTGTAACTTTGATCGGAATTAATGCTCTTTTTGTGTAAAAAATATTCTGTGTTCTCTAAGTGAGGAGTAATGAATCTGAGAGTTATCCCATTGAATTTGTTATATGTACTTTATTTGGTCAACAAGAAAGCAACAGGTTTAATATTATATACAAGTTATTAGATTTAGATTCTTTGATTGCTCTTCAGTCTTATTATTTTCTTAATTATGAATGTAGAAAAAAGGAGAAATTTAGTTCCAAGTCTGTGTTTATCTTTTTCTTTAGGAAAATTTTAAGAATTAGATTGGAAATAAACAACCATTTATAAGGCATGTAACTTAAAAAAAAAAAAAAAAATGTTTAATAGCATGCTAAGCTTAAATAAACAAACTGGTACATTGCAAATAATGTTTACAAATTTTTTAATGGTAAGGTATTCTTTCACAAATTAGCATTAGAATAACAGAAACCACTTTATGATTTAGGTTAGACCTTTTATGTGTACAATAAACTTTGTGTAATGCTAAAAGATTTTAAAGTCCTCATTTTAATAGAGTTATACACTGTCTAAAGTAGGATATTATCTATGATGGAAAATTTTCTCGGTCCTGGTCGATTCTGTTTTAGACGTAGTTTCCTGTATTTCATTTAGTCTTATGTAACATTTTCTACTGCATTTTACAAATAGTTATATTTATATTGTATCAGTTATAAGATGATTGTTATATCCTGATAAATGTTATTGAGTCAGTTTAGGTTTCTACTATATTTTAATTAAGAAAACAAAATTTAGTGAATATTCTAGTGATATTTTTTTAAACTGATACAATGTTGCATTATGCAACTTCTGTTATTTGAAATTTTATGCTTGTGTAATGATGTCTGAGAGATAGATGATAAAATTCTTTATCTGCAAATTGACAGTAGTGCTGCGAACTTACCAATGTGAAAAAACAAATCCATTAATTTTTAGATGTTTAAAGATAATTAAGTATTGTTTTAATAATAGATTAGAAAAACATTTTATGATTTATTATTAATATTTAAAAGTGAAATTTTTTTGAGTGAGTCAATTTTAAATAAGTCTAAAATATAAAGGCACAGATGTTATATACACACCACATTGGCGCGATTTTTTTCCCCCGCCAATTTGGCGAAAACTTTGTTTTTGAATATTAGTTACAAATAGCATGCAATAATAGCATGTGATTTTTTATTTCAATATAAAAATAAAATAACGTTATAACATTAATATACATTATAACGTTAGTGTTATAAACGTTAATGTACATTGTAATGTTAATATTCAAGAACAAAGTTTTCGCCAAATTGGCAGGGGGGAAAATTGTGCTAATGTGGTGCATATATGACATCTGTTCCAATAAATATTGATATACCTAATAAAAATAATTTATAGAATTAAAAGCAAATAACAACAATTTATTTTTTTTGCCAAATTGGTAGGGGGGGGGGGGGAAATCGCACCAACATGGTGCATATATGACATATGTGCCAATATAAATGTATATTTTAGAAAAGCCCACAAATTATCATTATCTATACTTCATATATACTATAACATATATTATTAAACAGAAAATTTTATGAAATATTTCTAGCCTAATTTTTACTTTAACCAAACTTTTAAAATCTGAAATCTTCTCTCTTTTTAGAGCCAATTTTGTTCTTGTATCCTGGACAACTGTAGATATCAATGTGATTAAAGGAACTGGGTTCACCCACATGTGCAACTTTTATTTCACGAGATACCACATGGCATAATTGCCACGAGATTGGCATTTCTCTTCCATCTACTGACCTCCAAGTGAGAGGACTCTCCACACCACTATCGTTTTGTGCAAGTCTATAACAGTGACATGGCATTCCCAAGAGCCATCCTCGGAAGAAATGACCACATCTGATGCGACTTAGCTGCCATGTTCTGGTGAGAACTACTGCTGCATTGTGGCATAGTTGGATAAATATTGCTTGCTGTATATTGATACATAATTTGAACTGTATACGCAAGCAATGCTTTTTCGACTGTAAAATGGGAAAAGCTGTGTTCACCAGCAACTGATCTAGCAGGGAGAAAGCTTTACCAAAAGTAAGCGTTTATTGTTATTGTAATAATTTATCCCATTTTTATTAATATTCCGTAAGATGTTTATGATACTTAATAAAAAAGGTTGTATTAAAATTTGTGACATAACTCATGGGGCTTCAGTCCGTGTTGTCCTTTTCTTAAATCTGTTTAGGGGGACAGTTTGACACAAGAAAATCGCCATTTGGGCAGTCTGTAATTTCTATCCAGAGTATTTTATAATTATCAAAAAATTAATTAAAATGTAATAAAATATTTAATATGGTATTTCCTTGATATAGATAGCGGCGACTAAAATGTATCGCCAAGTTATATTACATATATGACATTAAAATCATATTGACATTTTATGATGTATATATATTTTAGACGTAAATATTATGAAAATATATATTGGGTACATTTAGGATATACATATATACAGTATACTTCCTCAAATCCACCACCCTAAAATCTGCAAATTCTTAAAATCCGCACATCGTTCCTGATGTAAACAATGTAATTTACAATTAAGATGTAAGTGTAAAATTTTAGTTTTTTAAAAATTTTATATCATTCTGTACACATTTTAATATGTAATTCTGTTTGATATGATTCAACTCGTGTTTTCTCATGAAGAAAGTATAAATTTATTTCTGAAAAAATTCTAGATACTGCTGATATCAGTGGCGATTGCAATATATATTTTTTTTAAACCAAATAATTTTTGTATAATCAAGTTTTTGGTTATTAAGCACGGCTGAACATGAAAGAAAACTTTGTTATTTTAAGATTTTTATGTGAATTATTAGTGTACATTTATAAGGTGAGTTTCACTGAATAATTTAAGAAAAAAATATCTCATCATTATCATATTTAATTAAGCATTAATAATTATTTACTTGACCTTTACTTTTATATTTTAAATGTTTTTTTAATTTTCTTAATTTTTTTATTTTATTTTACTGTAAGCATTCATTATAATTTTCTGTGCATTATTAAATTCAAATTATTGTTTAAAAAATGTAAATAAAACAGTGACCAAAAATCTGCATAACCTCTGGTTTTAAGCTACACAGATTTAAGGAAGTCTACTGTATAAGATTGGCAAAATCATTACAACTGTGGGATAATAGTAATTGTGAAGGCCACTATAATGAGGAAGTATCTTTTAAATTTTTTGTCTCCTTAGATTTACACAATGTTTAGGAGAATGCACCCACTCGCCTCCAACACACATCTCACAGAAAAAAGCCATGTATACATTTTTTTAATGTCTAATATCTATTGTAATGATAAATTATGTAAAGTGATCAACAATATATTTAGTTGGCTTATCTATATATTTAAAATTAAAAGCACATTCTGTCAAATTTTCCACACGAATATAGTCTCTTTGCACATGCGCCAACGTTTTTTGAAGGCTTCTCCCCTCAGAAAGGGGAAACCTGATGTATTAGCCCTCACTTGTTTAGCCTAGGGAAATTGAAAAGGGTTGATTGCAAACAGATGGAGTCACCTCACCATTGCATTAAGCATAGACCTTCTAATATATTTTTGCTCTGAGATTGAATGCTGAAGCTTTTTTTTTAAGAACTCATTGTTCCAATACTAAATATGCATATTTCTCACAAAATTTTAAAGAGAGCTTGGATAAAGTTATATATTTATATCGGATTGAAATGTCAGAGAGTTCGGAAGATGAGAACAATTTTTTTATTGCTATGTTAAAAGAGCCGACACGAAAACAAACAAACAAAAAAGCAAGAAGGAAACATTTATTTTACAACTAGATAACAAAATTTTTACACGGGCTGTAAAACCGTTTATTTATCACCAATAAAGATTTCAAAGAGTTCGGACAAAAAGGACTTTTTATTTTAAAACTATGAAACGACCCTATGTAAACAAGAAAATGAATGCATCACTAAATAAATATTAATATTTTTTCGCCAATTTTTTCATTTTAAAATATAATTTCAGACAAAATTTTAAAGAGAGCTTGGATACAGTTATATTTATAACCGATTGAAATGTCAGAGAGTTTTGAAAATGAAGACTATTTTGTTATTGCTATGTTTCCCAAAATTTTTACACGGGTTGTAAAACCGTTTATTTATCACCAATAAAGATTTCAAAGAGTTCAGACAAAAAGAACTTTTTATTTTAAAACTATGAAACAACCCTACATAAACAAGAATATGAGCACTTTTATCACTAAATATCAATATTTTTCATTTTAAAATATGTCATACAAAATCTGATTAAAGATATAAAATAATAAAAACTTGATGTTTCTTTTTAAATTTATTATTATGGGCCCGGGCAACGCCAACTAGTATTAATATTTAAAATATACATTGATATGGCCCATTTATCACACAAATCTAAAAAAATAATCAATTTAAGCTTGAAATTAATGCTTTTGTCTACAAAAAAAAAAAAAAAAAGAAAAAAAAAGGAAAATTTTCCTGCTAAGAAAAATCGAAAAGTTGTGAAATTTTGGCGATATGCATTTTCTGGTAAATTCTAGCAACCTTTTCCCTTTTGCTGGTGGTTCTGACAGAGAAGAGATATTTTTCGTCGAACATGAATAAAACAAAAGTTATATGGTGATGTTATCTCTCAAGTGACCTTAGGGGGTCGTTCAAGTATACCCGTAAGCATATTTTTAGTAATTTTATACCCCGTCCTTCCCTTATCAGAAAATATAAGCAAATAGTAAGCCCCCTCCTTTTTTTTTTTTGCTTATGTATGATTTTGACATTTTGTACGTCAACACTGTTTGCCAGGAAAAAACAGTTACCATTAATTTACACTATTAATCTTACAAATTTATATAAATAGGCATATATAGGGTTTGTGGTATCAAAATAATGCAAAATGGTTTTAATATATTGTTGTTTATCGCATTGAACAATAAAACTTAACAATAGGCCCTAACTTAATTACTCATCATAACTAAAATTTTTAAAAGGAATCATAGAAATGTTACGTGTTTGAAGTTCCGAGCAGACTACAGAATACTCATTTCCCATCATGTATTTTTTCTTGTTGTTGCTGCGTTGTCTAATGCATTCATAAGAATTGTCATAATCCCCCCCCCCCCCCTTCCCTCTTCTCCCTGTCAGCAAAAATAATCAAACCCTGAACTTCTCCTTACTGCTTACGTAATACTTGAATTGCCCCTTAGCGTTATTTTTAATTTTAAGAATTGTCACTTGAGCAGTCAAAGATGCTTGTTTATAATTTTAAATCATCAGATTATTTTGCTTTCATGGATTTGAATTGGAGCAGGTGTTCAATATTATTGAAATATTTATTTTACGTGAATTTTATAAGTGAATACTGGATATCTAGCAATCGGTGCTTAATTTATGATGGAGCTCAGCTCTGGTACTTCTTTGTTTTCAGTGAATACTTAAATATAGCCAGAGCTTATAAATATTGTGCACCACAACTTACCAGGACATTCGTGTATGTTTTATATTGTTGGTTGATAAAAAAATGCTTAGTGAGTAAGATTTTCTGAATTTTTTTTTATAAATGTTTTTGCTATTTGTTCATTCATTAGATTTTACTTTATATATATGCATAGCTGCCAACTAATCCTTATCTGTGTTGCTACTAAATCTGGATAGTAATATTGACCTTATTTAATTGCAAAATTCTGCAATTAAACCATGTCAAGATTAGGCGAAGACTTCTGTTCGGAAGTACTGGTAACAAAAAAGTGGAATAGTTGACAGCTATTTATAGACTGAATTTTTTGTAAACCTCAAGCCGAGGACACTAATGTAGAAACATTTGCCTTTTACTTCCGGTAAGTTAACCCTTACTTTTGGCGCCTTTGCTTGGCGAAGTTTGTTTGTTTACAAATTTGATGCTGTCAAATCTATGAAATACACACACTTAACATTCAAGGTTTCGCGAAAAATAGATTATTTATTTATTTACATTATTTCTTATTTTATTCTGACTACAATTTAAAAATACAACAATCATAGTTGTATGGAAAAAAAATTATTATTTTAGACACATATATGTAAAGATGCATTCAAAAACTTGTAACATTATTTAGTGCGATATACAGTAAATATTTACTATTCTCAAATTATGTTTATTTTTAACTACATTCAAAAATATAAAAACGGGTTTTTATTTATTTATTATTGAAATCAAATACTAACATATTTTAAAACCTTTGTTAATAAGAAAACAAAATACTTCTTTATGTTTATTCTGTGAATAAATTTGCAGAATTTAGTGTTCACTCTATTTTTTGGGACGCTATTTAGAGCACAAATTAGTATAGTATTAGGTTCTATTGTTTGTTATTTAGAGTGAAAAAACTATAAGACTAAGTGATTGACAGCAGCATATTTGATGTAATATCCCTAATTCTTGAAATTTTAATGTTTACACTATAATTTGTTGTTGGTAGTAGAACGTTGGAATAGTTTCATGTAAATGAGTGATTTTTTTTTTTTTCATTAGTCTAAATTATTTTTTATTGTGACAATATTGAAAATAAAATATTGATTCACAACCTCATATTATTTGTAATTGAAATCTTCAACAGTTATTTTGATTATTAATTAAAAATTTCCAACTGTACTTTATTTTTAAATTTTACAATTAAACGTTTAAGATATTTTGAACGATGAGGAGAAAAAGTTTAATGTAAACAGTTAAGCTTAATATAATATAAATGCAAGTTTAACAGTTTAAGTTTATTAACATTGTTATTTTTATAACAATCTTTTTAAGCTTATTAAGTTTGGTAAGGATAATTAATTTAAAAAATCTGATTTAACTTTCAAGTGAAAAATCTAAACGAAAGAAATAATATGTTATAAATAAAACAATACAAATAAATGACATATTAAGTTTACCTTTAGGAACAAATTAAATATTGTTTACTCTTCTGTATAACTTTTAGTATTGATTTTTAAACAATTTAGATTAATCAAATACTAAGAGAAGCCTTCGTTATTATTTTTTTTATTGGGAACATACATCTTTGTGTGATTGATACAAATATCTGCCCCTTCATTATTAATCGTAATTACAAAATAAACAAAAACATATCGCCAATGTAACACTTTCACGATCGCTAGAAAAGAGCGATAAACCACCATTTATGGCATCCATGCCACCGAAAATGACTAAATTATGCATTTATTTAAGCAATATTGCATAAAAATTCATATACCTGCCCTATTTTTTCACATTTTAAAGTATTTATGTATATACATTTTAAAAAACAATGATGTAAAACTATTTAAATTTAACGAACTATCACAACAAAAAATCGGAATCTTTGTCAAATGCAATGTTGGCTTTATGTCAGCTTTATATGTTTAATATAGACTTATCATTCATTTTATTTAAAATATGAATTTTTCATTTAAAATACACATATCACATATATTTAAGGTACATTTATTTAAAAGAAGAATAATAATAAATGAAATAATACAAAAAAACAAAATATTTTATTTCAACATCAAGCCATTGTTTCTAATCTAAGCAAGTGAAAAATAAACGGTGCTATAGCTGGAGGGGGAAAAAGATATTGGCAAGATAATATAATATTGGCCCAGCTAACATAAAAGTACCTTTTTTGAGTGATCTATTTGAAAAATCAGTGATTGCTTCTGACAAAAATTGGGACCACTTCACAAAATTATTCTTAATAAAAGAAGTACCTTCACAAAATTATTTTTTCTATAAAAGTGAACACTTTACATTAAAAAAAGAAAAAAAATTGTTGGGATTTAAAATGTGTAATTTGCAAACAAAATAAGCTCGCCAAAAAGGTAAACTTAACATCTCTCTCTCTCTCTATATATATATATATATATATATCAGTTTGAATTTAAGAGTAACTGGATTTGACTTTTTGTTACATCATTTTATTTTTCGCAAAACATAATTAAAAAAAATACCCATGAGAGAGATGGGAAAAAAAAATCTGCATCAAACTTTGATGTGAAATCAATCATACAGTAAAATTTACAATTTTAAATACATTTAATTTGCATTTTACTGTGAAGACTTTTTTTTTTTTGTTTTTGTGGGGAGGGGTTGGGGGTGTCACAAAAAGTAGATGTAACTACATTCTATAATTCTACATTGTAGTGATTATATGATAAAACTAGCTGCCAGTGTGATCAACTGATACATGCTATTAGCATGTACCTTGGAGAAGCCTCATGTATAATGACAATCCTGAAAGGTGTTTTTAAATAAATGATAAATATTACTATTTGTTTCAAAAGTATAACTGCACTGGCACAAAAATGATATATGCATGTACAAATAAATTGTATATAGCACTGAAGTAAATATCAAAAACATATTTAGACTTTTAATTTAACTTGTGAAAAGCAGAAATATAATTTTAGATATATAAGTCATATGCAATAAAAATTATTCTCAGATAAAATGAGCTTTCACTGTATTCTGAGTGACTTCGAAATCTTATGATTTACGATCGTCATTATTAAAAAAATATAATGTTTTATTTTTTGTGTGGCATTATTTAAGACCCTTTAATAGCGAAAACTAGCCAAAACTTTGGATTATTTCCACGCAAAACATTTGTTATTAACAAGATAAGGACAACAAATAATTATTTGTGTATGTTTATAATCATTCACAGCTGATATCGATCCGTAAATATGACGCTTGCGCAGTAAAACCTTGTTCATGATTGGTTAGCGCTAGTGCTTCCCTGTAACCAGTGAAAACGCTCTTAGGTTAAGGTCTTGGGTCGCTGGGATTTTTAGGTAGTTGGGTCGACCAGTGGAAACGCAGCTTTAGGCAACTGAACTGAAACGTGATAGAAACCTAAATCCTAAATGTGATATAACGAGAAGAGCTTAATGGCGCTAACTCGTTTTTTTAATTGTCCGTCTCAAGTTGATGAATACCTGAAACACAGATTATTCTAAATAAACTGTAATTAGATAATATTTCTGGTGTGCGTAGAATCAATTTTAATGTCGATTTTTTACTTCTGATAAGTATAATAACGTACAACAGCATTCTGTTTCACTCGTTACATGATTTTTTTTTTTTTTTATGTAAGTGCTTTGTTTTAACAGACAGAGCAATAATAGAACTTTATTTCATTCACTCTGTCGTTTCTGTTTGTAAGACAATTTTAGAATGATTTTTTATCCATCAAAGGATCAGGCTCCATAAGCTGTGTTTTTGGCCCATGAAATAAGCCTAAACTCGATTTTGTTATACTGACTTAATTATTTCACTTTTTAATATTAGAAGATTTATCCTGTACCATTTCAACAATAGTTTTTGCATTTTGTTCCGATTTATAGGACTTACACAAGCTAAAGTTCGTATTATTCGTAGTTTTTGATGAAAATTACGCAATTTCTCCTAATTTTACCCCAGTTATTTATATCAGCGTGCAACACTTTCTTCTTTACATATATTATGAAATACATCAAAATGTACAATATATGCAAAAATAAAAGTGTTTCAAAGCTGCGCTCATAGTAAAATATTAAAAAAATATATTAAAAATTGAGGTAAAATTAGGAGAAAATGTGTATTTTTCATCAGAAACCACGAATAATACGAACTCTGAGCTTGTGTAAGTTATATAAATCCGAACCATATTCAAAAAATATTGTTGAAATCGTACAGGATAAACCTTCTAATATTTAAAAGTGAAATAATTAAGTCAGTATAACAAAATCGAATTTTAGTCATATTTCATGGGCCAAAAACACGGCTTATGGACCCTTATCCTAGTATGCTCTACTATATCTGAAAGTTTGTGCATGGCCTTTTAAAAAATTAAAAATAACACCACAATAATATGGACGTAGGATAACAACAAACAACTGTTGCGTGCTAGGTACTTTTTGCATGCGTATCTGAAATCAGCAACACAAAATTTTAAACATCCACTTCTATTAATCATAATGGGGAAGCTAATGTTTGTTGACTCAGATTTAAAATTATTTAATTTTTATTTTAAAGGGCCAGTACACACAAAGAATCTATTCCTCACATGATGTTTATCCATAAACTAAACATTGCCTTGTACAGGGTGCGTTTAAATATACCACAAACATTTAATAGAATTTTTCGCCTTATTTAACTGCACGAAAATGTTACAAATTCTGTGTAATTACGCTATATAGGCATATATGAAAAAGCAGTGGCGCAGCCAAGGGGGGGGGGGTTGGTGGTTAAACCCCCCCCCCCCCAGAGCTAAAAAAATTACTATAATTGCCGCTTATATGAATCAAAACAACTAAAGTTAAAATTAAGTTTTTTGGCCTTTCCGCCTTGGCAGAATCCACCGCTTTCTTAAATCAAATTCTATACAACAATGTGATTCAATTAAACGGCGAAAATTCTACTTAAAACTGTGAAAGCGCATATTACACGCATAGGTTATGTCAAAACTTGATTTTTGGACTGCGTCACTTTGTCGAGACGTCTTATAGTAAAAGATGGGTCATATACTCTGACAGAGACGCTTTGAGTTATATAGTATACAGTGGTCTGTTTCTTAATTGCATTTCTGTCTTTGTTCCACGTTCGAAACAATAACAGATCATCGAATTCCAGAGAAAAAAAAACATACACATTGTAAGTCTATCTCAGTTTCAAGTGGCTTTTTTTGCGTTTTTTGCTCTCAGTTATATCTAAGACCAAGCTATGTGCGTACCCAGGAAAAAAATCTTTGCAAAAGTAAGAATTTAAAAAAAGTACTTAAAGTTATAAAAAGCTATTTTTCGATTATGAGCAGATTTTTGCAATCGGTGTTTCTTTCGAATCATTTGTTTCGTAGGGGGTCCAGGGTTCGGAAAAACTACTTTTTGTTTGTAACGAACTACAACTACAACTACTTTATAAAAAATGTAGTTAACTACAACTACAACTACCTATTTTTAAAAGTAGCGACTACAAACTACTTTCCAAAAGTAGTCACTACTTCGCTACTTTAGTAATCATCGCTAATTAAATACACCGCAAACGATTTTTCCCGATAGACCATAATGTAACAGAATTCTTTTGAACGTCCCTGTAAGCGAGATATAAATGCTACACATTTCATTTTCAATACTGAACATTCTATGGTAAACTTCAATAACATAAAACTTTCATGGCAGTCGGAGTATATTTATGAGAGTTAGAGCACGGACAGACAAACAAAGCAAATTCATAGAACCTTTTTAATTATGTTGGAATTTTTTTAAAAGAGGAAATTTGAAAACAAAAATTGTAATAATATTACACATTTATGAGAGTGATGTAGCACAGTAGCGCTTAGAATCCTGCATCGGGTCGGGTTACCCGCTTTTACCCCGACCCGACCCGCCGTTCGGGTCGGCTATATTTTCTCGTTGCGGTTCGGGTTCGGGTCGGATTGACTTCAAATTTTTTGTTGCGGGTCGGGTTGGCTTTCATTCTTTCGGGTTCGGGTTGGCTTTTTGAATTTTGCGGGTCGGGTTCGGGTTGACCCGGTTTTTTAAAAGAATGTCCAAAATCTTTTTTCACATTAAAAGTCTATATAAACCGCAGATCACAGTTTCACAAACGCAAAATGCGTGCCTGTCTGTTTTGTTAATCTTAGAATTCGTATCAGGAAGTTAATATAAACATACTTTTTCAACTACTGGTACGATAATGGTTATAACGAATGCTCCTGCACAGCTGAAACATTTCTGCTGAATAGTTACAATTCTAATTCTTGATACTTCTAATTTTGTTATGGCAAAAAACTGTGTGATCGACAGGAAGACAGGAAACGATTATTTAGCGTTTTGCTTCTTATAGTATTTCGTTATAAATGGAAGTTTTGAAACCGCAACTAATTTTAAACAAGTTGGAAATTGTATGTCAAACGTGACAAACGAGGTGCGTTCGTACTGTAGCTAGTTATATAAATATTCAGACCTAGATGATTTTTAATTCTGTGAAATGAATTATATCGTCTGCAGATTAATTTCTGTCATAAAATAAGTGTCTCGGTCGCTTGACGATTCAACCTCGGAAGCTCCTCTAACAAGAAAGCACCGATTTAAAAAAAAAAAATTCAAATTTCTTAATAAATATTTTTATTAATATCTCCTAAAGTTTTGATTCGATTTTATTAAAATTTGAAATGTCTCGACAAAATTCTGCAAAGATAATATATCTTAAATCTCAAACCATTCGGTTGGGTAGTTTTTGCGTTGTTATATGCGGACGGACGGACGGACGGACAGACAGACGGACGGACGGACCAAGCGACGACAATAGAAGCTACGTATTTATATAATTACGAACGCACCTAAAAAACATTTAAAGATTAGATTTTTAGTTGTATACCGTTTAGAGTCCTGCATCGGGTCGGTTTACCCGCACCCGACCCGACCCGGCTCTAGATTTTTTTGTTGTGGGTCGGATTCCGATCGGGTTGACTTCCACTTTTTTACTGTGGATCCGGTTGAATTTCATTATTTCGAGTTCGGATCGGTTTCGGGTTGGGTTTTGACTCTAGCGGGTAGGGGTCGGGTTGACCCGAATTTCAAAAGAATGTCCAAAATATTTTTTTCAGGTTAAAAATCTATGTACAATAAGACCTCCATTCTGGTTTTTCTTCCAAAAGGCGGCCACCTCTATTTAGCGCCACTTTTTAATTCCTAAAATTTATATATTTGAAAACGCTTATATCTCTGAATAGCGGCCACCTCTAAATCTAGACACACATAACATGTGCAGAAGATTTTTTTTATATAGAAATAAAAACAACTTAAAATTTTTCTATTTATTTGTATGCTTGTGGGAGGGGGGGGGGAAGAGTAAATTATGGGAAGTTAGGGGACAATTTAGATAGTTACTTATATATTATTATTAGGTAGAAACAAATGAGGACATTTTTTTAAAATAAAGAGTTTTAAATATTTGAAACTGTATGCTGGAGTAGGGGCAAAAAGGGAAGCGTAAATTTTGGGGACAAGGCAATAATTTTTATTTGTTGTCATTAGACAAATGAGTGAAAGATTTTATTTTTGTATAAAAATAAAGATTTAAAAATATTTTAAACTCCTTTGTATGCTACTATGGGGAAGCGTGAATTTGAGAGATTAGGGATAATTTAGAGGATTTATGTTTAGATAAATCCATTCTTTTTCTTTTTTTAATAAGGATTTTACATTTCTTTGCTTGCTGGGGGTGGGAGGCAAAAGGTAAAAGAAATTAGTCAAATAAAGATTTAACATAGCCAGACGACTATATTTTGGTAAAAAAAAATCGTAGTCGTATAAAAATACATTATATTGAGAAGATTTCTATGGATTTAAATAACAGTACACGAAGTTTCTGACACCCAAACTGTGAAAATGACAGCTAATTTGTTACTGTGCCCGTCGTCTATGGAGAAATATATGACACTGCAAATGAGATTTGTCGCTGACGTTCGCAAATTGTTGCAGAGAACATATTTCGCACGAAAGAAACGAGTTATAATCATGTGATTTGAAGATTGGGACCTTTTTTCCTCCCTCCGAAAGTAGCGTCGATGCGCGCTACAAACTACTGATATTTTGTATCACGCTACTCGCTACACTACACTTTTTTAATGTAGCGCGCTACACTACAAACTACTGGAAAAAGTAGCGGCTACTGTAGTTTCGCTACTTGTAGCGCGCTACTTCCGAGCCCTGAGGGGGTCTGTACACAAATTTAAAGACTATATTTCATTTGTTGGTAATGTTACAACGAACTCTTGCTTATGATGGCGATTCGTATATTTATCGTTAAAATTTTATAAATTAGTTGTGGTTCCTCTTTTAGCTATTTTTAATTCTATCGCGCTTCTAATATTGTAAACGCTGTTTAAATGAATCATAACCAACGTAATTGCGGAGAAAAGCATTGTGATTTCATTCATTTAAAAGACTGATTCCATTAACCGATGATTCATATAACCGGCGACCATCTTTATTATAAACTCAAAATCCCCCCCTAGAACCGAATTCTGGCTGCGCCACTGGAAAAAGCAATCTACTCTTGCACATGCATTGTGAAATTCAAATTAGAATTTATATAAATTGCTTTGTTTTGAGAACTTTGCATTAACTTAATTTTTTTTAATTTATAACTAAATTTTTGCCGAAACGTCAGTTGAGGCTCACTGTGGAGACCCGAAAAGTTTTTGGTTTCTGTCTGTCTGTCCGTCTGTCAGTCTGTCTGTCTGTCTGTTCCGCGATAATTGCCGTAAAAATGATCCGATTAGTTTGATTTTTGGTAGGTATGTTGGTGAGATACCCGGAATTAGCTGTATAGTTTTTAATTACATTTGGTTCATTCGTCCGGAAAATATAGAACATTTCTTTTTTGATCATAATGCTTTCCTATGGGAATTCAGACGATTTTGAAAATTTTCAGTCGTTTAAAATAAAATGTCGCATTTGATTAATGTATTTAAACGGTAAGTTGTGAAGGCTAAAGTTTATCAAGTCAGGTGTTAAATTATTTAAATTGCTTTGAAATTTTGTTTATACATTCGTCAGATTTTTTAAATTAGGTGTATAATTTTTGGTGCAATTTTATACCACTGTTCTAATAATATAATACATTTATTTTATCATTTTTTGCAAATATTAAAATGCATTCATTTTTAGCTCACAGGCTATCAAAGCCTGAGAGCTTATGTGCCCGCCCGTTCTGTATGTATGTATGTATGTATGTATGTATGTATGTATGTACGTATGTACGTACGTAACGCGATAACTCTTGACAGAAATAACCGTTTTGCTTCCAATTTTGTTTATAGCTTCCTTGTGATAAGGCGCTTCCCTGATTAGTTTTGGGGATTGATTGTTTAACTATAAAGGGGGGAACGGGGGGGCTAACCCCCCTTAATTAAGATAAATGGTTTTTTCATGCAGAATTGTCCAATTTTCTTCAAATTTTGTATATAGGTTCATTGTGATAAGGTTCTTTCCTGATTAGTTTTGGGGGTTCATAGGTTAAGTATAAAGGGGCTAACGGGGGGGGGGGAATCCTCCCCCCTTATTTTAGATAAATGATTTTTTTCATGCAGAGTTATCCGATTTTCTTCAAACTTTCTATATGGGCTCATTGTGGTAAGGGGCTTCTCTGATTAGTTTTGGGGGTTCATTGGTGAAGTGTAAAGGAGGGAAACGGGGGCTACCCCCCCCCCTTAATTTTGATAAATGGGTTTTTCATGCAGAATTATCCGATTTACTCCAAATTTTGTATATAGGCTCATTGTGGTAAGGCACTTCCCTGATTAGTTTTGGGGGTTCACTGGTAAAGTATAAAGGGGGGAACGGGGGGGACTAACCCCCCTTGATATAGATAAATGGGTTTTTTAAGCAGAATTATCCGATTTTCTTCAAATTTTATATATATGTTCATTGTGATAAGGCGCTTCTCTGATTAGTTTTGGGGGTTCTTTGGTTAAGTATAAAGGGGGGACGGGGGGCTAAACCCCCCCCCCTTAATTTAGATAAATGGATTTTTCATGCAGAATTATCCGATTTTTTCAAATTTTGTATATAGGTTCATTGTGGTAAGGAGCTTCTCTGATTAGTTTATGGGTTCATTGGTTAATTATAAGAAGGAGAAACGGGGGATGGTTCCCCCCTCTTAATATATTGTCGATTTCTTCATTTTTCGAGGGCTTATTTCAAATTCTTTGAAATAAGAATATAATTTACAGTTAGTGTGAATAGCCTGTGAGCTCAATGCCGTCAGTTTAACTTGGCAGTTTTCTTTTATTATTTTCCTTTTCAATTTAACCGTAACCTAGCAACCATATTTCAAAGAATATCAAAATGATAAAATTCAAGTTACTCAGACGATTTTGCTGCAATATTTTATTCGCAAAATAAAATATTATTGGAGGATTTTAATATTTTATTGAAATAAATGAGAATTTATTTTGTACAAGTTACCTTTTAACTACTATAGAATGATAGCCGAAACCTTTTTATATGTGATATTACTAATTTTCTGGAAGAGATGTAGATTTTTCGTGGTTGAAAATTAGTATTATTTTAAAAATAGAATGTAATATCTCGTACAACGAGATAGTTAATCTAAAGAAATTAGCGTAGTAAAACGCATCCATACAGCCTGAAATAGCAATATTACTGGAAACTGAGATCATAAAATGTTATCACAAAAATACATTATAGCGCCAAATCAAGGTTGCTATTTAGTGAATTGGCAGTGGGCACGATTATGAATGATTACAAAATAGGTTTAAAAGTTTCCAAATAAGCCTATTTTGGGGAGATTTTAGTATGCTATTGCCATCGAATTAGATCAGGATGTACTTAGGTCAAATAAATATTGTACAATGACCATCAAAACTGTTTTTCCGAAACAAAAATTGTAATAATACTAGATTTCTGAAATAGATAAGTGAAATATATAGTAGATTCAGTTTACATTTCCATAAGTTACTTTTGTACACGAGATGTTATTCAACGTATCAATCAGATACGAGTGTTTCGTGATTGGTAAATATTGCTATTTAGGTATTAGGATAACATTAAATTATTTTCAAAATTTTTGCTTATCGTAATAAAACCACTGTGCAGAACGAAATGGAAGATATACTAGAATCATTCACACAAATAATAGGAAATCACGAATATAAATTTAATAATATTACGGAGTGTTCAGCGGGGCTGAGCCCCCCCCCCCCCCCCGGAAGAAATGTATTTTTTTAATCTAAAAAATAGAATAAGAAATTCATAAGAATGTCGGAATATTATTGCATAAACCGTGTTTAATTTAACGTTTAAGTTCTGAAACCTTCGAATTATTTTATATGCATATAAATATATATGTAGTAATTTAAATAATTTAATTTGCGGATTGTAAGATATTAAATATTATGAAAAGTGAGTTTAAAAAACATTGACTTTCAGAGCTGACGTTGAGGCTCCTGATCTGTAGATTTACTAGTTAATATACAGATTAGAGAAATATACAGACAGGTAGCGAGACGGGTAGAAGAACGGATAGGGAAACAAACAGATTGTAGAGAGAAACGGCAAAAGAAAAGTCTGTGCTTTGACGCAGTAAAGGCGCAGGGGAGGGGGGGGGGAGTCTCCTAGAAAATAATCAAGAAGTATTAACTTTGAAATATATACATTTTTTCAATTTCGCCGATATGGAGATTTAATGTAAAATTTATTTTTATAGAAGTAATCGAAAGGTTTTTTTATATACTTTAATAGGAATTTAGGCTACAATTTCGCAATCAGGTTTGTAGCAAAGCATATTATCAATGTGGTTTGAAGTGTACGAGTTTCTATAAATAGTTATACAAATAAACAAGAAGGAAAATTTTTAAATTCAAATGTAAATATTTGTCACAAAGAAAATATTGCAACAATGAAATTAAATTTGCGTTAAAAACTACGTTTGCTAAAATACGCTATTGGCTGCAAATCCGATTATGTGACTTTTAAAAGCTTGGCGTTTTACAAAATCCAGATTTTTCTTTCTTTCTTTTTTTTAAAGTTTTGAGCGATTCCCGCATAAGAAAATGAGATTATTTGCCAAATGTTATAAAAAAATATGAAAACATAACAGTGTATATGAATTTATATATGATATTTTGTAATTCTATCATTTAATTTGCTCTTTTTTATTATATCGTAATTGTTAACCCTATGTTCTCAGCAATATCACTCAGACTAATCCCTTTGAGGGAAGTCCTAGTATAATTCATCATTCTGGGCAGTTTATTTATAATTTTAATGTTTCCCATAACAGATAAATGAATGCAAGGCGAATAGGGAAAGTTACATATGGTTGAGGGAGAAAACCCAGTACTGTTTTCTCCCGTCTCCACTGCTTATAGATAAATCAAATGTTTGTATAAGTTTATCTGTTAGAAGTCTCCCTCTATCTAAACCCTTGTGCCTACACAAGGTCCTCTGTAGAACGAGTCGAAATGTCTATCGCTATCTTGAACAGAACAGGCCTCATACAAAACAAACTACCCAAATTTTCTGGGTCTCGGACCATTCAATTAACCTGAATATAATATAACGAGGAGAACTTAGCCGGTATAGGCACTCACTCGTTATTTGAAAATTTAAGTATAATAACTGATGAACAGTTGCCGAACAGTTGATGTCGGTTAAGGGGCTTCCGAGTTGCGATCAACTTTACGCCCAGTCTATATGTGAGTAACCTGTCTTGTAAATATTGAGCCGTTGGGAAAAGTTAAATGTAGTATTAACTACACAAGAAAGAACAATTAAAAATAGAAGAAAAATTAAACAATGGGAATAAAAAAAGTAAAGCTATAGAGATTACGGAAAGAGTCTAATAAATGGAAAAAAGTAAAATGGTATAGCTGTAGTTAAAATTTTGAAGCACAAATTTTTATAAATAAAATATCAGGACATAAGTTTTCTGGTGTGAGTAGAATAAATTTAATAATGTTTTTTGGTTTTTGATCAGCACAACAACCTACAACAGCATTCTATTTCATTCGTTTAATGGATTTTTTATATAAGTGCTTTGTTTTAACAGCCACAGGCAAGATAGAAATTTACTTCCTTCACTGTTGTTCATTTTTATAAGGCAATTTTTTATCCATCAAATTTAAACTAACAACAATACATGTTACAGTGTACTCTACTATATCTAAAAGTTTATGCAAGGCCTTTTAAAAAATTGCAAATACCCATGCAGTAATATAAACATAGGATCACAACCAACAAATGTTGTGTGCTAGTCATTTTTTGCATGCATATTTGAAATCAGCCACACAAAGTTTTAAACATCCACTTCTATTAATCATAATGGGGAAGCTAATGTTTGTTGACTACTGTTAAAAACAGATTTAAAATTAGTTAATTTTTATTTTAAAGGACGGGTGCATTGAATCTATTCCTCACATGATGTTTATCCATAAACTAAACATTATCTTGTACAGGGTGCGTTTAAATGTACCGCAAACATTTAATAGAATTTTTCGCCTTATTTAACTGCACGAAAATATTACAAATTCTGTGCGATCACGTTTCTACGCCTTAAATATTAAATAGCAAAATTCAACTGACTGACAGATTCTGAAGTATCGAATTCCTTGGAAGGGAGGGAGTAGAATGGAAACTATCCCTTCCAGCCTTTTCCAAGTGGCACCCTTGCTACCGATTTAGTTTTAATATATGTAATGCATAGTTTTCGGAACTTTACGATTAGTACGAACTGACCGAGTTCTAATTATCGCAAGTACACTGTATATACAGTGAAACTTCCATTTAACGAAGTCTCATCGTTACACTTAAAAACTTCGTTAGGAAGAAAATTCGTTAAATAGAAATCAACTTAAATTCATGAAATTTTTCCTTCAGATATGACAAAAAGGTATTGGATTAAGAAGCATTTGATTCAGTTTCAATTATGAAACCGTCTTTTACAAAACAGTTGTGTGCGATCGATGGAATCACGTCACATTCCCAAGCATTGGCTCAAGCTTTCATCAGTTCTGATACACAGGTTCTCAAACTAATATTTCACTATATTCTCTTTTTTCTGTCTTTTTCGATAATGTACTTCAAGATTTTTTTAGGTGTATTAGCAGGAACAAAAATAACTTTGATGTTCAATTTGCATTTTGAAGCACATTCTTGTAGATGCACAAAGCAATTGTCTATGAGCAATGGAAGGTCAGAATGGTAACTGTCTCTGACTCTAATTGATATTTTTTGCTTCAATACAATTGTCGCCATTACGTCACTGCATCATTTATATCACTGAATGTAATAAAGGGATTTTGACTTTCCCCATACTGTTAGCGATGGAGTCTCGGTTTGAGAGAGTAATGATAACAAGTGTTTTTCTAAGTGTGAAAAAAAATTGTTTTATTTAGAACCAAGCAGAATGGATATTATTTAAATATGTTCATTTTCGTACAATCCGCTGAAATAAATTCGCTTATCCATTGCAACAGTAACCTCTTAATTTGAATTACACGTACAAAAGTGGAATAAACTTCGTTATATAGAATATATTATGGAGATTAATTTACATGCTAATGGTGTTCAAAGTCAAAGTTCAACAGAAAATTTCGTTAAGTAGAAAACTTCGTTAAATAGGGACTTCGTTAAAGGGAAGTTCTACTGTACATTCATTTATTAGAAAGTTATTAGTAAAATCATGCATGCAGTGGTTTCTGGTCATGCTGTACTTATTTGTTCTTGTCTATTATTCAATTTTCCAGAGAGGTTAGCACAAATCTTGTATGACAACAATAAGCAGACAAAAAACTGATGTTGTTTCTCCTTTTAATCCTATAAAATTCGAATTAAAAAATGGCAGTGGTTCTGCTTTTTAGTCGATTCAAGTCTGTCAAAAGCGATGGCTGAAATGAGAAGCATTCTCTTAAATTTAGATTTTTATAAAATTTATTTAAAACTACACACTAATGAATAATTTAGTGAGATTAATTAATTTGTTAATGACAAACTAGCGAAAAAATATGCATTACCTTAAATTTAATGCTTCCTATGCATTACCTATACTTAGCCAATGAACCCCCAAAACTAATCAGGGAATTGTGAACCTATAAACAAAATTTGAAGCAAAACGATTATTTCTGTCAACAGTTATCGCTTTACGTACATACAAAACCGGCGGTGTATGTACTTACGCACGGTAACTAGAATACAATAATTTTATAATTCTACAGTTTCTACAGTAATACAGTAACTGTTTATAATTCTACAGTAGTTTTATAATTCAATAATTTTATAATTTAAATTTCTGTATTAGTGTACTCAAACAAGTTTAGGGAGGTTTTAAAAAATTATCTAAAAAGTTTATGGCTACTGTTTAAAAAATTTTTACTCATTACATAATTTTTTAAACATTTGTGAATTCGAAAAAAATCCTAAGTTCTTATTCAAAAAAGCTTTTATATTTATCCAAAGTTTCTCTGAAAGTACTAGTGTATTTTTTAAAGTATGTGTTGTAAAGTATATAGTACTATGCCATTTTGAAAAGTTATAAATTTGATTAGCATTATTATAACAGTTTTATGTTTCTTGAATATCAAATCACGATTTTGAAAATATATGAATTTTGATAATATGTAAATTTATGAATGTATAAATATATATTTGAAAATATACAACATAACTATAGGTGCATTTTTCTCAAAGCCTCATGAATTCAAGCGAAAGTTTTCCGATTTTTCTCAAAGTATTTTGAATTAACGCAAAATTGTAAAAATATTATTGTGAAAAGATTGTGTCTAAAATATTAAAATAGAACTGAAAAGGTAGGAAAACTTTTGCTTTTCGCGTAAATGTGTTTAAATAAAATATTAACAACTGCGTCGAAATTGAATACTTCTAAGAAATAAATGTAGACAAAAGATTGACCTTTTAAAAAATTCTAAAAAATAAAGACATATAAATATATTAACTTGAATTTGAAAATGTTCAGTTTGTAAATGTTCAATGTGTCACTCCTCTTAGTAATATCTTATACAGGATATTAAATAAATGTATAATATCCTTTTTTGAACGTAAAAGTTTTATAGAAAGCGAAAAGTGCGTTACCCAAAGACTGGACTTGAGTTCCAATGACGTCAGAGGGGAAAATGAAACCTGCGCGTGAACCCTACCGTGTATTCTAGCTACCGTGTACTTACGTACATACAGAACATTAGCTCTCAAGCTTTGATAGCTTGTGAGCTAAAAAGGAAAAACTCATTTCCATTCTAAACAGCATCAATACTGTAATCTGCCAATTTTGGCCTGCCAATTTTATGCCTGAGTCGGAAAATGCGTCAGAAAGTTTCGCGTTGTTGAGCAGGTCATTTGAGAACCATCTGAAAGATAAGGAAAGATTTTTCGGATACAAAAATAATTAATAGCCAGATTCATTTAGAAAGGTATCACTTTTCTTTTTCTTTTTGGGGAGGTGGAGAATTTACTTTCTTCATGAAGAATTTTATATCTTAATTTTGTCCACAACTTAAACTTGCTGTTTTATAATATATATCTAAATTTCATTCGCAAATGCATAAAATTTACAGGTGTATTCGTAAATGTGTGAAATTTGCTAGTTATATTCAAATACTAAACTAGTCGGATGTGCCAATCCCAAAACTTTCTTCTATCTCAGTCATGTTAATACTTCTAATTTCGTCCTCACATCGCCAATAAAATCAATATTTTTCGTCATTCTGTTGTACGTCAGCTGCTTGCGAATCGTCGGGTTACCGGGATGCGATCAACTGATGTATAATACTAAACTACGAAAAGTCCTTCTGGCCAGAACAGACAGGAACAGATAGCCTCCCTATTCGTTGGTTTTACGATTTTAGCTAATCTTACTGGAAAACACGAAGGTAAAATTCGTGGAACCCAATTAAAGAAAATTCAATCCCAGTTCTCGTCCACATTGAATTTGAATGAGAATATCGCCAAATTAGTCCTCTACAGTCAAGTTGGCTTCATTTACGGCAGCCTGTTTGGGTCGCCAAATTTGGCGGTACTTCGCCAACTGTCGCCAAGTTTGGCGAGAATTTGACGTTGGCGAATATAAATATATAGTGATAAGTATATAATAGCAACGGTTATAACAATGAAAGAAAATTTGCCGAAACCGTGTTAACTAAAATTCATAAATTAAACCCGTTTATGGACGAATTCTGCTGTCTTGTTTGAAAATGTCAGCCACTCTAAAATTTCAAACCGCTATATCTCAGCCATTTTTTAAGATAGAGGCAAAACAAAAATTGTTCCGGATTCTCCGGATCAAGGCCGAACATTTACCGAAAAAAACTTTTAGGATTTCTAATTTTTTTTTTTGTACATCTTTTTGAATTTGAAATCTTTAAATGGCTATCACAGCGCCCCCTTTCGTCGAAATATACGCAAATTCTAATAGAACCTGCTTGCCGTAGCCAAAAACATAGAAAAAAAATGTGGTTCAATTTGAAGCATAACTTCATACACTTTCCGATGATACAAGGACAAAACAGCAAGCTCGAAAACAGCAAGATAAAATGCAAAGAAACCGTTTACAAAAGATTCGTTAAAGCTGAATTTGAATAAGAAATTCGCCAATTTATTGAGCTATAGCCATATTGGCATCATTTATGAAAACGTATTCTGGTCGCCAAATTTGGCGATATTAGTTTCATAGTTTTATGCGTATGATGGGGAAAATGATTACAATGAAAGAAAATAATTTGCGAGAAATCGCGTTCACTAAAACTCATAAATTAATCGTTTTTTTTTTTTTTTTTTTTTTTTATTATTATATATATATATATATATATATATATATATAAATCAACATTTGAACGGAGGCTGGTCTGGGGGTCATGATCGGTGAAAAAATGGAAATTTTCAAGAATTGCTTTTCTCCGAACGGCTGCCATAGTTGCCAACCTCCCGATTTTTTTCATACCAGTATTTTTATGAAAAAATATTTGTTTTATGTAATCGTGCAATTTCTGCTATTTAATAAACCGAAAAACTTTGTATGATTTTACTGGTACACAAAAAATCGGGAGGTTGGCAACTATGGCACTGCAATAGGTAGCTTTATACTTTTTTTGTATTGAAAGCTACCTAAAAATAATTATCAGTTAATTCAAAAATATCTTCATTAATCATAAAAAAATTTTAAGAGAATTTAAACCTTTGTATTGGCTTCATTTAAAGCAACCTATTTTTGTCACCAAATTTTGCGATATTTCACCAACTGTCGCCAAGCTTGGCGAGAAATTGACGTTGCCGAGTAGGAACAATAGTTACAACAATGAAAGAAAATTTGCGGAAACCATGTTAACTAAAACTCATAAATTAAACCCGTTAATGGATGAATTCTGCTGTCTTGTTTGAAAATGACAGCCATCCTAAAATTTCAAATGTCAGCCATTTTTTCAGATAGACGCAAAACAAAAATTGCTCCGGATTCTCCGGATCAAGGCCGAACATTTAACGAAAAAAATTTTAGGATTTCTAATTTTTTTGTACAACTTTTTGAATTTGAAATATTTAAATGGCTCTCACAGCGTCCCCTTCCAGCGGAATATCCCCAAATTCAAGTACGACCTGCTGACCATAGCCAAAAACATAGAAAAAAAAATTTGGTTTAATTATCTGCATAACATCATACACTTTTCGATGATACAATAGTGAAAATCGAACAAAAATCGCGATCGCAGTGTCGCATTTCGTCGAAATAGCCCCGAATTCAACTTGGACCTGCAGGCTATAGCTAAAAACATACAAAAAAATTTGGTTCAATTATCTGTATAACTTCATACAGTTTTCGATGATACAATAGTGAAAACGAACAAAAATCACGATCGCAGCGCTCCCTTTCGTCGAAATATCCCCAAATTCAACTAACCTGCAGGCTATAGTCAAAAATATTCTATTCTATTTGAAGCATAACATCATACACTTTTCGATGATACAATGAGGACGGACAGAGAGACAAACAGACATTTTTTAAAAACATGTTTTTCGGAATCTCTGACCCCTAAAACGTGTAAATCCGTCGAAAACCGGAAGACGAAAAAAATTTCGACTACAATACTTTCTTCTATTGTAGATAGAAGAAAGCAAAAATAGAGCACAGTTTCCTATTTACCTCATAAATCAAAGAATCTCTTTGAAAAGTTAAAGAAAAAAACCTTTTAAGAAGATTTACAATACTCGACATTTATGGAAATGTCCTCGTGAGGGAGCCATTAGTTATTATTAAAAATATATGACATATATGAGAAAATTTAAAGCTTTGTTCCTTTTTTTTTTTTTTTTTTGGAGAGGGGGGGGGGTGGCATGCGGGTGACTTTTTTCATTAGCAATTTTTATATCTTAAATCCAATTTAGTTATTTTCTTACATAATTTTTTGCTGATTTTCGGGCTTTTGACAGTCATGGAAATGCTTATCTAGAGGGAGCAATTTGGTATAATTCAAGATGTACCACATTTAAAAGAAATTAAAAGCGTTTTCCAATTCTATTGCGCATAAAATATAATGTCTGCAATTTCCATGTATTTCCGTTAAAAATAATAATAAAAAAAAAAAAAAAATAAAAAACCCTGAATATATCAGAAAGATACAATTTTTACATGGAGAAAAAAACCAAAAAAAAAAACCCCTTTAATACATATCTATAATTAAGATAATGTTCTGCAGAATTGTTCTTTGTTTAACTTAAGTCCTGACCCCTTTGGATTCGCGCATGTTCAATTTTTCATTTAAGAAAAAGTCGCTATAAGTTTACTTTTGAATTTTAAAATATGCATTTGTTACTTTTTTTTTTTATGCTGACACAGGTAAATATATATATATTTCAAGGGATCTTCTGACAAAACATTCTTAGTTTAGCCTATTTCATGTTTATAATCTTCATTTTAAAAAGAAGGAGCTTGGCAGCAAACCACAGGCACATCTGTTGTAAAATCTTGCTCCTTTCTAGATGTTGTTCTGTGGGTGTCTAGTGAGAAAACGAAATAACGTTTTCTTGGCGACTTCCACCATTTTTTCCCCCTTAGAGTAAAATGAAACTTCGCCCCCTATCATGGAATATACCTTTTCTCCCATCGAAACTTTTCTTTTGTGTTGATTTATATCTTAAAGGTGATCCCAGATCCCAGAACTTATCATTAGGTTAAAGCAAGTCTCCCCCCACCCCTAATATATATACATATATATAAACACAGATAATTTCGAATATATTTATATATAATATTTATTGTCAAATAAATATAATATATATAAATATATTATATATAAATATAATATATATAAATATATTATATATAAATATAATATATTATATATAAATATATTACATCTAAATATATTGTGGAATAGACAAATCTACATTTTTTTATTTTAAGCGCGGTAAAATAAATATAAGATAAGCTTTAAGGTATAAATATAAGGTAAGCTTTAAAATATTTGTTTACAGATTTATATAATAGAAGACTTTTTTATACAAATAACAACCTTTAAGCTTTTTTTATTTAAATTTATTTCTTTTTGAAAATAATTCATTTTTGGAAATTCAATATTTTCTTTATTTAAATTACATAATTCAGCAATCTTGGCTGTTTATTTATAATTTTAATGTTTCCCATAACAGATAAATAAATTCAAGGCGATTAGGGAAAGTTACAAACGGTTGAGAGAGAAAAGCCAGTGCTGTTTACTCCAGTCTCCACTGTTTAAAGATAAGTCAAATTTATGTATAAGTTTTACTGTTAGAAGTCGTTCTTAAGTCTTAACCCAGAAGCAAAGCCAACAGTCCGTAAACGAGTCGAAATGCCCAAAGCTAAATACACGGAATATACAAAGAAAGATACTACACTAATAGTGTATAGAATCTTTGATACAACTATAACACTGTATATCCGACTTTGGAAATGCCGATCCCTACCTTAAACTGGATCTTCTTAAGCTGCGTTTTCACTGGTCGACCCAAGGCCTAACTTACCCAACTTTCGACCTAAACCCAAGATTTTAGGCAGTTAGGTAGCGAATTTGAAGGTTTGATCAGTACTCAATCCTAAGCCCGTCTAACCCAAGCCCAGCCAATTAGAAAAGAGCTTTTTCATACATAATGGCGGCGATAAATAATATTTATTTTGGAATTATTCAGCTTTTACAAAAATAAATTCCATTTTTTGTGATTGAAGCAAAATAGTGAGTTTTCTTAACAAGTTTATATCGTTTATTAATGTCTTTCCGTTTAGTAAATAGCAATCCAGTATAGTACTTATTATTGCACTTTTTTTGTAGGATAAATATCTCTGCTTTTGATAATGAATCAGATGCTTTTTATTAATATTAAAATACTAAATATATAGTTCGTTTCTGATGTAATAATGGATACATAAAGTGCAGTTCTCAAAATTATTTTATTATGATTGAATGTTAACAATACAAAAAAAAAGTAAATAAAAATATTATATATTATGATTATGGATATTTCTTTCTCATAATGAATTAAATATACTTGTTTCATTGATTTTAATTTATTATATATCCTTATTTGATAATGTGTTTTTCGGCAATTTAGAATTAAATTTCTCTTTTCTCATTTAAAATAATTATAAGTTAAGAAAGATTTGCTTACTGTAGCCCAGCCCATTGGTATTTAAATTGAAAATTAGTTAAAGACAAACGTCAATCCAGTTTTGTTAATACTTGAACATTCCTGTTTATTCAAGCATGTAAACAAACTTTCTCTAAATTAAATAAGCCAGTGTATTTTGTATTATCATATTCTCTTTTAAAGGTGAAATATGTATTACTAATTTCAAAACAGTTTGCCTTTTCAGATATTTACTTGTTAACTTTGCTATATAAAGAAAACTCTGTTGTTTAATTTTTGTTTTTTTATGCATTTCACCTGCAGATGTACTATATTTGAGTTTAATCTTTTTTGTTATTCCATTCATGCTGAAACTTTTATGAAGATTTAAAACTTTGTATGAAATTTAAATCAATTGCAATCATATACAACTTTTTTAAACAGACATCTCTAAAAATTGGCACACATTATCATGTATGATTTGTTATTAATTGAGCAATGTTTTCGTGTGATATTTCAATTCGAATGGCATTTAACTTTTACTTCACCATAGTTTAATCCACAAATCCTGTAACTTTGATCGGAATTAATGCTCTTTTTGTGTAAAAAATATTCTGTATTCTCTAAGTGAGGAGTAATGAATCTGAGAGTTATCCCATTGAATTTGTTATATGTACTTTATTTGGTCAACAAGAAAGCAGCAGGTTTAATATTATATACAAGTTATTAGATTTAGATTCTTTGATTGCTCTTCAGTCTTATTATTTTCTTAATTATGAATGTAGAAAAAAGGAGAAATTTAGTTCCAAGTCTGTGTTTATCTTTTTCTTTAGGAAAATTTTAAGAAATAGATTGGAAATAAACAACCATTTATAAGGCATGTAACTTAAAAAAAAAAAAAATGTTTAATAGCATGCTAAGCTTAAATAAACAAACTGGGACATTGCAAATAATGTTTACAAATTTTTTAATGGTAAGGTATTCTTTCACAAATTAGCATTAGAATAACAGAAACCACTTTATGATTTAGGTTAAACCTTTTATGTGTACAATAAACTTTGTGTAATGCTAAAAGATTTTAAAGTCCTCATTTTAATAGAGTTATACACTGTCTAAAGTAGAATATTATCTATGATGGAAAATTTTCTCGGTCCTGGTCGATTCTGTTTTAGACGTAGTTTGCTGTATTTCATTTAGTCTTATGTAACATTTTCTACTGCATTTTACAAATAGTTATATTTATATTGTATCAGTTATAAGATGATTGTTATATCCTGATAAATGTTATTGAGTCAGTTTAGGTTTCTACTATATTTTAATTAAGAAAACAAAATTTAGTGAATATTCTAGTGATATTTTTTTAAACTGATACAATGTTGCATTATGCAACTTCTGTTATTTGAAATTTTATGCTTGTGTAATGATGTCTGAGAGATAGATGATAAAATTCTTTATCTGCAAATTGACAGTAGTGCTGCGAACTTACCAATGTGAAAAAACAAATCCATTAATTTTTAGATGTTTAAAGATAATTAAGTATTGTTTTAATAATAGATTAGAAAAACATTTTATGATTTATTATTAATATTTAAAAGTGAAATTTTTTTGAGTGAGTCAATTTTAAATAAGTCTAAAATATAAAGGCACAGATGTTATATGCACACCACATTGGCGCGATTTTTTTCCCCCGCCAATTTGGCGAAAACTTTGTTTTTGAATATTAGTTACAAATAGCATGCAATAATAGCATGTGATTTTTTATTTCAATATAAAAATAAAATAACGTTATAACATTAATATACATTATAACGTTAGTGTTATAAACGTTAATGTACATTGTAATGTTAATATTCAAGAACAAAGTTTTCGCCAAATTGGCAGGGGGAAAAATTGTGCTAATGTGGTGCATATATGACATCTGTTCCAATAAATATTGATATACCTAATAAAAATAATTTATAGAATTAAAAGCAAATAACAACAATTTATTTTTTTTGCCAAATTGGTAGGGGGGGGGGGGAAATCGCACCAACATGGTGCATATATGACATCTGTGCCAATATAAATGTATATTTTAGAAAAGCCCACAAATTATCATTATCTATACTTCATATATACTATAACATATATTATTAAACAGAAAATTTTATGAAATATTTCTAGCCTAATTTTTACTTTAACCAAACTTTTAAAATCTGAAATCTTCTCTCTTTTTAGAGCCAATTTTGTTCTTGTATCCTGGACAACTGTAGATATCAATGTGATTAAAGGAACTGGGTTCACCCACATGTGCAACTTTTATTTCACGAGATACCACATGGCATAATTGCCACGAGATTGGCATTTCTCTTCCATCTACTGACCTCCAAGTGAGAGGACTCTCCACACCGCTATCGTTTTGTGCAAGTCTATAACAGTGACATGGCATTCCCAAGAGCCATCCTCGGAAGAAATGACCACATCTGATGCGACTTAGCTGCCATGTTCTGGTGAGAACTACTGCTGCATTGTGGCATAGTTGGATAAATATTGCTTGCTGTATATTGATACATAATTTGAACTGTATACGCAAGCAATGCTTTTTCGACTGTAAAATGGGAAAAGCTGTGTTCACCAGCAACTGATCTAGCAGGGAGAAAGCTTTACCAAAAGTAAGCGTTTATTGTTATTGTAATAATTTATCCCATTTTTATTAATATTCCGTAAGATGTTTATGATACTTAATAAAAAAGGTTGTATTAAAATTTGTGACATAACTCATGGGGCTTCAGTCCGTGTTGTCCTTTTCTTAAATCTGTTTAGGGGGACAGTTTGACACAAGAAAATCGCCATTTGGGCAGTCTGTAATTTCTATCCAGAGTATTTTATAATTATCAAAAAATTAATTAAAATGTAATAAAATATTTAATATGGTATTTCCTTGATATAGATAGCGGCGACTAAAATGTATCGCCAAGTTATATTACATATATGACATTAAAATCATATTGACATTTTATGATGTATATATATTTTAGACGTAAATATTATGAAAATATATATTGGGTACATTTAGGATATACATATATACAGTATACTTCCTCAAATCCACCACCCTAAAATCTGCAAATTCTTAAAATCCGCACATCGTTCCTGATGTAAACAATGTAATTTACAATTAAGATGTAAGTGTAAAATTTTAGTTTTTTAAAAATTTTATATCATTCTGTACACATTTTAATATGTAATTCTGTTTGATATGATTCAACTCGTGTTTTCTCATGAAGAAAGTATAAATTTATTTCTGAAAAAATTCTAGATACTGCTGATATCAGTGGCGATTGCAATATATATTTTTTTTAAACCAAATAATTTTTGTATAATCAAGTTTTTGGTTATTAAGCACGGCTGAACATGAAAGAAAACTTTGTTATTTTAAGATTTTTATGTGAATTATTAGTGTACATTTATAAGGTGAGTTTCACTGAATAATTTAAGAAAAAATATCTCATCATTATCATATTTAATTAAGCATTAATAATTATTTACTTGACCTTTACTTTTATATTTTAAATGTTTTTTTAATTTTCTTAATTTTTTTATTTTATTTTACTGTAAGCATTCATTATAATTTTCTGTGCATTATTAAATTCAAATTATTGTTTAAAAAATGTAAATAAAACAGTGACCAAAAATCTGCATAACCTCTGGTTTTAAGCTACACAGATTTAAGGAAGTCTACTATATAAGATTGGCAAAATCATTACAACTGTGGGATAATAGTAATTGTGAAGGCCACTATAATGAGGAAGTATCTTTTAAATTTTTTGTCTCCTTAGATTTACACAATGTTTAGGAGAATGCACCCACTCGCCTCCAACACACATCTCACAGAAAAAAGCCATGTATACATTTTTTTAATGTCTAATATCTATTGTAATGATAAATTATGTAAAGTGATCAACAATATATTTAGTTGGCTTATCTATATATTTAAAATTAAAAGCACATTCTGTCAAATTTTCCACACGAATATAGTCTCTTTGCACATGCGCCAACGTTTTTTGAAGGCTTCTCCCCTCAGAAAGGGGAAACCTGATGCATTAGCCCTCACCTGTTTAGCCTAGGGAAATTGAAAAGGGTTGATTGCAAACAGATGGAGTCACCTCACCATTGCATTAAGCATAGACCTTCTAATATATTTTTGCTCTGAGATTGAATGCTGAAGCTTTTTTTTTAAGAACTCATTGTTCCAATATTAAATATGCATATTTCTCACAAAATTTTAAAGAGAGCTTGGATAAAGTTATATATTTATATCGGATTGAAATGTCAGAGAGTTCGGAAGATGAGAACAATTTTTTTATTGCTATGTTAAAAGAGCCGACACGAAAACAAACAAACAAAAAAGCAAGAAGAAAACATTTATTTTACAACTAGATAACAAAATTTTTACACGGGCTGTAAAACCGTTTATTTATCACCAATAAAGATTTCAAAGAGTTCGGACAAAAAGGACTTTTTATTTTAAAACTATGAAACGACCCTATGTAAACAAGAAAATGAATGCATCACTAAATAAATATTAATATTTTTTCGCCAATTTTTTCATTTTAAAATATAATTTCAGACAAAATTTTAAAGAGAGCTTGGATACAGTTATATTTATAACCGATTGAAATGTCAGAGAGTTTTGAAAATGAAGACTATTTTGTTATTGCTATGTTTCCCAAAATTTTTACACGGGTTGTAAAACCGTTTATTTATCACAAATAAAGATTTCAAAGAGTTCAGACAAAAAGAACTTTTTATTTTAAAACTATGAAACAACCCTACATAAACAAGAATATGAGCACTTTTATCACTAAATATCAATATTTTTCATTTTAAAATATGTCATACAAAATCTGATTAAAGATATAAAATAATAAAAACTTGATGTTTCTTTTTAAATTTATTATTATGGGCCCGGGCAACGCCAACTAGTATTAATATTTAAAATATACATTGATATGGCCCATTTATCACACAAATCTAAAAAAATAATCAATTTAAGCTTGAAATTAATGCTTTTGTCTACAAAAAAAAAAAAAAAAAAAAAAAAAAGGAAAATTTTCCTGCTAAGAAAAATCGAAAAGTTGTGAAATTTTGGCGATATGCATTTTCTGGTAAATTCTAGCAACCTTTTCCCTTTTGCTGGCGGTTCTGACAGAGAAGAGATATTTTTCGTCGAACATGAATAAAACAAAAGTTATATGGTGATGTTATCTCTCAAGTGACCTTAGGGGGTCGTTCAAGTATACCCGTAAGCATATTTTTAGTAATTTTATACCCCGTCCTTCCCTTATCAGAAAATATAAGCAAATAGTAAGCCCCCTCCTTTTTTTTTTTTGCTTATGTATGATTTTGACATTTTGTACGTCAACACTGTTTGCCAGGAAAAAACAGTTACCATTAATTTACACTATTAATCTTACAAATTTATATAAATAGGCATATATAGGGGTTGTGGTATCAAAATAATGCAAAATGGTTTTAATATATTGTTGTTTATCGCATTGAACAATAAAACTTAACAATAGGCCCTAACTTAATTAGTCATCATAACTAAAATTTTTAAAAGGAATCATAGAAATGTTACGTGTTTGAAGTTCCGAGCAGACTACAGAATACTCATTTCCCATCATGTATTTTTTCTTGTTGTTGCTGCGTTGTCTAATGCATTCATAAGAATTGTCATAATCCCCCCCCCCCTTCCCTCTTCTCCCTGTCAGCAAAAATAATCAAACCCTGAACTTCTCCTTACTGCTTACGTAATACTTGAATTGCCCCTTAGCGTTATTTTTAATTTTAAGAATTGTCACTTGAGCAGTCAAAGATGCTTGTTTATAATTTTAAATCATCAGATTATTTTGCTTTGATGGATTTGAATTGGAGCAGGTGTTCAATATTATTGAAATATTTATTTTACGTGAATTTTATAAGTGAATACTGGATATCTAGCAATCGGTGCTTAATTTATGATGGAGCTCAGCTCTGGTACTTCTTTGTTTTCAGTGAATACTTAAATATAGCCAGAGCTTATAAATATTGTGCACCATAACTTACCAGGACATTCGTGTATGTTTTATATTGTTGGTTGATAAAAAAATGCTTAGTGAGTAAGATTTTCTGAATTTTTTTTTATAAATGTTTTTGCTATTTGTTCATTCATTAGATTTTACTTTATATATATGCATAGCTGCCAACTAATCCTTATCTGTGTTGCTACTAAATCTGGATAGTAATATTGACCTTATTTAATTGCAAAATTCTGCAATTAAACCATGTCAAGATTAGGCGAAGACTTCTGTTCGGAAGTACTGGTAACAAAAAAGTGGAATAGTTGACAGCTACTTATAGACTGAATTTTTTGTAAACCTCAAGCCGAGGACACTAATGTAGAAACATTTGCCTTTTACTTCCGGTAAGTTAACCCTTACTTTTGGCGCCTTTGCTTGGCGAAGTTTGTTTGTTTACAAATTTGATGTTGTCAAATCTATGAAATACACACACTTAACATTCAAGGTTTCGCGAAAAATAGATTATTTATTTATTTACATTATTTCTTATTTTATTCTGACTACAATTTAAAAATACAACAACCATAGTTGTATGGAAAAAAAATTATTATTTTAGACACATATATGTAAAGATGCATTCAAAAACTTGTAACATTATTTAGTGCGATACACAGTAAATATTTACTATTCTCAAATTATGTTTATTTTTAACTACATTCAAAAATATAAAAACGGGTTTTTATTTATTTATTATTGAAATCAAATACTAACATATTTTAAAACCTTTGTTAATAAGAAAACAAAATACTTCTTTATGTTTATTCTGTGAATAAATTTGCAGAATTTAGTGTTCACTCTATTTTTTGGGACGCTATTTAGAGCACAAATTAGTATAGTATTAGGTTGTATTGTTTGTTATTTAGAGTGAAAAAACTATAAGACTAAGTGATTGACAGCAGCATATTTGATGTAATATCCCTAATTCTTGAAATTTTAATGTTTACACTATAATTTGTTGTTGGTAGTAGAACGTTGGAATAGTTTCATGTAAATGAGTGATTTTTTTTTTTTCATTAGTCTAAATTATTTTTTATTGTGACAATATTGAAGATAAAATATTGATTCACAACCTCATATTATTTGTAATTGAAATCTTCAACAGTTATTTTGATTATTAATTAAAAATTTCCAACTGTACTTTATTTTTAAATTTTACAATTAAACGTTTAAGATATTCTGAACGATGAGGAGAAAAAGTTTAATGTAAACAGTTAAGCTTAATATAATATAAATGCAAGTTTAACAGTTTAAGTTTATTAACATTGTTATTTTTATAACAATCTTTTTAAGCTTATTAAGTTTGGTAAGGATAATTAATTTAAAAAATCTGATTTAACTTTCAAGTGAAAAATCTAAACGAAAGAAATAATATGTTATAAATAAAACAATACAAATAAATGACATATTAAGTTTACCTTTAGGAACAAATTAAATATTGTTTACTCTTCTGTATAACTTTTAGTATTGATTTTTAAACAATTTAGATTAATCAAATACTAAGAGAAGCCTTCGTTATTATTTTTTTTATTGGGAACATACATCTTTGTGTGATTGATACAAATATCTGCCCCTTCATTATTAATCGTAATTACAAAATAAACAAAAACATATCGCCAATGTAACACTTTCACGATCGCTAGAAAAGAGCGATAAACCACCATTTATGGCATCCATGCCACCGAAAATGACTAAATTATGCATTTATTTAAGCAATATTGCATAAAAATTCATATACCTGCCCTATTTTTTCACATTTTAAAGTATTTATGTATATACATTTTAAAAAACAATGATGTAAAACTATTTAAATTTAACGAACTATCACAACAAAAAATCGGAATCTTTGTCAAATGCAATGTTGGCTTTATGTCAGCTTTATATGTTTAATATAGACTTATCATTCATTTTATTTAAAATATGAATTTTTCATTTAAAATACACATATCACATATATTTAAGGTACATTTATTTAAAAGAATAATAATAATAAATGAAATAATACAAAAAAACAAAATATTTTATTTCAACATCAAGCCATTGTTTCTAATCTAAGCAAGTGAAAAATAAACGGTGCTATAGCTGGAGGGGGAAAAAAGATATTGGCAAGATAATATAATATTGGCCCAGCTAACATAAAAGTACCTTTTTTGAGTGATCTATTTGAAAAATCAGTGATTGCTTCTGACAAAAATTGGGACCACTTCACAAAATTATTCTTAATAAAAGAAGTACCTTCACAAAATTATTTTTTCTATAAAAGTGAACACTTTACATTAAAAAAAGAAAAAAAATTGTTGGGATTTAAAATGTGTAATTTGCAAACAAAATAAGCTCGCCAAAAAGGTAAACTTAACATATATCTATCTATATATATATATATATATATATAAATATATATCAGTTTGAATTTAAGAGTAACTGGATTTGACTTTTTGTTACATCATTTTATTTTTCGCAAAACATAATTAAAAAAAATACCCATGAGAGAGATGGGAAAAAAAAATCTGCATCAAACTTTGATGTTAAATCAATCATACAGTAAAATTTACAATTTTAAATACATTTAATTTGCATTTTACTGTGAAGACTTTTTTTTTTTTTTTGTGGGGAGGGGTTGGGGGTGTCACAAAAAGTAGATGTAACTACATTCTATAATTCTACATTGTAGTGATTATATGATAAAACTAGCTGCCAGTGTGATCAACTGATACATGCTATTAGCATGTACCTTGGAGAAGCCTCATGTATAATGACAATCCTGAAAGGTGTTTTTAAATAAATGATAAATATTACTATTTGTTTCAAAAGTATAACTGCACTGGCACAAAAATGATATATGCATGTACAAATAAATTGTATATAGCACTGAAGTAAATATCAAAAACATATTTAGACTTTTAATTTAACTTGTGAAAAGCAGAAATATAATTTTAGATATACAAGTCATATGCAATAAAAATTATTCTCAGATAAAATGAGCTTTCACTGTATTCTGAGTGACTTCGAAATCTTATGATTTACGATCGTCATTATTAAAAAAATATAATGTTTTATTTTTTGTGTGGCATTATTTAAGACCCTTTAATAGCGAAAACTAGCCAAAACTTTGGATTATTTCCACGCAAAACATTTGTTATTAACAAGATAAGGACAACAAATAATTATTTGTGTATGTTTATAATCATTCACAGCTGATATCGATCCGTAAATATGACGCTTGCGCAGTAAAACCTTGTTCATGATTGGTTAGCGCTAGTGCTTCCCTGTAACCAGTGAAAACGCTCTTAGGTTAAGGTCTTGGGTCGCTGGGATTTTTAGGTAGTTGGGTCGACCAGTGAAAACGCAGCTTTAGGCAACTGAACTGAAACGTGATAGAAACCTAAATCCTAAATGTGATATAACGAGAAGAGCTGAATGGCGCTAACTCGTTTTTTTAATTGTCCATCTCAAGTTGATGAATACCTGAAACACAGATTATTCTAAATAAACTGTAATTAGATAATATTTCTGGTGTGAGTAGAATCAATTTTAATGTCGATTTTTTACTTCTGATAAGTATAATAACGTACAACAGCATTCTGTTTCACTCGTTACATGATTTTTTTTTTTATGTAAGTGCTTTGTTTTAACAGACAGAGCAATAATACAACTTTATTTCATTCACTCTGTCGTTTGTTTTTGTAAGACAATTTTAGAATGATTTTTTATCCATCAAAGGATCAGGCTCCATAAACTGTGTTTTTGGCCCATGAAATAAGCCTAAACTCGATTTTGTTATACTGACTTAATTATTTCACTTTTTAATATTAGAAGATTTATCCTGTACCATTTCAACAATAGTTTTTGCATTTTGTTCCGATTTATAGGACTTACACAAGCTAAAGTTCGTATTATTCGTAGTTTTTGATGAAAATTACGCAATTTCTCCTAATTTTACCCCAGTTATTTATATCAGCATGCAACACTTTCTTCTTTACATATATTATGAAATACATCAAAATGTACAATATATGCAAAAATAAAAGTGTTTCAAAGCTGCGCTCATAGTAAAATATTAAAAAAATATATTAAAAATTGAGGTAAAATTAGGAGAAAATGTGTATTTTTCATCAGAAACCACGAATAATACGAACTCTGAGCTTGTGTAAGTTATATAAATCCGAACCATATTCAAAAAATATTGTTGAAATCGTACAGGATAAACCTTCTAATATTTAAAAGTGAAATAATTAAGTCAGTATAACAAAATCGAATTTTAGTCATATTTCATGGGCCAAAAACACGGCTTATGGACCCTTATCCTAGTATGCTCTACTATATCTGAAAGTTTGTGCATGGCCTTTTAAAAAATTAAAAATAACACCACAATAATATGGACGTAGGATAACAACAAACAACTGTTGCGTGCTAGGTACTTTTTGCATGCGTATCTGAAATCAGCAACACAAAATTTTAAACATCCACTTCTATTAATCATAATGGGGAAGCTAATGTTTGTTGACTCAGATTTAAAATTATTTAATTTTTATTTTAAAGGGCCAGTACACACAAAGAATCTATTCCTCACATGATGTTTATCCATAAACTAAACATTGCCTTGTACAGGGTGCGTTTAAATATACCACAAACATTTAATAGAATTTTTCGCCTTATTTAACTGCACGAAAATGTTACAAATTCTGTGTAATTACGCTATATAGGCATATATGAAAAAGCAGTGGCGCAGCCAAGGGGGGGGGAGGGGTTTGGTGGTTAACCCCCCCCCCCAGAGCTAAAAAAATTACTATAATTGCCGCTTATATGAATCAAAACAACTAAAGTTAAAATTAAGTTTTTTGGCCTTTCCGCCTTGGCAGAATCCACCGCTTTCTTAAATCAAATTCTATACAACAATGTGATTCAATTAAACGGCGAAAATTCTACTTAAAACTGTGAAAGCGCATATTACACGCATAGGTTATGTCAAAACTTGATTTTTGGACTGCGTCACTTTGTCGAGACGTCTTATAGTAAAAGATGGGTCATATACTCTGACAGAGACGCTTTGAGTTATATAGTATACAGTGGTCTGTTTCTTAATTGGATTTCTGTCTTTGTTCCACGTTCGAAACAATAACAGATCATCGAATTCCAGAGAAAAAAAAACATACACATTGTAAGTCTATCTCAGTTTCAAGTGGCTTTTTTTGCGTTTTTTCCTCTCAGTTATATCTAAGACCAAGCTATGTGCGTACCCAGGAAAAAAATCTTTGCAAAAGTAAGAATTTAAAAAAAGTACTTAAAGTTATAAAAAGCTATTTTTCGATTATGAGCAGATTTTTGCAATCGGTGTTTCTTTCGAATCATTTGTTTCGTAGGGGGTCCAGGGTTCGGAAAAACTACTTTTTGTTTGTAACGAACTACAACTACAACTACTTTATAAAAAATGTAGTTAACTACAACTACAACTACCTATTTTTAAAAGTAGCGACTACAAACTACTTTCCAAAAGTAGTCACTACTTCGCTACTTTAGTAATCATCGCTAATTAAATACACCGCAAACGATTTTTCCCGATAGACCATAATGTAACAGAATTCTTTTGAACGTCCCTGTAAGCGAGATATAAATGCTACACATTTCATTTTCAATACTGAACATTCTATGGTAAACTTCAATAACATAAAACTTTCATGGCAGTCGGAGTATATTTATGAGAGTTAGAGCACGGACAGACAAACAAAGCAAATTCATAGAACCTTTTTAATTATGTTGGAATTTTTTTAAAAGAGGAAATTTGAAAACAAAAATTGTAATAATATTACACATTTATGAGAGTGATGTAGCACAGTAGCGCTTAGAATCCTGCATCGGGTCGGGTTACCCGCTTTTACCCCGACCCGACCCGCCGTTCGGGTCGGCTATATTTTCCCGTTGCGGTTCGGGTTCGGGTCGGATTGACTTCAAATTTTTTGTTGCGGGTCGGGTTGGCTTTCATTCTTTCGGGTTCGGGTTGGCTTTTTGAATTTTGCGGGTCGGGTTCGGGTTGACCCGGTTTTTTAAAAGAATGTCCAAAATATTTTTTCACATTAAAAGTATATATAAACCGCAGATCACAGTTTCACAAAAGCAAAATGCGTGCCTGTCTGTTTTGTTAATCTTAGAATTCGTATCAGGAAGTTAATATAAACATACTTTTTCAACTACTGGTACGATAATGGTTATAACGAATGCTCCTGCACAGCTGAAACATTTCTGCTGAATAGTTACAATTCTAATTCTTGATACTTCTAATTTTGTTATGGCAAAAAACTGTGTGATCGACAGGAAGACAGGAAACGATTATTTAGCGTTTTGCTTCTTATAGTATTTCGTTATAAATGGAAGTTTTGAAACCGCAACTAATTTTAAACAAGTTGGAAATTGTATGTCAAACGTGACAAACGAGGTGCGTTCGTACTGTAGCTAGTTATATAAATATTCAGACCTAGATGATTTTTAATTCTGTGAAATGAATTATATCGTCTGCAGATTAATTTCTGTCATAAAATAAGTGTCTCGGTCGCTTGACGATTCAACCTCGGAAGCTCCTCTAACAAGAAAGCACCGATTTAAAAAAAAAAATTCAAATTTCTTAATAAATATTTTTATTAATATCTCCTAAAGTTTTGATTCGATTTTATTAAAATTTGAAATGTCTCGACAAAATTCTGCAAAGATAATATATCTTAAATCTCAAACCATTCGGTTGAGTAGTTTTTGCGTTGTTATATGCGGACGGACGGACGGACGGACCAAGCGACGACAATAGGTGCTACGTATTTATATAATTACGAACGCACCTAAAAAACATTTAAAGATTAGATTTTTAGTTGTATACCGTTTAGAGTCCTGCATCGGGTCGGTTTACCCGCACCCGACCCGACCCGGCTCTAGATTTTTTTTGTTGTGGGTCGGATTCCGATCGGGTTGACTTCCACTTTTTTACTGTGGATCCGGTTGAATTTCATTATTTCGAGTTCGGATCGGTTTCGGGTTGGGTTTTGACTCTAGCGGGTAGGGGTCGGGTTGACCCGAATTTCAAAAGAATGTCCAAAATATTTTTTTCAGGTTAAAAATCTATGTACAATAAGACCTCCATTCTGGTTTTTCTTCCAAAAGGCGGCCACCTCTATTTAGCGCCACTTTTTAATTCCTAAAATTTATATATTTGAAAACGCTTATATCTCTGAATAGCGGCCACCTCTAAATCTAGACACACATAACATGTGCAGAAGATTTTTTTTATATAGAAATAAAAAAAACTTAAAATTTTTCTATTTATTTGTATGCTTGTGGGGGGGGGGGGGGGGGGGAGAGTAAATTATGGGAAGTTAGGGGACAATTTAGATAGTTACTTATATATTATTATTAGGTAGAAACAAATGCGGACATTTTTTTAAAATAAAGAGTTTTAAATATTTGAAACTGTATGCTGGAGGAGGGGCAAAAAGGGAAGCGTAAGTTTTGGGGACAAGGCAATAATTTTTATTTGTTGTCATTAGACAAATGAGTGAAAGATTTTATTTTTGTATAAAAATAAAGATTTAAAAATATTTTAAACTCCTTTGTATGCTACTATGGGGAAGCGTGAATTTGAGAGATTAGGGATAATTTAGAGGATTTATGTTTAGATAAATCCATTCTTTTTCTTTTTTTAATAAGGATTTTACATTTCTTTGCTTGCTGGGGGTGGGAGGCAAAAGGTAAAAGAAATTAGTCAAATAAAGATTTAACATAGCCAGACGACTATATTTTATTAAAAAAAAATCGTAGTCGTATAAAAATACATTATATTGAGAAGATTTCTATGGATTTAAATAACAGTACACGAAGTTTCTGACACCCAAACTGTGAAAATGACAGCTAATTTGTGACTGTGCCCGTCGTCTATGGAGAAATATATGACACTGCAAATGAGATTTGTCGCTGACGTTCGCAAATTGTTGCAGAGAACATATTTCGCACGAAAGAAACGAGTTATAATCATGTGATTTGAAGATTGGGACATTTTTCCTCCCTCCGAAAGTAGCGTCGATGCGCGCTACAAACTACTGATATCTTGTATCACGCTACTCGCTACACTACACTTTTTTAATGTAGCGCGCTACACTACAAACTACTGGAAAAAGTAGCGGCTACTGTAGTTTCGCTACTTGTAGCGCGCTACTTCCGAGCCCTGAGGGGGTCTGTACACAAATTTAAAGACTATATTTCATTTGTTGGTAATGTTACAACGAACTCTTGCTTATGATGGAGATTCGTATATTTATCGTTAAAATTTTATAAATTAGTTGTGGTTCCTCTTTTAGCTATTTTTAATTCTATCGCGCTTCTAATATTGTAAACGCTGTTTAAATGAATCATAACCAACGTAATTGCGGAGAAAAGCATTATGATTTCATTCATTTAAAAGACTGATTCCATTAACCGATGATTCATATAACCGGCGACCATCTTTATTATAAACTGAAAACCCCCCCTAGAACCGAATTCTGGCTGCGCCACTGGAAAAAGCAATCTACTCTTGCACATGCATTGTGAAATTCAAATTAGAATTTATATAAATTGCTTTGTTTTGAGAACTTTGCATTAACTTAATTTTTTTTAATTCATAACTAAATTTTTGCCGAAACGTCAGTTGAGGCTCACTGTGGAGCCCCGAAAAGTTTTTGGTTTCTGTCTGTCTGTCCGTCTGTCTGTCTGTCTGTCTGTCTGTTCCGCGATAATTGCCGTAAAAATGATCCGATTAGTTTGATTTTTGGTAGGTATGTTGGTGAGATACCCGGAATTAGCTGTATAGTTTTTAGTTACATTTGGTTCATTCGTCCGGAAAATATAGAACATTTCTTTTTTGATCATAATGCTTTCCTATGGGAATTCAGACGATTTTGAAATTTTTCAGTCGTTTAAAATAAAATGTCGCATTTGATTAATGTATTTAAACGGTAAGTTGTGAAGGCTAAAGTTTATCAAGTCAGGTGTTAAATTATTTAAATTGCTTTGAAATTTTGTTTATACATTCGTCAGATTTTTTAAATTAGGTGTATAATATTTGGTGCAATTTTATACCACTGTTCTAATAATATAATACATTTATTTTATCATTTTTTGCAAATATTAAAATGCATTCATTTTTATTTTCCTTTTCAATTTAACCGTAACCTAGCAACCATATTTCAAAGAATATCAAAATGATAAAATTCAAGTTACTCAGACGATTTTGCTGCAATATTTTATTCGCAAAATAAAATATTATTGGAAGATTTTAATATTTTATTGAAATAAATGAGAATTTATTTTGTACAAGTTACCTTTTAACTACTATAGAATGATAGCCGAAACCTTTTTATATGAGATATTACTAATTTTCTGGAAGAGATGTAGATTTTTCGTGGTTGAAAATTAGTATTATTTTAAAAATAGAATGTAATATCTCGTACAATGAGATAGTTAATCTAAAGAAATTAGCGTAGTAAAACGCATCCATACAGCCTGAAATAGCACAATTACTGGAAACTGAGATCATAAAATGTTATCACAAAAATACATTATAGCGCCAAATCAAGGTTGCTATTTAGTGAATTGGCAGTGGGCACGATTATGAATGATTACACAATAGGTTTAAAAGTTTCCAAATAAGCCTATTTTGGGGAGATTTTAGTATGCTATTGCCATCGACTTAGATCAGGATGTACTTAGGTCAAATAAATATTGTACAATGACCATCAAAACTGTTTTTCCGAAACAAAAATTGTAATAATACTAGATTTCTGAAATAGATAAGTGAAATATATAGTAGATTCAGTTTACATTTCCATAAGTTACTTTTGTACACGAGATGTTATTCAACGTATCAATCAGATACGAGTGTTTCGTGATTGGTAAATATTGCTATTTAGGTATTAGGATAACATTAAATTATTTTCAAAATTTTTGCTTATCGTAATAAAACCACTGTGCAGAACGAAATGGAAGATATACTAGAATCATTCACACAAATAATAGGAAATCACGAATATAAATTTAATAATATTACGGAGTGTTCAGCGGGGCTTAGCCCCCCCCCCCCCCCCCCGCCGGAAGAAATGTATTTTTTTAATCTAAAAAATAGAATAAGAAATTCATAAGAATGTCGGAATATTATTGCATAAACCGTGTTTAATTTAACGTTTAAGTTCTGAAACCTTCGAATTATTTTATATGCATATAAATATATATGTAGTAATTTAAATAATTTAATTTGCGGATTGTAAGATATTAAATATTATGAAAAGTGAGTTTAAAAAACATTGACTTTCAGAGCTGACGTTGAGGCTCCTGATCTGTAGATTTACTAGTTAATATACAGATTAGAGAAATATACAGACAGGTAGCGAGACGGGTAGAAGAACGGATAGGGAAACAAACAGATTGTAGAGAGAAACGGCAAAAGAAAAGTCTGTGCTTTGACGCAGTAAAGGCGCAGGGGAGGGGGGGGGGGAGTCTCCTAGAAAATAATCAAGAAGTATTAACTTTGAAATATATACATTTTTTCAATTTCGCCGATATGGAGATTTAATGTAAAATTTATTTTTATAGAAGTAATCGAAAGGTTTTTTATATACTTTAATAGGAATTTAGGCTACAATTTCGCAATCAGGTTTGTAGCAAAGCATATTATCAATGTGGTTTGAAGTGTACGAGTTTCTATAAATAGTTATACAAATAAACAAGAAGGAAAATTTTTAAATTCAAATGTAAATATTTGTCACAAAGAAAATATTGCAACAATGAAATTAAATTTGCGTTAAAAACTACGTTTGCTAAAATACGCTATTGGCTGCAAATCCGATTATGTGACTTTTAAAAGCTTGGCGTTTTACAAAATCCAGATTTTTCTTTCTTTCTTTTTTTTAAAGTTTTGAGCGATTCCCGCATAAGAAAATGAGATTATTTGCCAAATGTTATAAAAAAATATGAAAACATAACAGTGTATATGAATTTATATATGATATTTTGTAATTCTATCATTTAATTTGCTCTTTTTTATTATATCGTAATTGTTAACCCTATGTTCTCAGCAATATCACTCAGACTAATCCCTTTGAGGGAAGTCCTAGTATAATTCATCATTCTGGGCAGTTTATTTATAATTTTAATGTTTCCATAACAGATAAATGAATGCAAGGCGAATAGGGAAAGTTACATATGGTTGAGGGAGAAAACCCAGTACTGTTTTCTCCCGTCTCCACTGCTTATAGATAAATCAAATGTTTGTATAAGTTTATCTGTTAGAAGTCTCCCTCTATCTAAACCCTTGTGCCTACACAAGGTCCTCTGTAGAACGAGTCGAAATGTCTATCGCTATCTTGAACAGAACAGGCCTCATACAAAACAAACTACCCAAATTTTCTGGGTCTCGGACCATTCAATTAACCTGAATATAATATAACGAGGAGAACTTAGCCGGTATAGGCACTCACTCGTTATTTGAAAATTATGTGAAAAAATGAAGTATAATAACTGATGAACAGTTTTGAAGCACAAATTTTTATAAATAAAATATCAGGACATAAGTTTTCTGGTGTGAGTAGAATAAATTTAATAATGTTTTTTGGTTTTTGATCAGCACAACAACCTACAACAGCATTCTATTTCATTCGTTTAATGGATTTTTTATATAAGTGCTTTGTTTTAACAGCCACAGGCAAGATAGAAATTTACTTCCTTCACTGTTGTTCATTTTTATAAGGCAATTTTTTATCCATCAAATTTAAACTAACAACAATACATGTTACAGTGTACTCTACTATATCTAAAAGTTTATGCAAGGCCTTTTAAAAAATTGCAAATACCCATGCAGTAATATAAACATAGGATCACAACCAACAAATGTTGTGTGCTAGTCATTTTTTGCATGCATATTTGAAATCAGCCACACAAAGTTTTAAACATCCACTTCTATTAATCATAATGGGGAAGCTAATGTTTGTTGACTACTGTTAAAAACAGATTTAAAATTAGTTAATTTTTATTTTAAAGGATGGGTGCATTGAATCTATTCCTCACATGATGTTTATCCATAAACTAAACATTATCTTGTACAGGGTGCGTTTAAATGTACCGCAAACATTTAATAGAATTTTTCGCCTTATTTAACTGCACGAAAATATTACAAATTCTGTGCGATCACGTTTCTACGCCTTAAATATTAAATAGCAAAATTCAACTGACTGACAGATTCTGAAGTATCGAATTCCTTGGAAGGGAGGGAGTAGAATGGAAACTATCCCTTCCAGCCTTTTCCAAGTGGCACCCTTGCTACCGATTTAGTTTTAATATATGTAATGCATAGTTTTCGGAACTTTACGATTAGTACGAACTGACCGAGTTCTAATTATCGCAAGTACACTGTATATACAGTGAAACTTCCATTTAACGAAGTCTCATCGTTACACTTAAAAACTTCGTTAGGAAGAAAATTCGTTAAATAGAAATCAACTTAAATTCATGAAATTTTTCCTTCAGATATGACAAAAAGGTATTGGATTAAGAAGCATTTGATTCAGTTTCAATTATGAAACCGTCTTTTACAAAACAGTTGTGTGCGATCGATGGAATCACGTCACATTCCCAAGCATTGGCTCAAGCTTTCATCAGTTCTGATACACAGGTTCTCAAACTAATATTTCACTATATTCTCTTTTTTCTGTCTTTTTCGATAATGTACTTCAAGATTTTTTTAGGTGTATTAGCAGGAACAAAAATAACTTTGATGTTCAATTTGCATTTTGAAGCACATTCTTGTAGATGCACAAAGCAATTGTCTATGAGGAATGGAAGGTCAGAATGGTAACTGTCTCTGACTCTAATTGATATTTTTTGCTTCAATACAATTGTCGCCATTACGTCACTGCATCTTTTATATCACTGAATGTAATAAAGGGATTTTGACTTTCCCCATACTGTTAGCGCTGGAGTCTCGGTTTGAGAGAGTAATGATAACAAGTGTTTTTCTAAGTGTGAAAAAAATTGTTTTATTTAGAACCAAGCAGAATGGATATTATTTAAATATGTTCATTTTCGTACAATCCGCTGAAATAAATTCGCTTATCCATTGCAACAGTAACCTCTTAATTTGAATTACACGTACAAAAGTGGAATAAACTTCGTTATATAGAATATATTATGGAGATTAATTTACATGCTAAAGGTGTTCAAAGTCAAAGTTCAACAGAAAATTTCGTTAAGTAGAAAACTTCGTTAAATAGGGACTTCGTTAAAGGGAAGTTCTACTGTACATTCATTTATTAGAAAGTTATTAGTAAAATCATGCATGTAGTGGTTTCTGGTCATGCTGTACTTATTTGTTCTTGTCTATTATTCAATTTTCCAGAGAGGTTAGCACAAATCTTGTATGACAACAATAAGCAGACAAAAAACTGATGTTGTTTCTCCTTTTAATCCTATAAAATTCAAATTAAAAAATGGCAGTGGTTCTGCTTTTTAGTCGATTCAAGTCTGTCAAAAGCGATGGCTGAAATGAGAAGCATTCTCTTAAATTTAGATTTTTATAAAATTTATTTAAAACTACACACTAATGAATAATTTAGTAAGATTAATTAATTTGTTAATGACAAACTAGCGAAAAAATATGCATTACCTTAAATTTAATGCTTCCTATGCATTACCTATACTTAGCCAATGAACCCCCAAAACTAATCAGGGAATTGTGAACCTATAAACAAAATTTGAAGCAAAACGATTATTTCTGTCAACAGTTATCGCTTTACGTACATACAAAACCGGCGGTGTATGTACTTACGCACGGTAACTAGAATACAATAATTTTATAATTCTACAGTTTCTACAGTAATACAGTAACTGTTTATAATTCTACAGTAGTTTTATAATTCAATAATTTTATAATTTAAATTTCTGTATTAGTGTACTCAAACAAGTTTAGGGAGGTTTTAAAAAATTATCTAAAAAGTTTATGGCTACTGTTTAAAAAATTTTTACTCATTACATAATTTTTTAAACATTTGTGAATTCGAAAAAAATCCTAAGTTCTTATTCAAAAAAGCTTTTATATTTATCCAAAGTTTCTCTGAAAGTACTAGTGTATTTTTTAAAGTATGTGTTGTAAAGTATATAGTACTATGCCATTTTGAAAAGTTATAAATTTGATTAGCATTATTATAACAGTTTTATGTTTCTTGAATATCAAATCACGATTTTGAAAATATATGAATTTTGATAATATGTAAATTTATGAATGTATAAATATATATTTGAAAATATACAACATAACTATAGGTGCATTTTTCTCAAAGCCTCATGAATTCAAGCGAAAGTTTTCCGATTTTTCTCAAAGTATTTTGAATTAACGCAAAATTGTAAAAATATTATTGTGAAAAGATTGTGTCTAAAATATTAAAATAGAACTGAAAAGGTAGGAAAACTTTTGCTTTTCGCGTAAATGTGTTTAAATAAAATATTAACAACTGCGTCGAAATTGAATACTTCTAAGAAATAAATGTAGACAAAAGATTGACCTTTTAAAAAATTCTAAAAAATAAAGACATATAAATATATTAACTTGAATTTGAAAATGTTCAGTTTGTAAATGTTCAATGTGTCACTCCTCTTAGTAATATCTTATACAGGATATTAAATAAATGTATAATATCCTTTTTTGAACGTAAAAGTTTTATAGAAAGCGAAAAGTGCGTTACCCAAAGACTGGACTTGGGTTCCAATGACGTCAGAGGGGAAAATGAAACCTGCGCGTGAACCCTACCGTGTATTCTAGCTACCGTGTACTTACGTACATACAGAACATTAGCTCTCAAGCTTTGATAGCTTGTGAGCTAAAAAGGAAAAACTCATTTCCATTCTAAACAGCATCAATACTGTAATCTGCCAATTTTGGCCTGCCAATTTTATGCCTGAGTCGGAAAATGCGTCAGAAAGTTTCGCGTTGTTGAGCAGGTCATTTGAGAACCATCTGAAAGATAAGGAAAGATTTTTCGGATACAAAAATAATTAATAGCCAGATTCATTTAGAAAGGTATCACTTTTCTTTTTCTTTTTGGGGAGGTGGAGAATTTACTTTCTTCATGAACAATTTTATATCTTAATTTTGTCCACAACTTAAACTTGCTGTTTTATAATATATATCTAAATTTCATTCGCAAATGCATAAAATTTACAGGTGTATTCGTAAATGTATGAAATTTGCTAGTTATATTCAAATACTAAACTAGTCGGATGTGCCAATCCCAAAACTTTCTTCTATCTCAGTCATGTTAATACTTCAAAATTCGCTATCACATCGCCAATAAAATCAATATTTTTCGTCATTCTGTTGTACGTCAGCTGCTTGCGAATCGTCGGGTTACCGGGATGCGATCAACTGATGTATAATACTAAACTACGAAAAGTCCTTCTGGCCAGAACAGACAGGAACAGATAGCCTCCCTATTCGTTGGTTTTACGATTTTAGCTAATCTTACTGGAAAACACGAAGGTAAAATTCGTGGAACCCAATTAAAGAAAATTCAATCCCAGTTCTCGTCCACATTGAATTTGAATGAGAATATCGCCAAATTAGTCCTCTACAGTCAAGTTGGCTTCATTTACGGCAGCCTGTTTGGGTCGCCAAATTTGGCGGTACTTCGCCAACTGTCGCCAAGTTTGGCGAGAATTTGACGTTGGCGAATATAAATATATAGTGATAAGTATATAATAGCAACAATGGTTATAACAATGAAAGAAAATTTGCCGAAACCGTGTTAACTAAAATTCATAAATTAAACCCGTTTATGGACGAATTCTGCTGTCTTGTTTGAAAATGTCAGCCACTCTAAAATTTCAAACCGCTATATCTCAGCCATTTTTTAAGATAGAGGCAAAACAAAAATTGTTCCGGATTCTCCGGATCAAGGCCGAACATTTACCGAAAAAAACTTTTAGGATTTCTAAATTTTTTTTTTGTACATCTTTTTGAATTTGAAATCTTTAAATGGCTATCACAGCGCCCCCTTTCGTCGAAATATACGCAAATTCTAATAGAACCTGCTTGCCGTAGCCAAAAACATAGAAAAAAAATGTGGTTCAATTTGAAGCATAACTTCATACACTTTTCGATGATACAAGGACAAAACAGCAAGCTCGAAAACAGCAAGATAAAATGCAAAGAAACCGTTTACAAAAGATTCGTTAAAGCTGAATTTGAATAAGAAATTCGCCAATTTATTGAGCTATAGCCATATTGGCATCATTTATGAAAACGTATTCTGGTCGCCAAATTTGGCGATATTAGTTTCATAGTTTTATGCGTATGATTGGGAAAATGATTACAATGAAAGAAAATAATTTGCGAGAAATCGCGTTCACTAAAACTCATCAATTAATCGTTTTTTTTTTTTTTTTTTTTTTTTTTTATATTTATTTTAGTTTTAAAATTTTCAGATTTTTCAGATAAAATTTTCAAAATTTTCAAATTATATATATATATATATATATATATATATATATATATATATATATATATATATATATATATATATATAAATCAACATTTGAACGGAGGCTGGTCTGGGGGTCATGATCGGTGAAAAAATGGAAATTTTCAAGAATTGCTTTTCTCCGAACGGCTGCCATAGTTGCCAACCTCCCGATTTTTTTCATACCAGTATTTTTATGAAAAAATATTTGTTTTATGTAATCGTGCAATTTCTGCTATTTAATAAACCGAAAAACTTTGTATGATTTTACTGGTACACAAAAAATCGGGAGGTTGGCAACTATGGCACTGCAATAGGTAGCTTTATACTTTTTTGTATTGAAAGCTACCTAAAAATAATTATCAGTTAATTCAAAAATATCTTCATTAATCATAAAAAAATTTTAACAGAATTTAAACCTTTGTATTGGCTTCATTTAAAGCAACCTATTTTTGTCACCAAATTTTGCGATATTTCACCAACTGTCGCCAAGCTTGGCGAGAAATTGACGTTGGCGAGTAGGAACAATAGTTACAACAATGAAAGAAAATTTGCGGAAACCATGTTAACTAAAACTCATAAATTAAACCCGTTAATGGATGAATTCTGCTGTCTTGTTTGAAAATGACAGCCATCCTAAAATTTCAAATGTCAGCCATTTTTTCAGATAGACGCAAAACAAAAATTGCTCCGGATTCTCCGGATCAAGGCCGAACATTTAACGAAAAAAATTTTAGGATTTCTAATTTTTTTGTACAACTTTTTGAATTTGAAATATTTAAATGGCTCTCACAGCGTCCCCTTCCAGCGGAATATCCCCAAATTCAAGTACGACCTGCTGACCATAGCCAAAAACATAGAAAAAAAAATTTGGTTTAATTATCTGCATAACATCATACACTTTTCGATGATACAATAGTGAAAATCGAACAAAAATCGCGATCGCAGTGTCGCATTTCGTCGAAATAGCCCCGAATTCAACTTGGACCTGCAGGCTATAGCTAAAAACATACAAAAAAATTTGGTTCAATTATCTGTATAACTTCATACAGTTTTCGATGATACAATAGTGAAAACGAACAAAAATCACGATCGCAGCGCTCCCTTTCGTCGAAATATCCCCAAATTCAACTAACCTGAAGGCTATAGTCAAAAATATTCTATTCTATTTGAAGCATAACATCATACACTTTTCGATGATACAATGAGGACGGACAGAGAGACAAACAGACATTTTTTAAAAACATGTTTTTCGGAATCTCTGACCCCTAAAACGTGTAAATCCGTCGAAAACCGGAAGACGAAAAAAATTTCGACTACAATACTTTCTTCTATTGTAGATAGAAGAAAGCAAAAATAGAGCACAGTTTCCTATTTACCTCATAAATCAAAGAATCTCTTTGAAAAGTTAAAGAAAAAAGCCTTTTAAGAAGATTTACAATACTCGACATTTATGGAAATGTACTCGTAAGGGAGCCATTAGTTATTATTAAAAATATATGACATATATGAGAAAATTTAAAGCTTTGTTCCTTTTTTTTTTTTTTTTTTTTTTTTTGGAGAGGAGGGGGGGGGGGGGTGGCATGCGGGTGACTTTTTTCATTAGCAATTTTTATATCTTAAATCCAATTTAGTTATTTTCTTACATAATTTTTTGCTGATTTTCGGGCTTTTGACAGTCATGGAAATGCTTATCTAGAGGGAGCAATTTGGTATAATTCAAGATGTACCACATTTAAAAGAAATTAAAAGCGTTTTCCAATTCTATTGCAAATAAAAATATAATGTCTGCAATTTCCATGTGTTTCCGTTAAAAAAAATAATAATAATAAAAAAAAAAATAAAAAACCCTGAATATATCAGAAAGATACAATTTTTACATGGAGAAAAAAAACAAAAAAAACAAAAACCCTTTAATACATATCTATAATTAAGATAATGTTCTGCAGAATTGTTCTTTGTTTAACTTAAGTCCTGACCCCTTTGGATTCGCGCATGTTCAATTTTTCATTTAAGAAAAAGTCGCTATAAGTTTACTTTTGAATTTTAAAATATGCATTTGTTACTTTTTTTTTTTTTTTTTATGCTGATACAGGTAAATATATATATATTTCAAGGGATCTTCTGACAAAACATTCTTAGTTTAGCCTATTTCATGTTTATAATCTTCATTTTAAAAAGAAGGAGCTTGGCAGCAAACCACAGGCACATCTGTTGTAAAATCTTGCTCCTTCCTAGATGTTGTTCTGTGGGTGTCTAGTGAGGAAACGAAATAACCTTTTCTTGGCGACTTCCACCATTTTCCCCCTTAGAGTAAAATGAAACTCCGCCCCCTATCATGGAATATACCTTTTCTCCCATCGAAACTTTTCTTTTGTGTTGATTTATATCTTAAAGGTGATCCCAGATCCCAGAACTTATCATTAGGTTAAAGCAAGTCTCCCCCCACCCCTAATATATATACATATATATAAACACAGATAATTTCGAATATATTTATATATAATATTTATTGTCAAATAAATATAATATATATAAATATATTATATATAAATATAATATATTATATATAAATATATTACATCTAAATATATTGTGGAATAGACAAATCTACATTTTTTTATTTTAAGCGCGGTAAAATAAATATAAGATAAGCTTTAAGGTATAAATATAAGGTAAGCTTTAAAATATTTGTTTACAGATTTATATAATAGAAGACTTTTTTATACAAATAACAACCTTTAAGCTTTTTTTATTTAAATTTATTTCTTTTTGAAAATAATTCATTTTTGGAAATTCAATATTTTCTTTATTTAAATTACATAATTCAGCAATCTTGGCTGTTTATTTATAATTTTAATGTTTCCCATAACAGATAAATAAATTCAAGGCGATTAGGGAAAGTTACAAACGGTTGAGAGAGAAAAGCCAGTGCTGTTTACTCCAGTCTCCACTGGTTAAAGATAAGTCAAATTTATGTATAAGTTTTACTGTTAGAAGTCGTTCTTAAGTCTTAACCCAGACGCAAAGCCAACAGTCCGTAAACGAGTCGAAATGCCCAAAGCTAAATACACGGAATATACAACCAGAGATACTACACTAATAGTGTATAGAATCTTTGATACAACTATAACACTGTATATCCGACTTTGGAAATGCCGATCCCTACCTTAAACTGGATCTTCTTAAGCTGCGTTTTCACTGGTCGACCCAAGGCCTAACTTACCCAACTTTCGACCTAAACCCAAGATTTTAGGCAGTTAGGTAGCGAATTTGAAGGTTTGATCAGTACTCAATCCTAAGACCGTCTAACCCAAGCCCAGTCAATTAGAAAAGAGCTTTTTCATACATAATGGCGGCGATAAAAAATATTTATTTTGGAATTATTCAGCTTTTACAAAAATAAATTCCATTTTTTGTGATTGAAGCAAAATAGTGAGTTTTCTTAACAAGTTTATATCGTTTATTAATGTCTTTCCGTTTAGTAAATAGCAATCCAGTATAGTACTTATTATTGCACTTTTTTTGTAGGATAAATATCTCTGCTTTTGATAATGAATCAGATGCTTTTTATTAATATTAAAATACTAAATATATAGTTCGTTTCTGATGTAATAATGGATACATAAAGTGCAGTTCTCAAAATTATTTTATTATGATTGAATGTTAACAATACAAAAAAAAAGTAAATAAAAATATTATATATTATGATTATGGATATTTCTTTCTCATAATGAATTAAATATATTTGTTTCATTGATTTTAATTTATTATATATCCTTATTTGATAATGTGTTTTTCGGCAATTTAGAATTAAATTTCTCTTTTCTCATTTAAAATAATTATAAGTTAAGAAAGATTTGCTTACTGTAGCCCAGCCCATTGGTATTTAAATTGAAAATTAGTTAAAGACAAACGTCAATCCAGTTTTGTTAATACTTGAACATTCATGTTTATTCAAGCATGTAAACAAACTTTCTCTAAATTAAATAAGCCAGTGTATTTTGTATTATCATATTCTCTTTTAAAGGTGAAATATGTATTACTAATTTCAAAACAGTTTGCCTTTTCAGATATTTACTTGTTAACTTTGCTATATAAAGAAAACTCTGTTGTTTAATTTTTGTTTTTTTATGCATTTCACCTGCAGATGTACTATATTTGAGTTTAATCTTTTTTGTTATTCCATTCATGCTGAAACTTTTACGAAGATTTAAAACTTTGTATGAAATTTAAATCAATTGCAATCATATACAACTTTTTTAAACAGACATCTCTAAAAATTGGCACACATTATCATGTATGATTTGTTATTAATTGAGCAATGTTTTCGTGTGATATTTCAATTCGAATGGCATTTAACTTTTACTTCACCATAGTTTAATCCACAAATCCTGTAACTTTGATCGGAATTAATGCTCTTTTTGTGTAAAAAATATTCTGTATTCTCTAAGTGAGGAGTAATGAATCTGAGAGTTATCCCATTGAATTTGTTATATGTACTTTATTTGGTCAACAAGAAAGCAGCAGGTTTAATATTATATACAAGTTATTAGATTTAGATTCTTTGATTGCTCTTCAGTCTTATTATTTTCTTAATTATGAATGTAGAAAAAAGGAGAAATTTAGTTCCAAGTCTGTGTTTATCTTTTTCTTTAGGAAAATTTTAAGAATTAGATTGGAGATAAACAACCATTTATAAGGCATGTAACTTAAAAAAAAAAAAAAAAAATGTTTAATAGCATGCTAAGCTTAAATAAACAAACTGGTACATTGCAAATAATGTTTACAAATTTTTTAATGGTAAGGTATTCTTTCACAAATTAGCATTAGAATAACAGAAACCACTTTATGATTTAGGTTAGACCTTTTATGTGTACAATAAACTTTGTGTAATGCTAAAAGATTTTAAAGTCCTCATTTTAATAGAGTTATACACTGTCTAAAGTAGAATATTATCTATGATGGAAAATTTTCTCGGTCCTGGTCGATTCTGTTTTAGACGTAGTTTGCTGTATTTCATTTAGTCTTATGTAACATTTTCTACTGCATTTTACAAATAGTTATATTTATATTGTATCAGTTATAAGATGATTGTTATATCCTGATAAATGTTATTGAGTCAGTTTAGGTTTCTACTATATTTTAATTAAGAAAACAAAATTTAGTGAATATTCTAGTGATATTTTTTTAAACTGATACAATGTTGCATTATGCAACTTCTGTTATTTGAAATTTTATGCTTGTGTAATGATGTCTGAGAGATAGATGATAAAATTCTTTATCTGCAAATTGACAGTAGTGCTGCGAACTTACCAATGTGAAAAAACAAATCCATTAATTTTTAGATGTTTAAAGATAATTAAGTATTGTTTTAATAATAGATTAGAAAAACATTTTATGATTTATTATTAATATTTAAAAGTGAAATTTTTTTGAGTGAGTCAATTTTAAATAAGTCTAAAATATAAAGGCACAGATGTTATATACACACCACATTGGCGCGATTTTTTCCCCCCGCCAATTTGGCGAAAACTTTGTTTTTGAATATTAGTTACAAATAGCATGCAATAATAGCATGTGATTTTTTATTTCAATATAAAAATAAAATAACGTTATAACATTAATATACATTATAACGTTAGTGTTATAAACGTTAATGTACATTGTAATGTTAATATTCAAGAACAAAGTTTTCGCCAAATTGGCAGGGGGAAAAATTGTGCTAATGTGGTGCATATATGACATCTGTTCCAATAAATATTGATATACCTAATAAAAATAATTTATAGAATTAAAAGCAAATAACAACAATTTATTTTTTTTGCCAAATTGGTGAGGGGGGGGGGGGGAAATCGCACCAACATGGTGCATATATGACATATGTGCCAATATAAATGTATATTTTAGAAAAGCCCACAAATTATCATTATCTATACTTCATATATACTATAACATATATTATTAAACAGAAAATTTTATGAAATATTTCTAGCCTAATTTTTACTTTAACCAAACTTTTAAAATCTGAAATCTTCTCTCTTTTTAGAGCCAATTTTGTTCTTGTATCCTGGACAACTGTAGATATCAATGTGATTAAAGGAACTGGGTTCACCCACATGTGCAACTTTTATTTCACGAGATACCACATGGCATAATTGCCACGAGATTGGCATTTCTCTTCCATCTACTGACCTCCAAGTGAGAGGACTCTCCACACCGCTATTGTTTTGTGCAAGTCTATAACAGTGACATGGCATTCCCAAGAGCCATCCTCGGAAGAAATGACCACATCTGATGCGACTTAGCTGCCATGTTCTGGTGAGAACTACTGCTGCATTGTGGCATAGTTGGATAAATATTGCTTGCTGTATATTGATACATAATTTGAACTGTATACGCAAGCAATGCTTTTTCGACTGTAAAATGGGAAAAGCTGTGTTCACCAGCAACTGATCTAGCAGGGAGAAAGCTTTACCAAAAGTAAGCGTTTATTGTTATTGTAATAATTTATCCCATTTTTATTAATATTCCGTAAGATGTTTATGATACTTAATAAAAAAGGTTGTATTAAAATTTGTGACATAACTCATGGGGCTTCAGTCCGTGTTGTCCTTTTCTTAAATCTGTTTAGGGGGACAGTTTGACACAAGAAAATCGCCATTTGGGCAGTCTGTAATTTCTATCCAGAGTATTTTATAATTATCAAAAAATTAATTAAAATGTAATAAAATATTTAATATGGTATTTCCTTGATATAGATAGCGGCGACTAAAATGTATCGCCAAGTTATATTACATATATGACATTAAAATCATATTGACATTTTATGATGTATATATATTTTAGACGTAAATATTATGAAAATATATATTGGGTACATTTAGGATATACATATATACAGTATACTTCCTCAAATCCACCACCCTAAAATCTGCAAATTCTTAAAATCCGCACATCGTTCCTGATGTAAACAATGTAATTTACAATTAAGATGTAAGTGTAAAATTTTAGTTTTTTAAAAATTTTATATCATTCTGTACACATTTTAATATGTAATTCTGTTTGATATGATTCAACTCGTGTTTTCTCATGAAGAAAGTATAAATTTATTTCTGAAAAAATTCTAGATACTGCTGATATCAGTGGCGATTGCAATATATATTTTTTTTAAACCAAATAATTTTTGTATAATCAAGTTTTTGGTTATTAAGCACGGCTGAACATGAAAGAAAACTTTGTTATTTTAAGATTTTTATGTGAATTATTAGTGTACATTTATAAGGTGAGTTTCACTGAATAATTTAAGAAAAAAATATCTCATCATTATCATATTTAATTAAGCATTAATAATTATTTACTTGACCTTTACTTTTATATTTTAAATGTTTTTTTAATTTTCTTAATTTTTTTATTTTATTTTACTGTAAGCATTCATTATAATTTTCTGTGCATTATTAAATTCAAATTATTGTTTAAAAAATGTAAATAAAACAGTGACCAAAAATCTGCATAACCTCTGGTTTTAAGCTACACAGATTTAAGGAAGTCTACTGTATAAGATTGGCAAAATCATTACAACTGTGGGATAATAGTAATTGTGAAGGCCACTATAATGAGGAAGTATCTTTTAAATTTTTTGTCTCCTTAGATTTACACAATGTTTAGGAGAATGCACCCACTCGCCTCCAACACACATCTCACAGAAAAAAGCCATGTATACATTTTTTTAATGTCTAATATCTATTGTAATGATAAATTATGTAAAGTGATCAACAATATATTTAGTTGGCTTATCTATATATTTAAAATTAAAAGCACATTCTGTCAAATTTTCCACACGAATATAGTCTCTTTGCACATGCGCCAACGTTTTTTGAAGGCTTCTCCCCTCAGAAAGGGGAAACCTGATGTATTAGCCCTCACCTGTTTAGCCTAGGGAAATTGAAAAGGGTTGATTGCAAACAGATGGAGTCACCTCACCATTGCATTAAGCATAGACCTTCTAATATATTTTTGCTCTGAGATTGAATGCTGAAGCTTTTTTTTTAAGAACTCATTGTTCCAATACTAAATATGCATATTTCTCACAAAATTTTAAAGAGAGCTTGGATAAAGTTATATATTTATATCGGATTGAAATGTCAGAAGAAGTTCGGAAGGTGAGAACAATTTTTTTATTGCTATGTTAAAAGAGCCGACACGAAAACAAACAAACAAAAAAGCAAGAAGAAAACATTTATTTTACAACTAGATAACAAAATTTTTACACGGGCTGTAAAACCGTTTATTTATCACCAATAAAGATTTCAAAGAGTTCGGACAAAAAGGACTTTTTATTTTAAAACTATGAAACGACCCTATGTAAACAAGAAAATGAATGCATCACTAAATAAATATTAATATTTTTTCGCCAATTTTTTCATTTTAAAATATAATTTCAGACAAAATTTTAAAGAGAGCTTGGATACAGTTATATTTATAACCGATTGAAATGTCAGAGAGTTTTGAAAATGAAGACTATTTTGTTATTGCTATGTTTCCCAAAATTTTTACACGGGTTGTAAAACTGTTTATTTATCACCAATAAAGATTTCAAAGAGTTCAGACAAAAAGAACTTTTTATTTTAAAACTATGAAACAACCCTACATAAACAAGAATATGAGCACTTTTATCACTAAATATCAATATTTTTCATTTTAAAATATGTCATACAAAATCTGATTAAAGATATAAAATAATAAAAACTTGATGTTTCTTTTTAAATTTATTATTATGGGCCCGGGCAACGCCAACTAGTATTAATATTTAAAATATACATTGATATGGCCCATTTATCACACAAATCTAAAAAAATAATCAATTTAAGCTTGAAATTAATGCTTTTGTCTACAAAAAAAAAAAAAAAAAAAAAAAAAAAAAAGGAAAATTTTCCTGCTAAGAAAAATCGAAAAGTTGTGAAATTTTGGCGATATGCATTTTCTGGTAAATTCTAGCAACCTTTTCCCTTTTGCTGGTGGTTCTGTCAGAGAAGAGATATTTTTCGTCGAACATGAATAAAACAAAAGTTATATGGTGATGTTATCTCTCAAGTGACCTTAGGGGGTCGTTCAAGTATACCCGTAAGCATATTTTTAGTAATTTTATACCCCGTCCTTCCCTTATCAGAAAATATAAGCAAATAGTAAGCCCCCTCCTTTTTTTTTTGCTTATGTATGATTTTGACATTTTGTACGTCAACACTGTTTGCCAGGAAAAAACAGTTAGCATTAATTTACACTATTAATCTTACAAATTTATATAAATAGGCATATATAGGGGTTGTGGTATCAAAATAATGCAAAATGGTTTTAATATATTGTTGTTTATCGCATTGAACAATAAAACTTAACAATAGGCCCTAACTTAATTAGTCATCATAACTAAAATTTTTAAAAGGAATCATAGAAATGTTACGTGTTTGAAATTCCGAGCAGACTACAGAATACTCATTTCCCATCATGTATTTTTTCTTGTTGTTGCTGCGTTGTCTAATGCATTCATAAGAATTGTCATAATCCCCCCCCCCCCCTTCCCTCTTCTCCCTGTCAGCAAAAATAATCAAACCCTGAACTTCTCCTTACTGCTTACGTAATACTTGAATTGCCCCTTAGCGTTATTTTTAATTTTAAGAATTGTCACTTGAGCAGTCAAAGATGCTTGTTTATAATTTTAAATCATCAGATTATTTTGCTTTGATGGATTTGAATTGGAGCAGGTGTTCAATATTATTGAAATATTTATTTTACGTGAATTTTATAAGTGAATACTGGATATCTAGCAATCGGTGCTTAATTTATGATGGAGCTCAGCTCTGGTACTTCTTTGTTTTCAGTGAATACTTAAATATAGCCAGAGCTTATAAATATTGTGCACCACAACTTACCAGGACATTCGTGTATGTTTTATATTGTTGGTTGATAAAAAAAGGCTTAGTGAGTAAGATTTTCTGAATTTTTTTTATAAATGTTTTTGCTATTTGTTCATTCATTAGATTTTACTTTATATATATGCATAGCTGCCAACTAATCCTTATCTGTGTTGCTACTAAATCTGGATAGTAATATTGACCTTATTTAATTGCAAAATTCTGCAATTAAACCATGTCAAGATTAGGCGAAGACTTCTGTTCGGAAGTACTGGTAACAAAAAAGTGGAATAGTTGACAGCTATTTATAGACTGAATTTTTTGTAAACCTCAAGCCGAGGACACTAATGTAGAAACATTTGCCTTTTACTTCCGGTAAGTTAACCCTTACTTTTGGCGCCTTTGCTTGGCGAAGTTTGTTTGTTTACAAATTTGATGCTGTCAAATCTATGAAATACACACACTTAACATTCAAGGTTTCGCGAAAAATAGATTATTTATTTATTTACATTATTTCTTATTTTATTCTGACTACAATTTAAAAATACAACAACCATAGTTGTATGGAAAAAAAATTATTATTTTAGACACATATATGTAAAGATGCATTCAAAAACTTGTAACATTATTTAGTGCGATACACAGTAAATATTTACTATTCTCAAATTATGTTTATTTTTAACTACATTCAAAAATATAAAAACGGGTTTTTATTTATTTATTATTGAAATCAAATACTAACATATTTTAAAACCTTTGTTAATAAGAAAACAAAATACTTCTTTATGTTTATTCTGTGAATAAATTTGCAGAATTTAGTGTTCACTCTATTTTTTGGGACGCTATTTAGAGCACAAATTAGTATAGTATTAGGTTCTATTGTTTGTTATTTAGAGTGAAAAAACTATAAGACTAAGTGATTGACAGCAGCATATTTGATGTAATATCCCTAATTCTTGAAATTTTAATGTTTACACTATAATTTGTTGTTGGTAGTAGAACGTTGGAATAGTTTCATGTAAATGAGTGATTTTTTTTTTTTTTTCATTAGTCTAAATTATTTTTTATTGTGACAATATTGAAAATAAAATATTGATTCACAACCTCATATTATTTGTAATTGAAATCTTCAACAGTTATTTTGATTATTAATTAAAAATTTCCAACTGTACTTTATTTTTAAATTTTACAATTAAACGTTTAAGATATTTTGAACGATGAGGAGAAAAAGTTTAATGTAAACAGTTAAGCTTAATATAATATAAATGCAAGTTTAACAGTTTAAGTTTATTAACATTGTTATTTTTATAACAATCTTTTTAAGCTTATTAAGTTTGGTAAGGATAATTAATTTAAAAAATCTGATTTAACTTTCAAGTGAAAAATCTAAACGAAAGAAATAATATGTTATAAATAAAACAATACAAATAAATGACATATTAAGTTTACCTTTAGGAACAAATTAAATATTGTTTACTCTTCTGTATAACTTTTAGTATTGATTTTTAAACAATTTAGATTAATCAAATACTAAGAGAAGCCTTCGTTATTATTTTTTTATTGGGAACATACATCTTAGTGTGATTGATACAAATATCTGCCCCTTCATTATTAATCGTAATTACAAAATAAACAAAAACATATCGCCAATGTAACACTTTCACGATCGCTAGAAAAGAGCGATAAACCACCATTTATGGCATCCATGCCACCGAAAATGACTAAATTATGCATTTATTTAAGCAATATTGCATAAAAATTCATATACCTGCCCTATTTTTTCACATTTTAAAGTATTTATGTATATACATTTTAAAAAACAATGATGTAAAACTATTTAAATTTAACGAACTATCACAACAAAAAATCGGAATCTTTGTCAAATGCAATGTTGGCTTTATGTCAGCTTTATATGTTTAATATAGACTTATCATTCATTTTATTTAAAATATGAATTTTTCATTTAAAATACACATATCACATATATTTAAGGTACATTTATTTAAAAGAAGAATAATAATAAATGAAATAATACAAAAAAACAAAATATTTTATTTCAACATCAAGCCATTGTTTCTAATCTAAGCAAGTGAAAAATAAACGGTGCTATAGCTGGAGGGGGAAAAAAGATATTGGCAAGATAATATAATATTGGCCCAGCTAACATAAAAGTACCTTTTTTGAGTGATCTATTTGAAAAATCAGTGATTGCTTCTGACAAAAATTGGGACCACTTCACAAAATTATTCTTAATAAAAGAAGTACCTTCACAAAATTATTTTTTCTATAAAAGTGAACACTTTACATTAAAAAAAGAAAAAAAATTGTTGGGATTTAAAATGTGTAATTTGCAAACAGAATAAGCTCGCCAAAAAGGTAAACTTAACATATATCTATATCTATATATATATATATATATATATATAAATATATATCAGTTTGAATTTAAGAGTAACTGGATTTGACTTTTTGTTATATCATTTTATTTTTCGCAAAACATAATTAAAAAAAATACCCATGAGAGAGATGGGAAAAAAAAATCTGCATCAAACTTTGATGTGAAATCAATCATACAGTAAAATTTACAATTTTAAATACATTTAATTTGCATTTTACTGTGAAGACTTTTTTTTTTTTTTTTTTTGTGGGGAGGGGTTGGGGGTGTCACAAAAAGTAGATGTAACTACATTCTATAATTCTACATTGTAGTGATTATATGATAAAACTAGCTGCCAGTGTGATCAACTGATACATGCTATTAGCATGTACCTTGGAGAAGCCTCATGTATAATGACAATCCTGAAAGGTGTTTTTAAATAAATGATAAATATTACTATTTGTTTCAAAAGTATAACTGCACTGGCACAAAAATGATATATGCATGTACAAATAAATTGTATATAGCACTGAAGTAAATATCAAAAACATATTTAGACTTTTAATTTAACTTGTGAAAAGCAGAAATATAATTTTAGATATATAAGTCATATGCAATAAAAATTATTCTCAGATAAAATGAGCTTTCACTGTATTCTGAGTGACTTCGAAATCTTATGATTTACGATCGTCATTATTAAAAAAATATAATGTTTTATTTTTTGTGTGGCATTATTTAAGACCCTTTAATAGCGAAAACTAGCCAAAACTTTGGATTATTTCCACGCAAAACATTTGTTATTAACAAGATAAGGACAACAAATAATTATTTGTGTATGTTTATAATCATTCACAGCTGATATCGATCCGTAAATATGACGCTTGCGTAGTAAAACCTTGTTCATGATTGGTTAGCGCTAGTGCTTCCCTGTAACCAGTGAAAACGCTCTTAGGTTAAGGTCTTGGGTCGCTGGGATTTTTAGGTAGTTGGGTCGACCAGTGAAAACGCAGCTTTAGGCAACTGAACTGGAACGTGATAGAAACCTAAATCCTAAATGTGATATAACGAGAAGAGCTTAATGGCGCTAACTCGTTTTTTTAATTGTCCATCTCAAGTTGATGATTACCTGAAACACAGATTATTCTAAATAAACTGTAATTAGATAATATATCTGGTGTGAGTAGAATCAATTTTAATGTCGATTTTTTACTTCTGATAAGTATAATAACGTACAACAGCATTCTGTTTCACTCGTTACATGATTTTTTTTTTAATGTAAGTGCTTTGTTTTAACAGACAGAGCAATAATAGAACTTTATTTCATTCACTCTGTCGTTTGTTTTTGTAAGACAATTTTAGAATGATTTTTTATCCATCAAAGGATCAGGCTCCATAAGCTGTGTTTTTGGCCCATGAAATAAGCCTAAACTCGATTTTGTTATACTGACTTAATTATTTCACTTTTTAATATTAGAAGATTTATCCTGTACCATTTCAACAATAATTTTTGCATTTTGTTCCGATTTATAGGACTTACACAAGCTAAAGTTCGTATTATTCGTAGTTTTTGATGAAAATTACGCAATTTCTCCTAATTTTACCCCAGTTATTTATATCAGCATGCAACACTTTCTTCTTTACATATATTATGAAATACATCAAAATGTACAATATATGCAAAAATAAAAGTGTTTCAAAGCTGCGCTCATAGTAAAATATTAAAAAAATATATTAAAAATTGAGGTAAAATTAGGAGAAAATGTGTATTTTTCATCAGAAACCACGAATAATACGAACTCTGAGCTTGTGTAAGTTATATAAATCCGAACCATATTCAAAAAATATTGTTGAAATCGTACAGGATAAACCTTCTAATATTTAAAAGTGAAATAATTAAGTCAGTATAACAAAATCGAATTTTAGTCATATTTCATGAGCCAAAAACACGGCTTATGGACCCTTATCCTAGTATGCTCTACTATATCTGAAAGTTTGTGCATGGCCTTTTAAAAAATTAAAAATAACACCACAATAATATGGACGTAGGATAACAACAAACAACTGTTGCGTGCTAGGTACTTTTTGCATGCGTATCTGAAATCAGCAACACAAAATTTTAAACATCCACTTCTATTAATCATAATGGGGAAGCTAATGTTTGTTGACTCAGATTTAAAATTATTTAATTTTTATTTTAAAGGGCCAGTACACACAAAGAATCTATTCCTCACATGATGTTTATCCATAAACTAAACATTGCCTTGTACAGGGTGCGTTTAAATATACCACAAACATTTAATAGAATTTTTCGCCTTATTTAACTGCACGAAAATGTTACAAATTCTGTGTAATTACGCTATATAGGCATATATGAAAAAAAGTGGCGCAGCCAAGGGGGGGGAGGGGTTTGGTGGTTAACCCCCCCCCCCCCCAGAGCTAAAAAAATTACTATAATTGCGCTTATATGAATCAAAACAACTAAAGTTAAAATTAAGTTTTTTGGCCTTTCCGCCTTGGCAGAATCCACCGCTTTCTTAAATCAAATTCTATACAACAATGTGATTCAATTAAACGGCGAAAATTCTACTTAAAACTGTGAAAGCGCATATTACACGCATAGGTTATGTCAAAACTTGATTTTTGGACTGCGTCACTTTGTCGAGACGTCTTATAGTAAAAGATGGGTCATATACTCTCACAGAGACGCTTTGAGTTATATAGTATACAGTGGTCTGTTTTTTAATTGCATTTCTGTCTTTGTTCCACGTTCGAAACAATAACAGATCATCGAATTCCAGAGAAAAAAAAACATACACATTGTAAGTCTATCTCAGTTTCAAGTGGCTTTTTTTGCGTTTTTTGCTCTCAGTTATATCTAAGACCAAGCTATGTGCGTACCCAGGAAAAAAATCTTTGCAAAAGTAAGAATTTAAAAAAAGTACTTAAAGTTATAAAAAGCTATTTTTCGATTATGAGCAGATTTTTGCAATCGGTGTTTCTTTCGAATCATTTGTTTCGTAGGGGGTCCAGGGTTCGGAAAAACTACTTTTTGTTTGTAACGAACTACAACTACAACTACTTTATAAAAAATGTAGTTAACTACAACTACAACTACCTATTTTTAAAAGTAGCGACTACAAACTACTTTCCAAAAGTAGTCACTACTTCGCTACTTTAGTAATCATCGCTAATTAAATACACCGCAAACGATTTTTCCCGATAGACCATAATGTAACAGAATTCTTTTGAACGTCCCTGTAAGCGAGATATAAATGCTACACATTTCATTTTCAATACTGAACATTCTATGGTAAACTTCAATAACATAAAACTTTCATGGCAGTCGGAGTATATTTATGAGAGTTAGAGCACGGACAGACAAACAAAGCAAATTCATAGAACCTTTTTAATTATGTTGGAATTTTTTTAAAAGAGGAAATTTGAAAACAAAAATTGTAATAATATTACACATTTATGAGAGTGATGTAGCACAGTAGCGCTTAGAATCCTGCATCGGGTCGGGTTACCCGCTTTTACCCCGACCCGACCCGCCGTTCGGGTCGGCTATATTTTCCCGTTGCGGTTCGGGTTCGGGTCGGATTGACTTCAAATTTTTTGTTGCGGGTCGGGTTGGCTTTCATTCTTTCGGGTTCGGGTTGGCTTTTTGAATTTTGCGGGTCGGGTTCGGGTTGACCCGGTTTTTTAAAAGAATGTCCAAAATATTTTTTCACATTAAAAGTCTATATAAACCGCAGATCACAGTTTCACAAAAGCAAAATGCGTGCCTGTCTGTTTTGTTAATCTTAGAATTCGTATCAGGAAGTTAATATAAACATACTTTTTCAACTACTGGTACGATAATGGTTATAACGAATGCTCCTGCACAGCTGAAACATTTCTGCTGAATAGTTACAATTCTAATTCTTGATACTTCTAATTTTGTTATGGCAAAAAACTGTGTGATCGACAGGAAGACAGGAAACGATTATTTAGCGTTTTGCTTCTTATAGTATTTCGTTATAAATGGAAGTTTTGAAACCGCAACTAATTTTAAACAAGTTGGAAATTGTATGTCAAACGTGACAAACGAGGTGCGTTCGTACTGTAGCTAGTTATATAAATATTCAGACCTAGATGATTTTTAATTCTGTGAAATGAATTATATCGTCTGCAGATTAATTTCTGTCATAAAATAAGTGTCTCGGTCGCTTGACGATTCAACCTCGGAAGCTCCTCTAACAAGAAAGCACCGATTTAAAAAAAAAAATTCAAATTTCTTAATAAATATTTTTATTAATATCTCCTAAAGTTTTGATTCGATTTTATTAAAATTTGAAATGTCTCGACAAAATTCTGCAAACATAATATATCTTAAATCTCAAACCATTCGGTTGAGTAGTTTTTGCGTTGTTATATGCGGACGGACGGACGGACGGACCAAGCGACGACAATAGGTGCTACGTATTTATATAATTACGAACGCACCTAAAAAACATTTAAAGATTAGATTTTTAGTTGTATACCGTTTAGAGTCCTGCATCGGGTCGGTTTACCCGCACCCGACCCGACCCGGCTCTAGATTTTTTTGTTGTGGGTCGGATTCCGATCGGGTTGACTTCCACTTTTTTACTGTGGATCCGGTTGAATTTCATTATTTCGAGTTCGGATCGGTTTCGGGTTGGGTTTTGACTCTAGCGGGTAGGGGTCGGGTTGACCCGAATTTCAAAAGAATGTCCAAACTATTTTTTTCAGGTTAAAAATCTATGTACAATAAGACCTCCATTCTGGTTTTTCTTCCAAAAGGCGGCCACCTCTATTTAGCGCCACTTTTTAATTCCTAAAATTTATATATTTGAAAACGCTTATATCTCTGAATAGCGGCCACCTCTAAATCTAGACACACATAACATGTGCAGAAGATTTTTTTTATATAGAAATAAAAAAAACTTAAAATTTTTCTATTTATTTGTATGCTTGTGGGGGGGGGGGGGGGGGGGAGAGTAAATTATGGGAAGTTAGGGGACAATTTAGATAGTTACTTATATATTATTATTAGGTAGAAACAAATGCGGACATTTTTTTAAAATAAAGAGTTTTAAATATTTGAAACTGTATGCTGGAGGAGGGGCAAAAAGGGAAGCGTAAATTTTGGGGACAAGGCAATAATTTTTATTTGTTGTCGTTAGACAAATGAGTGAAAGATTTTATTTTTGTATAAAAATAAAGATTTAAAAATATTTTATACTCCTTTGTATGCTACTATGGGGAAGCGTGAATTTGAGAGATTAGGGATAATTTAGAGGATTTATGTTTAGATAAATCCATTCTTTTTCTTTTTTTAATAAGGATTTTACATTTCTTTGCTTGCTGGGGGTGGGAGGCAAAAGGTAAAAGAAATTAGTCAAATAAAGATTTAACATAGCCAGACGACTATATTTTATTAAAAAAAAATCGTAGTCGTATAAAAATACATTATATTGAGAAGATTTCTATGGATTTAAATAACAGTACACGAAGTTTCTGACACCCAAACTGTGAAAATGACAGCTAATTTGTGACTGTGCCCGTCGTCTATGGAGAAATATATGACACTGCAAATGAGATTTGTCGCTGACGTTCGCAAATTGTTGCAGAGAACATATTTCGCACGAAAGAAACGAGTTATAATCATGTGATTTGAAGATTGGGACATTTTTCCTCCCTCCGAAAGTAGCGTCGATGCGCGCTACAAACTACTGATATTTTGTATCACGCTACTCGCTACACTACACTTTTTTAATGTAGCGCGCTACACTACAAACTACTGGAAAAAGTAGCGGCTACTGTAGTTTCGCTACTTGTAGCGCGCTACTTTCGAGCCCTGAGGGGGTCTGTACACAAATTTAAAGACTATATTTCATTTGTTGGTAATGTTACAACGAACTCTTGCTTATGATGGAGATTCGTATATTTATCGTTAAAATTTTATAAATTAGTTGTGGTTCCTCTTTTAGCTATTTTTAATTCTATCGCGCTTCTAATATTGTAAACGCTGTTTAAATGAATCATAACCAACGTAATTGCGGAGAAAAGCATTATGATTTCATTCATTTAAAAGACTGATTCCATTAACCGATGATTCATATAACCGGCGACCATCTTTATTATAAACTGAAAACCCCCCCTAGAACCGAATTCTGGCTGCGCCACTGGAAAAAGCAATCTACTCTTGCACATGCATTGTGAAATTCAAATTAGAATTTATATAAATTGCTTTGTTTTGAGAACTTTGCATTAACTTATTTTTTTTTAATTTATAACTAAATTTTTGCCGAAACGTTAGTTGAGGCTCACTGTGGAGCCCCGAAAAGTTTTTGGTTTCTGTCTGTCTGTCCGTCTGTCTGTCTGTCTGTCTGTCTGTTCCGCGATAATTGCCGTAAAAATGATCCGATTAGTTTGATTTTTGGTAGGTATGTTGGTGAGATACCCGGAATTAGCTGTATAGTTTTTAGTTACATTTGGTTCATTCGTCCGGAAAATATAGAACATTTCTTTTTTGATCATAATGCTTTCCTATGGGAATTCAGACGATTTTGAAATTTTTCAGTCGTTTAAAATAAAATGTCGCATTTGATTAATGTATTTAAACGGTAAGTTGTGAAGGCTAAAGTTTATCAAGTCAGGTGTTAAATTATTTAAATTGCTTTGAAATTTTGTTTATACATTCGTCAGATTTTTTAAATTAGGTGTATAATATTTGGTGCAATTTTATACCACTGTTCTAATAATATAATACATTTATTTTATCATTTTTTGCAAATATTAAAATGCATTCATTTTTATTTTCCTTTTCAATTTAACCGTAACCTAGCAACCATATTTCAAAGAATATCAAAATGATAAAATTCAAGTTACTCAGACGATTTTGCTGCAATATTTTATTCGCAAAATAAAATATTATTGGAAGATTTTAATATTTTATTGAAATAAATGAGAATTTATTTTGTACAAGTTACCTTTTAACTACTATAGAATGATAGCCGAAACCTTTTTATATGAGATATTACTAATTTTCTGGAAGAGATGTAGATTTTTCGTGGTTGAAAATTAGTATTATTTTAAAAATAGAATGTAATATCTCGTACAATGAGATAGTTAATCTAAAGAAATTAGCGTAGTAAAACGCATCCATACAGCCTGAAATAGCAATATTACTGGAAACTGAGATCATAAAATGTTATCACAAAAATACATTATAGCGCCAAATCAAGGTTGCTATTTAGTGAATTGGCAGTGGGCACGATTATGAATGATTACACAATAGGTTTAAAAGTTTCCAAATAAGCCTATTTTGGGGAGATTTTAGTATGCTATTGCCATCGAATTAGATCAGGATGTACTTAGGTCAAATAAATATTGTACAATGACCATCAAAACTGTTTTTCCGAAACAAAAATTGTAATAATACTAGATTTCTGAAATAGATAAGTGAAATATATAGTAGATTCAGTTTACATTTCCATAAGTTACTTTTGTACACGAGATGTTATTCAACGTATCAATCAGATACGAGTGTTTCGTGATTGGTAAATATTGCTATTTAGGTATTAGGATAACATTAAATTATTTTCAAAATTTTTGCTTATCGTAATAAAACCACTGTGCAGAACGAAATGGAAGATATACTAGAATCATTCACACAAATAATAGGAAATCACGAATATAAATTTAATAATATTACGGAGTGTTCAGCGGGGCTTAGCCCCCCCCTCCCCCCGCCGGAAGAAATGTATTTTTTTAATCTAAAAAATAGAATAAGAAATTCATAAGAATGTCGGAATATTATTGCATAAACCGTGTTTAATTTAACGTTAAAGTTCTGAAACCTTCGAATTATTTTATATGCATATAAATATATATGTAGTAATTTAAATAATTTAATTTGCGGATTGTAAGATATTAAATATTATGAAAAGTGAGTTTAAAAAACATTGACTTTCAGACCTGACGTTGAGGCTCCTGATCTGTAGATTTACTAGTTAATATACAGATTAGAGAAATATACAGACAGGTAGCGAGACGGGTAGAAGAACGGATAGGGAAACAAACAGATTGTAGAGAGAAACGGCAAAAGAAAAGTCTGTGCTTTGACGCAGTAAAGGCGCAGGGGAGGGGGGGGGGGGAGTCTCCTAGAAAATAATCAAGAAGTATTAACTTTGAAATATATACATTTTTTCAATTTCGCCGATATGGAGATTTAATGTAAAATTTATTTTTATAGAAGTAATCGAAAGGTTTTTTTATATACTTTAATAGGAATTTAGGCTACAATTTCGCAATCAGGTTTGTAGCAAAGCATATTATCAATGTGGTTTGAAGTGTACGAGTTTCTATAAATAGTTATACAAATAAACAAGAAGGAAAATTTTTAAATTCAAATGTAAATATTTGTCACAAAGAAAATATTGCAACAATGAAATTAAATTTGCGTTAAAAACTACGTTTGCTAAAATACGCTATTGGCTGCAAATCCGATTATGTGACTTTTAAAAGCTTGGCGTTTTAAAAAATCCAGATTTTTTTTCTTTCTTTTTTTTTTTTTTAAGTTTTGAGCGATTCCCGCATAAGAAAATGAGATTATTTGCCAAATGTTATAAAAAAAATATGAAAACATAACAGTGTATATGAATTTATATATGATATTTTGTAATTCTATCATTTAATTTGCTCTTTTTCATTATATCGCAATTGTTAACCCTATGTTCTCAGCAATATCACTCAGACTAATCCCTTTGAGGGAAGTCCTAGTATAATTCATCATTCTGGGCAGTTTATTTATAATTTTAATGTTTCCCATAACAGATAAATGAATGCAAGGCGAATAGGGAAAGTTACATACGGTTGAGGGGAAAACCCAGAACTGTTTTCTCCCGTCTTCACTGTTTATAGATAAGTCAAATGTTTGTATAAGTTTATCTGTTAGAAGTCTCTTTCTATCCAGACCCTTGTGCCTACACAAGGTCGTCTGTAGAACGAGTCGAAATGCCGATCGCTATCCTGAACAGAACAGACCTCATACAAAACAAACTCCCCTAATTTTCTGGGTCTCGGACAACTCAATTAACCTGAATATAATATAACGAGGAGAACTTAGCCTGTACAGGCGCTCACTCGTTATTAGAAAAATTAAGTATAATAGCTGATACACAATGTTGCCGAACAGTTGCCGAAAAGTTGATGTCGGTTAAGGGGCTTCCGAGTTGCGATCAACTTTACGCCCAGTCTATATGTGAGTAACCTGTCTTGTAAATATTGAGCCGTTGGGAAAAGTTAAACGTAGTATTAACTACACAAGAAAGAACAATTAAAAATAGAAGAAAAATTAAACAATGGGAATAAAAAAGTAAAGCTATAGAGATTACGGAAAGAGTCTAATAAATGGAAAAAAGTAAAATGGTATAGCTGTAGTTAAAATTAACTACTGAAAAAAGTTGAAAAAGTGTAAAATAGGGTTCGGAACATGTTCAAAAACAGTACATAAATGCCAGGTGGAAAAGGCAGGCAAAGCTAAGCTTTAACAAAAATAGCACTAAAAGAACAAACATATATATTATTTACAAAAATTTTTTATTTATAATTATATTTTATTATTATTTTGTATAGCATAGGAGTAAGATATATAAAAGTAAGAGAGAGAAATTTGCAGAATGGTGAGCACTAATGATCATAATTAATAATGCAAGAATATTTTGGACGCTTGCGGTGATGTGGTTCGAATGCGTCATAATCCGGCAATTCTGCGATTATATCATTAGGGAGGTCATATAAATTTTCATAAAATTTTTTGGCAAGGTGGTTGATTCTTTTACTTAATGTGGTACTTTTGAGGTCTCTGCGAACAGTGCTATTACGGAGATAGCGAGAGGCATTTCTGACAGTACGCAGATTTTTGTTATGAAGTTGGCTGAGGTTTTTCATGGAGGATTTGCAGATATAGCCCCAGACCGGACAGGCGTAGGTCATAATTGGTAAAATGCAGGAATTATAAAGGAGAAGTTTGTTATGGATAGCCAGTGTTTTACTATTAAGAAGAGGTTTTAGTGCAATCATAGCTCCAGCGACTTTCCCCCTGATGGTGAGGATATGTTTTTTGAAAGAAAGTCTTTGGTCAAGGGTGACCCCCAGGTACTTTGCTTCATTAGTCCAAGGTATAGTGGTATTATTAATGGTTATTCTATTGGGATATGTTAGTTTTCTAGAGAAATAAACAGCAGCAGTTTTGTTTTCATTGATTTTAATGCGCCATAGGTCGCACCAGTCTAAGAAGGCATCAATGTGAGTCTGTAGGTACCTGTAAAGTGTGTATGGGTGATGAGAGTAAGCGTAGATTGTAGTGTCGTCCGCATACAGTGCAAGGTGGGTGTTAAGTGAACGAGGAATGTCGTTAAAGTATATGTTGAATAACAAGGGTCCGATGACGCTCCCTTGGAGGATGCCTGCTAAGATACGGAAAATGCTAGAAAGAATGTTGTTAATGCGGACGCGAAAAATGCGATCGCTAAGGTAAGAGATACACAATGTTGCCGAACAGTTGCCGAACAGTTGATGTCGGTTAAGGGGCTTCCGAGTTGCGATCAACTTTACGCCCAGTCTTTATGTGAGTAACCTGTCTTGTAAATATTGAGCCGTTGGGAAAAGTTAAATGTAGTAACTACACAAGAAAGAACAATTAAAAATAGAAGAAAAATTAAACAATGGGAATAAAAAAGTAAAGCTATAGAGATTACGGAAAGAGTCTAATAAATGGAAAAAAAGTAAAATGGTATAGCTGTAGTTAAAATTAACTACTGAAAAAAGTTGAAAAAGTGTAAAATAGGGTTCGGAACATGTTCAAAAACAGTACATAAATGCCAGGTGGAAAAGGCAGGCAAAGCTAAGCTTTAACAAAAATAGCATTTAAAAAGAACAAACATATTTATTATTTACAAATTTTTTTTATTTATATTTAAATTTTATTATTATTTTGTATAGCATAGGAATAAGATATATAAAAGTAAGAGAGAGAAATTTGCAGAATGGTGAGCACTAATGATCATAATCAATAATGCAAGAATATTTTGGACGCTTGCGGTGATGTGGTTCGAATGCGTCATAATCCGGCAATTCTGCGATAATATCATTAGGGAGGTCATATAATTTTTCATAAAATTTTTTGGCAAGGTGGTTGATTCTTTTATTTAATGTGGTAGTTTTGAGGTCTCTGCGAGCAGTGCTATTACGGAGATAGCGAGAGGCATTTCTGACAGTACGCAGATTTTTGTTATGAAGTTGGCTGAGGTTTTTCATGGAGGATTTGCAGATATAGCCCCAGACCGGACAGGCGTAGGTGATAATTGGTAAAATGCAGGAATTATAAAGGAGAAGTTTGTTATGGATAGCCAGTGTTTTACTATTAAGAAGAGGTTTTAGTGCAATCATAGCTCCAGCGACTTTCCCCCTGATGGTGAGGATATGTTTTTTGAAAGAAAGTCTTTGGTCAAGGGTGACCCCCAAGTACTTTGCTTCATTAGTCCAAGGTATAGTGGTATTATTAATGGTTATTCTATTGGGATATGTTAGTTTTCTAGAGAAATAAACAGCAGCAGTTTTGTTTTCATTGATTTTAATGCGCCATAGGTCGCACCAGTCTAAGAAGGCATCAATGTGAGTCTGTAGGTACCTGTAAAGTGTGCAGGGCCGAAACTAGGGGGGGGGCAGAGGGGGCACGAGCCCCGGGCGCCAGCAGAACAGAAGGCGAAGGGGGCGCCAAATGCAGGTTTTGTTTGTTGTTTGATATAGAAATGTATATATATATGAAATTTGTATAAAAAGTCTCGCAGCCGGAAAATCCAAAAGAAAAACTGAACCAAATGCATTAAAATAGACAAATAGATAAAAAGATTCGTCTACAATACAAGATAGCAAATGAATAAAAAACGAACTGTTTTAGGCTATTTTCTTTCTCCCATTCCAAATATATCCCGTCTATACCGTCTATCATTTAAATCTCTTCCTGTGGTTTAGGAGAATCACTAACATTTTTCAAGGTCAGTCCCTACTCATGTCTGTATATGACACTGTTCAACGTCGTCTGGACACGGTATTGCACTGTCCAGCATGGATAATTAGCAAACGATTCCCTCACTTTGACCTTTCTATTAGATAAAAATATTCCACGAAGGCTGTTCTATTTTTTCCCTTTTCTCACAGCATGGAGCTTTCTTCTTTTTCCATTTTGTCATGGGTGAGGGGTGACTGCCGTGGACAATAAACACAAATTGGGGGATGAATGCCCAAAGTAAAATTCTCAGTAAAATCTTTTTCTTTTAAGTATAGCATTTGTAAAGGTACAGTAAAAAATCAAATCTCGTACAGGGCGCCACCCTGGCTTTATCTTCCAAAAAGTTTTTTACTCGTCTTTTTGCGAAAGCTTTCTAAGCGTTTTGCCGTCCTTGGCGGCAACTGGAATATGCTGGCCTGTTACTTTTGCTAAAATTACTTTTTCATCCAGATCCAATCTAGTATTATTAGAGGGAGCGAGGTTGGGCGACTGCTTGGGATACTAAAAACAAATAATATTTGAAAGGATAATTTGAAAAATACGCAACATAAAACTCTTTGTTAAAACTTTTTTTTTGAAAAAGAATGTCATTTGTAAGGGTGCAGGGAGAAAACCATACCCAAGTTGCTATGACTAATAAAACCGCAGCCGCCCCAGCCTTTATTCTCCCAAATTATTTTCTCGTCATTTGGCCATTTTCAGATAAATGAAAAATGCCGCCATACCATTTGTTACAATTACTTTTTTACATACAAATCCGGCTTTAAAGGGCGCGAGGTTGGCTATTACTAACGACACTAAAAACTAAGGAGATAAAACATATGCAAGATAAAATAGTAACCTCTCCTCCCCCCCCCCTTTTTTTTTTAAGAATATAGCATTTGTAGAGACGCAGAAAAGAACCTCGCACAGGGTGCCATGGCTAATAAAGTCGTCTTTGCAAAAAAAAAAAAAATGTTTTCGTCTTTTTGCCATTCTTACGTGTTTTGCGTGTCACGCAAATTATATACAATATTGAAGCACAAATTATTATAAATAAAATATAATTGTATAATTTTTCTGGTGTGAGTAGAATAAATTTTAATGTTGTTTTTCGATTTTTGATAAGCACAACAACCTACAACAGCATTCTGTTTCATTCGTTTAATGGATTTTTTTATATAAGTGCTTTGTTTTAACAGACACAGGCACGATAGAAATTTACTTACTTCACTGTTGTTCATTTTTGTAAGGCAATTTTTTTATCCATCAAATTTAAACTAACAACAATACCATTTACAGTGTACTCTACTATATCTAAAAGTTTATGCAAGGCCTTTTAAAAAATGGCAAATACCCATACTACAGTGCCTAGAAGTACTTCTAGGCACTGTACCCATACAGTAATATAAGCATAGGATCACAACAAACAAATGTTGTGTGCTAGTCATTTTTTGCATGCATATTTGAAATCAGCCACACAAAGTTTTAAACATCCACTTCTATTAATCATAATGGGGAAGCTAATGTTTGTTGACTACTGTTAAAAACAGATTTAAAATTAGTTAATTTTTATTTTAAAGGACGGGTACACTGAATTTATTCCTCTCATGATGTTTATCCATAAACTAAACATTGTTTTGTACACGGTGCGTTTAAATGTACCACAAACATTTAATAGAATTTTTCGCCTTATTTAACCGCACGAAAATATCACAAATTCTGTGCGATCACGTTTCTACGCCTTAAATATTAAATAGCAAAATTCAACTGACTGACAGATTCTGAAGTATCGAATTCCTTGGAAGGGAGGGAGTAGAATGGAAACTATCCCTTCCAGCCTTTTCCAAATGGCACCCTTGCTACCGATTTAGTTTTAATATATGTAATGCACAGTTTTCGGAACTTTACGATTAGTACGAACTGACCGAGTTCTAATTATCGCAAGTACACTGTATATACATTCATTTATTCGAAAGTTATTAGTAAAATCATGCATGTAGTGGTTTCTGGTCATGCTGTACTTATTTGTTCTTGTCTATTATTCAATTTTCCAGAGAGGTTAGCACAAATCTTGTATGACAACAATAAGCAGACAAAAAACTGATGTTGTTTCTCCTTTTAATCCTATAAAATTCGAATTAAAAAATGGCAGTGGTTCTGCTTTTTAGTCGATTCAAGTCTGTCAAAAGCGATGGGTGAAATGAGAAGCATTCTCTTAAATTTAGATTTTTATAAAATTTATTTAAAACTACACACTAATGAATAATTTAGTGAGATTAATTAATTTGTTAATGACAAATTAGCGAAAAAATATGCATTACCTTAAATTTAATGCTTCCTATGCATTACCTATACTTAGCCAATGAACCCCCAAAACTAATCGGGGAATTGTGAACCTATAAACAAAATTTGAAGCAAAACGATTATTTCTGTCAACAGTTATCGCTTTACGTACATACAAAACCGGCGGTGTATGTACACTTACCTTACGTACATACAGAACATTAGGTGTATTCGTACACCTAAATTTACAGGTGTATTCGTAAATGTATGAAATTTGTTAGTTATATTCAAATACCAAACTAGTCGGATGTGCCAATCCTAAAACTTTCTTCTATGTCAGTCATGTTAATTCTTCAAAATTCGCTATTACATCGTCAAAAATATCAATATTTTTCGTCATTATGTTGTACGTCAGCTGCTTGCGAATCGTCGGGTTACCGGGATGCGATCAACTGATCTATAATACTAAACTACGAAAAGTCCTTCTGGCCAGAACAGACAGGAACAGATAGCCTCCCTATTCCTTGGTTATACGATTTTAGCTAATCTTACTGGAAAACACGAAGGTAAAATTCGTGGAACCCAATGAAAGAAAATTCAATCCCAGTTCTCGTCAACATTGAATTTGAATGAGAATATTGCCAAATTAGTCCTCTACAGTCAAGTTGGCTTCATTTACGGCAACCTGTTTGGGTCGCCAAATTTGGCGATACTTCGCCAACTGTCGCCAAGTTTGGCGAGAATTTGACGTTGGCGAATATAAATACTAGTATTAAAAAATGCTCCGAAGAGCACCAAAAAAGGTTAATATGTTTAAGTATGAAAAAGGGTTGGACAAGTGCTTCTAATTGAGCATGAGAAATGAAAGGGGTTCCTTCTTGGCTGCAGCTCACTGTCAATGCCAACTTTTGAAAAAATCATAATCGCGCTTTTTCATATAAAAGAAATTTGCGGTACTGTAGTAAACCTTTCCAACTTGCTTTATATGTCAACTGCACTGTTCTACTGTTGTACTGGGCGTGCGTCTGCAATGCAACTTTGTACAGTGCACTGTGTACCATCATTGCTCTACAGACTATACTACACTGTACACTCCTATTATACTTTTGAGCCTCAATGCACGTCCGCAGTGTTCTTTTGTACTGCCGTATTAAAGGTATGTGCGCCTAATGTTCGTTTATAACTTACATATGCATTGCTGTACTGCATATTGCATTGTGGAGCCACAGCCACTTGCATATAATTTCAGTCAATGAATGCATTATACTGTAATGCGTGCATATGTGAAATTGTTCCTGTTCAGAATGCTGCAACACTCTGCACTGCAATACAAATCAATTTTCTGCGCAGTTCTACACTGCAGGCATGCTTGGTAGCACTGCATGAGTGTGATACGCTGCAGGAACTAAGGTTTTTGGTACTATGTCACCTTACATTCATGTCTAATCAAGCTACGTCTTTACTGGCTACGTCTTTAAACTATACAATTTTATCGTAACTGTGAGTGATTTCATTTATATGGAAAAAGTGCGAATATGATTTTTTCAAAAGTTGGCATTGACAGTGAGCTGCAGCCAAGAAGGAACCCCTTTCCTTTCTCATGCTCAATTAGAAGCACTTGTCCAACCCTTTTTCATACTTAAACATATTAACCTTTTTTGGTGCTCTTCAGAGCATTTTTTAATACTAGTCATTTAAATTTTTTGATAAAAACTAAAGTTTTTTTAATATCTTGAAAAGCAAAAAATTTTGCTATTGTCAAAATTTTATTGTTACATTGTTTTCACAACACTTGCCAAATCGTTGACTGTTCATCGCCAAAGTAGCATTTTTTCATGTCTACCTGATCTCTCAAATGTCAGGGGACCGTCACATCAATAATTAAATGGTGGTTTTGCATAGCTCATAAAGAAACTGGATTCTATAATTGTCTCGGTCGTATCCATGGACTGTTTCTGCTGCACTGAAGTCGCCTGCTATAGGCTGAGTTGTTCTATCAGTGGTATCTTTCCTTACTACTCTTCTTAGCCTTTCTTAAAATCGCTGAATGGGGCCGAATATTAGGTTCTGATAATTATAGTAACGATCACTTCAGTGATGATGCTATAAAAATTGAGTTTTGATTTTGCATCGTTATTTGGTGCATGAGACTGTTATTTTGGAAAGTTATGCCGCGATATATATTTTTGTATGTATATAACACAATGTATATAACTCATTGTTAGCTCACTGTATTCAAATTCGTACCAAAAATTTAATGTACCAACACCACCAAACAATTGTTTCACTTTTTTTTAAGGGAGTTCCTGAAATCAAAATTGGGCCTTTACGGGTGCTAGCTCCAATAAATACCTAAACAAAATAATGTTTTTGCCACCAAAACAGTAATCTCGCTTGTGTTTACAACATTCGCCATATCGTTAGCTGATCATCGCTAAAGTACATTCGAAACCATACTGCACTCATCGATAATTACTAAATCCAATGATTTCCATTTTTGTTAAATAATTTCAAATCGTCAGAATTAAGCTTAAATTATTCTGCTTCATTCGTATGTTGAACGGGAAATTTGAAAAACGTGTGAATTGTAATTCTTCCAATGCTGAAGGCAGCAATTCTCGTTGGTGCTAGTACTGCAGCAGCATCATTAATGTGATTACTCATTAAACGAACTTTTTGACTGAGTAATTAAATTAGAAAGATTTTTTCTCTACCAGCAACTACGCGTACAATCAGATTTATGGGTGGAATAGACGGGTCTTTCTTTTGTTCTTCTATGTGCTTTATAATTGATTAGAATATTTTCCTTTGGTCAGCATTCATTTTTTTTTGTTCAATTTATCTTCATTAATAATAATTTCCTGGTGAGTTTCAGTGTTATCAGAATCTGCGGCTATCATATCAACGTCTTCATTTGGTTCTTCGATATTTTAAAGCTGGTTGTGCAAATCACTTTCTTGTTGCAACTTTTCAGCCAAGTCGATTGCAGCTTGTAATCGTTGTTTTGTTTCGCGACATTCTTCCATCTCTGAAATTTTTTTCACATTGTGCTCAAAGGATTAACGGTAGAGTTTAAATTCTCCCAATAGGTCTTCTTCGTTTTGCCAAGGCTTGAACAACATCAGCAAAGAATGATGATAGTACAACTCAATTCCAGCGTCTGTTTTCGTGTTATGATAGGGCGTTTTCAAAACAACTGGTTTCAAAAGTTTTCCGAACCAACTGAGGTTCTTTTTTAATTCGTAATATTCTACAGACTTTGGTTTATTTCGTTCGTATTAGTACCTAGTGGCCAATTCGTATAAACACATGTTTTCCAATTTGTTCGGGTAATAATCATCAATAAAATTACGACAGTAAATTTCAGTAGATCGTTCATCCTCTTTTGCCAATAAAACCAAATCATAGTGACTTTCAGTTTTCTTCGTCGGTCTTTTTTCATGCTGGTATTTAAGTATTGCACAGCATCCCATAAATAGAAACATTTATGGCCAAGAATTTTGTCTACGGCTTCGTAACTTCCAGTTTTTCGACTAATCAAGTTTTATCTAGCAAAAGCGCGTAATCTGGCACCGAGACTTTTGTTTTCGTCAATGGTCTTCCAAATCTCTTCCTTACGATTTTTTTTTCCGGTTTGGTTATATAACGCGTAATGTAACGATTTAACACCAAACTGGATTCTCCAACAAACTGGATGTCAATATTGGCGGCTCACATGAACAAATTTGCGGGATTATAATCATTGATTCAAGTTTGTTTTTCTGATCGTTTCAAACCACATAACATTGTAACATGGTGTCCACCTTTTCGAGATAAAATGCAGTCTTTAACAGAATTTAAAGTTCAATGTTTCACCAAACCATACATGAAAATTATGTGTAATAATATGCAGCGTGATTATGGCACATTATTCATGACCGTTTAGATGATAATAATGATAGATTTTCTAATATTCCGTAATCGAGTCTACAGACAATGTTAGCGAGAAACAAAAAAATGAGGTACTTTTCGGCTAGCTGGGAGTCAGTGTAATATATATGTATGTATGTATATATATGTGTGTGTGTATATATATACTTCACTGGCAGCTGGTTAACCGAAAAGTACCAAAAGATATTATAGCAACAATATGGATACAGTGTAAATGTGGATATGATTGAAGAATTTTCACAAGGTCGCAACAACCACATCAAACATTTATCGCCAATAAGAGCCCACTAAATCTACCGGCACAGGATTTTTCCCTTTATTGTATAACAATTATTTGTTTTCTTATTTTAAGTATACATTTGTGTTTTAATTTTAATAAAATAGTGCTTAAAAGTCTGTAAGTCTGTAATTTTCAAATGTTATATTTTTCAAATGCTCACTTTCGTTTCAACATTGTTGTTTTTTTTTTCAAGTGTTTTGATTCACGGGAATTTTATTTTGCGCTTACTATTACGCTTGGCGACAATGGTTTTTGTATAACGGAAAAGTACCGAAAAATATTTTACATTCAATAAATAACAAATCACAATGTTCGGCACGGTTTGCATGACAACACGATTTGTAGACAACATCTGCTCGGTCAGGGTTGAAATAATTGGCGCATTAGTAAACATTTTGGCATGGTGTTGGTATAACGGAAAAGTACCAAAATAAAAGATACAGCACAAGCTGTACAGGAACGACTTAATAACGACGACATTGAAAATTGGGTTCTTCTCTACCATCCCGTCGACCACTTTTCATAACAAAATACTATCGCCAACTCAAAGATTAAACGCCAAAAATGCAGTCCCATTTACTTGATGTCAGAAGCATTATACGTGTTTGTTATGTCATCAAGTGGTTTTTAATTCGACATTTGCGTGTATTATTCATTATGATTTACTGACTTATTAGTTATTTCATTAATTAAAATAACAATTGTGTCCGTAAATTCTTATATTTTATTTATTTATTTATTTTGATATTCCAATGGCAACGATACAGATAGATTTTCTATTGTAGATAGAAGAAAGCAAAAATATAGCACAGTTTCCTATTTACCTCATAAATCAAAGAATCTCTTTGAAAAGTTAAAGAAAAAACCTTTTAAGAAGATTTACAATACTCGACATTAATGGAAATGTCCTCGTGAGGGAGCCATTAGTTATTATTAAAAATATATGACATATATGAGAAAATTTAAAACTTTGTTCCATTTTTCGTCGTTTAAAGGGTAATGTCTGCAAATTCCATGCATTTCCGATTTAAATGACTTAGTGATGGTCAACATATTTGCATTAATGAGTGGGATTATATTACTTTTCTTTTTCTGGGAAGGGAGTGGAGGGACACACCCTTAATATGTATTTGCATTTAAAAATATGTTTTTGTATAGAAACATATCATTCAAAAGGGATCATGACTCCTGCAACCCTCTCCTTGCATTTGACTTTGAAAACAAAAATAATTTAGAATTAATTGGTGGCAAATTGAGTCATCGAGGGCAGCTAAAATTTTATTAAAACTGATTTGCATTATTTAACAGAGTTTTAATTCATCTGCCAACATAAATCAGAGAATGAAAAATTGTTTCCACGAAAATGTATGATGTAAATAATTGAAATATCTATCTAAAAAGTCACCGTTTGAAAATACTGTTACCAATAAAAATTGTTTCATAACGAAAAAAAAAAAAAAAAAAAAAAACTAATACGTTAGTTTTTTTTTTTCTGAATTTTTTTAGAAAATTAACCATAACTTGAAAGTGAAATTTTTGTAGTTTTTTCTAAAAGTTAAAAACGAATAATAAGATTTAAAAACTTGTCAATGATTAACAGAGACCTTTCAGGTTTCAGCTCGCTGTGTTAACCAACATAAATCGAAAAAGTCCTTTTTTATAGTGAAGTAACTAGAACTGTAATTTAGCACACAAAATTATTTAGAAGTAACACAATTACAATTATTGCTCTCATTATCTCAGAACAAAAATTAACTTTGTATCATATTTTTAATTAATATATATATATATATATATATATATATGTATGCCCTATTTGTTTTTCTAGTAAGAATAAATTATAAAGATCTAAATTCGTCTCTCACTGCACACATTTTTAAACTGGGTTTTAAATTTGCATCTGCTGTAACTGTAACTATACAGAAACAAGAATACTACTAATAACAATCTAAATTATAAAGCACAGAAATGTCCACTTCTCCGTCACCGTCCCCCCACTTCCATTGCACACAGTTTAAATCCATATTGCTACTTACTAAAAAAAATAAACAAATAAATAAAAATGTGCTCTATTTGTTATTTTGTTGTAACAATAAGAAATCAACATCTAACTACCCTTCACCCCCATCTCTCTCTCATTCGTAATACGAGCTATAAAAGTTATTATACATATCTGGCGCAGAACTTCGTTCATTTATTTAACTTTAATTTAGTAATAAGAGTTTAGTACATTTGGCAAGCCCTTCTGCTGATAAAACACATAAACCGGCTCTCAGAAAGATACGGACGGAGAGAAAAGGCCCTGTTTGATTTATTGGGTTATTTGTTGAAGTCCACCACAGAATCGCCGCCAAATGAAAAGGCAAAGTAGCTATCAAAGATGGATATACAATGTATTCCGTGTACTTGACTTTGGTAGCTATCAGCTGGCGAGCGTACCCTCTGCCAACCCAACCCCAACGAGGGATACTTTTAATGAAATCTTTCCTGAGATTTGGCAATATTGATTGCTCAACAGTGTGTGCAACCAATAGCCAGATGTAGCACGTGATTGTTTCGAGCGTCTTCAAAGAAAGAAATCTAAACGATATTAATTTAAAATGCTTCTTTTTAATATATACGGTGTGAGTTTTATATTAAAAAATTGTTTTCATTATTTGAAAAGTATAAGAGCATAATGCATACAAGATTACATTTTCAAAAATGAAACAAAATAAAAAGGCGAATTGTATGCATTCGCTGCAATACCTTTTAAATTCGTATTTTAACCAAAGATGAAATTTATGTATAATTAGAATTTTCGAAATCTGCATTGAATTTAATATAAGTCTGTATTTCACCAGTTTTACAGATTTATTTCTCTATTTTCATATCGTAAGAAAATCCAAAGAATTCATTTGTATTTTAGGAAATATGGCTTTCCTTTTAAGTAAAAAAAACAGATGGTGCTGAATAGAATGCCGTTAACATACGTGGCTGGAATAACACAGGGTCGCCATTTGGGAGATTGGTTTGTTGGTGTGGGGATATTTTTCTGATCTTGAAGCAATTAGTACAGGAATAACACAGGGTCGCCATTTGAGAAATTCGTTTGTTGGTGTGGGGATATTTTTCTGATCTTGAAGCAATTAGTACAGTTTTATTCAGGGCCGAATTTTAAAAGGGCGGTGTCCGATTGGTAACGGATTCGGTCAATCCCATGTCTATGTCCAGGTTGCGTAGAGATGCTTATTTATCGAAAACACTATATTCGAATAGTAAACTTCTTCTTGCTTAGTTGAATGATTCTTCGATGATTACTATTCGGAAATAGTTGTACTTAAAATCAAAAGCTACTCTGCACACTGGCGACCCAAGCCAACATATGCCGATGTCCGTATAATCATAAAATTTAAAATGTATACTTTTAGATTACATCTCTGTGTAGAATAGAAGGCAATCAAAATAATGTGTACTTAAGAATTGTGTGTACACCAAACGGATGTCAACTGCATCTTAACCCATTTTCGGCCAAAGGTGCGTAAACGCATCATTTCAATAAATATATTTTTATTAACACTGTGACTTGTATTTTTCACTAATTTTATTTTTCTGCTATTTTTAAGGGTTCTGGAGACATCTATAAAATATTAGTAACTCAATTGAAGTAATCACTTTCTGTTGAGAAATTTTCAAAATACGCTGGTTTTTTACTTGAAACGGTTATTGACAAATTTGACTTTTTGAAAATGTATAATTATTCCTCTTGAGATTAATCATATGTTTTTATAATGAAGTAAAGTTGCAAGTTCTGTAAATAAAATAAAAATAAAACAAATGCCATAAGAAAATTTAATTTTTTTTAATTTAAATTTAATGGTAAATTATTAATGGTAAATTAATAATGGTAACGTCAAATTAAATAAAATATTATTTTTCATGCACGAAACTTTTTTGGTGTCTTAATGAACGTAATTTAAGCAAATTTCAATGCAAATAATACCACATTTTATAAAATTTCTATGCTTGGCCTAAAATTGGTTAATATAAATTTGCAAACAGGTAAGAGCCTCTAAATAGTAAGCGAAATTTTTATATCACCTGTATAAAATTACATAGTTTTAACACCACTTGTTCTAGTGAATGTGAAGTAATTTACTAAAAATATTAATTTATGCTTGTTTAGGGAAAAAAAATAGAATTTAAATTCTAAATTTTTCATTCAGTAGAAAAAAAAAAATATATTTAAAGGATTTCTAAAAAAATTTTAACATAAAAAAAATATAAATGAAAAATGAGCCATTGATATTGCTTATTATTATGAGAAAGTTTGTTTCCTTGATTTTGCTTTGAAAATTATTTTAGAATTTTTTAGAAAGTTTAAACTCATTCTAATTGGAGATGAAATGGACATAATTTCTAAGCACTTCAAACGTTCTTGCTGATGTGGTGTTCTCAAATATGTTTTGATCTTAGATAAACTCCTTTCTCCAAATGCCACAGACGCTTAAAATGCCAAGAAAACCCAAATATAAATAAATACATTTCGAACAGCGGTAAATATATTGTTGGAAACAAAGAATTCAAATTTTTTGAATCATTGATGATAGAAATGGCTTAAGTGCTTCTATTTGCACAAAACATGTATTCAGATCTATATGATACAGTTTTGTGATATTTTTGTGGACCAGCTCTACTGTATCAATCCCATTTGTGAGCTGGTGTACATTTTATGACGTTTTTGTTGAACAAATTTTGTAATTTTCAGAAGAATCCAAATAAATTTGACACTACTGCTTTATAGTATATCATTCGATTAAGCATTGCACTGAAAAGGCTGTTTTTGCAATAGCTACCGCTTGATAATATAGGAATATAATATAGGGATCTATTACTGTATCTAAAATAAATAAATAACATAGAAACATGGACGTATGCAGGATTTTTGTTAGGGAAGGGTCAATGGTACTTACTTCGTACATTCTCATGTTACTTCAAGTTATATCTTTCCAGTTTCAAAGATTAATTGTGTTTGGGGGGGGGGGGGGGGCGGCGGCATCCCTTTTTACGCGTATTAAGTGGGGACGGTCCTGCCGTAGATCCGCTATGCATAGAAATATATTAAAAGTGATTATTTGTGTACAGAGTTGTTTTTCACAGAGGAATTGTTTGATTAACATGGGAGAAAGAATATACAATCTTTGAGCCAGCTCACATAACTAAAAAAATTACTCTGGTTTCGAAACGTGAATTCTTGAGTCCTATGATTCTTCCCGGTGTTTTTTTTCTCTGTCAAGCAATTAAAATCTGCTAAATAGAACTAATATTATTATAAAGTAATTATTACAATTGAGGAAGTAATGGCAAGCAAGGCCGGGGATAAAAGGGATGACAATTGCCGTACTCTGGAATTTCAGATTTAAAAATTTTACTCTGACTATTTTGAAAAATACAATAAATATGCATTCTTATCAAGTAGCTTAAAAAAATGAAACACAAAGAGAAAATGGAACTATGGATTTTTCTAGGTAGAATATATTCACTTGTTTTTCTTTTTATGACCATGTGTTCAAAAACATCATCTTAAAGTGATTTGCAGACAGAGCCTGACTAATGCAGGGCATGCGGAACAGCTGCTCCGGGCCTCCATTTCACCCCCCCCCCCTCTCGAGATTTTTGTTAAAAGTGTGCCAAATTGTTAAAATTGGCCAAAAGTGACCAAAAACATTTTCACAAAGAGAAAACGGTCCCCCCCTTCCCCTCTTTGCTTCTCGTACCGCATGCTCCCTCCCCCAAAAGAGGTACGAGCTACATCATCGGCAAACTAATGATTAAAATTTTATTATAACAACTTAGTCCAATGTTTTCAAGAGAAATTCATTATTGACGTTTTCTTATTAACGAGGTAAGGTAAGACCATTTATGATGACATAAGATATGACATATGATATGCAAAGAGAACGTTTTCAAACAAATACACCCGTCAACCAATCCATCATTTTTTCTACTAGTTTTCTACAAGTATTTTTTTTAAGTTGTGATACCCTGTATACACAATGTGAATGGTATCTGGTACAATATATACCCAGGTAGCACAGCAATATCGGTCCGATATTGCCCAATATCGGGCAATCTTGGCATGCATCGGCGAAGACTGGTCACCTCTTACCGATATTGGCCGATATTGATCAATGTTGACCGATGTTGAATCTGTAATATTACAATTTCTCTAATGTTCGATATTTAAATTTTTAACTTATATATAGTTCTTTTTTAGCAAGGTAGCAGACAGAAAACAATTTTAACGACACTTTAAGTTCTGTAAACCTATGGCAAAAAACTCATATTGGCAAACATCGGGCGACATTGATCAAGATCGGCAGGCTGGGTTGTGCATATGATGACAACTGCAATTCAACCAATCAGAGACAAGCATCCTTTTTCTTCAGATTAAAACATGGCCGCGGTCAAGCGCGCTAGTGTTTTGTGTGAAAATTGTAAACATCTTTAAAGAAGACTCTTTTTACTCTCTAATCGGTATGTATTGCTATTACTTATAATCTGTACTGCTTTTTGAACATTTGAAGATATAATTTTATGCATTTCATGAAGTAACTTTAATTTAAACGTATTTTTTATCTGTTTAAGCCTAACGCTAATTGGTATATATCGTTTAATGTTTCTGTTATTATTTTTTTGATTGATTGTCTTGATTCTAATGAACAATTTTTTAAATTTTGTCATAGAACTAGAATGCGTATAGGTATGCTATTGAAATTGGTATTTTCTATCTCAAATATTTTGTGCCTTTGTGTAGGATGTAGCTTATATATTTACTTTTAAATTTCTTCCTAAAACCATTTTTCAAGGCAATCACAGTGGAATGTATTTTCAAAAATATTTTTAATTTCTCAGTTTAATAAGATTTACATATTTTGTTTGATTTACGATTTTCTGTGTCTGACCTTTCATATTGTCATTTATGTTTTAAAGTTTAAGATAAATAAATTACTGTTCGAGCATACACAGTGCAAAAACAGACAAAAATTACTCACTTTTTTAAGTAATGTACCGATTATGTTTTTAAGTAATGTATTGTAAGTATGTAATTGTATATTTTGTAAAAATTTTTAATATAACATTTTAATTAACTTTTTTTAATTAACTTTTAAAGTAGTTTCTAAATTCAGCACCTCCATCTCAGTAACTTGCATGGTTAACCAGGCTAAGTATTCTATACAGTCTATAAACTCAATACATAGTAGTAGTAGTGCATTTCCCAATCTCCCCCTATAATTATCCTTTTAATACTGGAAAAGTGTTAAAAGTAGAAAATGATATTTGTAGTAAAAGATGTGAGAAATCTTCACTTTTCCGAATGGTCAAATTGAAACTGTAAATATTAGATTTATTTTATGGGGCAATTTGTTTTAGATATCCCTTTTTAAATATTTTTGTTGATCCTAATGTCAGAAATCCTAATGTCGCCCTATGTAATATACAGGCATGAAAGTTCTCAGCTTTTTAGCTGAAAAAAGTTTTTTTTTTATGTCACTTTGGCAGCTTCTGAGACTGATGCAATATTAAAAGGATAATATGAAAAAATCATAACCTGAAAATTAGAGAGGAAGCTTTAAAATGCACTAGTTTTGATATTTGTAGTGAAAGATGCGAGAAATTCTTAACTTTTTATAATGGTATATTGAAATTGTAAATATTAGATTTTTTTATGGGCCAATTCGTTTTAGAGATCCCTTTTTAAAGATTTCTGTTGATCCTAATGTCGCTCTATGTAATATACAGGCATGAAAGTTCTCAGCTTTTTAACTGAAATCAACTTTTTTTTTTTTTTTAAATGTCACATTGGCTGCTTCTGAGACTGATGCAATATTAAAAGGATAACATTAAAAATTCATAACCTGAAAATTTAGAGAGAGAGAGAGGGGGGGGGGGTGATAGATAAAATTGTAATGGTGTACAAATTCCGTGCTTTTAAATTTTCCTTGTAACATGTGCAACATTTAAAATATAAAACAGCAATAAAGAAAGGTAATAATATAAGCTTAAACACTGATTTTAAGATGCATAACAAAATAACTATTAACTATCTGTGCTCAGTTTTTTCTAGCGTTTCCCAGTTTCAGCAAATATTCTTTCAAATGCAAAATAAAGGAGGGGAGGGGGGTTACTAAAATAAGAAATAGAAATAATTTTTTAAAAAGCACTAAACTAATATAATATATATATATATAAATTTTTAACTATTTTGTGCTCATAATGCTTGCACATCATGCAAATTTTGCGATATTATCTCTGATTTTGCTTTAGTGTGTTTTCTTCCTGCAATATTTGTTTCAATTTGAGCAGCTATGCTAATATAGTGCAGGAATTTTAACACGAGGATGTGTTTGAACTTTGAACTCATAATATAGCATATAGCGTGAATAACGGAAAATAGTTGTGAATAAAAACAATAATGGTTTACATATACCTAAATCAATTACATTGTTTAATTTTCACTGATATTTATTTCTGTATGTTATATTGCAATAATAATACTTTCATGCCTGTATATGTATGGTAAGTATGAAAACTTATGGTGATCATGAATCTGCATAACTTAGAAATTTAAACTTTTCAAATCCTATTTAATTTCTGTATGAAATAAATATGCCACACTTATAGCATAAAAAGGCGTCTTATTCCCACCTAAAATTTTAACTTTGCATTATTTAATAATGGAATGATGCTCGCAAGCTAATGTTAAACCAGGGGAGTTTTGTTTAGAAATTTCTCGTTTGCATTTTAATATTTTGAAGTGATTTTTTTACATAAAATATCTGAGGTTGATGTTTATCTGAGTTTCTTTGTACTTTTCTGATTTTAGTTGAATTTTTTTTTTTTTCTTTGAAGACACTTTTAGTTTATATCACTTAAGATATTTCAAAATTATTGATTTTTGTTTTGGTTATTTATTTTTATTAGCTGCCAACACCTTCTCATTACTTAAAGTCAAATAAACATTTTTAATAAGGATTATAACTTAATAAATTTATTATGAAGTAGTAATAATTATTACTTAATAAATTAAATCAAATCTTACCAAATAAAAACAAAACCCATTTTATAATTTTGTCTTACATTATAAAATACTTCATAAATGTTTTGTGCTTACTTGACTGGGGGGGGGGGGGGGGGGACTGTGGAAAATAAAATCTAGTTTTTGCATTATAAATAATTCTTTAACATGTAATCATAATACATTTCACATTTTTCTGTTGATTTGTAACCATTTATCGTTTTTTTTTTTTTTTTTTTTTTTTTTTCCAAGGATCTCAATTGTACCATGCTTTTTGTCATCTGCCAACCTCTTGTGGACAAAAACGGTCATTGAGTCTTCAGAATCATATACTTAAGATACTCTATCGTAAGTATGCATGTTTTGGGATTTTTTTATTCTGATTGTCATAACAATGAAAATGACTGGTCCAAAGTATGTTTATTTGAATTTTAAAAAAACCCAGAAATTTGGCAGGTATATTATTGTAGAATTGTAGTGAATAGTATATATTACGATAATTATCCTTTTAATACTGGAAAAGTGTTAAAAGTAGAAAATTATGTTTGTAGTGAGAGATTCGAGAAATCTTCACTTTTTAGAATGGTCAAAATCAAACATTGTAACACATCATTGAAACACATTAATTGTAAATATTAGATTTTTGTATGGGACAATTTGTTTAGAGATCCCTTTTTAAAGATTTTTGTTGATCCTAATGTCGTCCTATCTAATATACAAGCATGGAAGTTCTCAGCTTTTTACTGAAATCGTTATTTTTTTTTTTTTTTTATGTCATTTTGGCTGTTTCGGAGACTGATGCAATGTTAAAAGGATAACATAAAAAAATAATGCCCTGAAAATTTAGAGAAGGGGGGAGGGAAGATAGATAAAATTGTAATGATGTACAAATTCTGTGCTTTTAAATTTTCCTTGTAACATATGCAACATTTAAAATATAAAACTAATAATATAAGTTTAAGAACTGATTTTAAGATGCATAACAAAATAATTAATATGTGTGCTCAGTTTTTTTTTTCTAGTGTTCCCAGTTTCAGTGAATAGTCTTTCAAATGCAAAATGAAGGTTGGGGGGTACTAAAATAAGAAATAGAAATAGTTTTTAAAAAAGCATTTCTTTAAAAAGTGCTAAACTAATATATATAATTTTTTAACTATTTTGTGCTCATAATGCATGCACATCATGCAAATTTTGCGATATTATCTCCGATTTTGCTTTAGTGTGTTTTCTTCCCGCAAAGTTTGCTTCAGTTTGAGTAACTATGCTAATATAGTACAGAAATTTTAACATGAGGATGTGTTTGAACTTTGAACTCATAATATAGCATGAATAACAGAAAATAGTTGTGAATAAAAACAGTGGTTTCAATTTTAATGTCTTTTAACTTTAATTGCATATTTATGTTACATATACCTAAATCAATTACATTGTGTAATTTTCACAGATATTTATTTCTGCATGTTATATTGCAATAATAATACTTTCATGCCTGTACTATATATATGGTAAGTATGAAAAATTATGGTGATCATGAATCTGCATAACTCAGAAATTTAAACTTTTCAAATCCTATTTAATTACTGTATGAAATAAATGTGCCAGACTTATAGCATAAAAAAGCATCTTAATCCCACCTAAAATTTAAACTTTGCATTATTTAATAATGGAATGATGCTCACAAGCTAACGTTAAACCAGGGGAGTTTAGTTTAGAAATTTCTCGTTTGCATTTTAATATTTTGAAATAATTTTTTTACATAAAAAATCTGAGGTTGATGTCTATCAGAGTTTCTTTGTACTTTTTCTGATTTTGGTTGATTTTTTTTTTCTTTGAAGACACTTTTAGTTTTTATCACTTAAAATATTTCAAAATTATTGATTTTATTTATTTTTTTAGAACATAATATTTTTCCCAACAGACTGTTCATCACTTATTCAGGGGCGCCATTTCAGAACTTTCTTGGGGGGGGCAAAGTTTTTTTTTTAAGGTAGTGGCATACCCCCCCCCCCCCCCCCTCCCCCTCAACCTCTCCGAACGAGAAGCGTTTACTGAATCATATATACAGAGGCAGCAATACTTTTAATACGGAATCTCAAGTGACCTCTGGAAAATTCCGTTTAAGACAGGTTTTCGTCTTAGCAAGTAGAATTTTAAAATATTATGAAAGTTTTCAGTTATAGACAAGTACCGTTTTTTTCAGGTATTCTTTAAGACTGTTAAAACCTTCTTTCTATAAAGCACTTCTGAAGAGCATATGTGTATTACAGTGAAACGTGTCTAAACGAAACGTGTCTATAACATAATTCTTTCTCAAACGGACAAAAAAAATCAAGTTTCGACGAAAAAAACGCAATACAATTATACTTGCTAAGATGGAGATCTGTCTAAAATGGAGATTTTTTACAGTCCTTTTCAACTCTATTTTTGCAGGTTTTACTACAGGGGCACCTTTTCATCAGTTTCTTGGGGAGGGAGGGGGGGGGGACAAAGTTTTTTTTAGAGACAGGGTTTGAAATATCGTGCAGGATTGCCCAAATCGTGCACAAAATAGAAATAGGCCCCACAATAAAAAATGCAGTGTGAGATTTTGCCTGCTTATCTTAACTTCTTTCACAAACATTTGATACTTCTGCGAATATATTTTTAATTTCAGTGGTAGTCCGCGAATTTTTCTTCTTTTTTTTTACGTAAATGCAATTCGTCAACCGATCGCGGTAAGCATCGCGAATTTTACGCATTGGAATTAGAAAAAAATAGTTAATTTGGCAAAATTGGTCGCTGAAAAAATCGTTAATTTTTTAAAACGACCGTGGAAAAATATTGAGAATTTCGCCAAAGATCACTGAAACAAATAGAGATGTTTGTCAATCGAACGCGGAAAAATCGTGAATTTAGTATAACTAATGCGGAAAAATATCGCGAAATTCGTCAAAAGATTGAACAACAACAAATAAAATCGCTAATTTAGTCAAACAGTCGCGCAAAAAAGGGGAATTTCGTCAAAGATCGTGCAAAAAAAATCTACTTTTGTCACTCGGCTGCGGAAAATGACTTCCGAATTTCAACAAACGATCGTAGAAAAGAGTCGCGAATTGCGTCAAAAGATCGCAAAAACAAATAGCGAATTTCGTCGATCAATTGCCAAAAAAAAAATCGTGAATTTCGACAAATGGTGGAAAAAAATTAGTCAACGATCGGAATTTCGTCAAAGATTGTGCAAAAAAATAGCATTTTTTGTCAGTTAGTTGCGGAAAAAGACTCCCGAATGTTAACAAACGATCGTAAGAGTAGCGAATTACGTCAAAAGATCACAAAAACAAATAGCAAATTTCGTCGATCAGTTGTCAAAACAAAAAAAAAATCGTAAATTTCGACAAATGGTGGAAAAAAATTTGTTAACGATCGGAATTTCGTTAAAGATTGTGCAAAATAATAGCAATTGTTGTCAGTTGGTTGCGGAAAAAGACTCCCGAATGTCAACAAACGATCGTAGAAAAGAGTCTCGAATTTCGCCAAAAGATGGCGAAAACAAGCAGCGAATTTCGTCGATCGGTTGAAAAAAAATGTCGCGAATTTAGACAAAGGATTGAAAAATCAATTCCGTCAGTGATTCACAGAAAATAGCGAAATTTAGAAAATTATCACCAAAAAAACAATCACGAAAAAAGTCGTGAAATTCAATCGGTCACGAGATAATCACCACACGAACACCATCAAGAAGTTACGAAATTTGCAAATGTTGTAATCCATATGTATAAGAAAATTTCCATTAATGGTTTTCTGTCAGTAAAAATTGAAATAATGGCAGAAAATGATGTCCGCAGTCATTTTCTGCCTTCCTCTTCAGACTATGATCTAAATTTCATACAATTCAGAAATCTGCAAAGCCCTTGGTCTCAGGTCCCTTGCTCCTGCATTGGGTGGGGCTAGGGCTCCTTTAATACATAGGTATATATAGAAGCCTTAGGTGGGGCAACACGATCCAATCAGCAGTACGGATCGAGCCGGGTTGACGCGGCTTATTTTCGCTGCGGGTCAGGTTGATTTGGAACATTTGACTACGGTTGGGCATAGATGTCCCAGTGGATTATTTTTTATTCTATTAGTACAACTTTTTCAAATCTGTCATACACTTATATTAGGATATTTTCAAGAGAAATCTGTCACATGTCACAAGGATTTTTTTTTGGAAATTGTAGAACGATTAATGCAAAATTAGTAGTCAATCCTCACCCGTTATCAAAGGGTTAATTGTTTCGGATTCAAGTTGGGTTTTCACTATTTTGAGTTGGGTTCGTGTTGCCCGAGTTTTCAAAGAAATACTAAATATTTTCAGATGAAAAAAAATAATTTTTCTACATAAAAGATAAAATTGTTATTAAAGATATAATTGTAGTCTACACTTTTCCAAATCATATTGAAATATGGATTAATTTTCTTTCATTTCGGGCGGGGTTGCGGTCAATTAAATTTTTTTGGACGTTTCCGGGTTTACTGGAAATTAGTTCTGCATCGGCTACCCGAAATGCATTTCGTTTTGGGTTTGGTTGATTCTTTTTTTTTTTTTTTTTTGCGGGTCGAGTAAATTTTATACGCTTCGGGTTATGTTTTGACTCTTTCGAATCGGGTTCGAGATGAACCGATTATACAAAAGGAGGTTCTGAATAATTTTCAAATGAAAAAACTATAGTATATTTGAATATTAATGGGTGTATATATGTGTTATTTTTTGCACATAAGCGGTAAACTTGTAGATTACTTTTCCACAAATGTATTAAAATATACATTCATTTTCTTTCACTTCGGGGGTTCAAGTATGAATATTTCGGATTCGGCTTGAAGTCTATCGGATTAAAGTCAGGATTCGGGTCGGTTACAACCAAATCTGGACAGGACTCTAGTGTTAGGCTGTGAAGATTTTTAAGAGCATACTGTATATATAATATCATTTAATAAAGCAAATGATTTAATAGCATTATAACGATTGGAGTAAATATAATGTGACACTAATAAAACAAAATTAACAAATCATATAATTAGGAAATTGAATATACACCCCCCCCCCCCCCCCCCTGCAAACGAAAAAAAAATAAAAAAATTCCCCTTAAATTTTTGGCTAAAGAGAAAATTTATCACTGAAATTCTAGCCTTGGGGATAACGAGTTTTCTTTTAATACTGCTGTACACAGCTCAGAAACAATTCATATATTTTTTTTCTCGCATATATTTCTAAAACTAGCCAAAATACTCATTAATAATAAATGTCCCACTTATAGAATGTCGCAATAGCAAGGCTTTAGAAAACATTTCAATGTTTAAGGCGGAGGGGGGGGGGGGATCTAAATCTACAATTAGATTTTTAAAAAAACATCAATTTCGGAAAGGTAGTTTTAGCCCCCTGGGTTCCTTCCTTCCCTGTCAACATATTCAGTTTTGTGGGGAAGGATATATCAACAGTTTACATTTGTATTTATAAAAGAGATATAGTTAAGATTATTTTCAAAGAGTGAAAATATTCTTTGACCTTATTTGAAGGAGTAAATTTAGCTTTAAAGATTGCCAGTGCCGAAAAAAAAAAATTGTGTTTTCAAGAAAGAAGGTGGGAAGGAGGAGAAACATATTATTCTAAATTGTACTTCTTAACATATTCAGTCATAAAATGTGGATATCAAGTAGGGGTGCACAACATTTATAAGAGGTAGACCAGTCACAAAAATGAATGGATTGTCATGAGCCAAAATCCGTAGTGTGGACAAAATTTTGTTTTGGGGAAGGAGGAGGAGGATCGGCCTAAAAGTTCATAAAAATGCTAATTTTAAAAAGAGGGTTAGCCCCCTATACTCAACCACCTCCTTAGTCAACATGACCCAATTCAGTTGGCAAGGATGGAAAAAATTTACAATATTCGCAGTTTTTCCCTAGTCATTGACGAAATTCCTGATTTTTATGCGCCCGTTCGGCAAAATTTACGATTTTTTCGCGCCCGATCAGCGAAATTTATGATTTTTTCGCACACGATCGGTGAAATTTATGATTTTTTTCGCACACGATCGGCGAAATTTACGATTTATACGCACCCGATCGGCAAAATTTGCGATTTTGACGTGCTCGATCGGCAAAATTTACGATTTTTACGCGTCCGATCGGCAAAATTTATAATTTATACGCACCCGATCAGTAAAATTCATGTTTTTTACTCGCCCGATTGGCGATATTCGAGATTTTTACGCACACGATCGGCGAAATTTACGATTTATACGCATCCGATCGGCAAAATTCGCGATTTATACGCACCCACTCGGCAAAATTCGCGATTTTTGCGGGCCCGATTGGCAAAATTTTCGACTTTTACGGGCCCGATCGGCAAAATTCGCAATTTTTACGCGTCCAATCGGCGAAATTTGACGAAATTCGCGATTTTTACGCACCCGATCGGCAAAATTGGCGACTTTTTCGCATCCGATCGGCGAAATTGATTCCCGAGCCACCAGTAAACTCATCGCCGGCCACAGGTTTTGCATCCCTAGTCTAGCCTGTGAAAACTGATAAATTTTCTGAAATTTCAGATTTCTTGGGGGGGGCGGTTGCCCCCCCCCCAGCCCCCCCGAAATGGCGCCCCTGCACTTATTAGTCTTGAATCAGTAAGTTCAGACTTAGATTCAGAATGAAGAAATCAAAAAAATTAAATTAATAAATTGTTAATTTTATTAAACATTAAATTGATTTGCAGAACATGTGACACAATATTTATGTGCGCAGAAAATTTTTGGTTTTATATAAGTCTGCTGATTGATGAATTTTGCTATTTTTTACATGAATGATTGAAGAATTTTGCAGGATTTTTTTTTTATGATGTTAGGCTGACAAACTTTGCACTTTTGTGGTGATGGACTGATGAATTTTGTACTTTTTTACTAAGACTGAATGATAAATTTCATTGAAATTGAGAATTTGAAATGTTCTGTAAAGAAGCTCATTGTTCTGCGACATACATCACACTTTTAACCATATTCTGCTTTTGGTAAAAACTACTTTCTAGGGAACATTTATATAATTTTTGACGTCACTTCTGGCAAGAACTAATATTTCAATCTATGAAAAGTGAAACAGATGAAGGAATCAATGTCTGGTGGATATCCCCGGGTTTGATTGCTCTCTGAAGATCACGAGTGTGTAGTTTTATTGTGTAACAAACGACTACCATGAGTGATCTTCTGCAAGCACGTAAAATTTGATGTTCCTCTGTGCTAGCTGCTACTTTAAAAAATATGTTGGCTTGAAATTTTACCTTGAAGATCTATTGATAGAATAGGAGTATCGTTTCTGTGCCGAAAAAGAAGAAAATGAAATAAGTTTATTGAAGTAACGTCAAAAATAATATCGATGTGGAAACAAGCTTTTATATATATATATATATATATATATACTAAATTATTTAGCTAATCATTACTTAGCTAAATTAAGTTTTCATAAAAAATAGCATGTTAGTTTCGATTAGTCTGCAGTTTTAAGATAGTGAAAATCAAATTTTGATAGTTGCATTCTGAATTATCCTGTGGCTCATCGGTAAACATTTCCTTTTTTAAAAATACTTCTGCAAATTAATTAATTTTAGGTACTTTGTTGTTGTAGTGCCCCTATCCCACACTTAATAAGTGTCATTTATACTATAAACACACTAAAGCTAAACAAAACTATTGATTATCATTCATACATTAAAATTAAAAAAATATGTTTCTAACTCTGGTTTTCATGGTGAAAACCAAATTTTGATAATTGCATTCTGAACTATCCTGTGTTTCATTGGTAACCATTTCATTTTTATAAAAGTCTTGCTGCAAATTAAGTAGTTTTAGGTACTTTGTTGTTCTTATTCACTATAATTTCTTTATATCTCTATAAATAATTATTGTATGTTCAGAAGATTGGCTTCATATTATGCAGAAAAATCTAGAATCAGTAAGTTCAGACTCTGATTCAGAGTGAAGACAGTCAAAAAGATAAAATATATTAACACAAGTTTGGTTAAATATTTTGAGTGAAAAAAAAAAAAAATTTCAAGCTATAATTTTTTAATATTAAATTCAAATCTAGCATTTACATTACATAGTTTGTAAATAAAAAGGAGAATAAGTAAGCATAGTATAAGTAGTAATAAGTTATTAATTTTCATGATGAAAATTCACTTGGCCAAATTTTGATTTTTGCTCATTCTACTTTTCTAGTGAGTGTGAAAATGAAGTTTGATAAATCAAAAACAACTGTTATCTCCAGCCCCATTGAAAATGTCCTGTGCGATCTGCCAATTGGGATGGAAACTGTTTTCAAAGGAAAAGAAGGAGAACATAGGAACAAGAAATAGATGACTTCGAGAAAATTTGAATGTAATATGATAATATAAATAGTGATAGTTTGTGAATAAAAAAAAAGTTTCATTTGACATGTTGTGATTTCAAATAAATGCAATGGTCTGTAATTTTTTGCCATGTTTTATTTATCTTATTCACACAGCAGGTCATTTAGTGATCAGAAGACATTAATGGGGACTGTTCAATGATTCGAAAACACCTGCTAGCTTGTTAAAGCTATGGGCAGGTTCTTTTCTAATTTCCTGTTTAAATTTGAATATTTTTTTTTTTTTTTTTGCATTGGATAGTTGAGATTAACCTCAGCTATCTTATGCAAAAAAAAAAAAAAAAAAAAAGTTCATATTTAAAGGAGAAATTAGAAAAGAACCTGCCAATAGGTTTAACATTAGCGAGCAGGTGTTTTAGTGTCAGTGAAGAGTCCCCTTAAGCCTAACGCCAATCATTCTCCAGAAAAGAAAAGCAGAGGGAAAGTTGTCATATAAGGTAAAGGCAAAGTGTCTTGCTTTGCCACTTGGCTCAAATGACTCAATTTTTAGGAAGTTTTATTTATTTATAATAATTTAGTTCTGTTTTAGCACTTTTAAAACTAGTGTTCCATGTTTGAGATATTTTAATAGAATACTATTTATAAAATAAATTTACAAATCTTTAAAATCATTAAAAATTAATTTTAAAGGTTTTGTGAAACAATTCATAAAATCCAATTAAAATTGGAATTTTCGTAAAACATACATAAATAATTGTGATATTTGAAAGCTAAGCTCTTTTAAAATTTCTATTTCAAATTCATTAATTGTACATAATTTCGAGAAAAGAATAGCTTTCCTGACTTTGTTTAATGCCTTTGCAAAATATTATTGATTGTTTAAATGGTGATTTCAGTTGCACTTTCTATTTAAAATTGCCATTAAAAAGTAATTTTAATTAAAACATATAAAAATTTAATGAAAAATAGAATATTCACTGAATAATATAGAATTCCAACCGAGTATTTATCCGCTAGTTGTATACACGAGTCTCTGATTCAAAATGAAAAAAGTCCTAAAAATAAGGTATAATTTTTTTTTTCAAAGAAAAAAGTTTAAATTAATAAATTTTTGTATTGATTTTTGATAATTTTTAATAAAAAGTAATTCAATTTTAAAAGTTATACAACAGGTGGATTTTTGCATAAGTAATTTAACGAATTGTTTTCAACTAAATTTTGCCAGAAGATTTTTTTTTTTTTCAGTTTATATAAATACAATTAAATAAATCTGAAGATCTATATTTATGGTAAGAGCAGAAAAGAATAAATCCCTACAGCAACATGTTATTTTTCTTAAATTTTTAATAATGGTTAAATATTTCTATTGATTATGTGAAAAAAAAATTATAAAAAATTGGTAATATGACACAAAAAAATGCTGTATGTTACAATTTTCAATCTTACCACTTGCACAAATTCCAATTATTACTATGGATATATGATTTTTTATTTTTAATGAGAAAAGTAACATTTCATTATCTTTTTTACATTTTAATGTTTTCACATAGAACACTGAAACTGAAAATAAAGAAGAAAAACATCAAAATGTAGCTATTATAAAATTTTGAATAAATTATTTTATTAATATTAAATTTAATAAAATACTTTTTTAGTATTCTTTCATTCATAATCTTTAATATCACAACTATATCTAATGGATATAATAATAAAAACTGAGGCTTTTAACAAAACAGTTAATCCATGTGGCATTTTAAATGCTTATATATACATGGATTAGCTAATTCAAAGCTGGACTCACCAATATAAAATGGTAAACCTTTTTTTTCCTAATGTAAAGAGTTATTGATTTCTAATATTTTGCTAAGACTGGTAATCAATATCTCCCTATATGAGAAAAAAAAGATTTGCCATTTTATAGTTCTGAATCCAGTTTTGGCCAATATCGGTCGGTCCGACGTTCACCGATATCGGTCGGTCCGGGGTTGACCGATATCGGCCGGTCCGGCGTTCACCGATATCAGTCAATATTGGGTCCCGATATAGGCCGATATTGGAAAAAAAGCTAGCCATGCAATATCGGCCGGTCCGGTGTTTACCGATATTGCGAAATCGTTGTTCCCGATATAGGCCGATATTGCCGTGCTACCTGGGTATATATATATATATATATATATAATAGGTATGGAGAGTACTAATAATTTTAAGCATAATTAATGACCAATTTCTAAGGACAGATAGAAGGGGGTCCCCCCTGAATGATGTTTGCCCCGGGGCCCTAGATAGTCTAAGTCGGGCCCTGTTTGCAGAGCGCCTTGATGGAAAACGTATTCAGCTCTTTTAATTACAGACGCGGATCCAACCCTCTATTTAGAGCAGGGCATGAAATTTCAGTTGAAAAGGTACTAGCCAGACTAAAATTTTTGTTCGCCACTATTTTACATTCATTCAGACAGTAACGTCGGCCATCACACCTGCCCAGAAAATGAACTATTTATGACAAGCTGAATTTAAATTTACCATTGTTAGAAAGAGTTGTCTGTTAAATCCAGAATAATTTACATTCATGAAAAATATGAACAATTTTTAAAATGTTAAAAATTCGGGAGAAAGCGAATAATTTTTACCGTGTTTCAAGCAGCTGAGCTTAGATGGCGAAACCTGATTCACTTCGCGCAGGAGTGAAGAGTGATCAGATTCGGCCTCGGAAGCAAAAAAAGCAGTCTTGGTGCTTGGCGGGGCGAAAGCGGGGGAACGAATGCAGGCGGGTGAAGTTCGTTCCTCGTAGGAAAGAAATGGAAGTGGGTGACACCGCATTTTTTCTTCTTTTGGAAGATAAATGCCATCGCTTGATTTTAAAACACTTCAACGTGAAATCTATCGTCGAATACAAAATGTGTATGGCTCGGAGTGTATGTCACGCAGATCGGTATTTCGATGGTGCATGACAGGTCAAGCGCATGTGGTTATCATCAAGGACCTACAAGGTGACTTTGTTTCTAGCCTATCTGTTACGTCTGTATTACTTCTTTCTTTTGTATAGTAATTTATATTAATAACATTTCTCAAACCGGCTTTAGTACCACTGTCATTTAGGTGACCCATATACATAACAACACGGACGTCTGGGGAGAGAACGACTTCTAACAGTAGAACTTACAAAAAATTCGCCTTCCCTTTCACAAGTGGAGAAAGGGAAAACGGCACCGTGTTCTTGCCTCAACTTTATGTAGCTTTCCCTTTTAGCTTGTATTTATTATTCAGTTATAAAAATTAATAAAATTATAAATAAACAGTAAAAGATGTTGAATTTCATAACTTCAACAAAGAAAATGTTGTATTAGACAAAAAAAAAAAATATTATTTTGAAAAAGGAATCCGTAAAATAAATGAAAAATTATACTAACGGCTGTTATTATATAAAAATCTGTAAAAAAATATTTTTAAAGCTTCAAATTTTAATATTATAATATTTTAATGTATTTTTTACCTGAATTATTTACCATTTTCCTTTAGTCTGTTTACCTATCCTTTCTCAAAATAGGCCTGTTGTCGTAAATGCTTACGACACTGAGCTTAAGATTAGCTGAAAGGGAAGGCGTATTTTTTCTAAGTTCTAACGTTAAAAGTTGTTCTCTCCCCATAAGCTCGCTATAACAACGAGGGAAACTGCCTGTTGAGGCACTCACTTGTTTTGTGAAAAGTAGTGTACATGAATAGTTTATAATAAGCAGAATCATATTTAAATCTACTTAAACATAATTGATTAATATTACTGGTGTGAATATAATAAAATTTTAATGTTAGTTCTGTAGTTTAATATTTAAGTATGGAACAAGTACTGTTTTTTTTTTTTTTTTTTTTTTTTTTTTTTTTTTTACACACAAATGTGTTAAATATCGATTTTAACGATTGCCGTTTCATGAACACTTTTCTCGTAATGAAAAAGCTTCCACAGAATTTTCTAAATGCTACGCGCAATTCCATTTTGTAGTTTCTGAATAAGAATGCAGCTAATTTCGTACTTATTAAAAATGGATTACGAATAGAATTACAATTGTAATTATAGATTAAAAATGACTTCTTGAATGTATCAGAAAGTAAACACTTTAAATTTGAGTAGAGCCTTAATTTTTCTCATTAGTTTTATTAATTAGTTTTATTGTTACATTTATTGCCTAGGGTGTCGCACCAACATAGTCATCCTCAAGTTTGTTAGAATTGTTTGCGTGAAAACAATTTTCTACGTCTAGGAAATTCCTCTAGAATGTTTGCAAAGCAGTTCTTGTTACTTGTGACAGATTTTTATAATAAGACGTTTACTATTATTATTATTATTATTATTATTTTATTTATTTAACGCCGTAATGTGAATTTTTTTAAGTCTCTTCTCAAATCTGAATTCACTACATTTTTATATATTCACTAAATCATTTTTATTCATAAATGCAGATACTCTTATTTAGCGAATCAGTCAGTATTTTTTATTTTTCTATACAATCAATAAATCTTAAAATTAATTAAATAAAAATAAAAGTCAAAGACAGTCACCAATTGGTGTTTAAGGCTATTTTTTAGGTGACTTCAATCATAACAACGTAATCACTAGCAAACAATCGGTAAAAATGAAACATACTTTACTGTGTTTGGAAAATAAATTATAACAAAATATGAAATAAAATAAAATATTAGATTTTTTTATTGCCTCACTGAGAATATTTGAAATTTTCACGAATGTGAGAATGAAAATCAATTCTGTTTCAAAAATCGTGTGTTAAAAAAACTGTGTTAAAAAATTGAACTCAGTTTTGGTGGCTTTTTACAGTTTTGCATAAATACTTATAGTAATAATAAATTATAGTACTTGTTTAAAAACTGCAAATAAGTGCTTCAATATGCGAGCATCCTATCTGCACATACTCAGAATTAGCAACCTTTTGTTGATGCAAACATCGACTTTTACATAAGTTATATACTGAAATTTTTCATTTTGCAGAGTTTTCCATTATTAACATAAAACAAAGTTATTCTAATGAGTTTGATAGTAAATATAATGCTTATGATAAACATTATGTTTAGTATTTGAGTCATCCTAGTTTTAAAAAAAATATATATAAGATCCTTGATTTATAAATCATACAAGCATTTGACTAAACACAAAAATAATTTTAAAATGCAAAATACATCCTTTGTTTTTCTAATGTTTGTTATCCTATAAAAACATAACTTTAGAATTCTTAAGGGCAGGGAATATTCAGAAAAAAAAAATAAAGATTGCAACTCTTTTGAAACAGATGAACTGTCAGCTTTTTATTTACTTATTGACATCATCACTTATTATTTCACTAGTATAATTAGACACTGAAAATTTTCATTCTGCAGCCAGTGAAGTAGTCGTTAAAAATCCAAAGGGCATACGCTGTAGGCAGAGGGTATACCCTAAAGAGTATATGCTATGGTGTTTTTGAGTAGAGGGTATCCGGTATTCCTTAAAATAATCCAGAAGGTATACCGTATAAGTCGTATCCACCGTATATCCTCCATTACATTCCCATCTGCAGCTTTTACTTTTCTTATCATCAAATAAAGTTATTATAAACAGTTTAATAAGAAACGCAGTGCCTACAATATGAATATGCAATAATTTATCCTTCTATATAGTACTTTGATCATATATATCTGTGTTTGTGCGTGCATGTGTCAGAGAGAGAGAGAAATAGTATGAGCCCCCCCTACATTTTCTTGAGCACCCCTTGTTGTTTACTTCTAGCTACATCCTTGAACACCTTTTAGATCCATTTAGTGAAGGTTACACAAGACCTTCCTATCAAGCTACATTTGTGAATCACTGTTTTAAAAGAACATGTTCTATACAGAATTCATTTGTGTTAAATGCGAGAAAAGTTGTTGTTGATTAAAAAGTCTTTTCTTTTTCTTTTTTTTATTCACGATTTTTAATTAGTTATAAAAAATATTGCTCCATCATAAATCTTATCTTTAATTTCTTTCCAATCAACCCTAAATCTGAAAGTGAGTCGAGAGTTGACTCTCTGTGAAGACTCATCAAATATCATATAACGTATTATAAAATACTCAATTAATAAAAATAAAAAGTCTAAGGTAACCGAATTCTTTTAAAAGGAAAATATGACATGAACTCACAAAAAGAAAAAAGAAAAGAAAAAGATGTAATGATTATGTTTAAAATTTGTTTCTAATCTTAACAAAATATTAAAAATTTAGGACAATTAATCTATTTTGATAAAACTATGTTACAGCAGAAAGGGATGCATAAACCGACAGAAAAGTAAATCATTTATAAATTTTAATAGAAATGATAGCGTAAAAATGAGCCTGCTGAGTCAGTATTCCACGAATAGACGCAGGTAACTTTCGAATATATTTATATCTATATTAGATATAAATATATTGCAGAATTAACAAATCTACATTTTTTTTTAAAGTGGGTTAAAAAAAAATGCTTTTATTTATTTAGTTTGGAGAATAATTCATTTTTGCAATTCAATGTTTCTTTCTTTAAGTTATAAAATTCAGCATTATTTTCTGTTTATTTATAATTTTAATGATTCCCATAACAGACAAATAAATGCTAGACGAAAGGGGAAAGTTACATAAGGTTGAGGGGGGGGGGGAGAACCCACTACTGTTTTCCCCCTTTTCCACTTCTACTGTTTAAAGGTAAGTCACATTTTTTTTTGCAAGTTTTACTGTTAAAATTCGTTCTTTTCCCAGATGCTCGATTCTAGATTTTCTTGGTTTATTACCTGAGTTCATCTGCAGTCTAAGCAAATCTGTCTTGGAGAGTAGTAAGTACTGTCCATTTATATCGAAGGCAGTGTTTGAGATTTTATGTGTTAAAAAGTGCAATTTCTTTCCTGGATCTCTTACAATGTCCCCCCCCCACCCGGAGACACAGAAATCCCTCTCGGTGAAAAGTGTCTGAATTCAACATTGTCCCCGAGAGAGCCCTCAACCCCGACCCCCACGGTTGGCCCAATTGGAGACTACTAGGACACAACGAGGCGAAACTAGGGAAATCTCACCTATATCATACTGACTTCGACCTGCAGGTCACTTGATACGCGCACAACTTTGAATTTCTAAGGAGGCAGTCATCACCATTTCGTACTATAAGATTTCTATTTAATACTTTAATCTTAGAATTCATAGTCAACTTTTTTTCTGCGATTTATAAAGGTGAAAAATTCTAAGTAAAAAATTGTGGTAAAATTGCACACACCTTGCTGTCGTGCCACAGATTGGATAAAAATATTAAATACCCGATTTAAGGGTACTCTCCTCTCGTGTGAAAACACTCGCTCACTAATGTTAATCCTATGGGGCATTATTTTTCTAATATCTTGTTTGCATTTCAATATTCTAAACCGATTTTTTTTTTGCCTAGGATAGCAGAAATCAATCTCTATTTCTGCCGTTAATTACTGTTTCGATTTTCTTTGCCGATTTTTTTTTTTGCAGATATATTTTCACTTTTGGAACCAGTTTCAAAGATTTGGGAACTGTTGTAAGGAAATGATGGGAATTTTTTCTAGAGCAAGAAAATGTTTTCAAAGGCTGTCTACCATGAGCAGACTATCTTCAAAATCTAGATGCCAGACAGTGAATGCTATCTTATTGAACATGGGAACAGATGTTGCAAACACACCACAGTTGGCACGATTTTTTTTTCTCATTTTGGCGAGAATACCCAGTTTTTAAACACTTGTTAAGCCTAGCACGCAAAAGTGGCATGTTAGTTTTATTTTATTATAAATCACACACAATGTATAATTTTTTTAATATAAAACACACAATCTGTTCTACCAGGTTGCCATATGAAGCAAAATCTCACCAAAATCGCTAAATTGTTGCGCTAGGCCAAAAAATTGCAATTTTGGCACCAAAATGAAATTTCTGCGATACTTGTACCTCAATATGTTTTGTCCTTAATAGACAGATAAATTATATAGTTCATCATTTATTCTGTGTAAAGATATTATGTGTCCTGTATTGGCCATTTTTAGAACTAACTTTTTTTGCTTTAGAAAACCTTCCTCCCCACCCCACCTCCCACCCCAAAAAATAAATCTTCTGATTTTCTGATGAAGAAGTTTCTGCTGTTGGAAATGCATTGCTTAATTTGGGATACTTTACACTTTTAGTCGGTTGGTTGGTTGATTTATAACGGCCGATTATCTACTCTTGGGATATAGGCCCAAGGGGGAATTGCTCCCTGTGCGTGTCTTTCTAAGGGATCCTAACCCGTATTTATGGCAAGGTTCGAAGAACACCACCTTTCAATTTCTACTTTTAAAAAACGTCTCAACTCCTAACCAAATACAGCAGACTATCTTAAATCCACATAGCTTAAAACCAGAGGTTGTGTGGATTTTAGAATTTTGCAGATTTCTGGTCACATTTTTTTAAACAATAATTTGCTTTGTGAATTTTTTAATACATTTTTTCTTTGGCGCAGCTTGTCCCCAATGGGACCTTGTGCCATAAAACCCTATACAACCAACCAACCAACCTTAAACAATAATTTGAATTTAATAATGCATTCAAAATTATAATGAATGCTTACAATAAAGTAAAATAATAAAAATTAAGAAAATTAAAAAAAAACATTTAAAATATTAAAAGTAAAGATCAAGTAAATAATTAAGTACGCATAACTAAATATGCATAATGATGATGAGATAATTTTTTTCTTGAATTATACAATGAAACTTGCTTTATAAATGTACACTAATAGTTCACATCCAAATCTTAAAATAACAAAGTTTTATTTCATGTTTAGCCATGCTTAATAACCAAAATGGCTTGATTGATACATAAATTATTTGATAAAAATATCGCAATCGCTATATTATGGAATACCAAGGTTTCTGTTTGATAAAGTGCTGCCACCAAACGACAATATAATAAACCACTTAATAACGCTACCAGAATGCCCCCCCCCCCCCCCCCCCCCCCCACACACACAGAATGCGCAGTTCGTCGGTCAGAACCAGGGCATGTTGTGTGAATAAATATTTGTTTTTCATCTTTGGAAAGTTTTTAGGAAATAATTTTTCAATATTTTTTATTCATTATTAGAAGTAATAGTTTTATATTGAAATTAAGCATAATGTACGTCGAAATATGATGTAATACTTGTTTTTTTAGCTCGCCACCAATAAATTAGCACACCAATAAATATAGAGTAATTTTTTACAAAACTGGTGGTGTCAGGTTATATGGAATAATAATATCTTATAATACTCCATGATTATGGTGGCACAAAGACAGATCCTTATATTTGTGCAAATCTGAAATATGAACTGAAGTACATTTGCTGAGTACCTAGACACTATTATTTTGATACTGCTCTCTTCATACCATTACATCAGTTTTTTGTCAAATTCTGTATGTTTTCTTCATTTTTAACCCCCTATTCTCCCGACTATCTCATAATAACCTCCAGAAATTTTTTTCCTTATTATTATTTGTTTGTTTTGATGAAATTCCATAAAATGATTTTTGTCTACAAATAATTAATCACAGATAGTTGAAGTTTGTGATTGTATTCGTTTTTTTAACCCTCTAAGCGTTTTGCCCATATTTTTCCATTTCTCAAAAACTTCTTAAATCGGCTCTAGATAAACATATTTTTAACAAAATTGTATTTTAAAATATATGAAGTGTATTTCGAAACAAACGGGGAAAAAAAATTTAAATTATTTTAAGTTTTACATATATTTTTATAAAAATGCAGGAAAGCCCTCAGAAACTCAGAGGGTTAAACAATATCGAGCTGTGATATTCCCTTACCCAAAGTTCCTCTATATGTTGAAAAGGAGACACACACATAAAACATTGCAACAAATACAATAAATAATTTTTATTCATATGTATTGCACTAGTATTGAGTAGTCAAATGCTTCTTTTGTACACAAATTAAATTACACATCAAGAATACACATTTTATTAAGTACACTTTGCAACTAGGGATAGGTAATAAGAGATTTAAAAAAGAAAACATCAGAAAGATTTCATAAGTACAAAAAACCTGAATAGGAACCCAAAAGAATAGTAGATGAGGAAAATTGTGCAAGACCTTTCAATGAGTGAATTCGGATTAATACAATTCAATAAAATGAGACCAAAGAATTAATAATTTTTAAGAAATACAAACAACATTATACAAATAGATACACAATGAATAGGACGTCCAACGTATTTTAAACATCTATCTGTAATATTTTAGCTATAAAATCATTTAATTTTTTATTTAATAAAATATCTGTTAAAATAAATCATAACTCTTATCTGTCATTGATTTAAAAAAAATCAGTAGAAAAGTGTCCTACAAGTATTGCAAACAGTACTTGTATGTTAACCACATACCAGTGTTTAATCACAAAACATATCATGTATGCATCTATGTTGTCAGGAACCTCAAATATGGATTATTTTAGCAAATGTGACAATGTCACCTCTAATGGCATCTACTTTTGTTAACAATATAGTTAGTTTGTAGCATTACCCATGTTGGACGCCAATGCAACCTGATTACAGAATATTAACTTGCCACAATGTAAAAATATAATAACAACCTACAATAACATTAAAAAGAAGGTATTGGTTTGTAGTAAACAGCTCCAAAGTTTTTCCACTGGCATGCAGTTAATATGCAAGTACCTTACAAATATTCAACATTTTTAGAAATTAGTTGTAAGTAAAACCTTCATTTGTTAATTTATAATCAGATGTAATAACTGAGAATTTTATTTATGAAATCGAAAAATTCATTGAAGTGTTAGTCATTTAAAAAGAGCCAAGGTTAAAATTTCACACTTGTAAAGCATTTGGAGATTAATTAATAATCACAGCATCTGTTTCTACAACTATTTTATTCCTGAATGCCAACATATTCAATAATTCTCACTACAGTTATTAATAATTTAAAATTTCTGCCATAAAAGTCATAGCTGTGACCACTTCCACTTTTAAAACTTCCACTTTTTTATGTTTAAAATTATTATTGCTATTGTAGCTTAGCTCGAGGCAGAAAATTTAAAGTTAAAAATACGGGAAGCTACCCTCTTATACCAGCTGAAAATTCTATATTCATCATCTGAAGATGCAATTCCTTACTTTTGCTATTCATTTATAAATAATAGAAATCCTTCATGTAATAAGAATTATTACTTAGAAAATGCGACATTCATATAAACACTGAAGCTAGGAAAAGACAAAGAAGAATGGTAAATAAAAAAATAAAAAAAATTCTGTAGAAGCATAATTTTTGGCAAAAACATCTTTCAGAATCCGCATCCATTACAATACTTTTTTTTTTTTTTTAAACCAATTTATAATAGCAACTAATCATTTATTATGTTACTGAAGGGGATCCCCATTGTAAACGCAGTGTTTATAAACTGCTATATATATATATTAATTAATGTATTATGTGAAAGAATTTCGAATTTTTCAAAAGTGTGTCTGTGAAAGAAATTTGAATTTTTCAAAAGTGTGTCAGTAAGATTTCAGCCAAAGAGCAAAAAAATGTAGAAAAGTGAATTTCTAATTTTTATGCAAATATTAGCGGGGTAATCGTTATGTGACATGCATAAGAATTCTCTCCCCCTCCGCTCAACCTCTAAAGAAAAAACTAAATGACATTTGTTAATATATATATATATATACTTTTTAGTCATTTCAGCTAAAATGCTTAAAATACAAAAACAAAAAAAAAATTGTTTGCCTTGTTAAACCCTGTATGGTGTATGTAACAATTACAGGGTGGCAGGTACAGGATCAGTTGATGCTAAGTATTGTCTGAGATGAGAATTATAAGTTGTTGTGTGACCTATTCAGTTCAAAATATCCACTTTGACAGCATTTTCTGAAAAATCCTTTTGCCTTTATCGAAAAATGAAAAAAAAAATTTCATTTCTCAGTCAAAGCACCTGCCATGTTTTATGAACAAAAATGAATTCAGAAAGTACGCAGACAAAACAGGGCAAAAGTACAGCGCGTTCGAGAAAGATCTTTATAATTCTACACATTAATAACAAAAATACTTACAGGTGAAATGGAATGCGGTTTTCTGCAAAAGAATGAAGAAATCTAAGATTTTTTTCTGGTATCAATTAAACGTGCATGAATTATTGAATAGAGTGTTTCTTGAATGATGGATTGGTCTTGGTGACCAATACCTTGGCCTTTGCGATCGTACGATATAACTCCACTGGATTTCTTTTTTGCAGGGTTATGTTAAAGATAGGGTTTATCAAACACCTGTTTCTGATATATCTATTTTAAAAGAAAGGATGCAATTGTTACATCGAATTGTTAAAAAAACACTTGGAGGGAAATAGAGTACAGGCTCGACATTCTTTGTTCTACTAATGGAGCTCATGTAGGTACATTGAAGGTATTGTAAAAGCACCTGTAATTGTATTTACATTACAGGTATTGTAAAAAAAACTCATAGATATCTTCATTCTTTTGCAGCAAACTGCATTTCATTTCACCTGTTAGTATTTTTGTTATTAATGTTTAGAATGATAAAGACCTTTCTCGAACATGCTATATATTAAAAAACAAGAGTTTTAAGGATTTTAAACTTTGTGTGATGAGGGAGGGTTCAGGAAAGGGGAGGAGGATTTAGGCAGACATCTACCAGAAAGGGGGAGATTCTTATCCCCTGATAATGCCAGAATAAGTTTATTCAAACTGTGTCATTTAATTTTTTAAATCCTCTGATGCATCTTATCTTATAGCAAAAGTGGTTATTTTTATTCCATTATCACATACAAGTCTCGTGGGATGTTGAATATTGCTTGTGGATTTCACTTTCCAGAAGTCTGACAAATTAGATTCTGTTTTGCTCAAGATGATTTTTTACTTTTGGGTCCAGACCAAAAAAAAAAAAAGATTAAAATTGTTTTATTTCATGCCTTAAAAGGAAACAAATGGAATCCACATATGTGACAAATGTGATCACCACTGGCGACCAACTATTTTGAACTGGCAACCAAGTTATTTAATCTGGCAGTTTGTTTTAATATATTTTCTTTTTTTTTGTGTAGAAAAATTGACCTAAGAAATGAGCATAAATAGAATTTAGAATAGTTACCAGAGAGTTCTTAACGTTTCAAAAACAAATTGTCCAAAAACCGGAGCGGAATGTTAAAAATTCTGAAAAAGTTTAAAAATCGCAAAGAACAAAATTTACTTTTTTGAGTTAAAGGATTGAAACCTGATTCCTTTTATGAATGCCCAACCATCGCCACATAATGCTAAAAATCTTTAAAAAAAAAAAAAATGCAGAGGACAAAATTTACTATATGTTAAAAAATCAAAACTGGATTCCTTTTTTAAAATGTCAAAAAACTGCTGTAAAACGCAAAAAAAAAAAAAAAAAAAAAAAAAAAACATACATATTGGGCTAAAATACTAAAACCGAATTCCTTTTACTAATATGAAAAAATCTCAGCTAAACGTGAAAAAAAAATCTACTAAAAATTGCTAAAAAAAAAGAGGACAAAATTTAGTTTATTGGGCTAAAATATTTAAACAAGATTCCTTTGAAGAATGTAAACAAATTGCCGTGAAACATTAAAAAACGCTAAAAAAAAATCACATAAAAAATCCGGCACTGTTCTAAAATATAATTCTAAAGTACGCTTGCTATTATTCTTTTTCTACATTAAATCTTTAAAAACTTTTGCACTTTTTTGAAAATCAATGATAGGGGAAATGGAGGGGGGGGGGATTAATATATATATATATATATATATATATATATATATAATTTTTTTTGCTGGCTACAAGATCTTATCAAATTTGTAAAGCCCTGCTCATAGGATCACTTTATTGATTGTCTGTCTTTCAAAACTTTTTTTTTTAAATTATTATTCTCAGGAACGGCTGAAGGTATCAAGTTGAAATTAATATCCAATAATAAGATTTACAACCCCATTGTTTTGAACTATTATGAACTTCTAACACAACACAACAAAAAGGTATGGCCTGATTTTTTTTTTTTTTTTTCTATAATAGGGTCACCTACACCAACTTAACCTATAATAGAGAAATTTGTTTTCTATGTCTCTTTGATAGGCATGCAGCTATTAATAAGCGAAAGTAGTGGTAGGAGAAATAGAGTTATAGACAATGTTGTTTTCAAACCTTTGACATACAATATGGCGTAATCCATTTTTTTTCCCCAAGTCATCACAATAAAGGAACACAGGGTGACAGGTTAATATAAATATATATTATTTTAACTCTATGAATAATTATTCTCTTTGGTATCATCTTTGGCTGCTATATATAAAGTGAGAACAAACATTTTTCAAAATGAATACTCCATGGATGGGAATGGGTGCACATAAAGAAAAAAATGTATTGCATATAACCTTTTCTAAAACACGGATATAATTTCATTTTAATCCCCAAATACTAGGGGAAGGTTGCCTAAAATGATCCTAATGGACAAAATGATCCACATATGTTTTCTTCCAGACAGGTCGCGCTATCTACAGGGTAACACATAGACTAGTTGTGATAAGTAACGAAGAAGCAAAGGTGATATTTAAGCGATCGCAGTATTACTCGTCTGAATAGAATTCTTTGAAAAATTGGTTTTTATAACATTTTTCCTAAGGTAGGCACTCACTTTCATATTTATTTAGATTATAGTCTTTCATGTACAGAATTATGACTTGGTTTACTTAATGGAGTATGTTTTCAGATGTGAATTACACGTATGTATTGTCATAATTACTTTTATATCCTTTATTTTGCTGATAAAAAACAATTTACAATTATTTTTAAATGAAGGATCATTTTACCCTTGGGTGAGGATAAAAGGATCCTTTGGATACTTTTTGAAAAATCTATTTTTTTCATTACTCAGTTTGGGTTTAAAATAGTATTACAATATGTTTATAATGCAAAATATAGTGTAAAACATACTAGCACAGGACCAAAGTTTTATTTAAACAGTTATGTTATTTTACACAAGTTTTTCCCTTAACCCTTTATATCCTGAATTAATTTTCCAGCTACTTTTTAATTGTATTTTTGCATCATTAGATAAGTTTTGGTGCAGAATAAATATAGGAAAGAGGAAAATAATTTTTATAGTGTTTTAGTGGTTAATTATGCAACTGTAACCACCATAAATTTTTTACCCTAGGATATAAAATAAAATAGTAAATTTCAAATAGTAAACTTCAAATAAAATATAGGAAATGTTCACTTGTAGAGTATAGAATACAATAGAAAATAATAGTACTAAATAACCGGTAATAAACCACTAAAATTACTCAAATAACGAACAACATGCATGTCAATTCTATTGCAAAATCGATTTCGAATGTAGCGTGGCAAATGTAAAATCCCTACCATGCAAAGAAAGGGGATATGAGCTTGAATTTGCCATCTCCTGCCTGCTGTCAGAAATACACTATTTGTGCAATTGGAATACCGTTACAAAAAATGGTCATATTACGAATATATAGGTGTTTTATTAACCCCTAGGGGACGAGCGACACGAATACGTGACGCATAAGATGCTCAGAATCCTCGATTATTCCAAAAGTTATTTTTTTTTGTAAAGTATTCCTTATCTAATCATAGCATTTTTGCGATTCAATTAGGTGAAAATTTCTCATTTGAAAAACCGGTGGTAACAGTTTAAAAATTCTGTAAAAGGCGCTCGTCGCGAAGGTGTTAAAGTAGTACTTATAAGTACCGTCAGGATAAAAAGGGTTAAGGGGATCATTTTAGGCCACCTTCCCCTACATTTGCATCAGAAATTTACTGTTATTTAACAACAAAAAGCATTTCAATTACTTTCAAATTCATTTGTTCTCAAATTCTGGTGACAGGCAATTCCAGCAACAAAATTATTTTGTGCTGAAGGATTATACAATTCCATGGAAAACAGATGATTTCGATATACTTTTCTTTTCTCTGAGAACTACTGCTATATATTTTTAAATTATTATTAAATGAGCATTAGTTCTCTATTCTTTTTTAGATGCGTACGTAATTATATAAATACATAGCATCTATAGCCGTCGTCTGCTCCGTCCATCCTGTCTGCATATAACAGCGCAAAGACTACCCACCCAACCAAATGGTTTGAAATTTAATATATATATAATCGTTGCAGAATTTTGTCAAGTTATTTCAAATTTTATGAAAATTAGATCGAAACTTAAAAGGATATTAATAAAAATATTTATTAAGTAATTTGAATTTTTTAAAAATTGGTACTTCCTTGTTATAGCAGCTTCCGAGGATTAATCGTTAAGCGTACAAGATGTATCGCCAAGTTATCTGACATGTATGATGTTATAATCATATATAAAATATATGACATTTTATAACCTCTATGGCCAAGTTATAATCACATTCTTCATTCTATTAAATCCTATCATACACAATTAATTCAATGCGAAAGCAATCATGTGTAATTAATTCAAAGCTATTAGACATAACTTTGTAGTTTGATTCTGTTTTTCTAACACCGTTTTCAAAAGCACTTAACAACTTCTTTTACATTTTTAAAACCTTGTTATAGAAAGTCTTGTGAAATGAAAGCAATTGTTTCAACATTCAAACCACAATGAGGAGCAATTCATTTAATACATGGGTTCAAGCAGGGCTTGACAAATACGGTCGCCACTGGCGACCAAGTTATTTAATCTAACGGAGTTTTTGTTGTTATTTCTTTTTTTGTACAAAAATTGACCTAAGCTTTCTTGAAATGACCATAAATGCCACCCCCCACCCTTTCCCAATATTAAAAAATAAACTTTGAAACTATATTCACACAAAAAATATTTTTAAATTTTGTTTTTAATTTGGAAAAAATAAGTTCATCAAATGTAAATTTTAAAATAATCAAATCAGAATTATTTGAGACTTCGGCAGAAAAATAGGTGAAAACTTGTTTTCCTGCTTCACTATTTCGTCAATGTGCTCCTCAGCAGATATAGATTTTGTAGCATTCAACTATCCGCACATTTGAAGCATTTGACAATTAGCATTTTCCGAACATGCCGGTTAATTCACTCTTTACAGTTTTTTTTTTTTGAAAGGTATATGATTTTGATAAGTTTCATTAAAAAACTTAGTTTATATTATCTTTCTAAACTATGTAACTAAATAATTATAAACAATGCCTGTTATTATTTTTCCTCAATTAATTCATAAAAACTTTTGTGCTTTTTGAAAATGAATGACGAGGAAGGAGGGGGTGGTAAATGTTTTTTACTGGCTACTAGAATTTTTTTCTGGCTACCAGATTTTATCAAATTTGTAAAGCCCTGGGTGCAAGAAGTCTATTCAAGCCTAGACTTTTCTGAACATTAGGAATAACCAAATGAAAATAGGCCAGAAGATTTCTATGTCTTGCATTATGGCTAAAAATTTATATCCAACAAGAAATGAAAGTGATATTAAAAGTTCTTGATAGTACAATTGCTATTATTAAAGTACATAAAGTGAATTTACTATCAGTCAAAAATTTTGCCAAGACTGAAGGTCTTGCATCCATGGTTTAATATTATATACATACAGAAGTGAGAAGGTTTTATCTCGGGGGGGGGGGGGGGGGAATCACTTTCAATTAATTAAAAATAGCAAACCTACTGGAAAATTTTAAAAAATGTTAATTTAGAAGATTAGATTTTTAATTTTTTTCCCCTGACTGTTTATATTTGTCTAGAAATGGCACTGAGTTATGGCAAAGCCCCTTCTTAGAAAGGAATTCAGTTGATGGGTAGAATATAGGAGGTCCTTTGAAGAATTCAGTTGCTGTGCTGTCATGTTAAAAAGCTGCCAGAATTTATGAACAATTTCACTTGGAAATAAGTGCAATTTTGAAAAAAATTATACATATGTATAATTTTATATCCATTATGTATCATTTTCAAATTATACTTATGTATCAGCCATGCCAGAAAGATACATCACAATCACAATGGTACCGATAGATTTAGACTGATAGATATATTTAGAGTAACATTTTTACTTCTTATTTCTACATTGTAACTGCATAGTTAATAGTATTATAGGGTTTTACTTATTGCAGACAACTGCAGAAGTATATCATGTTGCATTCATATGATTTAAAATGAAAATATTTCACTCATTTCATTTAAAATGCATAATTTTCATTTAAAATACATATATTATATACATTTAAAACACTTGTCTTTCACACATTTCATTTAAAATATAAAAACAAAACATTAATAAGAAATAATCTCATTTCATTTCAAGATCAAAGCACTGACTAATTGACACATGCAAAAAATAAAATCTGCTTTTGGCGAGATTTGCACATGGCCAGTATTGTATTTATAAATAAGATATTTAGATATAATAAAATTTCAATATTATACATATTTACATTAATAAATATAGTAGTATATGGGATATATATATATATATATATATATATACATAGATTATATTCATTTCAACAGACATAATATCCCACATTGTAAATAAAAATATATCCCATAAACATAGTTTATTGTCAAATCCTGCCACCCTTGTTTCATGTATTATTGTAGTTTGCTTTTATGTTAAGTTAGTTGTCATTTTTAACAGTGTTAAGTACTCAATAAATGTGCCTATATTAAATGGATTATTATCCGATATAACAGGATTGTTGACCCTTTTTGGCAAAATCCTTACATGGATGCTACCCACCAAACTTTTATTCAGAAATTCTGGCACACATTTTTATTAAAACAGGGGTCGATCCAGGCAAAATTTGGGGCCTATTTAGGGTCCCTTCACAAAAATCAATTTAATAAAATGGGCCCCTTCACAAAAATCAATTTGTTAAAATGGCTCCATTCACAAAATTCCTTTTACTAAAATAGGCCCTTTCACAAAGTTCTATTCCATAAAAACTTACTATTTATTATTTATTTACTATTTTGTGATGTTTTAAAATGTATAATTTGTAAACAAACACGTTCACCAGAGAGGAAAACTTCAGCAAAAGGATTTAAAAGAAGTTTTTGTTTATAAATGCTTGGTTTGAATTTGATTAACTGGATTTCAACTTTTGTTACAAAATGTTATTTTTTACAAAAATATAATTAATTTCACAAAAATAACCTTTACTTTTCACAAAGTGGGCCCCATGAAAAAAAACCTGCATCGACCCCTGTAAAATGAAAGGATTCATGCTCTCCCAGACAAGTTTAAAAGAATCATTCATCAACATTTCTAATTTGGAGATCCAGACACATACATAGACTTGTCAGATCCCCCCTCCCTCCCTTTTTTTTTGGAAATAAATGGTTGTCACTTCTAAACAAAATCGAATTCATATAAATTGCATAGAGACTGTTAAATATTAAATTAAGAGGGGCTCAATTATTCATTCAATTTCTTTTTATTATAACTACACATAGAAGTTCAAAACTTCCATAAAATGTTTATAAGAATTTAAAACAATTTAATATACTTAAAAGATTTATAATTTTTATTTGTTACAGACACACCTCTGCTTATACTTAAAGAGGATTCTAGGTGTTATGTGGATAATTGAACACTGAAAAAAGTGAAAAATATGAGGAGGTGTGGATCCAGTAGAAAGCTCATTTAAATTGTAGTATGAGATTGTAATTTTGATGACTCCTTCATCAAAATTAGGCTTAGTCAGTGCACATTGCGTGCACAAGATAACTATCTCCTCAAAAAACAAATTATTCCTTTAAAAAAAAAAAAAAAAAAAAAAAAAAAAGCTGAAGATTAAAATTAAAATCGGGAAAGTTACATAAACAGGTATACAGAGTTTCCCCCAGACAGTTTCAGAAGGGTGCTGCACCCTGCCTGCCCTTTGGTTTACAAAATAGCACCCTTCTTGCCCCTCATTAAAAAAAGTGCCCTTTCATCTTTTTGCATTAAAAAATTTGCTTTCATAGTAAAAAGTAAAAACTGACTCAATGTTGTCTTAAAAAGAGTGCCTTGACTTTTAAATATCAAAAGTGGCTTTACAAACCAAAAGAATAACCTTTAACAATTAAAAAAGTGCCCTTAAGAATCTGAAAAGTGCCCTTAAGAATAAAAAAAGTGCCCTTTTCTCACCAGCAGCACCCTGCCCTTTTTTAAACCTGAGGGAAACTCTGGGTATATGTTGCCAATTTTATGCATTTTATTCTAGCTTGGCAAATGTTTAAATTCATTGTTGTAACTGTTTTTTTTTTTTTTTTTTTTTTGAGTAGTTTATTCTGAAATATTGTGGTGTGTTATTTGACAGTTTTAGTGGGGACAGGAAAAAAAATTACAAAATTTTGTTAAACAGAGCAAGTTTTTTTTTTTTGTTAATATATTGTGAATTTAAATATTTCTTTAAATTTTCTGTTAATATATATATATATATATATATATTTAATTTTAAAAAATAAATAAAAAATTACATTAAAAAAAATAAAAATAAGTTAATCTTTGATTTTAAGTTATTTATTTATTTTTTTTAAATAAAATATATATATTTTCCTATTTATATAGTTTTCAATTTTTATTTATTTACTTTTTTTTTTTTTTTTTTTTTTTTCTTAACGGCATATGTGGATTTTGTAACAACTATTTCAACTTGAGATTCAAGAAAAAGGAAAAGTGTTTTTTTTAATTCTTCTTACATTTAAAACTACTATCACAATATCACACTTATTAGATGCCAATTTTGGCAACATATGTGATTATACAACTTTAGCAATTAAAATGACAAGTAAAACAATTTAGTCTGCTAAACATGTTCTAAAATTTTAGGGGACAAATGCAATAAAACTGTCTGCTTTCATTAAATGAAATGTCCAGCCGATCTTTCCAGATTTTCAGCAGGTATTCCCACTCATAATTTCAAGTCTTATTTAAATCATTTCAATATCGGGAAATTATTATTTCGGTCTATCGCTGAAGCAAAGAGATTAAAGTTCTAGAAAACATTCATTCTCAGTTTACATAAAAAATAACATTTACCTAAATGAAATTGAGTTAAACTTTTATTTCTTTGACTGTGAAATGACCTTTTTTTGGCAAACTTTAGCTATTAAAATGGCAAATAATAATTAAAAAAAAATTAGTAGGCTAAACATGTTCTAAAATTTTAGGGGAAATTTTCCAATAAACTTCATTATATAAAATGTTCAGTTTCTATAAAATCCACAGAATTTGGGAACTTTAGCTGATTTTTCAGCAGGAACTTCCAGTTATCATTTCAAGTCTTATTTAAATCATTTCAGTATCAGAAATTTAATATTTCAGTCTATGGCTGAAGCAGAGATTAAAGTTCTAGAAAACATTCATTCCTCGTAGACATAAAAGATAGCATTTGCCTAAATGAATTTGAGTTAAACTTTAACACTTATTACTTTGACCGTAAAATTTTACTTTCTTTGGCAAATCTGAATCAATTTTTAAAAATGCCACTTCATACAGTTATTATAGAAGACAGATTTAGCAAAGAGAGAAAAACCCGACTGATTACTACATTCTTCTCAAGGCATCCAACATGGCTATTTCTTTCTCCTCTTTTACACGATTCCTCTTCTCAAATTCAAGCCTGCCAAAAGAAAAAGAAAAAAAAAACAAGAATGAAATTTCATGCGTCCAGCATGGATTATGAAACACTTTCCAATAAGGTGAAAGAGGGTATATAAGTAAACAATTTGGAAAATGTCTAACACACTTGAAAACATAATTTCAGAAATTACCATCTTTAGTCAGAAAAATATGTGAATTATTTTGTGCAGCCTTGTATATGATCTATATACAGTGTGATTATAATTAAAGTCCCATTTTCAAAATACTATAAAAAAGGAATCACTGGTCAGAATGACTTCAAATTTGAACTGAATATACTGGTAGAAGGGGGAAATGGTATGACATATGAAAGAAAAAAGTTCCAAAGTGTATCAATAGATGGCACTATAAGCTACATCTATGTAAATTAAAAGACACTCATGTGCCATTAAAAACCGAATTATTATGTGCTTCTTATGTAATTTTTGGCCCAAGCACAATTAAAAACCGATTTTTCCCATCCAATGTGGTACAACCTTGTCGTGGTAGACAGGCTTTCCACTAACAATAACACAACTGTTGACTGATTTGGAAGTCATTTTTTCCATCAAACAACCAAAGCACTCATGCACATCGAACAGTACGGTTGGTTTACTGTACAACTCATGCCAAAGCTGTCGTATTTCGATTAAAAATGTCACTTGTAGCCAAATCCAATTTCGTTATGCCGCTTACAATGCCATCTATTGATACACTTTGGAACTTTTTTCTTTCTTATGCCATACCGTTTCCCCCTTCTTCAGTATATTCAGTTGAAATTTGAAGTCATTCTGACCGGCGGTTCCTTTTCTACAGCATTTTGAAAGCAGGACTTTAATTATAATCACCCTGTAGATGCTACATAGTATGCAAAAATTGAGTTCATTTAGGATACACATCAACATTTGAAAATTCACTTTTAGCACTTTCGGTGAATAGGTAGAAATACACTTGAATTCTTTTGTGGAGCCCTGTATAGGATACAATTTATAGCACAACAAAAAATAATAAAAAAACTACTTAAATTCAAAAACACATACCACAACTGAAAACGCACCTCCAGTCATGATCATTCAAATACAGCACTGTAACCGAATTCTTTTGTGTCCCCCTGTAAATGAACGATAGAATGCTATGCACACCCTATATTCTACAGTATGCATCTTGTAGTGCACCCCAATGACATATATCCATTTCAATATCTTTGAAATTGTGTAAAATTATTAAAATATACTGCAAATGATTTTTCTCCATAGACCATCATGAAACGGAATTGTTTTGGGTGTTCCTGTAAACGAACTATAAATGCTACACATTTCATTTTCAATATCAAACATGTCATAGTTATCATCAATAATATAGATCAATTACATGGCAATCCAAGTGTATTTACACGAATTACAGCACAAAGAAACTGAATTCGTAAATGCTCTCCTCAACTTCGTTGGAAAGTGCTAAAATAAAAAATGACTGCAAAAAATGACATCACATCAATGACTTCCAATTGAAATGTATTTGTAAAACGCAACACGTCATAGCAGTGTTAAATCTAGCAGTATTAAACTAAATCATAGCAGTGTTAAACTAAATTATATAATAACTAGGACACTTCTCTCAAAGGGATTAGTCTGAGCAATATTGCTGAGAACATAGATAATAATTTCTGATTCAATAATGATTTCTGAATTTAATAATAATTTCTGATAAATAAAGAAAATGAGATGCTATCAGGGTTAGAAATTGGGAGCTCTAAGTAAGGTGTCGAATGACACCTACAATTATTTTTTTCTAAGTGCCAAACTACATTTCATGGTTGCGTTATATCACATTTTCTCATTTATTTTCACAACTATGTTAGCAATAACATTTGTTGGGGAAACATTTCCGAAATTGTAGCTTCAAACCCAAACAGAGAATAGAGTCCATTACCATTCTTTTGAACAAATTGTGCAAGAATTTTAGGGACATAATCTCTAAAGTCACTTTTATCAGTCACTGATTAAAGTGAAATCAACTTAGAGATGATTGAGAGGTGAAGGGGGTCTAAGACACATGCTGCTGTCCGATCCAGCCCTCCATTCAGAGGGGGGGTCATGACTTTTTTTTTTTGAAGGGGCAAGTTCACATGTCTTCATTAGCAGTTCTTATATCTTTGATCCAAATTGATTATTTTCTGACATATACCCAAATTAATTTTCTTTCCTAAGTGCATGAAATTTGCCGGTATATTCGTAAATATACAAAATATGCATGTTTTATCCAGATACCAAGAAATCAGTTTTCCATTTTCATATAAATACAAAGAATCTTGCAGAAAGTTATCTCAAATTTCGTAATTTAAGCCAATTTTCAAGGCTCCACAATCATGGAAATATCGTCTTGAGGAAGCAATCGAATACAATTCAAAATGTACGACATTTATAAGAAAATTAAAAACGATTTTGATTCTTTAGGGCTTAAACAATAAAGCCTGCAATTTTCATATAGTTCTATTTAAAAATAACTCCATGAATGTATTAGAAAGATAAAAATTTTTAAACAGTAAAAAAATAAACATTTAATACATGTTTATATTGAAAAAAATGTATTGTTCTATAGAAATGTTTTCCGTTTAGAGGCGGGTCATGACCCCATGACCTCCCCCTTGTATCCGATCTTCTATCGAAAACAGGTGCTCTTGAAATGCATGTGGTACGGGGGAGGGTGGGGGGGAGAGCTTATGCTAAAGTATGAATCAGACTGTTTGGTAAACAAAAATTAAAGTGCAAGAAAGCTAGATGTTAAATTTGATGACTAAGCATAATTTTGTGGTCATCAAATGCAATAATTTAGTTGCATTTGATAACTTAAGACTGCTAATTTCTAACGCTGGATGCTATCTTGTATATAATGGTACAAATTCGAGTGATGTAAAGGAGCAAAACAAAAGGTAGAATTTACAAAATACTATATGTAAATTCATATACACTATACACTGTTAAAAAAAATTAGGGAAGCAAAGCAAACAAACAAATGGAAAATAAACATGTATGATCTCCACACATGGATATAAGATTGGAAGTACAAATACATTAAAGATAATGTAAATCAAGTGCCTATGTACGGTATGTTGACAGAAATCCTTTTCTCCTTTAAATACATCATAACATGCTCCTGAAAATTCAAAATTTTAAAAATTATGTATGATGGGCTTGGTGACCCACCTAAAAATAAAAATAAAAGAAAAGGCATGAAATGTTTGATTTGGTAATAATTTCAAACTTTGATTTTTAACTAGGACTTTGGACTTGGGTGCATGCACCATTTTTAAAAATTAAAATTTTAAGAGAAACGTTATGGTGTATTGAGTATAGAAGAAAAGGATTTCTGTCAAACTATGCACACTCGGCTTACATACAAGGAGAAGGCCAATCTTGATAACCACAAATTTTGATTATTTTTATATATGTTGTAGGGTCTCTTAGTCTCAGGTTCAACAGATTTTATATAAAACTTCTTAGTTCTCGAGAAATAGAGGGTCTAATATTATAACACAACTTAAATACTGTAATTTCCGGCTTATAATCCACGGATGAAACAATCATGTTTCAACCCGGATTTTTTTTTCCATAAAACGTATCTTACGAAATCGCTGTAAACAATTGACTTCAATAAAATATTTGGGTCGAAACATGATTGTTTGATCCGTGGATTATAGGCTGGAAATTATGGTATTTAAGTTGTGTTATAATATTAGACCCCTTATTTCTCGAGAACTAAGGAGTGTTGCATAAAATCCATTGAACCTGAGACTAACGGGCATCTACCCTGCAACATACATATAAATAATCAAAATCTGTGATTACCAAGATTGGCCGTCTCCTTGATAGAGTAACAACTTATTTCTTGGAAATTGGGAAATGAGTATCGCAATATCAGCTTGGAAATTTGAATATTGCACCATTTTTTAGTCACAACTTTCATCCCCCCCCCCCATTATGTTTTTTTTTTAAACTTTTGAAAAGTTATTTTTTGTAGATACTAATAATATATGTTTTTTAAGGATATAAAAGTGATATAAAAAGACGCATCTGTATTACTATTGCTCTCCAAAATTTATACTAATGCATTGTGACCAGTATGCTAAAATGAGATTTAAATATAATACAGACCGGATGTTCTGTTTTTAGACTAACTAAAAAAACATTTGTGTGTTTGTTTGTAAGGGGTAATCTCTGGAACTACCGAGTTGCTACAAAGCTAGTACTTTTATATTTAAGCTACTTAACTAATACTTCTACTAAGTATAAAACTTTTAACTCTCAGGCACCAAGGTAATTGCTATGTACGTTACTAAATGACGTTATGTTTTAGAAAAACAAATTCACTTTGGATTACGTAATGCAGCAACAAATTTAGCTTACACTAAAAATCCTTTATATAGCAATTTTGGTTAAATTTATGTTCTGTTATGAAATGTTATAATGTTTTATTATTATTATTTTTAAATACTCAAGAAAAATGCAGATTGTGCCAAAATAAGAGTCTTTTTTTAAAAATTAATCAGATGTGCCAACTTTCTTCTATCTCATACATGTTAATACGTCAAAAAAATGTAATTATTTTAAAATTAATGCATTTTAAAAACAAGCAAGATGCCGAAGTGCACAAGCATCCAGTGCAAAACACAACTACACAGACTTTGATTTTCATCTTAAATTTTGGCTTCATTTTATCCATCAGAATAGATATGAGTTAATCTTGGTCCTATTTTTCACTAAAATCAATATTTTTCGTCATTCTGTTGTAAGTTAGCTGCTTGTGAATCACTAGGTTAACTGTATGCGAAACACCCTTCACTGCAGAGAGTCACCCTTCAATCATGAGCAGGCAATGTACAACACAATTATGAAAAATTGAGAAAATCACTATCACTATCAATATCAATATCTCCAAATTGAACTGGCACCTGTTGCCCCCCCCCCCCCCCCCCCCCCACACACACACAAAAAAAAAAGAGAAAAAAACCCTCCCGGTTCAGCCTACAGGCACAGGTTAGATTTCGAAGTTAAGTATTAATTTCACGTGATACACTGCCTGGGAAAGTCTACTTTTATTGAAAAGGGGGAGGGGGGGGGGGGGATTTCTGCGTTACATCTTTTTATTTTTTTTGCTGTAAGAGTTGGTTCTATCAAAACTTGTAGATAATATTAAGAAGATGTATAATAAATTTAACTGGATTGATATCTTGTGAACTGACGAAGTTATGAATTTTTTTCTTCTTAAAACCCTATTTTTAATTATATCAAAAATCTGTCATAGATAAATTATTGGTCCTTTTCCTAGAATTAATAATAACTTTTAACAGATTCAATATGTATCATAATTAAGATGGTATGGGTTTTTTTCTGTTTTCACAAAAACCCTCCCCATTTCCACTTGGTCTGATTTTGCCCATTAACGAACTTGACCGAGATTTTCTGCCCTTTGATTTTATGTATCATTTTGGAAGAGATTTGTGCAGAATTATGAGAGTTATCATGTCCATAAAAAAGTGATATAGATAGATAGATAAAAGTTTTGAACTGGGGGTGATTTTGGATTCTAGGGGTTACAATCGGCATAGATCTGCAAAAATATTTCAGAAATTCCAACACAGGGGAAAATGTAACAGGTAGTATTTCTTACTAAATCTACCTAACATATATGTAAAATTTGGTTCAATTCTATGCGTTGCATAACTTCATACACTTTTTGAGAACACACTTGGACAGACAAACATTTTGTAAGAACGTGATTTTCCGGATCTCTGACTCCCTAAAACAAGTAAATCCATCAAAAACTAGAAGTTGAAAAAAATTTCAATTACAACACTTTTTTCTATCATAGAAGAGAATGAAAAGGGAAGATATGGATAATATATATATATAAAGAATTCAAGAGACAGAAGGAACGTATCAATAATATTGAGTTAGAAGAGAGGTCACACCCACTTACCTCTGCTGTATAATACGCTCAACAATTTTCTGAGTGGTAACTTTGTTACAGCTGTCCAGCTGCTTGAACTTGCCCTGGTGCTTAGGTTCCTTCAAGAAAGATAACACGGAGGTTTCAATTCAAGTATAAATGTATGCTCTGAACACATTTACATAGACAAAGCAAAAACAGGTATTAATTAAGCAAAAATAGGCCAATTGGTTGATAATGCGATTATGGAACTATGAATGCATACAAACTTACAAGACGTGAAATCTTTGGTTATTTTTTTGGTAGTTATCCGCTGGCTAAAACAAAAGGATTGTGATGTGCACAATACACTAGGTTTATTAACAAACAATTGAGTTATTCTCAGTAAAGTGTCCCAGAGGTCTTGTTGAATTTAAAATTGCAAAAGGAAAAGGTGATTTAAACTATTAATATTGATCAGTTATGCATACGAACTGTGATTACTTGCTTATTGAAATTGAAATAGAATATTAAAAATATTATTTAAGATGCAAACATCATTCCCTCACTATGTCCTCATTCACACATGTAGGGCAAGAAAATGTTTTTTTTTTTTTTTTTTTTTTTTTTTTTTTTGTTTATGGTGTGTATGTTTGTAATGCTTTTTTGTTTTATAATAAAAACCACTAAAGATACTGAAATAAATATTTCACCACTTAACTATATTAATATTTTTTGCAGTGAAGAAAATTAAGACACTTTTTATTGTTGTCTCTAGTAATGGACACCGTTCCCTCACATAACTATAAATTTATCCCTATTGACTCAGAAAATTAGCATTGTAAAGGTCTAGGTTGGTTGGTTGGTTGGTTGGTTGAATAGGGTTTTATGAAACAAAGTCCCTTTAGGGATATGCTATGCTAAGAAAAAGATTAGAAAAGGAATGTCAAATTAAAATTTAAAATTGATTTACAACTTTGTCATAAAAATAAGATGAATGAAAATAATACAGTTAAATGAAAAGAGTGGCGAGATGATAAATGCATACTTAAAATCATTCAATGAAAATATAACACAACGTCTAAGATAAATAAGCACAAGTTTTCACAATTAAAATATATACAATCTTTAAACTAACAGTTGGTAAAGTTTCCAAAGTTTCTAGCAGAAATATACTTGACTTAAACAACAGATTACCAAAAGAAACATAGTTAAAATCACGTAGGCTCGAATACCTCAAAAACAGTATTATCATCATTTGAGTCAGAACTGTAAGACTCTGATTCCATAGCTTCCTCTGCATAGTGCAGCAGCTGTTTGGAATCCTTTGTAGTAAGTAGCAATTTTTCAAGACAAGGTTTCTTGTTTTTTCCTTTCACAGTTTTCCACGGTGAAGAGGCTTGGGTGTGAAGGTCTAGGATAGTTTGTATAGGAGTAAAGTAATAAAACCACTAGAGTTGACAAGTTTTTAACAGTTTAAAACTTCTTGTCAAAAACCTAAAATACTACACTGATATATAAAATTTCACATGAAATGTCACACATATACAACATTACATGTAGAAAATGTCACTATTACTGTATATCAATAATTAATATCTAGTAAAGTACTATTGTTAAGTGCAATTTTTTAACTTGGTAAAATTTTTAAAATAGCTTTAAAATATATATATATTCAAAATAGCTTATTTTCGGGAGATTTTTAGCATTCTATTGAAATAGATGAAGATTTATTTGGATAAAAGTTCTTTTAAATTAATTTAGAATGATCACCAGAACATGATTTGCAAACACAAATTATGAAAACGTAGGATGTGTAATTTGGATTTAAGTCTTGTAATAGAAGTTTACATTTGTACATTTCTTTCATGAGATTTTCTTTCATGAACATCATCTGCAACAGATGTGGATGTTTTGTGGTTGAAAAGTTAGTATTCTTTCAAAAATAGGATAAAATCTCTCACACAAAGATATGGCTAATTTAAAGAAATTAGAGTAGTAAAACACATTCATCCATATAGTTGAATCCCGTAATAGCACAATTACTGGAAATTAACAACATAAAATTAAAGCAACAAAGGCAGGAGGGGGGTAGGGGGGGGGGCTGACCCCCCCTGAAGAAATTTACATTTCATTCTTACAAAATTACAAGAAAAAGCAGTTTATGAGAATATCATTGTATAAAACCATATTTGAGGGGGTTAGAATGACAGTGGAGTAAGTTAAAATTTTGAAAAATCTAGCTAACCATATTTTTACTGAAAGTATATTAAGTTCTGCGAAGTGCAACAGTCAAATAAGTCATAGTTCACTTAGGGAGTTGCTAGAGGGCAAAACAAGTTGGACCACTTAATGTAACGACAATACGACAAGTTTCACAAAACCCTTAATTTCTCAAATTACTAAATATTGACTTATTCACTGTCATTTAATGTGACACTTTTAAAATTTCTGTAAGCTTTGATAAATCTTTTATGCTTATAAATAAATATAGAACTTAAAAAAATTAAATTGCATACTGTGCAATATTAAATATTATGCAAAGTGAGATTAATAAACAATGACTTGTAGAGCTGACATTGATGCCCCTGATTGGCAGATTTACTAGTTAGAGTAAGTAAGCTTAATCTATTTAAAGAAAAAAAATTCATTTGGGCTTTTTTTTTTAAGCAGTTACATTTCAGAGTATGTTTGTTTTTACCTAATTGTGACAGTAAATGTTTTCAAAATCAAATCAAACTCATGTAATTTCATCACGTTTCTGTATTAATTACTAAAGTAGTTCAATAAAAAATACTTTGAAACTTATTACAGAAGCATTTATTCAGCAACTAAGAATAAGATGGCTGAAAACTGAATTTTTATCCTTTTAAGAAGTAAGTAATTTCTAGCTGCAGGACTCATTGACAGTTTCTAATTTTCATTCATTTTATAAACCAATAAAGTGGTTAACAGGATATTTTGTTTTGCACAGTTGTAGATTTTCATATATTAAATATTTCTTATGCACAACATTTCTGATAATATTTCAGAATTTTTATGTAATAAAGAATAAGATAGATGAATGTTTTAACCACCGAATAAAACACCTTAAAAACACTTTCTTAAATATGTCTAGACTTTTAACATCACTCTTGGAAGGGGTAATTACTCCATTGCCCATCTCTTGGATCCGCCATTGGCTGGCATACAGTTAAGGATCTCATCCCCTCACGTGAAAACAACTGCTCGCTAATATTGATCCTACAGTATAGTTATTTTACAATATCTCGTTTGCATCTCAATATTTCTAAATGATTTTTTTTTTATAAGGATACATTTACAATATAATAATATAATAAATTATAACACCTTGTAATAATATATTTCTTTTAAATGCTAAATGTTGTAAATTAACAACATAATAAATACACAGTAAAATAACTTTTATTAGGTTGTTTGACATGTTTTGGCTCACTCCGAGCCATTTTAAAAAACAAATGAGAATATTCCATAATTCCACAGTCTTTGAAGTTATTATTTAAAGCTGCTATCATTTAATTTTCATGTACTTTTTTAAAAATTATGCACATTATCTTTTATTTTAGCTTAGTTGTTTATTTTACTCCATCGTTACAGATATGAAAACAAACAAGTAAAAAATAAATAAATAATAATAACGTGCGTAATTTAAAAAAAGTATGCGAAAATTAAATGATAGCATTTTAAATAATAGCTTTAAAAACCATGCAATTATGGTGTATTCTCCTTTGTTTTCAAAAATGGTTCTGAGTGAACCGAATCATGTCAAACAACCTAATAAAAGTTATTTTGCTGTGTATTATGTTGTTAATTTACACGTTTTAGCATTTAAAAGAAATATATGGATACTTTTACTTTTGAATCAAAAAATGAAAGCATCTTCATAAAAAAAAAAAAAATCAGTTAAAAAAGAGCTTTGTAGAGAACAATCACAGCAATGCAATAAAATGTTTAAAACTTTGAGATGCAAACACGATATTGTAAAAGGACTGTACCACAGGATTAACACTAGCGAGCAGGTGTTTTCGCATGAGGGGACAGGACTTTTAATACATAAGTACCAAAGTAATTTTTGTGATATATCAGACTATAGTACCAGTTTCATTAACAAACAATGATGTCGGTAAATGATGATCAAAATCAAATCAAACTTACGTCATAGGGATCTCTGCTGTCCACATCACGCATTACAGGAGTCTGACCATGGCAAACCAAATCCACCTGTAATGAAAAAACAAATTGAATCTCACAATCAGAATTGAGATGGAATAAAAATAGTACTAGAAAATTGAAATCTGTTTTTTCTGTTCATAAATTTCAGTTAAGCATCCTATTTTAGGTTTAACCTGATCCCATGATTAATCTTCTGTAATTGGGTTTGCAGGCCAAGTGGAGCAAAAATGTTATTTAAAATCTTTAGTGATATTCACATCCATTTTAAAGGACATTGTTGTCATTATGCTTGGAAGTAAACTAAGAAACAAAGAGAAAAAACAAAGAGAATGCTTTTTAATTTGCCCTGTACTCGGGCCCTGTAACACAGAGTTGCCCTGTAACTGATTTTCACCTAACCCCATGACCACACTGATGCAATGAACACACCTGTGAATGCAATATTTATAAATCTAGCCTATCAGGAAATGAGTGAAAAATATATATTCCATCTTTAAATACATGAACCAAGATGAGTTAACATAAAAAAGAGTGTAAAAAAAATGGTTTGTGTGTATAAAACAATTAGCAGCAGTTTTGTTTTCTTCTCTTGCCAATGAAGTACTGATTTTTATATCCTCCCCCTATACAAATTTAAATTTTTAGGGTTTCATTCATCTCACAAAACCACTTCTTTGTCTGACTGTCTGTCTGTCCGCCCGTCACAGCATTCCTACTCGGAAACTGTATAAGTTAGATACTTGAAATTTTGTGTACTCACAGCCTCCAGTCACATAAAAAATAATAAAATTGCAGAAACTTAAGAAAGTATGTACCTATACCCTCTGTCCAGATGATGATTCCCCATCCAGACTACCTAGATATTTTCTTTCACCGCGACCTCAAGTGAGTCTATCAATTTCACCCTCAAAGTGATAAAGAACTACAAACAAATACATTTATTTCAGGCTCTATAAAATTATTAAAAATATTGCATTTACTAATTTGAAATTTACAGATCTACGCATAGAGCTGAATACAAACATTTAATTTTTATAAAAATAGGATGGTAATAATGAAAGATATTAATAAAAAAATTTTCAAGTGAAAAATGATTTCTTTTTATACACGTGTGCAGGTTGCAGACAATGGATAGTAGACAGGACAGAACGAATGTTTTAACCACAGCTAAAATTTCCATTACTGAAAGATGTTAAGGTATATATAAATTTTTAAAACTATATAAGATACAAATTTGAAATTTTGTATTTATATGCAAAACACAGCCTCCTGTCACACTTAAATTTATTTATAAAATTAATAGAAAACTAAATTTAATTAAATTTAATTAAATTTATAGAAAATTAAATTTACACTTACTTTTTTTCACACTTATTGCCTATTAAAAGATTTTTCAAAACTCCAAAAAAATCAACCACTAACTTTTTACTTCAGAAAAAAATTATTTATTTCTTTTACTTATGGATGCGAAAGATAAAACAATAAAAATAAACAATTCTGATGAAATATCTCACTCACAAATTTTAATGCATGTTCAAATTAATTTAACACAATCCTATTGATTGATACAGAAATTTTTTATGAGTTTCAATTTTTCCAACTGACTCTGTCTTAAATTGCCCTTTTACTAAGCCAGTACTTTTCTAATGAGTTGAAAAAAAAGTGTCTTGTAACTTTGCAGCATCTATAATGAGACATCTTACAAGAAATTTAATTAGGTGTGATTCTGAGTAAAAAAAAAAATTCTGAAATTGACAACAAATTTTCTGAAAGGTTACAACAAGGGGAGGAAGGGGGAGGGGGAATCCACTCCCGGCACTAACTATGTGCTTTTTTTCAGCCCCTTTGACGATATTTGCACTTTTTCGTGATCTTTTGACGAAATTTACATTTTTTTCGTAATCGCTGGACGAAATTTGTGTTTTTTCATAATCGCTGGACGAAATTTGTGTTTTTTCGCGATCCTTTGATGAAATTTGCGTTTTTTGTGATCTTCTGATGAAATTTTTGTTTCTCCCGCGATACTTTCACAAAATTGCCGATTTCTCTTCGAACGATTGATGAAATTGATTTTTTCGGCGACCATTTGTCAAAAAATGCGATATATTTTATGTCCGAATTTTCGGATTTATGACCGATTTTTTCTAATTTTCGGAAATGACTGCCTTAATTTTTCGGAAAATTTGGAACAGAATCACCCCTGAATTAAATATCGTGACGTTCATAAAATAACTCGAGAGTTATTATGTAATACGCATTGCTAAATAGAAAACAAAAACATTTTCCTGCATTGGGATTACATAATCAGAATCAGCAGCCGTCTGAGGTTTATTCTGATCTAACGATCTATGATAAGAATTTAAGAATAAATAAAAATAAAAAAAATACCTTACTCTTCTGAAGTGCAATCAAAGATTTTTTTTTCCATTTACTACAGATAATAATCCAAACAATATAATTATGAAATATTCTTGAATAACAACCCAGTACCAGACACTTGTCTTCAAGACAGAGTGATTCCGAACTATTGTCCAACGTGTGTGGTGCACGCAGGCACTAGGCACCAAGCATTTTAAGCGGCAGAAGAAATATTTAAAAAATACATATTATTACTTTTATTAAAATGATTTATTCTTGAAATTTTAATTATTAAGTTTTATAGATTCACTTCAAATGAATTACTTATAATCACTTGTATGTTATTATTCGTTAAAATGAATGTAATAGGTTAATCAGTTTTAATTCTGAACACAAAAATCTGATTAGAATCTTGCAAAAGAGCATAAGCCTTTTTTAACATTGCATCGAATTTTTTAGATGCCACATAGGTTGGATTGACAATATTTCTTACAGTTTTATTGAAACTCCCCCCCTCCCTCTCCCCACATATGACATGACAGCCGAGTAGAGCGGAAAAGAGTGGCATTTTATGTGCATGAAATGGAAAATGTCTTTTAAACTTGGCTTTTCCATTAAAAGTACGAGAAAAGAGGGAGATCACTGCTTGCTGCCGCAACAAGTAGGGATGTTGGAGAGACAAAATGTCATTTGTGCTCATTTCTTAGTAAAATTTTTGTAAAAAAAGATTAAACAACTTAGTCACCAGATAAAAAAAGTTGGTCACCACTGGCAACCGTATTTGTCAACCCCTGGTCACGACCTACTTTAAAATGGTCCATGAGATCTGCAGTCACGGCATAGGGTGCTCCAATGACAACTTCATTCACATACTGAAAGGAGAAAAAAAAAATTATGTCATACAATAACAAAGTATTTATACAGTATACATTATACAGGGTGTTTCTATGATCATGGGACAAACTTGGAAAGGTGGTACAGGATACGGTAACAAACAATTTTTGTATCATTAAAAAAAAAATCTCTGCTCAACAAAAATACAAAATTTTCTGACTTATTTTTTAAATGACACTTGCTGTAGGAATGACTATTGAAAAGATTTTGAGTCCAATTTTGTTTTTCAGTAGACATTATTACATTTCAATTTCAGGCTATCACATCATTTAAGGTCAACATCATCTTCTGAAAGATCTTTATCAAAACGTAGAAAACACTACTTATAATAGTTTAAAACTATGCATTACAGAGGGAAGCCATAGAGACAATTACAACAAAATCAGAAATATGCAATGATAGGATGCCAGCAAAGTTTGATAATAAATGGCACCCAATGTTATAAAAAAAAAAAAAAAATTAGGAAGTTTTCAACAGAGTGAACAGCGAGGAAGACACAGAACAGCAGTAACTGAGGATGCCTCGGGACCAAGAAGTGAAAATATTTTAAAAAACTTTTATACATATTGACTAGATTTAGTGTAGTGTGAAAATGTTTTGTTTCTTTTAGGCTTTTAGACATGTGCACTGCTCTTTGATGTGTTTTTATAATAAATTAATAGGTAGTACAGATAATTATTACACTACTTTTGTAGTTTCTGCACAAGAACATGCAGCCAGTTTTATGCTTTTACACACAAAAATACATTCAGGAACATGTCAGAAAAGAGTTTATTTGATTATTGCCTTTTAACTAACTAAAAGAGATGAGCTGTGAAAAAAAGTAAGTTGGTAGGTAGAGATTATTATTATTACTTTGCAGGCCAGAACACTGAGAACTCTTTCATGGAGGTTCATGATGGGATAGTTGCTGCCTTTGTAACGGTTCACAACCTGGAATTAACAACAAAAATGAAAAATTATGCATCAAACATAGACTATGTAGCACTTTACAACACTTTTAAAATTCTTTTACAAATCTTTACCATTTAATAAGGTGAAAAAGAGGATGTCTAAGTAAACAAAGTCAAAGTCAAACCAGGTGGGGAGGCCTACCTTTTGGCTTAAGCTCAACTAGCCCCACCCAACTGTCTAAGTATACAATTTGGAAGACACATAACACATTTGAAAAACCAATACCAGCAATTACCAACAATTAAAAAAAAAGATTTTTGAATTATTTTGTGCAGCCCTGTGTATGATCTATAGATTTGTATATATAATACATAGAATGCTAAATTTTACTACAATTAGGAAACCCACAGCACAGTTTAAAATTCCCCTTCTAGAATTTCCACCAATAAACGGAAATGTACTAGAGATCGTTTGTGCTGCATTGTATAGAATTTATACCCACCAAGTAATAGGCATAACATTTGTTAAGTTTAAAAAAGCTTTGCTCAACTGAAACTGCACTTCTAACAATTATTATTAACAGACAGCACTTTAACCAAATTCTTTTGTATGTCCCTATAAATTATCTATAGATTTGTATAGATACTACATAATAAAATAAAATTTAGTTTGGTTAGGAAATCACAACACAGCTGATAATTCCCCTTCAATAATTTCCGTCAATAAACAGAGCTGTACTCAAATATTTTGTGCTGCATTGTATAGGATCTATAGAACTTATACATACCCAGTAATATGCAAAAAAATTAGTTACATTTTAAAATGCATACCACTACTGAAAACGCACATCCAGCAATGATCGCTCATAGACAATATTGTAACCAAACTCTTTTGAGTGTCCCTGTAAAGGAACTACAGGGTGGGCCAAAAGTCCCGCATCATAGGAGATTTTTAATTTTTTAATTTGGTTTTTATTTATTTTTAATTTGTCGGTGAAAATGCTGACTACTGTAGAGCGTGCTGTATGAGGTAACCTTAAATCGAAAGTTTACAGTGAGAAGATCAGGGATAAAAACCATTTGCGTGAGCAAATTGCTACTGAGTGCCATGCCATAACGCCATTCTTAGTGGCCAACATTCTGAGGAAAATGAACGATCACCTGCAGTTGTGTTTTAACAACGGAGGCTACAATATATTGAGAACATATTGTAACAATATAAATGTTTTCTTTGATGCGGGACTTTTGGCCCACCCTATATAAGTGCTTTGCACACCACACTCTATAGTAAGATTATTGTAATGCACTTCAGTGATATATATCAATTTCCATGTTTGAAATATTTTAACATCATTAAAATAAACCTCAAATGATTTTTCTCCATAGATCATTATGTAACAGAATTCTTTTGGGTGTCCCTGTAAATAGAACTATAATTGCTACACACTATTATTTACAATACTGAACATGCAACCTCAATAACATATATCCATTGCAGGACAATTCGAATATATTTATGAGAGAGCATGGATAGACAGACAAACCGAATTCATAAACACTTTTCAGCTATGTCGGAAAGTGTTAAAAAAGACAAATCAACATCATTTTGATATTAAAGATATTACTACACATGCTAAATCTGTTTTGAAAAAAAAATGTGTTATAAAGAACTGAAAATTCTCCTCAATTCTATTGTGACACACTTTAAGATATTGCAGACGGATATAATACACACTTCCCCCCCCCCCTCAAAACTTTTAGACCGGAGGTGTGCTAATATAGATGAAATATTTCCGACAGTGCTATAAAAGCCACATATGCTTTTAACAAAGTAATTGAATACAACAGACTACTTGATAATTCTGTCGACCAAAAATTATCGCCTAACTATAAGATTAAATGCAAATAATGGATGATCGTAAAGGTCACATTCACTTGACATTAGACATGTTATATGTTTTTGTTTTGTCATGAAGTAATTTTTAATTTGACTATTAATTTTAAAATACAAATTATGTCAATAAAAGATTACATCAAGATATTAAAACAGAAATAATATATAACAGATTAGTTTAAACTGATGTCACAACATCCATCAGTCGAAAGGGATAACTAAGATAAGATAAACTATTTAGGAACACTATAATATAAAACCAATAAAAAGAGTGACATCATGTTTGATTTTAAATAAAATGTTAGCACGTGATGTACGTATTCCATTTTAAATTATTTTGTGATGTGAGATTTGTTTTCTAGTGAAGATTTTTGGATGATTTCTATTTCTCTGCTTTATCTCACATTTTGAGAAAATAGGATAAAAATCTGGGATCTTCCTTCTACAGAACTTGCAGTGATAAATTATTTTCAAAGATATGGGATTCTGTCATTAAAAAACATGAATGGGCATGATATGAAACTTTATTTGCAAACCGATACACAATGGCACTGTAATATGAAAAAATGTGACAAAAAGGATATCTAATAGAAAAAAAAATAGATTTTTTTTTTTTTTTGTGTGCTTTAAGCCTATAAGTAATGTTTACACGCATTTTATAGTTATATCCGTCTATGTTTTTGGACTAAATAAAGAGCATCAAGTTCCTTATAATATTCCGTTATTGTTGATATTTATTATGTCGCTTAATAAATTCAGTTATTACATTTCAAATACTTACATTTTATTCACAAATGCAATATCTTAAAAATATCTGTTTGGTTATGACTTAATTTAATAATTCTGCTTTTAAGAAGTTTCTATTCATTTATTTTCTAGGTAAAATTTCTATGGATTCATTGATTACTGATTCATAAAAGGTTGATGTATGCTTAATTATTTTAGCTTGATCAAAATGTATTTTGACTGATTCTTCTTGCTTTAATCATGAAAGTGCTGTTTTAGATGAATCAGTCAAAATACATTTTGATCAAGCTAAAATAATTAAGCACACATCAACCTTTTATGAATCAATAATCAATGAATCCATAGAAATTTTAACTAAAAAAGATAAAATATGCAATGATTTTATTATCCTACAATATTCCCAAATTATGGTCTAGACTCTTAGGAATTGTTCAAGAAGAAATATGATTATCACACCCCTCCTACTGCATCCCCCCCCCTCCTCTGTTGGTTTGTTTTATTGGTTTGGTCCCTTTTCCAGCAGTGAACGATGTTCTTACTGGTTTTTCACCACTTGTGTACTTATGTTTGTTTTATAACCCTGATGATGAGCAAAGGTTTGCTCAAAAGCACTAGGTTGTATATGTAATATACAGTTTTGCATATGGAGTTAAAACACCTTCAGTAAAATATTTTATGAAATGATATGTATATGTTTTTAGGACATTTATGTTGTTTTAAGTTAGTATTTGTAGCACAAGGTGAATATATATTCAAAGAGTGCGTTTTACCATAACTCAAGTTTTTGATTACTATTATAATGCATGCAACACACAATTTTCTGTAAATACTCGAGTGGTAAAAGTTTCTCGCCAATTTCTATAAATTCTACTTCCTCACTGACATTGCCATCAGACAACTCATCTTCTGCACTTTTTTTGATGATATTCTCTTCATTTGCTATTATGTGTTCATCAACATTAACATATTGATGAAAGTTAAAGTCAGAAGTCAGATTTAAGGATAAAATCAGTTCATCTGTATCTTCCAATTCAGGTAAACAAACAGTTTCATTATTATTTGAAAGTGATGGAAAAAATCCTGAAACTGAGAAAGCATTAAGAATAGTTTCTTTCGAAACATAGCACCAAGCTTTATTTATCATATAAATTGCTTTCAGCACATCTATTTTTGTTTCCATTATGTCATCATAAGTCTGTTTTAAAACACTGTCTTGGAAGTATTGAAAATATGTGATTGGCCATAGAGAAAAAGATTGAAGGTAATGTCATGGAAAAAATAGCTGGTATTTCAGAAATAAAATTTGATTTCCAGAACAGATTTTTGAGTAAAAAAAAAAAAAAAAAAAAAAAAAAAAAAGGGGGGGGGGGGATTTGCTATATCGTTTTTTTACCCTCAATTTCATGTTCGAAATCTTCTCATTACAAACAGGGTTGGGGAATTATGTCATTTTACTCGCCATTGGTGAGTGGATTTACTGACAAGGCGAGTGAATCTTTAAGAAATCTTTTAAATTTCAGGCTAAAGAATATATGTTTTTTACTTGTTAGCTATATTTTTGAACTCTTCAAATTACCGTAAATATGGTACTAAGTTCTATTCTATACCAAATTTCCTCTGTTGTATATATTAATTTTATGGGGAAAAAAATTACGAAAAGCTGTTGTAGTAGTAATGAGTTATTTTCCCAGCTGCGTAAATTCTATCCTAACAATCTTCAATGGTACGTTCCTTCTTGCAGGCTGGTAAAGTAAATCTTTGGCTGGTAAGATTTTCTAAAATACCCCACTCCTGGTTATAAATATTTCGTTATATTGTTTTGCATTCAGTATTCTTTAACATACAGAACAACTAAATCATTATGAGCATTTCACTGTACCGTGCTTTTCATCATATTGTAATTTGTTATAAAGTGCTTCAACTATAATAATGTGAAATAATGTCACTTTTATATGCTATGCTTTGCGTATTATCAGCAAATAGACTGTATAGATGAATATTTAAAAAAATAACAACAAAAGAAAAGTATTCTTTTGTACAATCCTTAATCTAATCATAAGTAGATAATTGAGTAAGAGAGACTATACTACTCACCGGATCTGTGTGCAATCCAACAATCACATAATCCCCTTCCGCCTTGGCCTTTTCTAGGAAATCCACATGGCCGACATCTGATCACAAATCAAGTTAAAAGAAACACTCTGGCATTCAAATTAACAAGACCAAGTGGCATAGCATTTAAAAAAAAATCATGATCCCACCATTTTCAAAAATAACAAGAATGAAAAATCATGCATCCGGCATAGATTATAAAATACTTTCCAACTCTAACAGAATATTATTAAGAAATGTCATTTTTCATACGATGATATGAGATATCTAAATAAGTAATTATAAAAGACACGTAACTCAATAAAAATCCATTTTCAACAATTACTGCCCCTGTTCGAAATATTTTGTGCAGCCGTGTATAAGATCTGCAAAATTTGAAAATAATAGATAATACACTAAACATTACATAAAATGTCATATCACAATAGAAAGAGCACTTCTCAGCAACAACCGATCATAGTCAACTCCTTTAACCGAATTCTCTTGTGCGTCTCTGTACATGAACGATAAATCCTACGCACTCCATAATCTATAGAAAATAAGTTGTATTGAACCATAGTGATGCTTTTAAATTTCATTACATTTCAAGTGTCATAACAGGTTCAAAATGCACTGAAAACAATTACTCCCCCAAAGATCCTTATGTAAAGGAATTATTTTGTACGTACCTGTAATTCAACTGTAAATGCTATTAATTATATGCTCTGGTAAAAGCATGCTCTAGTTCACATCAGTAATACACATTAATTTTATTATGTTTGAAATATCGTAACATCCATAAAATACGCCTCAAACAATTTTTCCTCGTAGACTATAATGTAATGGAATTCTTTTGTGTGTCCCTGTAAATGAACTATTCATGCTACACACTTCATTTTCAATACCGAACACTCTATAGTAAAATTCAATATCATATAAAAATTTCATGACAATCTGAGTATATTTAGCAGAGTTAGAGCATGGACAGACGGACAAAAAGACTAACAGACAGACAAACCGAATTCATAAACACTTTTCAACTTTGTTGGGAAGTGTTAAAAGAAAAAGAAGAAAAGAAGCCCCTTTTTAAGGACAAAATTATTTTTCTGAATCACATGTGTAAAATGAAATAAATTGTTCTAATGCTAAATTTGGAATAAAAAACGGATATATTTTTTAAGATTATGTAAAGTTTCTATGGGCAAAAATTGAAAACATTATTAGTTGGAACAGATGTCACAGATGCACCGGGGTTCGTGTGATTTTTGTTTTGTGCCATTTTGGCAAGAGAAACCAATTTTCAAGCACCTGTTAGGCCCAAGGGCGTAGCTACTGGGGGGACGTAGGGGGGCGTCTCGCCCCCCCAATGTCAGGAATTTCGATCATAGTCGGCAAATTCTCGTTAGTCAATATCAATCGATACAACTTTCAAAAATCGATTTTTTTTTTCAAATTTCTTAAAATATACTGTAAAAACCATCAAACCTTAGCATTTGTCTTTAATTTCTTATTAAAGCTCGTATTAGAGGAAAAAAAGGTTTTCGCTTTTCAGCGCGTTGGCGGGCGAAGCATTACCTCTGTTCGCCAAGCAATAAGACAGAAAACAATATGCGCATGTGCCGTGCGACCTTCTCATTGGTCAATCTGGGAGAGCACGGAAAAGCCTGCCGACACGTTGTCTCGTGTTACCTCTTTTCTAAGTTGTTTGAGACTTTGGAAGTAGTTATCGTTTGATAATCATATTTCATAATTGAAGTGTAATGTGAACCCCCTGCTAAAAAAGCACGTAAACGCGTTAAATTAGACTGTTTGCAGTGTGGTAGCCAGTTCGATGATGAAGCATAAGCAGTACTGTCACAGAGGGAGCGAATCCAAATGAAAATGGCGGGTGCTCCTTCTAATCCATTCGAAGTTTCAATGAGCAAGACAAAAAGTCTACATGCAGTTAATACAAAAAAGATAAATGAGAACTTGCAGGTAAGTTTACAACTTGCATTGTGTCTAGTGCACCAAAACTTGGTGCATATCCGATAAACGATTTCATCCTGCTGGATAGACGGCGACGTTTCAACAGCGCTTGGTTCAGAGAGTATCTCCGTTTTTGGAATATAGCACAGAACTCAACGCTGCTGTTTGTTTTGTTTGTTGCCTATTTCACGAAGGTCCTGAACAAGAAGAAAAACACAAAATGGTAGGTTTGAGAGTTGTGTAAACAAATGACACAAAATGAAGAGCGTAGCGGAAAAAAAGGACTGAAAGCTTGCGCAACATTTCTCTTCCAACTCTCACCGAATTGCTCTTTCAGGTTAGTGTCAGTTCATGATGACGCATAATCACGTTGATGTATTATTCGACAAGAGCAAGCGCAAACAGATTATTCGAGAAGAGCAAGATCTTGCATTCAACAGTGACGTGGTAACAATCTTGATGGACATTACGCGAACGCTGGGTAGACAAAACCTGGCATTCAGGGGAAGTGACAAAGACGAAAATGGAAATTTTCAGCAAATTGTGAAATTAATTTCCAGACATAACTCAGTACTGAGGAAATGGCTTGAGGAAACATGATTCAGGCCATACCACACAACTTACTTTTCCGCTTCTTCCCAAAACGAGATGATTGAAGTTCTTGCGACAGCATTACGCAAAAAGATAATCAATGAGATTCAAGAAGCAGAATTTTATGGCATTATGGCAGATACAACACCAGATTCTTCGCATCAGGATCAATTGGCTGTTGGTGTGAGATATGTTAACAAAGATGAAAAAACACAGGATGGAAGTTGTAGAAGCAGTTGATAAAACCGGTGTCGGCCTTGCAAGCGAGATATCGCACATCTTTACGCAGTGTTGAATTCAGAGGGTGGGACATTCCTCCCCGGAGCATTGAATTATCCTTCCCGGAGGCAGATTTGAGATTTTATGCTTTTAATTATTAAAAAGTGCAATCCCCCCTGGAACTCTATAATGCCCCCCCCCCCCCCCCCGAGTCACAGAAATCCCTGTGGAAGAAAAGTGTCTGAATTCAACACTGTCCTTACGAAGAATGAGCTGTATATAGAACAGGTAGCTTTCAAGTCATACGATTTTCCAAACAGCACGTCTGAAGAATTCAACGGCACCCAGCAGAAGCTTTCACAAATCATGGATCGAATTGTACTGAAATCAAATCACTGAAAATAATAAACAGTGACGGATGAAAACATGAATAGAGAAATACAGAATGCAATGGACCACTCGAACGGGGTGGGGTACGCAATGCTGTGGGAAATTACTCGTATTTGATTGGCTCTTCTTGAACGTTTGTTAGAAAATAGGGACGCTGATTAACTGTATAAAGAAAAACGTCATCGTGACGTTGAATGACGTCAAAAATACTTGTGGTCCATTTTCTTTTTAACTAAGCAAGGTATAGATCCGTTAAGTGAATTTGCTATATAGCATCGATGAAGATTGGCACCAAAGAAGTTCGGAAACTTCTAGAACCTTTAGAAACTTTTAGATAATCGAGACAATCTCTTTACTCCTGAACTGCTTACGTTCTATCGCATGGAGTTTAAGAAGGTCCTGGATACCCTTACAGTGATGATAGCAGATAGCCTCAACTCTTCCATCAGAATAATAACACCACTGTATCAAAAAATGAATCCTCCCATTACAAGAGAGAAATTATCATTAGATCTGGTTAAGAAAGCGGCAGATTTCTTTCCTAAAACTCAGGCAGTTGCTGACATGAAGCATTACACGCGGAGCTAGAATTTTTATCAGACTTCTGCGCAGAGGTTCAAACAATGGATGACATTTCAAAGAAATCAGAATATTTGAAAAACATTTTACCGCTTTCGAACCGTGTCAGTCGTCTGGCACTAACTTCTCCAGTCACAGTTGCTTTGAATGAAAAAACATTCAGTAAATAAAAAATTGTGAAAAACTGTCTGAGAGCAACAATGACCGAACCATGTCTGAATGCACTTATATTGCTTACATACGAGAATTACATTTTGGATTGACTAGATTTGGGCACTATTGTGGATAGATGGGCTCGTCTAAAGAAGCGGCGGGTTAAAATGCAAGTTGTTAAATGAATGAATAAAGATGTAATTAAAATAAGCTATGATTTATTTCCTTTTAATGTAAATATAAATAAATAAGCTGATTGTGAATAAGTTGTAGATAGCAGCTTACTAAAAACTCCAATCTGTTTAATTAATCCGAAGTACAAATTTCCGTCCACATATTCAGCAATGAAAAATTCCACATTGAAAAATAAACAGATTTTTCTTTTAATATCAAAATACTTTGCTGGCATATATATTTACAGCAAAGGAATGCAAATGGAGGGGTGAAAGTGTCCATCTTTAAACGTACCCTATATAGATCAGTTTCAACCTGACGTCACACCCGAGCAACTACCTTAATAACCAGATGGGTGTTTTGTTTGCCTATCGATTTTTGTCGATTTTCATTGGTTAGGTAATTATATAGGTTGATAATCTTACGATTTTGATTGATTGAATACAAATTGGCGGACTGTGATCACCAGAGTCGAATTCAACCACCCATTTCGAGGAGGGTCATGTGTTTTTTTTGGCGGGGAGGGGCACAGTCTTCATTAGCAATTTTTTATATCGTGTTCAAATTGCCTGTTTTCTGACATATTCCCAGTTTCATTTTCCTTCGTAAATGCATGAAATTTGAGGGTATATTCATAAATGTATAAAATTTGCATATTTTATTCAGATGCAAAGAAATCTGAGTTTCACATTTTCTTATAAAAGCAAAGAATCCTTCAGAAAATTATCTCAAAGTTCGTATTTTAAGTCAATTTTTGGGGCTTGGCAATCATGAAAATATTGTCTTGAGGGAGCAATCAAAATGTACCACATGTACCGGAAAATTAAAAATGTTGTTCGATTCTTTGCTGCTTAAACAATAATACTTGCAATTTTCATGACTTTCTATATAAAAATAACCCCATAAATGTATCAGATAGATTGGAATTTTTAAGCAGGAAAAAAAAGACGAAAATGAAAACTCCTTTGATACATATTTATATGAAAAAATGTATTGTTCTATAGAAATGTTTTTCGTTTAGAGGGGGGTCATGACCCTCATGATCTCCCCTTGGATCTACGCTTGACTGGTCACGTGGTTGAAACTAATCTATTCTCAGCTTTATTCTAAAGTGTGAAGTATCCGACATTCTAAAGTGCAAAATTTGATTTCGATTGGTTAGTAATGTTGAATGTTATATAGAACATAGATACATACACAGAAACGTATTTTTGAAGAGATAATATTTTTTAAGTTAGTCGGCAAAATCGTCATTTACAATTTTGCTTACCCAACGAATTTTGCTTAAATACGTTCCTGGTTAGGCCCAGCTTACAAAAACAGCTAGATCATTAAAATAAACTGCAAACGATTTTTCTCCACATACAGTAGCATAAAATGAAATAAACTGTTCTAAAGCTAAATTTGGAATAAAAAATTATACATCTTTAAGATTACGTACAGTTTTTACAGGCAAAAACAGAAAACATTATTAGTTGGAACAGATGTTACAGATGCACCGGAGTTGGTGTGATTTTTATTTTGTGCCATTTTGGCAAAAGAAGCCCATTTTCAAGTACCTGTTATGCCCATCTTTCAAAAACAGCTACATCAGTAAAATAAACTGCAAACGATTTTTTTTCCTAGACCATAATATAACAGGATTATTTTGACTGTCCCTGTAAACGGACTATACATACTACGCACTTCATTTCCAATATTGAAAATGCTGTAGTAAATCTCAATAACATACATCTATTAAATGGCAATTCTATTTATACAAGTTAGAGGACAAACAGACAAACCAAATTCATAAACACTTTCCAACTATGTTTGAAAGTGTTAAAAAAAAGACATCGAAAAGAGAAGCCATAAGGAACAACCCTTATAATAGTAATAATAATAAAGGATACGGAATAGATCAAAGGCACCGGCAACATAGATGATCCTGTCCCCTGGCTGAAAAGAAAAGATATCAAAATTAACAAACAGGAAAAAAAAAAAAAAAAAAAAAAGAGAAAACAAATTTGAAATTAATTAATCAATTTATATGCTTCTTTTCAATTGCTAAAAGGTGTAAAACAAAATGATTATAAACAGTAAAATAGGCTTTATTAGACTGTTGTTTCAGCTCAATCTGAGCCATTATCAAAACAAACAAAAATATTCTATAAATGTTATTTGAAACGCAATTTAATTTTTCATGTAAATTAAAAAAAAAAAAAATTACGAATGTTATTTTATTTTTTATGGGGATGTTTATTTCCCTATTTGTAACCATGGAGTAACTCGAACCACAATTCACTACCAATTAAAAAATAAAAATAACATTCTTAATTTTTAAAAAGTACATGAACAATTAAATGATTGCGTTTCAAATTGGCTTGAGTTATATATGAAAATAAACATCCAAGTAAAAATAAAAATAACGTACATAATTTAAAAAAAAAGTACTTTTAAAATTAAATGATTGTGTTTCAAATAACTTCATAGACCATGCATTTATGGAATATTTTTGTTTGTTTTGATAATGACTCAGATTGAGCTGAAACATATACCAACAGTCTAATAAGACCTATTTTACTGTTTATAATCTTTTTATTTTACATGTTTCAGCAATTAAAAAGGAGTATATAATTACAAGTTGTTAAGATATGATATATTTAATGAATTTATCTTGAAGAACAATTGCATATATGTATGTACACATACTGAGCGGATACTATGTTATGAACACCTGGCAGTTTTAAGCCAATTAGCTGTTGCAGTGCACAGTTGCTGCTAGAGGGCTAGGCTAGTATAAAAAAGGAAATATTTGCCGAAACAGTAATATAGGTGAACTGTTTGTTATGTAGTACAGTCAGTTCCAGTTAAGATGCTTTCGGTTAATATGCAGATTTTTCTGTTTCCTTAGACATTGCCCATATGACTGATAGAAAAATATCACGTTTAATATGTGATAAAGTTTTGGTCTCGCAAAAATTCTCGCTTAATACGCGAATTTTTCTGGTTTCTTGGACATTGCCTATAAGACTATTAGAAAAATATCATGTTTAATAAGTGAACAGTTAATATGAAAAAAGTTTCGGTCTCATGAGGCAAAAATTCTCGCCTAACATGCAATTTTTTTCCGGTTTCTTGGACATTGCCCATAAGACTAATAGAAAAAAAGTCCTTCCGGCCTGTACCGGGAGGAAAAGGTAGCTTTCCTATATCTTTGTTTAAAATTTTAGCTAATGTTACACGAAAACAGCAAGCTAAAATGCAAAGAAACCGTTTACAAAAGATTCGTTAATACTGAATTTGAATAAGAAATTCGCCAAATTATTCATATATTCACCTAATTATGAGCTATAGCCAAATTGGCTTCATTTATGAAAAGTTATTTTGGTCGCCAAATTTGGCAATATTTTACCAATTGTCGCCAAGTTTGGCGAGAATTTGGCGCTAACGAATGTGAACATATTGTTTTATGCGTATGATTGCGAAAATTATTATAACAATGAAAGAAAATAATTTGCGAGAAATCGCGTTCACTAAAACTCATAAATGAATCGTTGTTTTTTTGTAATCTGCTGTCTTGTTTCAAAATGCCAGCCACCCTAGAACTTCAAACTGCTCTATCTCAGCCATTTTTTAAGATAGAGGTAAACAAAAAAATGCTCTGGAATCCTTGTATCAAGGCCTAAAACGTAATTAAAAAATAAATTTGAATTTTTAACTTTTTTGTCTATTTATTTTAGTTTTAATATTTTCAGTGGCCGCCATCTTGAAACAAAGTGGCGGACCAAGCTGGCCAACAAACTCGGTCAAGGCATTGGTGAGCTTAATACACACAATTAGTGTCATCCAAATTAATTTACAAATACGAGGGTTATCGTATGACATAGGTCAGATATATATATGGATATATCTATATATATAAATCAACATTTGAATGGAGGGTGGTTTTGGGGTCTGGGGATCATGATCGGTGACAATATACCAAAATTTTCCGGAATTGTTTTCCTCCGAACAGCTACAATAGGTAGCTTTATACTTTTTTGCATTGAAAGCTACCTAATATCATGTTTAATAAGTGAACAGTTAATATGCGACAAAGTTTGGGCTTGCTAAATTAGCTACACTGGAACTTGTCTTTGATCCCACATCCTGATATTCTTTGTCTCTCGCTTCATGTATGTTTTTACTGAAGTAGAGAAAGATAGATGAATTTTTGTTGCTTTTTGTAATGCATTCTTCTTTCTTTGCGTGGTGTATGTTCTCAATTTTTGTTTTTCCTCTCATACACTGCAGCAAATAAATCTTCCCTAGTATTGTGTTCTTTTAAACAAGTTTGGATAGAGATGGAAACATTTTTTTCTCATTTTTAATTCTATTTCTTCATTACTTTCTTTTAATTTCTATCTTCTCCTGTTTTATACATGTCTGGTGAGTATTTGCACCGTGAGTTTCATGGAGTCAAGTTGTCTCTGATTGTGTGTGTCGAGTTTTAGCAAATTTTACTGTTAATATGGAGAGTAGTCATAAAATCAAAAAGAAAACACTACTCATTATCACAAGTAATAAATATGATTTTAATAACTGGGTTGTTCTGCAAATATTTAATATTTTTGATTGTGTTGGAAAAAAAAAAGCAGGCTAGCAGGAAAATTATTTTTCTTGTTTTATTATTGACATTACAGTCATATTTCAATCCATAATCATATTTGAAAACACAATGAAGCAAACTTGAATATAGAAAATTACGCTATGCAAAATTTTATAAAGAATAACTACAAACTGTGAAAATATACATGGTTAATTTTTTAAAGAATGTATTTGGTTTTTAATGTGGGGAATATACTTTCATAAATTTAAAAAACATCTTTGATGCAATAATTTTTTAAAAAGCATCCTTTTAAAATCGAATTTTTTTTTTCCACAAAGGACTCCATAAAGACTTTCCATAAAGACTTCTAAAGGGTGCCAAGAAAATGTTCAGAAGGCACCATGACACCCTAGGGCACAACGTTGGATAGCTTTGACTAGAGGTCTACTACTAGACGTCTACACAGGCCGGAATTTCCAGTCCCTGGCCCGTCCCAGTGTAAAAACTAAAGATTTGGAACAACCCATGCAAAAATCAATTAAATCAGTCCCGACACAGTCCGACACGATTCAATTTCTACAAAAAATTCCAATTTTCTTTAACACACAATTAAGATTCCTTTAATGAATACTGCACAGATATTTGTGGAGATATTTTACAGTATATTATAGATTACTATATGTTCACAAGCTATATAATACAGAATAGCAACATTAATCATCACTTAGATTCTTGAACAATTACACTCAAATAAATACATTAAAAAAATTAATGTATAAGTTTACAATAAAAGAAAAAAAGACAGTTAAAAACATTTTAACTTTTGTTGCTGTATAACAAAACAAAAGTAGATTTTTGAAAATGTTCCTCTATAATTTATTAAAGTATATTTTTAAATATTCCTTTAACAAAACTTCATTATTTCTATTACTATTTTTACAAAACAAATTGCTTGCTCGACACATCCTGGGAACAATTAAGTCCAGTTTCAGCCCTCCCTTATTATGTAGAATAAAATATAAAACTGATTTCAGTGTTCCCAAGTCTGCTGAAAAAAGTAAGCCCGGTCTCAGATACGATGTAACTCTCCAATGCTGATTTCTATGCTAGACATGTTATATTTGTGTATTGATGTTGTTAAGCTGGCATCTTCTTGTGTAGCACATTTATACTTATTCTCGTCCCTGTCATGTCCATTGAAAATTGTTCATGTTTTATCAGCCTAGTTTGATCAACTTAAAGGATAAGGGATAAATTTATTTTGTTAAATGATAAAAGGATCATGGTCCATAAGCAGTGTTTTTGCCCCATGAAATAGACTAAAATTCGATTTTGTTATACTGATTTAATTATTTCACTTTGTAATATTAGAAGGTTTATCCTGTACGATTTCAACAATAGTTTTTGCATTTTGAATGGATTTATATGACTTACACAAGCTCAAATTTCATATTATTCATAGTTTCTGATGGAAAATACGCAATTTCTCCTAATTTTACCTCTATTATTTATAGGACCGCCATCATGCAACACTTTCTTCTTTACATATATTATAAAATACATCAAAATGTACACTATAAGTAACAATAAAAGTGCTGGAAAGCTACACTCATAGTAAAATATTAAAAAATAGATTAAAAATTGATGTAAAATTAGGAAAAATTTCATATTTTTCATCAAAGACTATGAATAATACGAATTTTGAGCTTGTGTAAGTTATATAAATCCGAACAAAATGCAAAAAATACTGTTGAAATCGTACAGGATAAACCTCCTAATATTAAAAAGTGAAATAATTAAGTCAGTATAACAAAATCGAATTTTAGTCTTATTTCATGGGCCAAAAACACGGCTTATGGACCCTCATCCTTTGTTAGATTGGGTCGGTCAGCCAGCTTCATTTTTTTATTGGCCTGGCTGTAAAGTTTAATTTTTTTTATCAGATCGATCAGCCCATTTATTATTTTTTATTGACCCGTTAAAAAAATTGTCTTTATTCTACTGGCCCGGCCCATTTGAAAATTTGCCTTTATTTTTCCAGCCAAGCCCATGTCCATGCAGACCTCTACCTCCTACCCAATTAACAAGAGGTTGGTTCATTTTCAGCTGGCTTTTACAGCATATACAGAGCTGTTAAGAAAAATGTTGGGTCCTTAAAAGGACACTTCAAAAAATGTTATCTTAAAATAGGACCCTTTACAAAAATTCTCATCTTAAAACAGGACTCATCCCAAAATTTTTCATTCCAAAACAGAACCCTTCATAAAATTCTTTGTCTTAAAAACAGACCTTTCACAAAATTTTACCACCTCTAAACTGAACCTTTCACAAATTTAATCATTTAAAAATAAAATCTGACCTATCACAAAACAATTGAACTCATCAAAGAACACATTACTCAGCTTTCTTGTTTATAAAGGATAGATACACAAGAACCTGAATATAACGCTAATTTCAAATTCACAAAATTATGATTGGAATTTTCATTAATATAAAAAAAAAACTTTGCAATTTTGCAAAAACAGGACCCTGTGAGAAAAATCTGGATATACCCCTGACGTATGTGACAAAGATAGGTGGAATATGATGTTCTGAAGTCAATATGAAAACTGTATATACATACCTTTGGTTCTTTCCCTTCCGAGAACTGGATGATTTTCTGAGTGGTGGGAAGAAACTGAGATATGCCGGTCCATGGACTGTGCGTGCTGGAATCCTAGAAATATGAATGAAATACAAATGAATGAACACCACTTCTCTGAAACTATACATGGAAAAAAAAAAAATGTGGTGTGGAAGTCTTAGTGAAAGTGAAAGTTTTTGCTGTAGCGATAAAATGGCTACTCAGAATTAACAAAAAATATATAAAAAAACAATTCCAAATTTATTCTGATGCAGCATAGATATTTTAACCCATTCAACTTAACCTAATCTTGATATAGGTTGAGACTTATGAATGAAACATCTTTTCATGGACACATATTTCAGTTGAGTGTACCCAAGTGCAGCATCGATCTTTTATGTTATATCTTCTGTCATCATATCCACAGCCCGATTGTAGACAATGTGATTGATTGAAACTGTGTAAAATCTTTAATGGCATTCGCATTCACTTTAAAGAACAGATTATGTATAATGGCAGTGGAGGACCCAATTACAAAAGGTTAGTTGAATGTATTTTTTTTTTTTTAAAAAAGCTCTTTTTTTTTCTTTTCTTTTAGGTAGCTTTTAATACAAAAAGTAAAAAGCTACCTATTGCAGCCATCCAGAGAAAAGCAATTCTGGAAAATTTCATGTGAGATTAAAAATAAAATTGGAAATGACTAAGGCGGTGTTCAATTCATTCGCATAAAAAAAGAAAATCGTCTACAACAACACTGAGATAAAAAAGTGCAAAGTTATGTGCACATTGGACAAGAGTATCATGAATGAAATCAATAGGAGAATAAGAAATGGGTGGAGTCCTTTTGCGAAGAATAATAATCTAAAGAGTCACATGCCTCTTTGTTTGAAAAGAAAGGTGTTTAACCAATGTGTTTTTTGCCTGCACTAATTTAGGGAGCAGAAACATGGACACTAACTAAACAGATGGTACAAAGATTACAAACTACACAGTGAAGTAAGGAAAGATGCATGCTAGGCATAACTAGAAGAGACAGAAAGAGACATAAGTCCGACGAAAGTTTTTGACATCATTGAGAGAATTAAATGGCTAAAACGGAAATGGGCTGGACATTACAAGAAGACTAGACAAAAGATGGAACACAAACACCCTACAAAGGCATCCCAGAGATATAAAACGACCAAGAAGACGGCCTCAAGTAAATGGAATGACAAAATCAGAAAAGTGACCGGTGTTTAATTGGATGACTAAAGCATTAGGTAGGAAACAATGGAAAAATCTGGGAGAGACCTACACCCAGTAGTGGATTGAAAATGGTTGTTGATGATGATGATGATATTATATATATCCGACATTTATCATGCTGTAACTCTCTTATTTATGAACCGATTTGGATGTCACTGAGTATGTGTACTGGACATACCAAGGTCTCAACTGAGTTTGTTGGCCAGCTTCATATGCCATCTTGTTTCAAAATGGTGGCCAGTTAAAATTTTTCCCCAATATTGAGTTAGATTGTTAAGTTACAGTTTAATTTATTCAATCTTCTATGACAGTCACAACTCATCAAATTCAGACAAACCCAGTTAATCATTCATGCATTTTGTGCACTATCACTCTGTTTCGATATAGAACCTGAATCTGTACCATGCTGAAAATAATCTACCACATCTTCGCTGTCGCTATCACAGTGTGTCTATTTCAAATTTTTGCATGAGGAAGGGACCAGAAACCTTAATATCATCTCTAAAATAGAAACATGCATAGAATTGATTTTAAAGAAAGCATCCTTTAAAATAAATTTTTATTTAAAAAAAAAATCTGATAACAGTAAACATTTGATAGGGTGCCGCTATAGGACAGCACTGCTCTATAATAATATTGGAACTTTTATGTTAGCCAGGTACAGGTGATAAATCGCCAAATGTTTCTCACATTGCTATATTCATATTGCAGTCATTTCATTTAAAATTTAAATCTTTCACTCATTTCATTTGAAATAATATTCACTTAAAATACACATCACATACATTTAAAATACATATATTACATACATTTAAAATAAATTTCTATCATTATTTTAAGTATAAAATAAACATTTGTTAAAAACGAAAGTCAAAGACACGACCCCAAATAATATTAGCACTGATAATTATTTTTTGATATACTTTAAATAAGCTGATTTTGCTTTACCCAACCATTCTTTGTCATAGTTTTCTTCATACAAATTTCATTTTCACATGCTTTTAATTATTAACCCTCTGAGCGTCTGAGAACTTTCCTGCATTTTCATACAAATATTTGTAAAACTTAAAATAATTGAAATTTTCTTTCCCCATTTGTTTCTAAAATACACTTCATATCTCTTTTTTTACATATATCTTAAGACACAATTTTGTTAAAAATATTTTTGTCTGCAGCAGATTTAAGTTGTTTATGGGAAACGGAAAAATAGGGATAAAATGCTTAGAGGGTTAAATTATTTTATGAGTAAAAAAAAAAAAAATCTAATAAATTTCTAATCAAAAAAGTCTCAAAACTCTAGTTTTAGTTTTTCATTCAGCATTGTTGCAAAACACACAGCATGAATAGAATTACATGAAGAATATAGAATAACATGTTAGAATAGAATGCATAGAATAACATGTTGTGAATTACTATTTGGCTGTCGTGATGTACTACCCTATTCTTATTCACACTCATACTTGTAACATAAACACAATGTGTGCATCAGTTTTATTCTTTTACTTAATAAGTAACCTATTTGAAGAATCATTTCAAGTTTTACCAAAAAATCTTACAATCTTATCTGCCACCCTCACAGCCTTACAATTTAACCTATGTTTAATGTGTACAATTTAACCTATGTACAATTTAACCTAAATCCTTACAAGTTGGCAAGTATGCATACATTGCATACATTTAAAATACTACATGAAAGTACCATAAAATGTATATATATATATATATATATATATTCTTTTTTATAAATTAAAATAAGCATTCTATCTAAAACAGAGAAAAGTAGTGAAATAATAATAAATAGTAAGAGATTGTTGCTTCTTACCCTGCTGATATTCCCGGCATGCTCTTTGTCGATTCCATACTCCCTCTCCCCTCGATTGTGGTGCTGCTTGGTCAGAAGAAGCATCCTGTAGATAAACAAAAATAAAAACAACTGTAATGTTTATTTACATTTTTTTTCATTACAAAAATAAAAACAAGTGCGAAATTGTACGTCAAACATCACAAATGAGGCGTGTTCATACCATAACTAGTTTTATCAATATTCAGATCTTGGTGCAATAGCTGTTGCACTTTTATGCAAAACTGCGTGAATATAAAATTTATTTTATGTGATGCACATTTTCATTTTATGGATATTAATTTTATTTTATATGAAATTAAGTTTCAGTACACTTTTACAAACAATTCCTTACAGTTCTGTTACATTAAAATTATATATACTATGTGCAAATATCCAATACAACACAATGTGAAAAAAATCGTTATTATTTCACTGAAAAAAATGATTTATAGTGTGTTATTATGATAGGATTCATTTCAGTAATAAAACAAGAAGTGCATTTTATGTTGGCAACTACATTTTATCTTTTGTTTACATTGACTGAAAATTCCAATGGGAAACTAAAGCCTAGCTTTGAAAATTTCAGAGCTTGAAAAAAATCTATATTTAGACAATTTTTCCATTTAATATTTCTCCAGAAACATCTATCGAAAAAACTGTCGGTAGATTATAGGATTGCCATAATCAAACAATTTTAGTAAGCAAATTCGGTTTTTAAATTTAGTCATATGGAAATAACAGGACTCCATCTTAAATAGGACATAATCACCATGGCAATCTAGAATCATTACCTCTTATGGGATATCAAAGAATTAATTACATATGAAAAGATTTAATAGAAGGAAGAAAACTTTTATGAATATCTTTTAAAGTTTTGATTCAATTTTCATAAAATTTGAAATAACTCGACAAAATTCTGCAAAGTTTCTATATACAGGGTGTCTGAAAGTCTGGAAACGGTCGAATAACTAAAAAAATATACATCGGATTGAAAAACGGAAAAATACGTGTTCAATATTTTAGAAAAATCTATGTAGGATAGAACTATGAACAGGATATCAAGGCTGCCATTTTTCTAAAATATTGAACACATATTTTTTTGTTTTTCAATCCAATGTTTATTTCTTGAGTTATTCGACCATTTCCAGACTTTTTAATGGAAATAATTCTGACTGGATTTTACTAGATTACAGCGCAATCTACGATTTTCTAAAGAAAATGTCAAATACAAAAGTTACATATTTTTTCCCATAGAATTCGAATCTGCAATAAAAAAGGGAGTTATCATTTAAGATTTCAAAGTTGCTTCCCCTTCTCCCCCCAGGGTGCAGAGTTGGGGGGGGGGGGCAACTTTGATATCCCTAAATAGATTTTTCAAAAATATTGAACATGCATTTTTTCATTTTCCAATCCGATGTATATTTCTCGAGTTATTCGACGGTTTCCAGACATTTCAATGGAAGTGATTCTTACTGCATTTTACTCAATTACAGTACCATCTACGATTTTTCAAAGAAAATGTTAAACACAAAAGTTACATACTTTTTCCCATAGAATCTGAATTTGAAATAAAAAAAAGAGGGGCTACCATTTAAGATTTCAAGGTTGCCCCACCCCTTTACCCACAGGAGCAACTTTGATATCCGTAAATAGATTTTTCAAAAATATTGAACACATATTTTCTTTTTTTCAATCCGTTGTATATTTCTTGAGTTAGTCAACCGTTTTCCAGACATTTCAGACACCCTGTATATTAAACTTCAAACCATTCGGTTGTGTAGTTTTTTCACTGTTATATGCAGACAGACGGACGGACCAGACAACGACTATAGGTGCTATGTATTTCTATAATTACAAACGCAACTAAAAAACCATAAATTAATACAACAGTCAAATACAATTTTGAACACAACCTGATGCAACATATCTTTTAACCTGTTCAAACTTAACCTGATATTAATAGAATGGTCAACATAAGAAATGAAAATATGTCTCTTTGTTGACACATTTCAGTTGAGTGCCAACCAGAAAGGAAAAAACATGTCAAGCATAGATTATGTAACACTTTCCAACACATTCAGGAGAATGTCACAAAACTACACAGTATAGTAAGGTGAAGATGATCTCTCAATAAACAATTTGGAAAACACAATCCCAAATTTCAGCCAGTACCATCTGTACTTTAAAAAATACATCAATTCCTTTGTGCAACCCTGTATAGGATCTATAGATTTGTGTATGGACTACATAGTATGGTAAAAATGAGTTCAGTTAGGAAATGCATAAAAGAAAGACAAAGTTTTTTCGAAAGGCCTTACGCATTCCTTATTTTATGGTGTTTTTAAGAAGTTTTTTATGCTTTTATAGTATCACACAAGTTTGTTCCATACTTTAAGGTAAACCTTACAAGTATATAGTGACAGTCTTTCGGGTCTGCAAGCTATCTATGTCCATAGAACCAAACATCTGCTAATCCTAGAAATCAAACTTAAGTTAAAGTCCCTTCTAAATAGAGTAGCTCTTGGCAACGTTTCAGCACACACGGGCGTTCAAGGTAATGAAATTGCGGACACACTCACAAAGGAAGTAACAGCTAAACCACACATTGACATTCATCTCCCAATTCCAGTCACATACATAAAACGTTTAATAAAAGCTAAAATACTCACGGAATGGCAATCAATCTGGAATAACAGCAGCAAAGGCCGACACACATATAATCTAATACCGAAAGTCTCAATAACACACTACAACCTATCCGCACACACAACAGTATTTCTCACGGGGCACAGTCCCTTTCGAACATACTTCTACAAATTTAAATGTGCAGACACATTTCTTTGCGAGAGTGGTGCAGAGGCGTCGGCTCCCCATTATTATTTCACCTGCAAGTTAACAGCACAGTGGCATATTAAGAAGCCTACAATCCCTCCCAAGGAATGGCTTCCTAATATTCTAAAGAGGCACGTCCTTAACAGAAAGCTACATAAAATCTATATTTTTCTGACAGAACTCTCTAACATTACCTAGTAGTCGTTAGTTGCCACTCTCAATGCACAACTCCTACTCAGTCCCTGCTAACTGTTGCGAAAAGGGTCATTCCCTAGCAGGGCTGGCTTATATATGATGTGGTCATTGACCATAGTTTATATTTGTCTTAAACATTCAATCATGCTTCTTAATGCGTTTAACGGCGGGTCCAGCTTCAGCTGCAGATTGTAATTTTTTTTTTTAAAGACCTTAATAAAGGAGAGCGGGAGGGACACTATGCTCTACAGACTTCTACTAGTCTGAGCAGTCCCTAAGAGGGACTCTATCAAATTAAATCAAATCAAACCTTACAAGTTGGCAGGTATGCATCAAGATAAAATAAGAAGTCAGAAGAAATTAACTGAATTATCTTCCTATTTTTCAGAGAAGGAATAAAAATGGGCAGTCTCCCACATTAATCGGAAAATCTAGCAACTCTGATAATTGTATAGAGTTATTATTTGATGTAATTTGAGATACAAAATTCATAAAAAGAGAACAAGAGAGATAAATACCGTCCGACCAGGTCTGTTGTAGAAATACCAGCTGTTCTCTTGCATTCCCTGGAAAACAAGAAAAAAGAGAAAGCCCATCAGTGCATATATAAGTAATAACAATAAATAATCAAGAGAAGAACACATTGGGAGATAGACAGATGTATGGAAAACTGGAGAGAAGAAACATTTTAACATGGAAATATTACTTAGGATGTATAACTAGGATGACTAAAATAATTTGGTACTTTTGTCTTATATCAACACCAATGTCACCAAGCGTAACAGTTGGCAAATACTCACCATGTATCACATGCACCTAGAATTTTTAAGGGAAATTTTGAAGGGGAAAAAAAAACACGACCTATACAAAAAAATACAGCATTTTTTTTTTCCCTCCAAATGTCAGTAGTCCCTTTACCTTTCTAAACATGAGAAGATTTTTATTATATTTCTTTTAAAGTTTAATCTTTTTCATGCCATACATACTTAAGAAAGATGATTACACAGGCAGCATTATGCATCGTGTAATATACAATTCATTTTCTACTCTTGTAAACTTCAATTGAATCATTGATCAATGGTAAATTTTGTTTTGCGATAATTTAAGGAATATTTGGTTTATTTAAGGAGTTCTAAGTACTCCTTGGAAACTTTTTTATTTCGGAGGCGTTTGAAAGTAGTCCATATGCACACTGTTACTTTTATACGGTGTGTCCTAAAAGTTCCCATACTCTTAAAGAAGAACTCATTGTCCATGATTTTTTTTTTTTTTTAAATATTGAACTTTATCATCTTTTTATCATTGCATCAATTCTTGAATTTTTCTTGTTTAGTTCTTTTCATGCTCAATTGGTGCGAGAATAAAGTTCTATGTTATTTTGTTCTTCATAGTGAAATGAGTTTATCATGCATTCAGAGAATTGCACTGCTTGAAACTTATTTTAAATGTAAATCGTATGAAAGGTGCAAAAGTGTTAGGTGAAATAAATATCCAAATGATGCAATACCAAGTAAAGATAAGCTATATTGGCTCGTTCAATGATTTCGTAATACTGGTTCAGTGGACGACAAGCACAGCACTGGAAGGCCGAAAGTTGTTACACCAGCCTTTCTGCAAAACACTCAATGAAGGACACTACAAACTCCTCAAAAATCAATGAGGCTTTTGGCACAAGAAATGGGCACATCTCGTGGATTGACACATAAAGCTTAAAGAGCTTTGCATTTTCATGTAAAAATGGTACAGGAGATAAAACCACCGGACTTTGAGAAGTGGATTCATTACTGCCGGTGATTCTGGAGATTTATTCACAACAACCAGGGTTGGAAAAAAACGTTTTTTTTTTTTTTTTTAAACAAAAAAACGTGTTTTTTTTTGTTTAAAACATGTTTTAAACGTTTAAAACATTTTTTTCTCATTCAACAGCACAATTTTGATTAAAGAGAGCAAAAATTAATAAATTAAATATAAAGAATGAAAATATTTTTAAAAAACAGTAAGGAAGAAAAAAATTATATAATAAATACCAAACATTAATTAATAATTAATTTTTTTATTCTAAACTAAAACATTTAATTATTAAGTTCTTTAAAAATAGTAACAAGTTTGGCAGCCTTATCAAACACCTAACTGGTTTCTAGTTTTGTTCTGCACAAAGCCAAAAGTAGAAAACACTCTTTCTAAACCAGCAGTAGAGCATACAGCTGCTTGTAATTGTTTTATGATCTGCATGACATTTTTATTGACGTGTTTTTCAAGGCTTATCCACCAAGACAAAGGTGTTATTTCTACAAAATTGTCCACTTTATTTGATTCTTGAGTAGCAAATTTATGATTCGTAACTGACAGCATAGCATTTTTAGGGTTTCATTCATCTCACGAAACCCTATTCGTCCCACTTCTCTGTCTGTCCGTCACAGAGCCGATTCTCAGAAACTGTATAACTAACAAACTTGAAATTTTGTGTACTTACAGCTCAGAACTGAATATCTACTGTCACGCTGAAAATCATAACATTTTGAAAAAATCATATTATTTTAATATAGAGAGATAAAAAACTAAAAATCTAACAGCCTTTTCCTACTAAATTTAAACATTTTTCGTTATAGCAGTTGCCAATAATTTAAAAATCTACAATAAAATTCTTCCTACAATAATTAATTTTCTATTGAAAGATTTCCACGTGAATTTAATTTGTGAATTGTCACATTGTGACATTATAAACAATAAACATGTTTTAAACATTGTTTTAAATGTAATGTTTTAAACATGTTTTAAACAGCTGTTTTTCATCAAGATTTTTGACAAAGCGTTTTTCTAATATGAGGCATAGTTTTATTTAGGCTGTTACCTGAACATTCAAAACTCTCGTTTTTGGGCGACAACCATTCCTCACACATAAATGCAAAAACCTTTACATTCTCAAAAAATTGGTGTATGGTATGCTGTATCATGCAAAAAGATTGTTGGATCTTTTTTTTAAATAAACTGTTGATTGTTCTGTATACAGTGAGCTTATCCAGCAATTTGTTGCATTGTTAGAAGTGAATGAATGAGATTCATGGTTCCAACAAGATGGTGCAATATGCCATACAAGTAATGAAACCATGGACATGCTTGAAAATTTTTTTGGCATTTGACTCATCTAAAAAAATTTTTGGCCACCTCAATCCCCTGATCTGAGCATCCTGGACTTTTTTCTTTGGGAATATTTAAAGAACAAAGTTTATGTAAATCTTCAAACAATAGATGATCTGAAAATTGCCATTGTTTCAAAAAGAATACAAGAAGTCACTTCCAGCATGTTAAAACACGTTTCTACAAACATGCGCAAACGAGTTCAGCTTTGCCCCCTAGAAAGGGGTGGACATTTTGAACATTTATTATAAATGCAAGTTCAGTATTTTTTTTTTTTAATGTGATGTTAATAGTGTTTTTTATTATTACCATAAAATTATCGTTTTAAGGTTTGCTGTTTTCTGAATAAATACATATGTATTTTTTAAAGATATACAATTATTATACAGACAAACATACATTAACTACAATAATCCAACATGGAGTGAAAAATTAGACAGAGCCCGGAATCAAACCTGGGTTTACAGCATTCTAGGCTGTTGCTCTAACCACTGAGCCACTCCGGATGATTCCTGAGTCTGCAATTTCCCACTAATAAGCCATGTTGGAGAGAAAGTCACCAGCCATCAAACAGACAGCTTTGGATGACCGGACAATGGTGAATAGATTTTTACTATTCCACCAATCTACGAATATATATTAAAACACACATAAATAATGCAGGCGTTATTTATGTGTGTTTTAAATACATATGTCATCAGTACGGGAAATTTTAGGACACTCTGTATTTATTTTTGCAGTGTGGTGAAAGAAATAGTCACTAAATAGTTGTTCAAAAGATGCTTTGTCAAGAAAATGATCGATTTTAAAAAGTTAGTCAGCAGCAACACTCCTGATGAATTTATAATGCAATAATAAAAAATAAATAAATATTACATATATTACTTGTATTTTCCAGCTGCTTTAACATAGCGATATGTATCTTTTCCATCTGCATCCAAGGTGATGTCGTCTGAAAAAGCACATACAACAATCAATTACAAGAATTTTTGTTGTTTCAAATATATTCATACTACAGACAATGGGTCATTTTCAAATGAACTGTGACTCTTTAAGATTGAAAACATGAAGAAAATTAATTTGGTGATAATGTAATTTTTTGTATCTAACACAAAATAAGAAAGTCATTACTAAAAAGTTTCTTTCTTAAATAAATAAATAAATAAATAAATAAATAAAAAATGTTTGGCAATGGATGATTTTCTACTTTTAAAAGATAACACAGGTAACATTTTCAGAAGAAATTTTGATCCTCAAAAAATGGTGTATTTTTAAGAAAAAAGAGTGAGTCCCAATGAATGCCATTGTCTCTAGAACAAACTGGTCAGATGAAGCCAATCTCAAACCTTTCTTCTATCTTATAGAGGTTTCACATACACTAAAAATGAATCAGTACAAATTTATAGCAAGGTCTAACTCAATCAGAAGTTTGATGAAATTCTGTGCATTTGTTCTTGAGTTAGGATTATAGCTAAAATCGTGTAAATCCTGAAAAATACAGCCTAGCAGAGCCACCTGTTGGGAGATTTACACCAAAAATGAATCAGCACCAATTTATAGCAGCAAGGTCTAACTGAATCGGAAGTTTGATGGAATCCTGTGCATTCGTTCTTCCGATAGGATTATCGTTAAAATCGTGTAAATCCTGAAAAATGCAGCATAGCAGAGCCACCTGTTGGGAGATTTACACCAAAAATGAATCAGCACCCATTTATATCAAGGTCTAACTGAATCTAAAGTGTTATTAAATTTTGTGCATTAATTCTTGAGATAGAGCACTCACGAAATTTTTGTGACAGATACACACAGAGACAGACAGACATTTTCTAAAAACAGTTCAATCGTGTTCAGTTCTTTCTAAAATGTATATAAATCCATCAAAAACCAGAAGTTGAAAATTTTCATGCATCCAATACTTTCTTTTTGTAAAGATAGAAAAAAGTACTCAATTCCTTTAGTTTTATTGTCAACTGCAAAAATCGAAACCTGTGTAAAATTACAATAGTAACATGCATGAGATGTAGAGGAGACAAGCATTAATATCAAATTTTAAACTATTATTAATATTTTAGAAGAAATAGTTCCACTTTCACAGATTATAATGTATTTATTGCCTTACTTTTCACTCAAATACAGGTTGTCTCAAAAAGAATCATCCGATTAAAAAAAATTATAACTATTCAGCTTTTAATCCGCTTTGATTGAATAATGTATAGGTAGAAAGTTTGAGAAATTTCGAACAATCGCATTCTTCAACGATGGATCAGCCATGTGGCACCTAACGATTCAGTTAACAATAGAACGGCCGGAAATTTTACTCAAGTTTTATAAAAAATATTTTATACCACAATTTATAGTTAAAATTATTTAACCTATTTCATTTACTTATTTCTCTTCTTTATAAAATAAGTTAAATATATAAAACAATTTCTCGTTCGAATTGAAATATAATTTTTTGTACCAGTCGGAATGGTCGTTCTAGTGCTAAACATCACTAGCCTCAAAGATTGCCAGACCTCTTAATGTGTGATTTCTTCTTGCGAGACATTTATGTGCCCCCCCTCCTTTCCAGCTACATTAGCCGAACTGAAGATACGCATAACAGCAGCTGTGGAAACAGTGGATCCAGATATGCTCGCAAAATTTTAGGATGAATTTGACTATCGTATAGATATAGGCTGTGCATCCAAAAGTGGACATATTGAGAACCTTTTTAATTTGGTGTGTAATACAAAATGTAATACAAAATGAATCTTAAGTGTCTATGTTCAATATTTTTCATAATACACAACACACATTTCAAATCCGGTGATTCTTTTTTAAACATCCTGTACAATAAGTAGTCTGGTTGAAAAGGAGTTTGTTAAATTAGGTATTTCGATTAAGTAAAATAATCAAACACTGTACTGACATTTGTTTTAACAGCATGAAAATAATAAATTTTTTAATGAGAAATATAGACTGAAACTGAAAATGTCCCACAAAAATTAGGTAGCTGTCTTTTCATTATACCAAATAAAAAGTCACTGTAATAAACATAACTCTGCATTTTAAAGGAAATTAATACAACGATTTTCTGACCAACCTATAAAATCTATATTGGTTACACTCAACAGATCAACTTAGAGACAAAACAGGCAACATACAAAAGTGGTCAAATTAACAAATTTTAATGCGATAAATTGGACAGTGTTAGTTGTTGGACAGTGTGAATTTAATTTAGACAGTGTTAGGCATTCGTCACTTCGTTAAATGCAAAAAATGTTGAAAAATAGTGATAAATAATTAAATTTTGGTAAAATATTATTTTTGCACCCATCATTTAAGAACAATAAACAAATATTTTTAAATGCACTCAAGATTTTTTGGTACTTTTGGGTTACAGTGACTCCCACAATTACGATTATGCCAAGATTGCAGTTGCAATTTTGCCAAGATCATCGCAATGTTTACGTATTTATACATGATATATGAGTATAACTATAACTGGGCCATTATGCATCACAAAATGGTATATACATCATATACTATTATAATGTCATATATGCTTTATAAATATGGCAATCCATCCTCAGTGGCCATTATAACCCAACAAAAGTACCGATTTTTCAACAGGGTGGTACCTTCATGACGATCTTCCCTAGTCAGGATATATGGACAAGACATTCAGCCATGGTTGTTGGTCAAAAATCGTGAATGTGTCATGTTTTATGTGCATTTTTGGCATTAAATACCATTGCTTGGCAAAAGCCATTTTTACAGAAAATGGTCAACCAGAAAATAGACAAGTACCAAATAATTTTAAAATAAATTATTTTCATGCTTAGGTAATCTTAAAAGATATAGGGAACAGAAAAGAGCTTTTCTGTTGAGAAGTAGAACAAGTTCGAAATTGTACGTTGAACGTGACAAATCAGGTACATTTGTACTATAACTAATTTTAGAATGTAAAAAATTTCATTGTTATTATTTCAGTGAAATGAATTATATCGTCTGTTATAAGCGAAATGAGCATGCCGTTTTTCTTATTACATATGCCACATTTAAAGATGCAAATTTTTTTTTTTCGACACCAGACAGCGATGCAAAATTCACCAAGGAGATCTTGCTTTGCGAATGATTACCTCCATAGTTTAATATTTTTATGACTCACGATGAACGAATCTCTTGCATTTATTTACTTTAATGGATTAAGATAGTGGGCTGTCAACTAATTTCAACTGAAGTTATCTCAGAACCTATACATATTTGAATGTAACTCATCTCTCAAACAAACAATTTTTTTGAATGTTTTTACTAAAAATGTAACTTTTATGTCAATTTTATTCGAAAAAATAATTTTTAATAAAAATGGCCACCTGCCATATGAAAAAAAGAAGTGACCAGCCCGTATTTGTTTTCCTCAGTTGCATGACTTGTGCTTTTATTATATAGATTACGTATGATAGGATTTAACAGAATGAAGAAAACTTTCATTAATATATTTTTTAAAGTTTTGATTTGATTTCCATATAATATGAAATGACAACAAAATTCTGCAATAACTGCTGATATATTAAATTTCAAACCATTCGGTTGGGTAGTTTTTATGCTGTTATATGTGGACATATGGACAGACCAGACAACAACTCTAGGTGCTATATGAACGCACCTAAAAACAAGAAATAAGTACGGAATGATGATCATGCATTTTTTTTTTTTAGAGAAAGTAAGATGTTGCTTCCAGATCTAAAAACGATTCTGTATTTCCATAGGCTGATTTTGATTTGCCAGCCTGAAATTTCTGACGACTCGCAATTTTGCAACTTGGTGTAAACTCAATTAATTTTTTATTTACTTACATATTATCTGGAGTAAGAGATAGATTGACAAAATCGGTTGACATTTGCCAGTCTTGTTTATCATTGACACCAACACTCAAAACAATAATTTGACGTACGTTCCCAGTAGCAGAAACCGTGTAGCACTGCAAGTTATTTTATACCTTGCAGATCAATCTAACAGCCTTAAAATAAAATTCTGGGCTATGAAAAATTGCCAAAAATTCTCTTTTGTCGCCAGATTTATTGTATTTTCTTTCTTATGCTTTCTTTGAAAATACAAATTTCTTATTTTACAAGTTACTGCAATTTCTTATGATAGTAAGCTTGGGTCACCGGTAAATTTTGGTTTGCTGCAGATTAACACTGAAAATTCTGCTACTGGGCATATGTTCATTAAATGCATAACATTGTTAAAAATGGTACGTGAAATTAATAAATGGTAAATAATATAATAAGTAACATAGAATAATAAATAATATAAGAAATGGTAAGTAGTATAATATTAATTTAGTACACATTTACTGAATGGACAGTTTCATTTAATAAAAATTGGAACACTGGTGTGTTTTTGGGTAGTAATACCTAATTCCTGTAAATAAACAATACCTTCTGCTGCCATTTGTGGTAAATCCTTGAATCTCATAATTAAAAATACAGTATATAAAATAATGTATAAATAAATAAGTTAAAACACACATCACAAATCAATAATATTTTTTTTTAAAAGGAAATACAATTTAAAACATATGTTATGAGTCAACAGTTATATCAGGGGTTGATCCAGGAAAAATTTGGGGCCTATTTAGGGCCCCTTCACAAAAATCTGTTTAATAAAATGGGCCCCTTCACAATAATCAATTTGATAAAATGGGCCCCTTCACAAAAATCAATTTGATAAATGTGTCCCTTCACAAAATTCTATTCCATAAAAACTTATTATTTATTTATTATTTTGTGATGTTTTAAAATGTGTAATTTGTAAACAAACAAGTTCAACAGAGAGGAAAACGTCAGCAAAAGGATTTTAAAAAGTTTTTGTTTATAAATGCTTGGTTCGAATTTGATTAACTGAATTTCCACTTTTGTTACAAAATGTTAATGAATTTCACAAAAAATAACCTTTACTTTTCACAAAATGGGCCCCAAGAAAAAAAAAACCTGCATCGACCCCTATATGCTGTTACCATGTAGAAAGAAAAAAATTAAGAGTTAATGTAATTAGTAGTATTGGCACCATGCTTAGTGCAGTTGTATCTGATCTGGTCCAAATAATACATCCCGTAAAATCCCGTTAATCCGCCCCCCTAAATGCGACGAAAAATCGTAAAATAATCGGGGGGGCGGGGCGCTTACATGGTATTAAAATTGTAATATATTATATTTATGGGTGGTGGAGGGGAGAGATACTAATGGCCGATCGTCGCAAAGTATGCATTATTTTGTGACAAAAGAAAAACATTTTGAACAAAAAAATTATATACAAAATAGAAAAACATTATAACTTCACAATTAATGGCGATTTCAGATTATAGAAAATTCTGGATTTCAGAAGCTATAAAACTGGAATGCATTTAGATAAATAATAACACTAATATCTGTCATTAATACGGGAAAATAAAAATAAAAGGAACTTAATAATTTAAAAACACTGAGAAATTGTAGTTGAAAAATGTTCTGAAAAACATTTTAGAACTAGTAACATTTTATGTGGTGTTGCCATCTGTTGTAAATTAGGATGATTAAATACCTGGGTTTTTTTTTTTAAATCATGATTTCATATCTATAAATGCTAAATAAATAATACAAATCACAAAAATTGAGAACATAAAGAACGAATTGGTAGTGTTGCGAGATTTTTAAAACGAAAAACATTTCTACCACAAAAATAGCACAAAATATGCTACAAATTCGACTGTGGTGCCATCTACTGATCAGTCAATCGATAAATTTTTTGCGATTGGCTTTCATAATAACGTTAAATACGACTATAAATTCTTTGATAAAATAAATTCTTTTTTAATCAAAATATTACACACACAGCATCAAATACACATTTTTAAAATTATTTCATGAGAAACTTTCACTATCGATATTGTTATTACCTTCATATCACTATGGAGATAAATTTACGAGCAAAACTTATGTTTGGTTATATTGCTTTTTCAGATTAACAATAGTTGAGGTTGTGTATGTTACTTTTGTGTTTGTACACGTTTGCGATTTATCAAAGAATCGTCGGAAAAAAAAAATCCCGTGAGATAAAATTTTTGCTGTTGATCTTGACGACGTGCAGGGCGAAATTTCTTTTGCAGGAGGGCGCTTTCTCAGGATTTTTTGAATTTTCCAATTTGTATACAAAGTGGGAGGGGGACGCTTAATCGGGAAGGGCGGATTAACGGGATTTTACGGTAAGTACTTATCTTTCCAAAAAAATAAAATAAACAATTGATAGAAAAAGTAAATCTAGACAGAAAAAAATAATTTGCCTGTGAAGTGACTACACTAGATCAGATTACTACATTTGAAATAAGCAGAAGACTTCATTTGGCATAAAATTTTAATGAGTGCCACTGTTAAAATTTCATACTAAATATGAGATCGTTGACATAGTATATGCAAGTGTTTGGGCCAAATTATAACCAGTTTTAGGATTGCAATAGCTTATTTTGGGCTTCAGACTAATAATGTAAATAGAGATGGCATTTACTATTAAAAGGGGTTTGCAATATGTGCCTGGTACATATACTTTTGGTTTAAATTTAAATGTCTTTATTCGGCCCAAGTAGAACAAACACAAAGAACGAGGGATTAATTCTTTCACCAGGGAGCTTTAAAGGTCACTCTGAGGCATGTCCACAAGTGTTTGGGCTGAATTATAACCAGCTTTAGGGTTGCACTGGCTTGTTACTTTTGGCTTAAAAACAAAAGCTGCATGTTTCATCTCTATTTACATTCTTACCCCGAAGGGCCCAATAATTCTTTATGAGAACTGAAAGAGATGAGATTACCTGCATGTACACAGAAATCACAGGAGTACTTGTCGAGAGTTTCGATGGTTGTTATGTAGGGAGCACCTTCTATCACCTGAAAGATAGAACAGAAGTCAACACAGTGTTTAACATTAGTACAGGTCATTATTTTTTATAAACATAGAAAGTAAAAAATATTTTCTGATTTCCAGAACATGCTCTTGAAAATTATACATTTCTTGCCAAATTCAATCTGACCTTTTCTCTATCGTGAATGAAACTTAGGTGAGAGAAGCTTTTCAACTCAAAACAGAATGAAGTAAAAACTAAGCACAAAACTTTCTTCTCTATAAATCAAATCAATTAAATGATTTAAATTGTAAAAAAAAATTACATCGATTTAGCAAATAGGTTTTTTTTTTTTTTTTTTTTAAATATATAAACGCATAATATTTGTTTTGGATAATGAATACTTTTAATGTAGAGAAAAAACAAATGTATTTACTTGAGACAATCTCTTCCTACGATGAAGATTCTAAAGGTACAGGTTTATTGAATTGTGTGCATTTAAACTAGAGATATGAGGCGTGTTCAAATGAAAAGGTACTAAATGTCATAACTACCAAACCAGTTGAAATTTGAATATGCCACTTTGGGATAACGTAGTGAGACATCTAGGGGCAGGAATGGAGTGTCCAGTGTGGTTGTGTGCATGCTCGGGCACCCACGCATGAAGCAGGCAGTTATGTGTCCCGTCCAATTGATGTGTCAGTGTGTGTGACGACATCATGGCGTTCCCATTGTAAAATTCAGCGAGGTGTTATCAGATTTCTTTCAGCCAATATTCATAGCCAGATGGTGGCCGTATACAGGGGAGACTGTGTGTCCGACAAGTCAGTGAGAAAGTGGAGTGCCTGTTTTCGCGAAGTTGGGAAGTGTTTGAATGATGACTTGAAACCAGGCAAACACAGTAATCACAGTTGAACTCATTATATAGTGAACGTCCTGGTGAGAAGTGATACATGCACAGCCCCTTCAATTGGACAGGACACACAACTGCCTGCTTCAAGCGTGGGTGCCCGCACACAACCATGCCGGACACTCCATTCGCATACAATCTCTCACTACGTTATCCCAAAGTGGCATATTCAAATTTCAACTGGTTTGGTTGTTAGGATGCTCCGTACCTTTTCATTTGAACACCCCTCATATAAGCATCATATTTTTCAAACAAATCATTGAATTTCGGTAACCACATCAAACACCAAAGTTGAATGACAAGCTATTTCTATCATGAGGATTCTAAACTGAATGCTTCGTTGATTTTTGTGCACATAAACAGGAAATAGAAGCATCCCATCAATTGAAGAAACCATTAATTGCCTCCCCCCTCCCGCCCTGTTAGGAGTTTTGCCCCAAAAACCAAAATTCAATGAAATTCCTCTCAGGTCATTTGCAGCCAAAATTGAATAACACTATGTTCTATTACTATAACTAAACATAAAATTGAATTCTGTGCATTTAAAGGAGTGATAGGAGCATTACACATTTCGAAATTTGTATTTGAAAACTGTATTCAAAATTCTAATTATGATCTTTAGTTTATTCAAAATTCTACATATCGTTTTACTGGTATATATGACAAGCAGGTATACGAAAGTTTTCACAAGTTAAAATGTCTTCACCTTTTAATCATCCTACCAATACCTTGTCCCAAGTTGTGAGCAAAATCCTTTGCGCCGGTTTTCCGGTGTGTTTGTAATTATAGAAATACATAGCAAACTATAGTTGTCATCTGATTCATCCATCTGTCTGTCTATCTGCATATAACAGTGCAAAAACTACCCAACCGAATGGTTTGAAATTTAATATATACTAGTTGATATTAGCTAATGTCAAAAGATTGGCGAACCACAGAGTTCAGAAAATAACTCTATGCCTTGCAACAGTGGGAGTTGCCAACTTTATGACGTCATAAGCAGCAGTAAAAGTTTATTTGAAAATTATGGCTAATTAATTAAATTTTCGAACAATCGAATGCATGATAACAAATCTGTGTCCAAATATCTCTCATTAAAAAAAAGAATGGTGTAATTTGATGCAGTAGTTTGTTCTCACGGATTGTCAAAAGAAATCGCTTAGCGTTTTAAATATATAGATATATAATCTATGCAGAATGTTGTTGAGTCATTTCAAATTTATGAAAATCGAATCAAAACTTAAAAATATATTAATAAAGGTTTCTTCATTCTATTAAATCCTATCCTACGTAATTCATTCAATGATATCCCATGATAGGTAATGATTCTAGGTTGCCATGATCATTATGTCCTATTATTTCCGTATTACTGAATTTAAAAACTGAATTTGTATACTAAAATTGTTTCATTATAGCAATCGTACAATCTATACCGACAGTTTTTTTTTTTTAGATGTTTTCCGGATAAATAAATATTAAATGGAAAAGAGAGAATAAATATGGATTTCAAGTTCTGAAATTTTCAAAGCTAGGCTTAAGTTTCCCATTGGAATTTTCAGTCAATGTCAACAAAAGACAAAACGTTGCCAACTTAAAATGTACTTATTTTATGACGGAAATGAATCCTATCCTAATTACAGACGATATAAATCATTTTTTCACTGAAATAATAACAATGATTTTTTTTTTTTTATATTGTCTTGTATTGGATATCTATTATTTCCACATAGTATAATTTTAATATGTAACCTAATTGTAATGAATTGTTTGTAAAAGTGTATTGAAACTTAAAAATTAATATCTATTATATGAAAATCTGCCCATAAAATAAATTTTGTATTCATGCATTTTTTGCATAAGAGAGCAACAGCTATTGCACCAAGATCTGAATATTTATAAAACACTAGTTATAGTACGAACGCATCTCATTTGTCACGTTTGATGCACAATTTACAACTTGTTTCCCCTCATTTAGTCAGTCACTTCGCATTTTATGCAAGCTTTCGTGTATGGCTGCCATGCAGAGAGTTTTTTTTTCTGACATTTTATTTTTGTCATCTGGCTTTATCTAAATTTTTTCAACAAATGTGCCACATGACATAACAAATGAACTGATTATATATATATTGTGTTTAAATGAAATGTATTGCAGCGGTGGTGATGATATTTGGAAAGAGTTCAGTTTAATTTTTAGAAACCTATGTTTAAATGAGCAGTTATGATTTTTTTATTAAAGCTTTTCATGAGGAATTCCTGGAATGATTTGACATTTAGCAGTTCAGTTTTTACACCTTTCGTGAAGTACTGTGTTTCGTTACTTGACAATTCTCTTCTGAAACTACTAGATTTCCACGGAATGAAACAGTTAAAGAAGCAGAAAAAACTATTTTTCCAGCTTTTTAGACTATTGAAAATACTGATCTTAAAATGCACAGTAGCTTTTACAAAAAGTTGGCATGTACAAAAAGATTTAAACAATCATCAGACTTATTAAATTGGCTTTTTTTTTTCTAAGATATTTTTAATAATACCAAGATAGCTACAGGAATTGCAAAAAAAAGTTCCCTGATTTCCCTGACTACCTTTATCAGAGTTCCCTGATTTCCATTATTAACGATACATATACAGTATTTTTTAATGTATGCCGCTTCCCTGTATAACACAGTTATCCAGCTTGCTAATACCTCATTTGGGAGAAAAAACAAAAATTTCACAATATTCATAAATTACTGGTTTACAGTTTCATAAATCCAAACTCAAAATTTAGTCCAACAACTTTATATAGTGGCCAATGAATATAGCACGACCAGAAAATTTCCTTATTTTCTGAAGAATGTTCAAGTTCAATTCTAAGACATATGTATATCTGACGGAATAGTTAATTGAATTAAGCTGGCCACCTGGTCAGCTAAGGTATCATAAAATTTTCAAAAATAGGTAAATTGCCTTTAATACAAGCACTATGTATCCACAGAAAATGAGGACATCTGATCATCTTAATTTGTGTTAAATACCAAAAACTTATATCATGTGTATCTTTCACAAAATATATAAAAATTTTACTTTTCTATATTGTGTATGATTATTGGCTTAAATAGCACCTGTTTGTCGACGAATCAGTCTCATGCAAAAACACAAATATTTTCGCATATAGACTCCCTGACAGATTCCCTGATTTACAAGTACTTTTATGAAATTCCATGACTTTTCCCTGATTCTTTCAGATTGATAAACCTCCCTGACTTTACCATGATTCCTTGATTTCCAGAATCTGTTAGCCACCCTGAATACACATTACTTAAATTCACTAAATTAAAAATTAATACCAAACTTAAAGATCAGCTTGTTATGTTATTAACATCTGTAAATAATCTGCATTTTTCTAAATGAAAATATTTTACACTAAATATGAATATTTTTTGTCTAAATTTTTATTTTATAATTTCACATATTTAAGATAACTAGGGCATCAGACAAGACATATTCATCATTAGCAAACCCTAATTTTCCTTCTACAAACATGACATAGACGCACCATGTCTCATGTCGACTGCTGAGATAATGTTTTAAAAGTGGAAATTATTTATATACAGTAGACTCCCTTAAATTCACATAGCTTGAAACCAGATATTGTGCAGATTTTAGAATTTTACGGATTTCTGGTCACTGTTCTGTTTACATTTTTTAAACAGTAATTTGAACGTAATAATGCACTCTAAATTATAATGAATGCTTACAATAAAGTAAAATAATAAAAATGATGAACATTTAAAAAACATTTAAAATATTAAAAGTAAAGGTCAAGTAAATAATTAATAATGCATAACTAAACATGCATAATGATGATGAGAGAATTTTTTCTTGAATTATTCAGTGAAACTCACTTTATAAATGTACACTAATAATTCACATCCAAATCTTAAACTAACAAAGTTTTATTTCATGTTTAGCCATACTTAATAATTTAAAAAACCTTTATTAATAAATACATAAATTATTTGGTAAAAATATCATAATCGCCACTAATATCAGCACTATCTTGAATTTTTTTTTTAAATTAATTTATACTTCCTTCATGAGAAAACATGAGTTGAATTATATTAACTAGAATTACATATTAAAATGTGTACAGAATTATACATTTAAAAAAAACTTTAATTTTACACCTACATCTTAACTGTAGGTTTCATTGTATACATCTGAAACAATGTGCATATTTTAGGTATTTGTGGATTTTAGGGTGGCAGATTTGAGAGTCTACTGTATTAATAATTTGAAACATGTAAATTACAATATATATATATATATATATATATATATATATATATATATATATATATATATATATATATATATATATATATATATATATAACTTTAAGTAAAATTTAACCATTGAAACATAAGAAACTGACTATATAGTAGAAGATCTTTATAATGCAAACCTAAAAACACAAGGTTGTGTGTTATATAGATTACATTTCATACATCATTAAATTTATCTTGTAAAACATGGCAAAATATGTGTGAAACACACCAAATTACATTAGAGTATCTTTATAATGCATTCTTTATTACTAGGAGTTGTGCAGATTATAATTTTTTTTGCATAATATATATCATTCCACACATTGTTACATTTACTTTATAAACTTTGTCCAAACATACCTGTACACGACTGCATCAAATCGTAGCAGTTTTTTCAGTAATAAGCTTGGAATTAAGGAAATAAAGTTGAACTAATATATCAAATTTAGTCTTCTAGACACTAGTAACTATTTATAATGTGGGAATGCAGGTGTTTCATAACTGTAAAATTCATTGTTTACTTTTGAGAAGTTGTGTGTTATATGGAGAATTGTGTTATATAGAATTGTGTTATAAAGAACTTCTACTGTATATTAATGTTATATAAAAAATTTATTTCCTTCGTATCTTTCCATTTTATTCGCATTAATCTTTTAAATTTAATCTAACTTCTGTCATAGTCAGTATTTCCTTAATTCTTAATAATATCTATTCCTATTTAAAGTCCTTTTAAAAGTAAATATCCGTATATTAATAATTATTTTATTCCAAATCTTAATCGAAAATTTTAAGTTCATTCGTCGCTTTTATCAGCTCCCCAATCTATAAAATTCCGAGACGCGTTCTCATTTCGAATGTTTTTTTAAAAGCCATTTTCTTTTTATTATTATTATTATTATTGCTCTGATTTTTTCGAGCGCTTGGGATTTTAACTTCAAAATTTATCCGCGACCAGATTCGGGATTCTTTACTGTTTTAGCCTCGCCCTCTAGCCTCATTCGCTGGGCTGGAAGTCGCCTCTCACTCATTGGTTTGTGCGCTCGTGACATAATTTCTGTATATCTCTGCGGAGAGAACAAAACTCACCCGCACCGGTCGGAGCACTAGATTTTTGACATTTTTGGAAGTCTAAACAAATATGTATCTGGTGTTTTTAATTCCGTAGAATATTCATCTGGCCCAGTAACATCTTAATTTAATGAAGTGAAACATCGTGAGCCCGGGGGCTATAAGTTTTAGACCTTTGGGAATTGTTTCTGCGTTGTTCGTCTTCTAAATAAAACTATTTGTCTGGAGATTGGCTGGATTTACTGGAGAAATTCTGTGATCTCATTTCATTGCCTTACTACTTCGCCATACTCGCTAAATTCGACTGCAACTTGCTATATCGTTGAAGGACTGCCATTTTCTCATCGAATATTATTCCTCATAAGATCTCAACTTCGTCAAAATGCCACATATATCTATAAGATTAGATTAGTCTTAAAAACAATGTGTTAAAAAAAAAAAAAACCCAGCTGGTTTAAACCATAGTTGGTTAAAACCGCTCGATTTAAACATGCCAACCCTGCTGGAAAAGTACCTGAAAAATGTTTAGCACTTGGAAGGTAAATCGTAATTTTAAGAAGAAGGAAAGGAAATGTTACAGAAATGCATAAAAAAAAAAACAATGCACATGCAAAAAAATGTGTCTATTTTATACGTAATGTGTAAAAGTTGACAAGAATATGACCTAAAGGATTAAAAAAAAACTCACTTCATCCACCCACTTCACAGCTCGCACCATTTTGTACCTCTCCTGCTCTGTAAAGACTGGCGGACCTTTGTGTTTAGTGATCTCCTCTGCAAAACAAGAACACAAGACAAATAAATATAACAAGGATTTATTTCACACAGGATCTGTTTTTAAAACAATATATATATATATATATACTCAAAATATTGGCTTCAGGTAACATTTTCACTATTTAATATATACTAGGGGACTCAGCCCCCTACTCGCTAACGCTCGCCAACCCCCGGTGAATTGCAAGGCAATTCACATTGAGACCGCTACGCGGCCACAGCTCGCCCCTTTTTATTTTTCTAGTAATTCTAGCCGGAATAAGTACTACAATAAATCATTTGAACATATGAAATTGACAATTTTTTTAATGTAAAAACGTAATTGAAAACTCCGTTGAAAACACAACTAAAAATGCATTTAGTTGATGCTACTAATGGACATATAAATAATTTAAATACTATGAAAAATGATCTTGGAAACATAATTAGCACCTATAATATTGTACAGCACGGCTTAAATTCATAAAAAAAAAAAAACACGTGGTAGGAAGATAGTTTATCATCAATGATTGTTTAAATTTCGTTCAACATTTTATTATTCTAATTGATTATAGATTTCTGCAAAAGAAATTATTTTTACTTCAATAAAACGGCAACAGATGGCAGCAGCAGGGCATTCTAGAAAGTTTATATTTTATTATCTCCGATTTTTTGTGTGAGTGAAATTCGTACATTAATTCTAAATGAATTCATTTGCAAAAATGAATTCATTTGAAATTAACAATATTACTCATAATTAAAATGAGGAATCATCTCAGATGCTTTGGATTACGTTCATATTATTTTATTTTTAATAATTGCTAGCTTCAGTTTCACTGCTCTGACATTCACCGCCATATTGGAGGCGGGGCTAACACAATCTTGTCTGTTCACTGGTTTGAGCTCTGGAAACTATGGTTGTTGCCAACGATAAGGTAGAAATTCAGCCCTATTTCCGCGCCACGTAAGACAAATATATGTATAGATATTTTTTCACATAATTTTATACAGGACTTGGAAACAGTTATATTTATAAACGACTAAAATTTCAGAGAGTTCGAATGATGAATATTATTTTCTTATGCTAACTTACCCAACGCAAAAACCAAAAAAAAAAAAAAAAAATTAAAAGGAAACATTTATTTTACAACCAGATAACAATATTTCTGATGTAATTTTTACACAGGCTGTAAAACTGTTACATTTATGACCATTAAAAATTCCAAAGGGTGGACAGCAAAAGCTATTTTTTTTTAAACTATGAAACGATCCTACATGAAAAAAGAAGAAAATGTTTTCTTACAATTTTGCCATTAAAGATATAAATTCATACAAAATTGGGTTAAAGATGTTTTGACGATGATCGCAATAAACAATTACAACAAAATAATTTAATGAAGCAAAACTGGAGAAAAAGAGCATTTACTTTCAACATATCAACTTTTTTGCATGGTAATTCTTCCTTTTTCCTAACATCTTCCATTAATGTCTGTTTTTGTCATAATGAAGGAATAACCTTAAAGAGGTGAAATCCAGATGAATTTAGAAAACACATTCTGGGGGGATTTTCAAATGGAAAATGCGTTGCAATTTGGAAAACACAACACAGTATGTAGTTGTTGCACCTGTTTTTCGTATGGGTAGGACAGACTCGGACTTAATCCCTTGCGCTCTAGCGCTGTTAGTGGATGCGTGTCACTAGCCACAAGGCTTCTTGACAATATGAACTTTTTGACAAAAACTGTGTCGGTTATGCCAAATGAATGATAGCTATATGTCATATGTGTTGATGAGTTTGTAAAGAAACAAATTTAATTAAGCAAGTTTAATTAATTAAGTGAATTTAAGTAAGATATGTCACTAATTTCAAGGTCACTGCTCTCACTTTCTGTATGTACATAATTCTCGTCGTCGCTGCTGTCATAATCCATATATATTCAATTATGCATTAAAAATACATAAATAAAGAAGCACAATATCAAAATGGTGCAAACTGATAACAATTACGCAGTTACGATTCTTTCATTCCGAATGCCTTCTCAAATTACCTTTCTAGTGCCCCCTAGCAGATACCAAAATGAAATCGAGGTCATTATCCACATGTACCAACTGCATGAAGTACCCTGCATACGTCATTGTTGGAAATGACCAAATTATCATGACGTATGCTGCGTATGTTATAGAGCGCAAGAGGTTAAGGTATGCGAGTCATACAGAGCAACAGAACTTCTGTTTTCTAAAGTCCATGTGCTTTAACAAAAAAGAAAAATAAATATATATATTTTGAAAAAAAAAAAAGGGCACAGGGAAGATACTGGGAAAGGGGCAGGATGCTTTTTCTACATCTAAAAAGGGCAGGGCGTATTGGCACTTAAAATAAAAAAGGTAGGGGGGGGGGGGTGTCAAACGCGAACACAACTCTATATTCTACCGTAAGAATCTTGTAATGTACCTCAGCAATGTATATATATTGAAATAGTGTAATACCGTTAAATTACACAACAAACAAAAAAAGAAAATATGCTGATCATTTAGTAATTGTAATTAAGTTGACAACAAAAATAACAATACATTCAATAAATACATGCAAACATAGTACATGAGATCAAACATTTTCATGCAATCAGCTTCTATGTAAAAGGAAAATACCATATAAATTAATCATTCAAATTATTAATACAAAATATTTCACTTTATTTCAAGACAATAAATTTGGTCAATAAAAGTACAAAATAATTGTATTTGAAACAGTTCATGTGAATTTTCGGTTAAAAAAAGGGGGTGGGGGTACTTTTCCATTCTACTAACACCTTGTCAAAATGTATGCTAATTTGCCATTTCTTTCAACACTTATTGTGCAAACAGGGCTTAATTTGTGCCGGAGCCCACCAGAGCTCAGCTCCGGTACTTCTCTGTTTTCAGTAAATATTTACATATTGGGCAGAATTCACCAGAGCACATAGACAGTGCTCTCCGGAGCCTAGTGCAAAAACGCTTCCGAAAAACGAATTCTAAATTAACCTTTTCCTTCCCCTCCCATCTCCAATCTTTTGCCTTCTTTTGTATCAAAACGCTTATAAGTGACGTAATGTGTAGCTCAAGTAAGAGATGGAGATGAAACAGATTTGATTTTTATATCAGTCTTTGGGTTTGGGCAGGCTCGAGCTCAATCGGTCTTAATTTCAAAATATTTATTTCCATTTCAAACTTTTTTAATGCTATTTTGATCAGAATAAAGAGTAAACAGAAAGAGTCTTTTTCTATTCTGCATAGCTGCAAACTATTCATTTTTTGTGTTAACACTATTTCTGAATCATAATCCTGAGCTTATTTAATCGCAGAATTCTGCGATTAATTAACATTAAGATTTGGCAAAGGTTTCTATTTGGAAGTAATAGTAACTAAAAAGTGGAATAGTTGATAGCTAAGTATACACAGATAGATGTATTTAAAATTTTTATTTTGTTAAAAAAAACCAATGATTTAAATTTTAAAAATAATGTATGAAATATAAATATGCAGATTAGAGTGATGGTTATTATTATTAATTAGTTGTAACCTTGCAAAATATCTTAATTTAATATTTATTATTCAGTTATAATTTAGATTTATGACTGATGGTGAGATGGATTTTACCATCTGTCAGTTACCTGATGATGAGGAAGCTGCAATAAAATTGTTTTAGGACTTTGAATACATAAGAAAAGTTTTTATTAAAAAAAACCATGAATGTCTTCATTCAGAAAATGAATTTTTTACTGCAATGCTAAGAGACATTTACAATTTGAAAAATATTTATGTAAATCGATAGTAAAATGTCATACGAACAAAATAAGCTAGGTATGACTAGGTTTGACATTTGAAAATATTATTAATTAAATTAATTATTATTAAAAAGCTATAATGTTTTACCGTTGTTGCGGATATTGATCACTCTTAGAGTATTTCATAGAAAATGTTGTGCTCTTTCAGAAAAACTTGGTACGACAAACTTTATTCTGACGGAAATGTCTATCATACCTATTTTAGGGAGGCGGCTGGTGATAAAATTTCAATTGGATTTTGATTTGAATTTTTACTGGTGGCTTCTTTATTTCACATCTGGATGCTGGTCAAGTGTCCGCAAAGGCACATGGGGTTGTTAGACGGATGCTAATTAATTTAATTAAACATATTTTTTGCTTGTCAAACCTAGTCATACCCATTGATATCTCATACAAATAGACGCCGGATCAGCAACCCTTTTTTGAAGAAAACATGTTTCTTCCCACCAGCAGGTGCTGGTGGGAGAATATTATGCCAAACAGGTTTTTTTCCCGCCAAACTGTCACTGGAATTCCACCGTCTGTTTCTTTTATTACGAGAACGGAAACAGAAAGTTGCCAAGAAAGGGATTACTGCCAGAAAGCGGCCCCCTTTCGGCATTGTTTGGTGATGAAAGGTGGAATATGTTTTCTTCAATTCTCTCGGGAGAGAAGAAAGGGATCTGATGTCCATTTATATTAGAAGTCAATGGTCATACCTAGCTCGTTTTATTTGTATGCCTTTTTACTTTCAATTTACATAAAAAATTTTCAATTCTGTGATCAGGGGACTTTTAATGTCACTGAACACACGTCACATAAGAATAAACAGTGTGTACAGATGTTCAGACATTGTGTCTACAATGTAATAAATACTCACCGTCCGTATGAACACCCACAATCAGATAATCTCCCATCGCTTTGGCCTGAAACGAGAAAAGAAGATTTTTTTATTTTTTCAACTCTGCTGGAATTATTTTTCTTTTTTCATTTATACTACATATGCAAACTGTTTTACCAAAAAAATACAACAAATTATAGCATCTTGTAATAATATACTGCTTTTAATTGCTAAAAGGCATAAGATAAAAACTTTATAAACAGGGAAATAAGTTTTGTGTTTCAGCTCACTTCGGACCCATTATCAAAACAAATAAGAATATTTATCTACAATTCCACGGTTGATGAAGTTATTATTTGAAACGTCATCATTCAATTTTGCATGTAACTCTATCAGATTACAGATGTTATTTTGTTTTATTTTTACTTGGATTTTTATTTCCATATTTGTAACCATAGAGTAACAAGATTATATCAAAGAAGAAGCCATCCAAATAAATGCAATGAAAGTAAATTAAATTTTCCCACCAATCTATATTATCCATCCATCACAAGAAAAACCATAGAGATTGTAACACTTGTAAAAATACAATATGTAACGATGCAGCATCCTTTAACTTACCAAAATTAGATCTTGAGTGACTCCATGGTTACGAATAAGGAAATAAACATCAGAGTAAAAAATAAAAAATAACGTGCATAATCTGAAAGAGTATGTGAAAAATTGAATGATGGAGTTTCAAATCATTATATCACAGAATGTGCAACTATAGAATGTTCTTATTTGTTTCGATAACGACTCAGATGGAGCCGAAACATGTCAAAAGTCTAATAAAACTTATTTTATGCCTTTTAGCAATGAAAAGAAGTATAAACTGTTTTACTTACAAGAGAATATCTTCAAATCATGTAAAGAGTTCCTTTTCTCACCCCAAAACAAAGAAGGCGGATAGAAAAATCATTAATAATAACTCAACTGTATTTACATTTTGCCAAGTGATTAAATGAAAAGTAGAAGAAATAAATATGCAAAGTACAGTCTCATTATTGGCATTTTTACAGATATCGCAAATTTTAAAGCACATTCATTTTGCTTGTTCACTTAGGGTGAGTTCCAGGAGCACACAAAATATTAGGAAAGGAGCATGAAATCCTATGAAAAACAGCTGATATGGAAGTGCCTTCTTATCAGAAACTACTGAAGCAATTTCAAAATAGTTTTGGCGGTAGTTAAACTATAGGTGCACAACTTTTATAAGAGGCGGGCCACTCACAAAAATGACTGGCTTGTTGAGGGCCACCATTCATGATTTTTGCACGTCCAATTGGCAGCATTCACGATTTTTGTGCAATCGATCGGCGAAATTCCTGATTGTTATGCACCCGATTGACCTAATTCATGATTTTTACGTGCCTGATCAGCAAAATTCCCAATTTTTACACGTCTGATCGGCAAAATTCACAATTTTTACGTGCCCGATCAGCAAAATTCACAATTTTTATGTGGCCAATCAACTAAATTCCAGAGTTTTATGCACCCAATCGACTAAATTCACGATCTTTACGAATTTGATCGGCACAATTCACAATTTTTGTGAGCTCGATTGACCAAATTCATAATTTTTGTGAGCTTCATCAGTAAAATTTATGATTTTTATGCAATCGATTGACTAATAAATTCATGATGTTTTTCTGCGACCTACAAACAAAATTTGCAATTATTTTCACGACTAATCGCCAAAATTTGCAATTTCTGGAGATGTTGGCATTTAGGGTCTCCACGGGCCACAAGTTGTGCATCCCTAACCTAAACCATAAAAGGATTGTTCAAGAAAGAAAAATCATGCGTCAAGCATAGATTTTCAAAGAGAAACAAACACTTTTCAACACTATCAAAATACTTTTAGAAATCTGTACCGTTAAATAAGGTGAAAGATGATGCCTAAGTAAACAACTTGGGAAAAGCACCCCACATTGGAAAATCCAATTTTAGTAAGGAATGACCCCTTAGAGTCAGAAAAATATTTGAATTCTTTTGTGCAATCCTGTATACAATCTATAAATTTGTATATATATTATCATGGTATACAAAAAATGAGTTCAGTTAAGAAAAGCATAAAACAGTCGAAAGTTATCTTTTAGCAATTTGTGTCGCCGTCAATAAACAAAAATACACTCGAGATCTTTTCTGCATCACTGTACAGAATCTATAGAATTTCCAAACACCCAGTAATATGCAAAAGAATAATTAAATTTAAAAACACAATTGAAAACACATTTCCAGCAATTACTACTCAAAGTCAGTAATAACATCATAACCGAATTATTTTGAGTGCTTCTGTCAATGAACAATAAATGTAAAGCACATTGTATTCTATAGTAAGCATATACTGTAGTTCACCTCAGTGATATAATATCAATTTCAATATGTTTGAAATAGTGTAAATCAGTATACTATCTTCAAACCATGTTTCACCATGTATCACAAAGTAACAAAATTCTTTTGAGTGTTCCTGTAAATGAACTATAAATGCGACACACTCCATTTTTAGGTGCATTCGTAATTATATAAAGACGAAGCACCTATCCTATAGTTGTCGTCTGGTCTGTCCGCATATAACAGCACAAAAACTACCCAACCGAATGGTTTGAAATTTAACATGTATAATTGTTGCAGAATTTTGTAGAGTCCTTTCAAATTTTATGAAAATCAAATCAAAACATAAAAAGGTATTAATAAAAGTTTTCTTTATTCTATTAAATCCTATTGTACGTAATCTATATAATAAAAGTGCAAGTCATGTGACTGAGGAAATCAAATACGGGCAAATCACTTGTTTTTTCATATGCCAGGCGGCCATTTTTATTCAAAATTATTTTTTTGAATAAAATGGCATAAAAGTTACATTTTCAGAAAGATCGTTCAAAAAAATGGTTTGCTGGAGAGATGAGTTATATTAAAAAATGTATAGATTCTGAGATAACTTCAGTGGAAATTGGGTTAACAACCGAATATCTCAATCTATTAGAGTAAAAAAACACTGGAGATTCATTCATTATGAGTCCTAAAAATATTAAACCATAGAAGTAATCATTCGCAAAGCAAGATCTCCACGGTGAATGTTGCAGCGCTGTCTGTCATTTGTGAACGTGGCATACGTAATAATAAAAAAAAGGATGCTCATTTTGTTCATAGCAGACGATATAATTCACTTCATTGAAATAATAAGGAGGATTTTTTTACATTGTGAAACTAGTCAGGGATCTGTTTAGGAAAAAATGAAGTCCTTTAAAGGACCCTTCACAAAACTATTTTCCCTAAAACAGGGACCTTCACAAAACTATTTTCCCTATAACAGGACCCTTCACAAAATTATTTTCCATAAAATAGGACCCTTCACAAAATTCTTTGTCTTAAAAATAGGTTTTTCACAAAAATTTTCCATCTTTAAACTGAACATTTCACAAATTAATCATTTAAAAGTAAAATCTGGCCTGTCACTTTTACACATATATAAAGAAAATATATGTATTTTACATCCATATAACTTCTTAAAAAATGTATAAACAAGAACCTGAATATAGCAATCATTTCAAATTCACAAAATTATGACTAAATTTTTCACAAATATAAAAAGCTGTTCACAATTTCATAAAAACAGGACCCTGAGAAAAAAAAGTCTGGATAGACCCCTGTTCGTTATAAAACAAACGCCCCTCATTTGGCACGTTTAATGTACAATTTCCAACTTGTTAATATTGAAAATGCCATGGTAAACCTCAATTACATAGCAATCCGAGCCTATGCGAGTTAGAGTGTGGACAGACAGACAAACTGACTTCATAAACACTTTTCAACTAATGTTAGAATTGATTTTCCAGAATAACAAAGCCTAACCATAATATACTAAAAAATATAGAAATAAATTATTGAAATATTGCTCTTTGTAACAGATTCTGAAACTGTAAAAACAAAAAAACATGATGATAAAAAGCTCTTACTTGTCTCAATTGGTTGGCATGTCCAAAATGCACCATGTCATAGCTGGAAAAAAAATAAAAAATCTGTTTTCTAAATCATAGCAACACAAATACAATTCACGATTGATAAGAGAAACATTGATAACAGAAACAATTAGGCTAATTGGTACTTTTATGTTAGCCAGGCGCCAGAGATCGGCAAAATTTTTTGAATCACACCAACGTTTTTTTTTCGCCAATCTTTTAATATTAGCTAATAACAACTAGTCAATATTTTAACATTGCAATATAATAACTTAAAAATAGCTAAAATATAATTGTAATAAAATACGTTAACACAAACATATCAATACAAATAACAAAATCTCATGTAAAAAGGCAATTCAAATGATGCCAATTGAAACACAATTTGCTGAGTTATCACTGGCGCCCAGCTAACATAAAAGTACCAGCTAATTTACTAATTAGAAAAAAGTCATAAAATGTATCACATTTTTTGTGTATGTCGCAAGTTTCTCCCATCCCATATGTACTTTTCCCGGGAATTTAATTACTTTAAAAAACCAAGTGTGCATATAATACATGAGTATTTACGATACAGAGTAAGCACAAAGTCTTTCCCTGATTATAAACATTTATTATGTAAAAACTATTATAATTAAACATAGGATTATTATAAAGTTTTTAATAAAAACAGTAATCTGAATGTAATAATGCACTGGAAATTATAATGAATGCTTACAATAAAGTAAAATATTAGAATAATTAAAGAAAATAAAAATAAATTAATAAAATTTAATATAAAAATTTAAATATTAAAAGTAAAGGTCAAATAAATAATTAATAATGCATGACTAATTATGCCTAATAATGATGAGATAATTTTTTCTTGGATTATTCAATGAAACTTGCCTCATATATAAAGGTACACTAATATTTTGCATTAAAACCATAAAATAACGAATTTTATTTCATTTTTAGCCAGATTTAATAACCAAAAATGCTTCATTAATACATTAATGTATTTGATAAAAATATCATGATTTCCACTGATATCAGTGCTATCTTGAATAAATAAATTTATATTTCCTTCCTGCGAAAGCATAAATTCAATGATATTACCAAAATTACACAGTAAAATGTGTATGGAGGAAAGATATAAAAATCTTGAATTTTTCCCACTACATCTAAACTGTAAGTTTCACTGTTTATATCTGAAACAATGTGTGGATTTTAGGTGTTTGCAGATTTTAGGGTTGCAGATTTGAGGGAGTCTACCGTACCATTGAAAAAAATTTTAATTGACAACTCAGAATAATTATGCAAAATGTTTATATTTATTTTTAGGTACTTCTCTATTATCCTGTCGACCACTTTTCATAACAAAAAACTATCGCCAAACTGTAATGCCAAATAAACGGAAGAACGATACTATCGGAATATCAAAATAAATAAATAAAATATAAGAATTTAAGGACACGATTGTTATTTTAATGAATGAAATAACTAATAAATCAGTAAAACATAATGAAAAATACACGCAAATGTCGAATTAAAAACCACTTGATGACATAACAAACACGTATAATGCTTCTGACATCCAGTAAATGGGACTGCATTTTTGGCGTTAAATCTTACAGTTTGGCAATAGTTTTTTATTATGAAAAGTGGTCGACGGGATAGTACCATAGAGAAGTACCATTTTTTAAAAAGGGAAAACACCAAGTTTTATATATACAACATCTATTTTTCAACTTTCACCAATGTTATGGATCTTTAAATGAATTTCTGAATTTCGATTTTGTGAGTCAGAGACTCTTTTACAAGGTACACTTGTGACAGGCAGCACAAGAGCAACTTTTGTAACATTGGAAATTAACGGAAACTTATAGTTATGCTCTCTTTAAAAAAATTCAGAAAACTTTACAAAGTCTGGTGTGATTTTATTTTTTAAACCACTTGCATGAACAATACATAGTGCCTTTATTTTTTAAACCACTTGCAGGAACAATACATAGTGCCTTTATTTCTTAAACCACTTGCATGAACAATACATAGTGCCTTTATTTTTTAAACCACTTGCATGAACAATACATATTCGAGGTGATGACATCATCAATATCCATTTCTGTACAAAATTGTTTTATTATATTCTTAATGAAATATAGTCAAAACCAGAATCTCTGGTATTTGAACTAGGTTCTATGCATTGAAATTTTAAACCCATGTCCAAAGTTTGAAAAGGAAACCAGTTGATTCATTTTTTCTATTACATGAAAAATGCACGTTAACTTTAAGCCTGATTTCAAATCCAAAAAAGCTATTTTCTGATACATTTCTTAATTAATTTTTGTTTGAAACACATGAAATAGGCAGGTCTTCTTATTCAGAAACTATGTAATCGAAAGACGTTTTCCATTTTTTGGTAAAGGCAGAAGATCTTTCAGGAAATACAGTCAAAGTCTGTGTTTTGAGCTGAATTCCCAACGCAGCAGGGTTGTATCGGTTTTAACCATGGGGGTTTAAACCAGTGGTTTTAACTGTCCTGGTTGATATCAATTTTGACCACTGAAATTCACTATTCAATTTACCATTCACTATGTGAAAGGTCTTGTTTCAACATAAGGATTTTTGTGAAGGGTCCTGTTTTAAGATAAACAAGAACGAAAAATCATGTGTCAAGCATAGATTATGTAACACTTTCCAATGCTTCCAAAATAATTTTACAAATCATTACCGTTTAATAAGCTGAAAGATAACATCTAAGTAAACAATTTGGAAAATGCATAACATATTTAAAAACGTAATTTCAGGAATTTCCAACATATACAATATTCGGAAAATTATCCGAATACTTTTATTCAGCCCTGTATAGGATCTATAGATTTGTATATATACTACATAGGATGCTAAATTTTAGTTCAGTTAGGAAACACGCAGCACAATTTAAAATTCTCCTTCTGGAGTTTCTGTCAATAAACAGAAATGTGTTTGCGAACTTTTGTGCTGCCCTGTATATGAAATACAGAATTTATACACACCCAGTAAATGACAAAAAGTGAGTTAAATTTAAAATCGTGTTCAGCAACTTAAAACGCACTTCCAGGAATTATTTTTAACAGACAGTAGAGAGCACTTCTAGGAATTATTTTTAACAGACAGTAGAGAGCACTTCCAGGAATTATTTTTAACAGACAGTAGAGAATTCTTTTGTGTGTCCCTGTAAATGAACGATGACTGCTATACACAATATTCTGTAGTATACCTCTTGTAATGCACCTTAGTGATATATATAATTTTCAATGCGTTTAAAATAGTGAAACATTATTTAATTAAACCGCAAACGAGTTTTCTCCATAGACGTAATGTAACGGAATTCTTTTGAGTGTCCCTGTAAAAAAACTGTAAGTGCTACACGCTTCCGTTGAAATAGGGAACATGCTATAGATGACGACAATAACATATAAAAATTGCAGGGCCATCCGAGCATATTTACGGGAGTTAGAGCACGGACAGACAGCAGACAAACCGAAGTCATAAACACTTTTCAACTAGGTTGGAAAGTGTTAAAATTTTTGTGAAGTGTCCTTTTAAGGACCCAAATATTTCCTAAACAGATCCCTGCTTTTTGTCCAGTGAAGCTGAGGAAGGTGAGATTTAGCGCATTTACTTTCACATGCAGATAAGCCCACCCTCCAGAAAGAGAGAAGTGTTTGTTTACAAATATCGTACTGTCTAAGGATACAATGAATATTCGGCCATATTACCGAATATTTAGTTAGTCAAAATATTCGGCTAAACTGAATACTTGAAAAAACTTTTTTTAAATATATTTAAAAGCCTGCAATTTCTACTTTTAACTGTCAAACAATAAAGATATTCAAAATAATTAGAAATAGATTCATATTTCAGCTAAAGAGAATACTTTTACATTATTTATTCGCTGTTTGAAAAGTGTCCCTTAAGAAAATTAACCATTAATGATGACCTTCATAGGATTTAATGTTGCACAAATAAATACAAGTTCCTGAATATTGTCTAGTAAATAATCTGTTTCTTGTATTTTCGCAAACATCATGTTGTTAAACAAAATGGAAAAAAACTTTCACAGATGATAATAGACATCAAGACAGACAATTTTTGTCAGGGACACCAGGATCACAACACTCTTTCTTATTCAATCAAAAATAATGTCCATCTCACTGCATATCAAATTTGAATTTTCGTTTGTTACTTTAATGATATTGAAGATATTGTAACTTTTTTTTCAACATAGTTACTTTGATTTCTGTGAATCAGAGAAGTACTGGAAATTGCCACCATTCATATCTAAACAACACGGAGCTAGATATTCCTTTATTCAGAGTGCAGCTAACAATACTTTTTATAACTATGTCACTGGTTAAAATTCAGCCACTTCCAATAATATCATCATATTTACTGCAAACAAACTTAATACAATGCAAATCTTGCTAAAATATCTTCATTGTTATAAAAATTGTGAACGAAAATTCAGTTTCAACTTGCGGTGGCACACCTTGTGTTTTTGATTGAATGTATTGTATTTTGGATGGAATAGGTGGATTGAGATAATGTTTCTTATTCTTGCTCAAAAAATGTTTGCCTTGACCACATTATCTACGCAGAAAGTTTGTTTCAAGATGTATGAACACTGTGTATATTTACAACCTCTGAATAGGATCGGCCATTCCAGTTCATTTAAAAACTTCCTTACCAAATCAAAAGCAGGAAAGTTGTTCTTGCTGATTTGCCACCATTTTAATATTTTGTATTGTTTTACCTTAGTCCCTTCCTGACAAATAAACACTATATCACTGTAACATGATTCTTCTAATTCATTCAAAAATTTTCTTTGATTTTAAAGTATTTGTTTTAGAATATAAGAACATTTTAAGAAATTATTTTAACTCACAGAAGAAGCTACGAAGTATAAAGCTTTAATAATTAAAAAAAATTTTAAGACTATTTTCTTTTTAACTTATAACTGAAAGTAAAGGTTTTTTTTGTGTGTAAAGGTTTCTTGTAAAAAGGTCTAGTTCAGGGGTGCAAAAATCTAGGCGCCAATGGGCTGATTCCCACCACTAAATTTTATTAGTATTCTTCGTCAAATTTTATTAGGATATTTCGGCTGAATTTTATCAGTATTCTTATTAGGTGAATAATACTAAAAATTTAGTGGTGGGAATAGGCCCATTGGCGCCTAGATTTTTGCACCCTTGGTCTAGTTCTTAAAATGGTAATATGTGTCAAATATCATGTAAAATTGTTTTATAATTTAACTTTTAAATTCTGAAATATAAAAATACTCGGCCAGCCGAATATTCGGTATTCGGACCCACTGTAACTATTCGGCAAGCCAAATATTCGGTATACCTGTGGGCTGAATATTCGGTATTCGGCCAAAATCACTATTCGGTGCATCTGTAGTACTGTCCTCTAAAACAAAACCCATCTTTTAAAATTTTTTCTATATGAAGTCTAATAAAGAATACCAAAAAAAAAAACCTTGGCTAAATTTTTACAGTTTGTTCTGAGTAAGATTTTAATGTTCAGCATTTTTCAGTTTATCACTTTATTACAAAACGGCAGCCAACTAAGCTTGAATTAAAAAAAAAAACCACTTTTCCAAAAAGTAACCTATGTTACCTGAAAAAAAACCCACACCTGACATAATCAGCTGAAAATGAAGCATTTTATTACATATTAATGGTTTAACATAAAAAAAAATTAAAAATTTATGTAGATCACTGTAAAATTCTATTATAACAAGAAAATCTGTAAAAATGAAGCTCGTGTTTTGCCAGAATTCTGCAATTGTTAGTTTAAATTATTTTAAAACTAAATAAGCACTCCTTAAGTATTTTTAATAATCTAAATGGTGCAGAAAAACAGAACAAAACAAAAAAATTGACTTTAGTGAAATATCTGATGAAATACTCACTAGGGTGGGTTTTTTTTTTTTTACGAAACATTTCACTCTGGGTTTTTATTTAGAGGACAGCACAATATAAATACAAAGGAATATTGTTAACAGTTCACTTGTTTCTAAACCAAAACTAGTCGTTGGGGCCACCGTAATACCCATCATGGATATGCATAATATAAAATATGAAAATAAAACTGTTTAACTATTTATATAACTATTTTAACTGTGTAAACTATTTATAAAATGCATTGCCATTTGAATAAAATCGTGGCTTGAAAACGTCCTAAACTTTAAATGCTCTATTACTGAATGGCTTAAATGAAACATCCTTACAACTCAAAAAAAGATAATTCTAATAACTAACAGTTTACTGCATCGGATGAAGCGTCTCATTTCCAATTAAAATATATCTTCGAATTGAAAATTGAATGAAATACAGGTACATGAAAATTTGAAGAGTGTGTAAAATAGGATTCCAAATATCTCGGCAACTCATTATCCGATTAACTTCATTCTTTAAGCAAAATTTATGTTTTTTTATTGTCTTTTATAATTTACTCCTTAAAATAAACAATTTCGAAAATTTTTATATACCTTTTATCAGAATGACTATTTTGAGAGTCCGAAAAAAATAGTTTTGGATAATCGAGGTTACTGAAATTCAATAAGCTTCTTCCCATTATTACATACTAAGTGCATACCAAATTTCAAGTCTCTGTCTCAATTTGGTCGGGAGATAGAGTATTTACAGACACACACACAGACAGACAAAAGGCAAATTTTTTTTTTCTAAAAATACGTTTTTCAGAATCTCCAGTGTCTGAAACGTGTAAATCCATCAAAATTTTTTTATTTTTTTCAAAACGATTACAAGATTTACCCTATACTACGTATGATAGGTAAGTAACACACCCTTCGAGCAACACATTTGTCACCCAAGTGCTTTATGGATGTCAAAAGTTATTAAAATAAATGGTTATTGACTATAGGTGCAGATTCCTAAAATCTGTAAGGAGCCAGTGGCTCCTAAACCCAAAAAATCCAGTGAAACAAATGCATAAAAACAGTAGCATTTATATAGCTATATGGGATTTGTCTAGTATATTAAAGCTTAAAAGTAATAAACAGTATATTTTAAAATAAAATTTACAGAAAACTTAAATAAATGATTTATTTTTTCTTTATTAAAATTGGGCAACAGGATTTTATAGAATCTTCCAACCATAATTGTATACAGTTTGTAGGAATAAATATTTATAATGTAAGGCCCCAAATAAACGATTCTTTAACTTTTTTGTTCAATAGATAAATCCCCCCCCCCCTCCAAAGTGTTTTTCATAGTTGAAAATAAATGCTCACCATGGGCATTTGCATCAAAAAGTATGTCTATAAAAATCAAAAGAAAAAAAATATGGAGAAGATTTATTTTGTTATTCTTAAGTTTTAGATTTTAATAAAATAAATTGAACAATTTTTTACATTCAGGGATAATTTCTTTTTAAAGAAGAAAACGGGAAACTTGTAGATCTGCAGAAATGTGGTATCCATGCTTAATCATGTTTTTTAATTATGGACAACAGAAAAAGTAAAAAAAGGGTAAATATCGCAGCAAATGTGCAGAATTGATTTAAAAAATATATTTTTTTTAAATGCGGAAATCTGACAGTCGGTGGGAAAGGGACATGGAAAGTTAGTGGCCAAAGAAAAAAATCCAGTCGCCACGTGGCGACCGTGAACCCGCACCTATATTATTGACCCATATTCATCAAAGAGCTTAACTATATTCGTTGATACTCACTGGCCCAGTGGCAGAAACACCGCGACACGGCGACGTAGTCGCGGACAAAGAAAATCCCTTGCGGACAATTTTTGTCTGCACTAATGAAATTAATTTAAAAATCTGTCCACAACTTGTGAATTTCAGCAATAGATCGCGGTAAAAACACGCGATTTTCGGCAAAGGATCGCAGTAAAAACACGCAAATTTCGGCAAAGGATCGCGTTAAAAACATTCGAATTTCGGCAAAGGATCGCGATAAAAACACGGAATTTCGGCAAAGGATCACGATAAAAACACGGAATTTCGTCAAAATATCGCGGTAAAAACACGTGAATTTCGGCAAAGTATCGCGGTAAAAACACGCGAATTTCATCAAAAGATCGCGGTAAAAACATGTGAATTTCGGAAAAGGATCGCGATAAAAACACGTGAATTTCGTCAAAAGATCGCGGTAAAAACACGCAATTTTCGTCAGAGGATCGCGGTAAAAACACGCGATTGTCGTCAGAGGATCGCGGTAAAAACACGCAAATATCGTCAAAAGATCGCGGTAAAAACACGTGATTTTCGTCAAAGGATCGCGGTAAAAACACGCGAATTTCGTCAAAAGATCGCGGTAAAAACACGTGATTTTCGACACAGGATCGCGGTAAAAACACGCAAATATCGTCAAAAGATCGCAGTAAAAACGCGTGAATTTCGGCAAAGGATTACGGTAAAAACACGCGAATTTCGTCAAAAGATCGCGGTAAAAACACGCGAATTTCGTCAAAAGATCGTGGTAAAAACACGCGAATTTCGTCAAAAGATCGCGGTAAAAACACGCGAATTTCGACACAGGATCGCGGAAAAACACGCGAATTTCGGCAAAAGATCGCAGTAAAAAAAAAAAATAAATAAAATAAAAAAATTATTTTCATCAAACGATGTTGGAAAAAAATAATCGTAAGTATCGTGCAGATTTACTGCATAAAAAGACTGCTAAAATATTGAAACCCAGTTCCTTTTACTAATGTCTAAAGATCGTCGCAAAATGAGAAGAAATGCTAAAAATTGCATAAAAAATTCAAAAATAGATGGAGGAATTCCGGATTCCTTTTACTAATGTTGAAAATTCGCTGCAAAAAAAAAAGAGAGAGAACTAGTTAAAAAGTGGACTTTGAAGTGCATAACTTCAGACAAAACAACACTTCAGACACTTCCTGCCAAATCTTGCAGCTCTGCACTTAGCGGTCTCTTCAGAAAATATCACACACAGACAAACATCTATGTTTAATGCAAAAAATTTTTAATCTGAAACAATATACAGAACCAACTTTTAAAAAATTAGGTTAACCGGAATCCAACCTGCAGAAATCTAAACTCAGCTCCGAACTGAAAACAGTGTTAACCCGATCTGCAGCTGATGCAGGACTTTAAGACATTTTTCTCCAGAAGGCATTTTTGTAGCTGCATCAGGGGATCCTTCCAATTTTAGAAATCCCACGAGAAGTGAGATGATGAAACGATATGTAATATCAAAAATTATAAGCAAAATTAATGAGAATGTATCAAGCTTACCCTATTTTAAATAAAATGATGAAAAATTTCTAATTTAGTGGTCCTACTATTTATTCCTAGTCCTAGTATTCATTCATTAAAATTACACGCAAAATTTGCAGACAGATTATGAAATTTGAAAAGCTTGTCGCAGACAGCTACAGAACTTTCTGCCACTGGGCTCACTGGTAAAATAAAAATATGCAGGAAATTTCTCTTTTGACAGAACATTAATTGTACATCTTTTAGGGGTGAAGGGCTTTCTCTTGTTCTCATGTGTGTCTGTTACACTGCTATCATTACTGGGATTTCAAACAAAATGATCTTGTAAACGTCAACAAGAGATTTTTTTTTTTTTTTTCTAACCATTTTGTTGTTTTTGGCCGAGAATGGACCTCTTGGAGTTGTCACTTTATTTTTTTTTAAGCGTTTTTAACAAAATTCTGTAATTTTAGAAGAATTTTTTTAAAGCGTTTTTAACTAAATTCTGTAACTTTGGAAGAATTTTTTTTAAAGCGTTTTTAATGAAATTCTGTAACTTTAGAAGAATTTTTCTTTGAATAAGCAATAGAAATGCATAAAATTGTTACAAAAATGTTAAAGTTACAAAAGATGCAAACTATCAGATATGAAAAAAACCGAATTAAAAAATGGACGTCGGATGAGAAATCATCTTATAAAGCAAAAAACATGGACTTCAGTTTTAATTTCATCAAAATACCTTTAGCTCAGGCATCAATCTAAACAAGAGTTAAGGTTATTGTATGAAGGACCCGACAAAATATTAAAGTATATATTAAGGATAAGGTATAGTAATGGAAAATGCATTTCAATAACTGCGGCGATGGTTCAAATGAATATTTTTGTGAGGACAGAGAATGTCTGGATCTCTTCAACTGTAGTAATGGAAAATGCGTTTATTTGTAGATGATTCGGTACTTTTCCTTTATACGGACACCATTGTTGCCAAGCATACATATACATATATTATGCATTATCATACATTTTGGCATTGTGTCCGTATAATGGAAAAGTACCGATGGTTCCGATGAATATTTTTAATTAATTAATTAATTATTATTTTTTAAGCTTTCGGAACATTTTTCCAATGGTTGCAATTTGTTAAATTACATTTTTTTTTTTTCAGGGATTGAAAAATAAACGAGTAACGAAATAGAATAATGGAAATTGGGTGGGCTGGGAGAACAAATAGGGTGCGCTAGAGCCCCACGGACCAATATAAGTTGGCGCCACTGGTTAATACGAAAGTACCCTGCAATTAATTGTTGGATCCGAAAGCAAACGCTAAAATATAAAAATATAATTAATTGGCGCAAAAGTCAAAAAATTTTATAACCATATGCCACTAATGCAGACTCAATTGATAGGTACCTAGTGTGTTAGTATTTAAAAAATGAACGATCAAATACAAATTAATATGAAAAACAAATTATTATAGCTACATAATCGATAATAATTGTGAATGAAAAAAGAAAATCCCGAAACCAGTCATCGTCGTTCGAAGACATACCATCCATCGCACCACACTCGAACAGGTTGCAGCGAGCCAGACATGCTTTCGCCAGCACAAAATCCATTCGAATTAGCCACGAGATTGCTCATTTTAAGATTCTTCACATCGCTTATCAATCAGATGTACAAACTCAAGCCTTATCTGTGTTTACAGTCTGTCCATGATGTTTACATTCTTAGAGCATGAACGTGGTTGGTTGATTGGCACACAGCTTGTGACCTGTGCTACGGCGTTGGCAGCATCGGCCCAACCACGGAGGAAGATTCCTGGAGGGGAAAGTAGCATTGATAGATGGCACTACCGTACAGCTATTCCGTGAACAGATAACTTTCAAATATAATTATGCAATATTATCCAATAAATATATTATGTATAAATATATTGCAGAATTGACAAATCTGCACAGACTTACATAACAAAAGGTTTTTATATAAATAGCAGCCTTTACAGATTTTATAGAATCTTTTCTAGAATCCGTCAGGCCGAAATGTCGGAGCTTTGAGTGGGATAAACATAAAAGTTAACATTAAAAATATGTAATATATAATAATATTTAATTTTTATAGTTACAGTGTAATTACCATAAAAGAAAATTTACAATAACAGCTGTTGAATTCCTTATGTATGGTCCATAGAATTAGCGGCAGAAAACTTCAAAGCATCGTCTCTAGACTTGCATGTCTGGCAGAGCCCAGCAATATTTAATATGATATTAGGGAAAGCTCTGTGACACGTATTACAGGACACATAGGTGGTTTGCGATACCTCTCTATCAAACCTGCTTTCTTCATTCATTTGAGTTGTCATTATATCGGAAAATATATCATATTAGTTTTTGAAAATTCAAGCTTTTCTTTGTTCAAGTTATAAAATTCAACATTATTCGCTGTTTATTTATAATTTTAATGATTTCCATAACAGATGAATAAATGCGATGTGAAAAGGGAATGTTACACAAGGTTGAGGGGGGGAAACCCAGTACTGTTTTTCCTTAAAGGTAAGTCAAATTTTTTTGCAAGTTTCACTGTTAAAAGCCGGTCTGTCCCCAGATGCTCGTATCTAGACTTTCTGGGTTTATTACCTGCGTTCATCTGCAGTCTAAGCAAGTATGTCTAAGGGTCTTTAGACTGGCCATTCATTTCTAAGTGTTTTGTGCTCATGGACAAAAGAAAGAGGCGTTGGCCGACCTGTCAGCGCAGTCCGCTGCTGACCTCTGAACTTTAGACATGCTAAGAGAGTCATACAACATTTAAGAGAGCGAATTGTTACACAACAGACGTTCCGATCAGGACAGGGCCCGATTAATCTCTCAATCTAGGGGAAGCACGGTATCATTTTGGGGCCCCCTTTCCTTTTGACAAAAGTTTTTTAATTCTTCATTCTTGAAAACCCACCAATGCCACTAATATAATTCCTGGTTGTAGCTTAGACGAGGTCTCATATATTTCATTAAACGGTTATTTTAATGTTCCCTGTATATATTTAAGATATATTTAGTACATATACTAAAGAACTTATTTAGAAATCGTCTTTAATCGTATGAAAAAATGAAGTTTCGTAACAATATTTTATAGTGAAAAGTGTTTCACAATATATACGCGATGCGTGATGTTTCTCTATTGTTAAATTTGAAATAGGAAAGCAGAATAACTTGTGTGGAAAAATAAAGTCGTAGAAGTATTATAGTTACGTATTTTTCTTAATAGATTTCTCCTTTTATTACTATTAAACTAGGGGGCTCTGCCCCCTACGACCTAAGCTCGCCAACCCCCGTTCCGACACTGCAAACTCTAAAAACCCGCTAAATTGACCGTAATTTTAAGGCTTTAAAACTACGGAAGACTGAATTATAATTAAACAACCAGTCGCTATCTACTGTAATCGGATTTCTATTCATTTCCCTTTGATTGGGAATTTTAAGGCTGAATCAAGTGCTGTCGAAACAGCTAACAAATGTTTTCGTGATTGATTAAATAAGATCAATTAAACATTTCAAAATCAGCATGTATAAATTGACTAACTAAACAATATCGCTACCTCCCGTAATTTTATAACGACTTTATAAGAAGATGTTTTCATGACTGATTAAATAAGATCAATTAAACATTTCTAAATCAGCTTGTATACAATGGCTAAGTAAACAATATCGCTACCTCCTGTATTTCTATAACGAATCTATAAGAAGATTTTTTTTTTAAATAACATATTTTCAATGTTTCGTTTTAAATATGCCGTAATTTTCACCAAAGCTTTGTTTCTCTTTTAGTATTCATGTGCAAATACATTTTTTAATAATTTAAAAGACTATCCCAAAATTTGAAATAAATCTCTCGTGTAAATATATTTTTTAATTGAAACTGGTTGGAAACATTATTTGAGCATTTAAAATGTGACGTAATTTTCACCATTTATTACTTTTAACGCGTAATAATATAATTATTATTTTAAAGTTTTTTCTCTGTTTAATATTCACGTGTAAGCACATTTTTTTATGACGTAAGTTTCTCCCTTTACTGCTCTTAACACGCAATCATTTAATTATTACATTAAAGTTTTATTTCGGTTTTTAATAGTCAAGTGTAAATACACTGTTTAAGTGAAAGAGGATATTAATATTTTGGGCTGTTTTACAAATTGGCAACAATACAAATAAACTCTAAATATGAAATAAAATTCAATTAAAATTATGAAATTTGAATAAAAAATTGAAAAGGCCTCTCAAAAGATTAGTCAAGCAAAAAAAAAAATTGCATACTGTACACCGCAAGCTTGTTAACTATATCCCTTCAAAATATAATTAAATTCCTATGTATAGTTTTTGTTCCTATAAAACTTTTTTAAGAGAACTCTTTTGACCGACTTTAATATTAAATATATCTTAAAACAAGTCTTCGATTTAAAAACAGTCTGCTTTAGCGTGTTTATCAAATATTTCTCTATAAAACATCCAATTTTCTTTCTTTTTTCTTTAATGCAATAGCCTAGAAAGTCCTCAGAAAAAAGGACACAGAAAATTCAATGTCAGCGGTGACAGCAATGGTTTCTTCTTTTTAATATAGAGAGATAGTATCATTTGAAACATAAATGTACATATGGGTTTAATCAGAGACACTATTCTTATGAGAAATCCTTGTCCAAAATTGTGGAAGGTTAGAATATTCAAAATGTCATTTCCACCACCTGGAATTTCAGATTAGAAATACCTTTCATTTCTAAAAATTCAATAACAATATCTTTTTAACCTGTGGTATAGGTTGGTAGATTAAAAAAAGAAATTACCATTAAAGTATCAGTTGTAGATCAATGGATTTTTCATCTTACAACGGCGATATGTATACAATATACTTAGCGGATTTATGACCGTTTTTTTTTTTTTTCTGATCAGTACTTGGTTCAATTATAACTTCCATATATATAATGTAATAATCATTACATTATATTAATCTGAATATTACGTTTGTAAATTGTTTAAAATAATTGTAAAAATTGGAATATACCTCAAAATATTAATTTATTTCCTAAAAACCACAACATCCCAGTTTTGGGACTCTAGGCACAAATGCGTTAAAATTTCAATTCTCAATAGAAAGTATTTGATGATGTTCACCTACGTAGGTCATTCGATATAGACTGTCCGACTGAGACTCATTAATATTTTTTTCTATTTAAATTGGAATAAAAACAGTAAAAAGGATAAGAATATCAAAATTAATACAATGTCTGCCCATTTCTTTAATGATTTTTTTATTCGTTTAGCCATAAAATATTAAAATTACAAAAGTACCAGCGGATCCTTGCGAGAATTTCGCACTGCAGTCTAATATTTCTTAGCCATATCTATTTTTTTAGAAGCAGGTTTATACTTCTAAAGAAAAAATAAGAACGTGCATAACTAAATTTTCTTTCTCTCTGAGGATTTTGAAAAAAAGTAGCAAGATTTATTCATCACAAGTGACTTAAAACAAATAATAAAATAAGAGAAAGAAGCACTAAGAAATTTTATTCAGGGATCTCTATTCCCCAAACTCTCGCCCCCCCCCCCCCCCTCCACCCCATGTAAGGTAATTTTTTGTTTTGTTTTTCTTTGCATGTTCATATGTTACAACCAGGTTCATGGTTACAACTTATCTCAAATTGAGATTCTTGTGATGAGGGCAGACGCCCCGCCCCCTGTTGGAAAAATAAAAAATGTTTCAATTTTGCTTTTTCGAAAACACTAGCAGAAATTTATTTTGTGTATTTAATATTTCTTATTTATTGTATTTCAGTACTGCTTATATTGAATTGTTAGAAAAATGCCTCGCACAACAGATTTCCACAAAAATTAATATACTTTAAGATGAGAAAACTTTTCGTTTAAATAAAACATATTTAATTAAATTACATTGGCTTATATTTGTATTTCCTCATAATAAACGATAATGGTGCATGTGCTCCTTTATCATATGTTACAACTAGGTTCATGGTTACAACTCATCTAGTAACTAGGGAGCACGGATTAATATAGTTATTTTTATGTGATAGAAAGTATTGCTTAATTTGATAATTTTATGTACAATACTAATGAAAAATTAGGTTTGTTTTAATTTAAAACTCACACCAGTTATATAGAAAAGAATTAGGTTTTTGTAAAAAAACCCTGCTCATGTAAGTTACGATCGGCCATGATTATAACAAATAATATTATATTTTCGAGTAAGCAGCTGCTGTCATCACACAGCGACACAGCTGTTTATAATAAATAAAATTAATAAGTTCTTAAATGCTTAGTTCAAAGTGTGGCACACAAGTCAGATGTATGTTTTCAATAAAACAAACAAATGCCAATGTGCATAGTACGGAGGAAGATAGATGAGGCGAAAGTAGTGTTAAAATTTTCAATAAAGTTTTTCCTTCGATAGGTGGCGCCATGGTAGAGCTCAGTCTGTTTTTCTGTGCTTCTGAAATACTTTTCAATGAAAAATTCATTTATTATTATTATTTTTTTTTTTAATGAAGAATTTGAACTTTAAGGAATTCGAACAAGTAGAAATTTCATTAAATATAGTTTTCTTCACATCCTGCGTATATTTTGAAAGATATTTGGCGTTTCAATTGCTTGTTATAACTTTTTAAAATAAGAGATCATTCTGACCAAAAGCAAAGGGAAAGCAGCTTTAAAAACATTGAATATCACAGAATATTGTACCGCGAAGACATACGGAGGGTATAAATTTTAGAGAATAAAAGTATTATTCTAATTTTCTGGAATAAATTTTAATCTCGCGTATATATTGATAACCTTTGAATAATTTAATAACTCATAACTTTTTATATGTATGTAGAGTTAAAAACAAATTTTTACTTTAATTATTTCGGAAGGAAAACTCGAGTAAATAATAGGGTCTATTAATCATTTTTTTTTAAAATCGTAAAGAATGATTTTATTATAATCTTAGTTATGAATGGTCCAAAAATTCTCCCGAAGTAGCACAAAGATTTTGGCCAATATCAAAATGTAATATCGGCCAATATCAAAAATTAATATTGACCAACGTTAAATGATCCCTCCTCTAAAATAATATTTGTGAATATTAGTTTTTGACATCAGTGAATGTTGGCCAATATTTTCCAACATCTCTGAATGTAATTTTTTGACATTAAATGATATTTTTTTCTGTCACTGCTGAATATCATCATTTGATATTGAGCGATATATTTTTCTAACATTCCTGAATAATATTTTTGGATATTAAGTGACTGATTTTTTTATTACGGAATAATAATATCATTAGATATCGAACAATCTCTTTTTCGCGCTCCAGATGTGGTGGACACAAATACCTCATTGTAAAACGAGAGATCTCTGCTCTGGGTACTTCTAGTCTCGTTACGTATTTTAAAATAAGTAAAAAAATTTAAAGTTAGAAATTTAAAGGAAATAAGAAATTTTAAATTTTGTTGTGTTAAAAATCTTGTGTTTTTCTTGTACAAAACTATAAAGAATATTTTAACAACCCCATTTCTTTGAATTCTGCTTTGTGAGAAATTAAATATATATTTTTTTATTAATTTTAAATCCGAAATACGTGTACATTTTTTCAAAAAGCACATTGATGAAAACTACACAAATGGGCGGTCCTTCAGAACTTGCCGTTCACTTCGGTCAAGATTACGAACTTCGTCAGATATGCTGAATGTCGACAGATATCTTGAAATGTCCGCAAAATGTTATTCGCGTTTCCAGCACTTGAATACGCCCTCTGGTGAGATTATGAAGAATTATTTCTGAGTCGTCAAACACTTCGAAAGCCTATTTAAATAACATTGAAAATGTGCTGTGTTTTATCGCTAAAAACTTGAATTTCTTTTGTGTGTATTTTACATTTTCAATGTATAATAGTTACAATATTGTGTATCATTGTAATTCTTGTGGATCTGAACATCCAACAACCAGTTTCCACTGATTTTCAAAGAAAAAAGATTTTTCCTCTGTACGCCTTCGTGAAGAGTGGATTCGAGTGTTAAAAATCGGCAAGAAAGTTTCAAAAAGCATGGTCGTTTGTGGCAAACATTTCCAGCCTTCATATTTTTATCCACTAGGTAAGAAAGTTGAATATCTTTTATGTGTTGCTTTGTTAGTTTTATTTTAACATTAAAAATTAATAACATGTCGCTTGAACACAATATGCTTCTAATTATTTAAATGTCGAAATCAGGCTTGACAGGATTTTGATGCACTTATATAGTTTTAACACCGGTCAAAAATCTGTAAAAAAGGCATTCCAGATAAAATTTATTTTTATGGGCATGTTTTTTAATTCAGTGAAAGTTGTAAATGAGGTTAGGTGATGGTGGTTTCTTGCTTCCCGTTTTAGTAGTTTTAAGGTTGTATGTTTATAAAAATATTTCAAAAGAGTACATGTAAGCAGTGATTGATTGAAAAATATACAGATGTTTTGGAATGCTTAAATTTAAAAGTTCATGTAGTATATATGTGATGCTAACACTAGCAAATAACTGTATGGTAAACATAAACTATACTCTGCAATTTTTTTTTTTTTTTTTTTTTTTTTTTTTTTTTAAATACGATAGCTTGCATCTAAAATCTTTTAGTTATACTTAAATAATAAAACTTCACAAATTAAAAAAATATAATAATGAAAAAAAAATTAAAATGAAACATTTTCTTATGTAAATATTAATCAGAAACTTCATTATTCTAATAACATATTGTGACATTTTAAAATATGCCTGCAAATACCTTAATTTTGTTCAGTCGCCTGTTAATTTATAAACTTTATTCAGTCGTGTTACATAAGATTAATTTTTCATCTCTAAACTGGATTTAATTTATAGATTAAAAGAGCTTTTATTACATAATAGATTTATAGATTAAAAGCCTTCTAGATTAAAAGTTTGTTCCTAGATACGATTTAAAGCATAACACATGTTTCAAAATGAGAAAGAATATTTATACATTTAAAAAATATCTTTATTCTTTACTAATCTAGACAACCTTTTATTGATATTTATTATCCAATGCTTATTGTTATAATTAAAATTTGACAAATTTTGTTTCCTTTTACTCTCAATTTTAATTTTTTTTCTATTTAAGAAAAAAAAACCTTGTAAGTTTAAGTTTAAATTTTAAAGAAAATTTCAATTTTCACATTTATTTTCTGTTAAAAGTGCAAGTAATTTAAAATCTTTATTCTTTTCTAAATAATAATCTTTATTTTATGAAGATTTTTTAGAATTTTAAAAGTGTATACTTTGATTATTAATATCCATCGTATATTTTAATGGCAGTGAAGTTTTCTTTTTTAGTACGGTTGGGGGGGGGGGGGGGGGGAGAGGATTGTTTATTGAATATTTAAAATGTATATTCATTTTTATTTGAATTATAGTTTAGATTTTTTTATATGCATTTTACATTATGTGTGTAACTATGCTAAAGTTACAAATGTAGATTATGTGAGCGCGTTAGTTTCAGCTATTTGCTACATTGTCTGAATAATACATAGTATATAAAAGATTATATTTTATGAAAAGAGTTTGTTTCCATGTTTTGACATTATTGAAATATTATAAAAAATTTCAACCAATGACAGATTGCTATTCTTGAATTATATTTTCAAGGCTGTTCTGTAGCTGTTTCATACACAAAGCACCCTGAAGATATTCACAATAGTGAGTTTAAAATACAGTAGATTTCGTTTAATGTGATAACCTCAGGACTACGAAATTTTTATAACAATGAGCGATTTAGGAAAATACTTAACCTATAGTATTGCTAAGTAAATATCTTACTCTTGATGAAATGATGATTTAAAAAAATATATTACACATTTATTCAAAGAAATGAGTAAGTTTTGCTTGTTTACAAAATAATTTAAAAGATCATTTGTTTATGCTCGCATTATATTTTAAAAGTCTGAGAGATGTTGTAAGTAGGAAAACGAGCATTTGTTTGAATGTTACATATGAACGTTCAATAAGAAAAAAAAAATCTATCTTCCAGTTTTTAAAATCTAATAAAAATCAATGCATTTTTTTAGTTTTTGATATTTTTCTGTATCTTATTAGAAATAAAAAACCTTGTTTTATAGTGATTTTTTTTTTATTACAACAAATTTAATGACAGTTTTTTAACATTTTCTTTTTTACTTTATTTTCAGAAGATGGTCCATTCTTCAGGACAATACAACAACAAAAAGTGCTGTGCAAACATTCAACTTTCCATTGACTTCGTGAAAACAGAAAGAAATTAAATAGAAAAAAGGGAAAGAGCTATTGAGGATTTCTAAGAAAATTCAGGACAATAGCCTGGAGGACATCTCTAGTGAACAGAGCCTTTTTCAGTGAAATGTGGCCGTGCACTAGGGAATTCTCTCCCGGATCACTGCTCAGAAAATGAAGCCATGAAACCAGATGTACTTAGAAGTCACTAATCCCAACGAATCGTAGTAATCCAATGCCTAACATAAAAACATTTTCACAGAAGAACCCTCACAGCAACCAATCAAAGACAACATTTTACTGTGCAAGTGTTACTCTTCTGATTTATGGATCAGCTGTCAATAAACAAATAATTACCGGTTGTGTCATATTATTAACGAATATTTTGTATAGAAAATAATTCAACAGTTTTGACTAATTTTGCTACTTTAAGGCTTAAATAATGCCACAAATCAATGTTTATCAAAGTTCCTGCTATCCATAAAAAAAAAAAAAAAAAAAAAATAATAATAATAATAATAATAATAATAAAATAAATAAATAAAATAAAATAATAATAAAAAATAAATAAATAATAATATTGATTTTTTGTGTGCTTTAAACAAAACAATGCTCTATTATTTTTATAGTTATTAATGACGCTCATGAATATTAAGATTTAGAAGTAATTCAGAATTGAATGAAAGCTCATTTTTCATTATATTAACTTAGTTAATAAATATATTAAACCAATTTTGCATTATATTTTACTTTTCTATTGCAATTTTTGTATAATTGTTCCTAATTTATAGTCTAAGTTTAAAAAATAAAATGTAAACAAAGGTATGATCTGTAAATCGCAAAGATGTATAATCCGCAAAACAATCCCTAAGTGTATGTTGAGAAATCCTTTATCACATGTTCTGTGGGCGGAGTTAAGCTCACGGCGTTACGTCGAGGCTAACGAAAAAGACAGGCTACCGCGGTGCATTCCACTTATTTTTTTTTACAGACCGCCAGAGTGACGTCATGCTCTTTTCGTACACCTGCATTTGTGCATTTGAGCATCACGTGACTCCGGCAGTCTGTAAAAAAATATTTGCGTAAAGCACCGCGGTAGCCTTTCTTTTTCGTTAGCCTCGGCGTTACGTTATGTGACGTAACCCCGAACTGATTAGAAAACTTGTTTTTGTTAGTTGGAATAATTTTGTATCTTGACTATGGAGCTTCTTGGCAGCTGTCCTGAAATTTATTATTCTTTTCAGTCTAATACGTATTTTATTTAATTTACTGTTGTTAAGTTTATTGTTAATAAAAAGAAGAAAAGACTTTTAATGTGAAATCATGATCGTCACCTTTCGACATTACGTTTTTCTGACACCTGCTGATTATTATACATTTTTTCAGTGTACGGATTTCACATTCACACAGTTGAATGTATAAAAATAACTGGCGGTACTTCTCTATTATCCCGTCGACCACTTTTCATAACACAAAACTAAAGGATTTTTTATGAATGTCAATAGATATCCCTGAATGTTGTAATAGTAATATTAGTTTTACAACATTGGCCAATGTAACCAAATATTAAAAATAAGACATTAAAAAGTCAAGTTTTTAAAAAATGGCAAAATCATTAAATTTTATTTTTTAGAATACTATTTCTGTCGAGGCTAACGAAAAAGAAAGGCTACCGCGGTGCTTTACGCGTATCTTTTTTTACAGACCGCGGGTACAGTTTCTAGAATAATACTTCTGGACTCTGTAGTAATGGTAACGCGATGACGAACGCAGCGCCTGTAGTGACAAGGAGGAAGAAATTCCTCCTAGACGGAATATTTCTCCTTTTGAACGTCTATCTTATTATGACCTTTCTTTTTTAAATGCTACATGTTTACATTTTCAACTCTGTATGAAAAGGAAAAACGAAAGTTTTAAAATTCCGATTTGTATGCCGACATGATTCTACATGAGGGGCCGTCCACAAATGATGTCACGCTTGGAGATGGGGGGGAGAGGGGGTTTGTGAAATTGTGAAAGTTTGTGACAAGGGGGTGGGAGGGGGTAAGAAGAAGTGTGACATCACACATTTTGGTTAATTTGGAGATTGGTTTGGAATTTGCAGATTGGGTGGATAAAGACGACACTGACACTGGCTTACTATTCCCGAGGATGAGAGCAATGTTAAAATGCCTGTGTACTCGATGGACGAACAGACACTATCTTCTCCATGGGAGGAAGAGTCGTAATAAGTAAATGATTCAGAGTACTTTCTAGTTTATGATTTTGTATGTTATTTTATAACTGTTCATATTAATGTAACAAATGAAATGTGATGGCATTTCCATTTAAGTAAAACTAATATTGAGGCTTCTGTATAAAAATCAATCTGTTTTAAAGTATTTTGTGTTCATAAAGTACAGATAAGATTTAAAGCCAAATATATTAAATTCCATTTCAAATTCCAAAACACTACTGTTTTCAATTGCTCTTTCATATTAATATTTTATTATTATTGTATATTAATTATGTTTTGTTGTTGTAAACCTTAATCTTATTTTATACAAAATAAGTACACGAATCATTTTTAATGTTATGCTCATAAATGTCATTAAAACACACAATTAAAGTTGAAAAATAAAATTTGAAATATGACCTTTAAAATTTAAAAATAAAATTTGAAATATGACCTTTAAAATTTAAAAATAAAATTTGAAATATGACCTTTAAAATTTAAAAATAAAATTTGAAATATGACCTTTAAAATTTAAAAATAAAATTTGAAATATGACCTATAACGTAGTGCTTTGTTTCTGAACTGCAAGTATACGTTTATGTAATATAGCGTGGCATGTGACAACGGGGGCGGGAGGAGTAAGGTAAAGTGTGCCTTTTTGTGACAAAGCGGAGGAGGGGGGTAAAAAATAATGAAAAAAAGTGTGACATAATTTATTAACAGCCCCCTGACATATTTTAACATCTTTAACCATACTAAAAAAAATCTGAAAAGAACTGTTGTTTCAATAATAATAAAATAAAAAATAAAATGAAGTCCTTTAAAAAGAAACTTAACACACCAGCGAGCATCCAATTTGAAGAGAATCGTCTGCCTCAAAGCGAAAAGAATAGATAATAAAAACATAGAGAATGAACAGATTTCATATACAAGGGTAAATTTCGGAAGCTTGTTAGTTTTCCCCCCTTCTCACTAGTGAGGCTATTATTGCTGCCATTACAGATTTTGCTGTAACTGTCCTATCTTGTATGTTAATCTGTGTACAAGATATATATAAAGAAGTTTGATTTCTGTAAAAAAAAAAGTTTTTCCGTCGAGTAACAACAAAGGAATTGATAATTTCGTCACAGGAATCAGCTGCTGTCACTCACACTCACACATCACGCAGCTGTTGTATTGTTGAGATCTTAAACACATCAGCTAAAGCAAAGCACGTAGAATATTCCGAGTGATTTGACAGACACCGAATGAGCGAATCATCTCATCATATACCACGGACATGGCTTCCAGCGATCTCTATAGAGATCGCAGGAAGCCATGCCTCTACTATCTTCCTCCGTGGTACTTATATATATTTTTTAATAGTTGTGTTTATTTAATTGAATTATTAATGCTAAAAGTGAAAATATACTGATATTTTTTCCCTGGTTGTAAAAATATGAAAATAAATATATTAAATAAATTTTTATTGTGCAATATATTAGTGCTTTTAGTATATAAACATTTTTCTTATTAAATTTAAAACATATATATATATCGCAGATTATTAAAGTAATTTTCATTCAAATGAGTTATGGAATTCATTTTGAAATCAACCTACTCATTAAGATCCTATATTTTGAATTAAAACAATTCCCCCCCTCCCCCCTTTGAATATACAGCAGAATGTGTTATAAAAAATGTTGCCATAAAAATATTTGCAGTTTTTTACTTTACTTTACTTTTCTTTCCCTTTTGTCTTTTTTATTCTTTTTCTTTTCTCTTCTTTTCTTTTTTCTTTCTTTCTTTCTTTCTTTTTTTTTTTTTTTTTTTTTTTTTTTTTTGCTTCAGTGGCAAATATATATTTTTTTTATAAGTATTTCCTCATTATTAATCTCTTTAGCAATAAATTACTTTCCATGGCGTAGCATTAAAGAAAATATGGGCGAAGTTCGAGTAATTCATTTTTCAAATAATTTAAACAATTAGGATTATGAAAAAGAAATTAAAATATTTAATAGAGTAATTAATCGTTCAACATAATTTTTTAATGCCATTAGCAAAAAAATTAAAATTTTAATTCATCTTGATAGAAGATTTTAAATATTGGATTGCAGATAAAATGATACATGAGCAAGAGGTAAATAATAATTATTTGACATAATAACAAAAATATAATAAAAAAAATCACACGAAGAATATTTTATAGCTTTTATGCATGGAATCGTATTTCCTAGTCCATAATAATTGTTCTTCCGAAACTGCTTGAAATTTAACAATTTAAGACATGAATAGGGAAAATGCCCCCCGCCGCAGTTAAATAAATAAATAATAATAATAAAAGTATTTATTATAATTGTAACAAAAAAAAAATAACTGTAGAAGAAAAACAAAACTATCTTAGAGAGTCAGTGAATGTAAATGTATTTCGCTTTCTAATTTATAATACTGTTTAAATCTTCTGAAACACTTGAAATGATACTTGTAGTAATACCTGTCCTCGAAGTGGTCACCTTTTTTGGCCTCCACTAATAATAATAATTAAAAGGTAGTTTTCTACAACATTTCCAAGAAAAATGTAATTCCGAAGTAGGTTGGAGATATTTCCAAGAAAAATCTAAAACGAATATACGAGTATTTATTTGGAATAAGCGAGGACAATGTTCCGCCTTATTTTATTTCAGAAATATGTTTCAAATTCTGCAATTTAAACATTAAATAGTAATTTTCTAATCATAAGTGTCAGTGCCAAATTCTTTGGGAATTGCAAGGTATGTACGCACTTTGGATAATGCCCCGAGGCTTGTAATACTAATATAATATGAAAGAAATTAAATTCTCAATAAATTTCATTAAACATTTTCCCTTCTTTTACAGAGAAACTATTATATTCTCATAATGCAAAAGTTCTTAAATTCTAAAAAAAACATTGACAGTTCATTTTCTCTTACATTGACAGTTCACAGTAAATTCATTTTCTCTAACGTAGAAACCACGCCCCTAAACAATAATCTTTTTTGAATAAAAACAGAAAATCTCCGTTTTGTCTGTCATGCCAAGGCCACTATAACAAAGATGTACAGAAAATAATTTATGATTTTTAGTTGTACACAGCTATCTTCCTTCCCAAGGAGTGAACGAAGATCGTTCAATAATGTCTGAATGAAAATTAGATTAAATTTCTAGTGTCTATGATTATTTGAAGGCTCAAACAAAAATATCATTTTTTGTACAGGGCTGTGGAGGGGAGAGGGATTGCTTTAGATCATCTTCTTTTGAATTTTTCAGTAAAAGAGTACTTAAGAGGCTACTTCACTCAGTTGAAAGATCGAAATAGCCGAAAAAAAAAACGTTGCCATCTGTAAGGCGTATCCTGTGACTAAGATTGACACTTTTAAAGTCCAATGATATTTACTAAGCTTGCGATTGACAAACAGAAAGGTCATCCCACAACCTAAAACAAGACCCTCTTTGCCTCAGGCGGATAGTAAGGGAGAGTGATACCCCGCCGCGAGAAAAGTGATTAGCAAACAGGAGATAGGTTTCCAATCACACTTTCTTAGATAGCTGCTACGCTGGGCTCAAGTCTAAACTTTATTTTCTAACACATTCTTAAAATCAATTATATATCTTTTTATATTCAGATGCTATTTTTTTTTTCCCTATGAAGGCAAAACATTATTCGGAAAACGATGGCAAAGATGGCGTTTTGTACTGATTTTATACACAAGAGGAAAAAGTTGTATTCGAGTAGCCATTCTTTTATAATTCAAATTATATTAAAATAAAAATGTAAAAAAAAAACGATATTCGATTCCAAAGTGATTGAGTAATAATGTCAGCAAAGATTCACGCTGTTGAGCGAGTCTCTGTTCTTTATTTTTAACACTTTCCTACATAGTATGAATTCGGTTTGTCTATCTGTCTGTCCGTGCTCTAACTCACGTAAATATACTCAGATTGTCCCGCAATTGATATATGTTATTGATGTTCACTATGGCATGTTCGGCATTGAAAATGAAGTGTGTCGCGCTTATAGTTACTTTAAAGGGACACTCAAAAGAGTTCTGTTATATTACGGTCTATAGAGGAAAATTCTTCGTATTATTAAAATGATGTTATACGATTTCAAATATATTGAAATTGATGTATATCACTGAGAGTTGCATTACATGGGACTTTCTTACTATAGATTGCTGTGTGCATATCATTCATTGTTCATTTACAGGGACACACAAAAGAATTCTGTTAAAGTTCTGTCTCTTACAATAATTGTTGGAAGTGTGTTTTCAGTTGCGGTGCGCTATTTTAAATTTAACTAATTTTTTGTGTATTACTTGGTGTGTATAAATTCTACAGATCATACACAAAATATCTCGATCACATTTTCGTTTATTGACGGAAATTTCAGAAGGGGGATTTTAAACTGCGCTATGTGTTTACAAACTAAACAAAATTTTATCATTCTATCATATATATTCTAATACGAGGAAATCTTGTGTGTGGTTATATATATATATATATATATATATATATATATATATATATATATATATATATATATATATATATATATGCAAACTTTATTTTAAAAATGGCTCTAACGATTTTGACGAAATTTTGTATCTTACCGTTTTGGGGCACTAGAAAACCATTGGGCTAGGTCACATGTTCGAGAATTTTCGATTAGTAAGTCACCATGGGTCAGGGTCAAGCTAATTGTATCTAAATAACGGCTCAGACCATTTTGACTGAATTTTTTATATCCTGAGAGTTTCGTGCACGAGAAAACAATTGGCTTGGTCACATGTTCGGGAAAATTTGATTAGTGGATCATTTTGGTCATGGTTCATGATATTTAAACTCAAAGCTAATTTTTACCAAGCATAGCTCGGTCTTCCCTGCTCGTGCATTACATATACAAATCTATTTATCATATACAGGAATGCACGAAAGAATTCGAATGTTTTTTTAATGTTGTTGGTAATTCCTGAAATTGGGTTTTTAAATATGTTATGCTTCCGGTCCAGTTTTTATAACAATTGTGGATAACTAAAACAGCAATAAACAAGAAAGAAAAAACACACTCCACGCATAGTTTTTTAAAACACTTTCCAATACTTCCAGACGTATAACAAAATTTCACCGTTTATTAAGAACAAAGAAGACATTTAAATTAACAGTTGCAAGATGGAGTACGGATGTTGGAAATGTGTTAAAAATGTTTAATAAAAATGTATAATGACGATTTTTGGAAAATTCCTTAGCCTCCATCTAAATTTAGAAAGCAACTGAAATTGACAGAAATTTTATTGGTCCGAATATAATTTGGAAAAAAACTAAAAACATTTTTTGGAAATCTTGTTACAAATTTGACAGACTTTTTTTTTCTCTTTTATGTTTCAGTACCCTTCCATCAGAGATTGAATGAGAAATCTGCAAATCAACTAATCATTTCTAATGCATTTTCTATTGAAATTAAATTAAATTTTCGTTGATATTGCATTGTTGAAATGTATACAAAACTACGTAAGTAATATTCAATGCATGATGTTTTATTTGGATAAATTGCTTTTGCTGGTAAATAAGAATATTTTATGAGCATCTTAAACTGTATAAATATATATATATATATATATATATATATATATTATTATTATTATTATTATTATTATTATTATTATTATTATTATTATTATTAACGTAGTTTTGCCTACATTTCAACCATGCAATAATATCCACGAAAATATAATTTAATTTCGATAGAAAATGCATTAGAAGTCAACAGCAGAAAAAAATTACCTTTACAAAATTTAAAAAATCTAATAGAATCTGCGAAAAACTTCATGCGTGTGTTTGTCAGTTTTAGAAAGGATTTTACTTGCATATATTTTTTTTAATATATCTTTACATTCTGTATCATTTAATAATTTCTTTTATACGGTTGACATAGAATACATTTTTCTAAGTTCATTTATCATTTAAATAAATATACGTTGCAAGTGTTCATTACTGGACAAATTTATGTTCAAATGTTAATTTTTATTTATTTATTTTTTATTTTTTATGTGGTTATTAAGAAGTGAAATTCATAGTATCATATATCCTGTAACACAACGGAGGTATACATGTACCATAGGCACACAAGTATGAATAAACTTTTCCGTTCAGTAATTTTATACAAATAAATAAATTTCTTGTTTACATAAATTTTATTTAAATAATTTTGTAAAATTTAGAACAGAATATCTGTATTTGTATGTTTGTACATGTGAAAATTTATAAAACAGTCTGCTGTAATCTGTAAAACAATACTTTAAACTAAAATTGGAGTAACAAAAATAAAAGACATTGAGTTTGTTTCGAACCCAAAATTAGGTTTGTTTGGAAAGAGTTTCGTTTAAAAACATAAAATAAAAACAGACTTCATCGTGCGTAGCACGCCCGATGTACGGTGCGGAAGGCTGTGTAGCCCCCAACTCTAGGTTTCTTTGGATAGAATTTCATTTAAAAATATAAAATCACTGAACACTGATTTTATGTATCAATAAGGTTATCATCACGAGCCCAGGCAACGCCGGGTAGGGTTAGCTGGTATATAATAATAATGTATACAAGTACAATATAAAGTTAAGTGTTTTATAATTGCGTTTTAAAAAGCATATTTTTTTAATGATATAATAACGTGTTTACAAATAGGTATAGAGTCAACTGTCGAAAAACTAAGCAATGTAAGCATAATTAAATAATACATAGTGGTCAAATATATATATATCATGTATCTAAATTTGAATTACATGAGGCAGATTGTTTTATACATTTTCACATGTACAAACATACAAATAGAGAGAGGATCGAAGATCTATTTCTTTTACCATGTTCTTTTACCATAGCTCCAATAATTCTGCACAAATCTCTTCCAAATTGATACATAAAATCAAGGGGCATAAAATCTCGGTCAAGTTCGTTAACGTGTAAAATCGAACCAAGGGGGGGGGGGGGGATGGGGGGCTTTTTGTGAAAACAGAAAAAACCCATAATTTCTTAATTAGGATACGTATCGAATCCGTTTAAAGTTATTATTACTTCTAAGAAAAAGGCCGAAAATTTATGCATGACAAATTTTTGATATCATTAAAAATGTCCCCAAGAGGGGGAAAGGGGAGGGGGGGGGGTAGAAGAAAAAAATTCATAACTTCGTCAATTCCCAAGATATCAAATCCGCTTAAATTTATTGTAAATCTCCTTAAAATTATCTACAACTTTTATAGTGACAAGTTTTTTATAGGACCAACTCTTATGGCAAAATAAATAAATAAATAAATAAATAAATAAATAAATAAAATCCCTTCGGGCTCCGTCTACAAACAGACGTGAAAACAGAAAAAAACCCATAACTTCTTAATTTTTAAACATATCGAATCTGTTTAAAGTTATTATTACTTCTAGGAAAAAGGCCAAAAATTTATGTATGACAGATTTTTGATTTCTTTAAAAATGCCTCCAAGGAGAAGGGGGGGGGGGGATAAGGGTTTCAGAAGAAAAAAATTCACAACTTCGTTAATTCCCAAGATATCAAATCCGCTTAAATTTATTGTAAATCTCCTTAAAATTATCTACAACTTTTATATTGACAAGTTTTTTTATAAGACCAACTCTTACAGAAAAAAAAAAAATCCCTGCTGGCTCCGCCTACAACCAGACGTGAAAACAGAAAAAACCCCATAACGTCTTAATTCTTCAAAATATGAAAAAATAGGAAGCGCCTAGTTCAGCGCTGCTTGGACGCGGATGGTGATTTCCAGCAGTTTGTGATATCATTACATTTGGCATAAGGTTTATTGAATATTTTGTCAAATAGCTTCATTATCGTTAAATTTATGAACAAAAATTCGTGTTCGGCTTGGAGTGTAACATCCCGTAATTTTGATTGAACAAAAGGGTTGCAATCCAAATTTTCCTAAACAAAAATTATTACCACTTCTTAAAGTTTGTATCATCTTTGTTGAAACAATTTGTAGAAATGTAATACTAGCTTTATGTTACTCCATTGTTACATTTTACGCTGCGCCACTGCTTTATTTATTTATTTTTCCTTTAATAGCTAACAGAATGAAATGGAAATATATTTAGAAATAACTTTTTATTATATAAACACAATTTTTTATTGATTTGTGCATATACTATATTAATGATTACACGATACAAAAAAGAATAAATAGCCTGTTTATTGATGGAAGTTATTATTATATGTTTCGTTTGAATTCAGGTAGCTAAATCTCATCTTTCGTTACAAAATGTTATTTTTCACAAAAATATAATAAATTTCACAAAAATAACTTATTTTTTCACAATATGGGCCCCAAGGAAAAAAAAAAAACCTGCATACATATCGAATCCGTTTAAAGTTATTATTACTTCTAGGAAAAGGGCCAAAAATTTATGTATGACAGATTTTTATTTCATTAAAAGTGCTCCCAAGGAGGGGGGCGGATAGTGGTTTCAGAAGAAAAAAATTCATAACTTCGTCCATTCCCAAGATATCAAATCTGCTTAAATTTAGTATAAATCTTCTTAATATTATATACAACTTTTATATTGACAAGTTTTTTATAGAACGAACTTTTACGGTAAATATATATATATATATATATATATATATATATATATATATATATATAAACATCTCTGCTGGCTCCACCTACAGGCAGAGGTATATTTCGAAGTGGGTGGTCCCAACTACCACATCATGGCAAATAGGTCTTTCTTCTGCTATTCCCAATAATCAGGTGCCCCACGGTCTGCGTCTTCGAAATCTACCTGTGCCTGTAGGCCGAGCCGTCAGGGATTTTTTTATTTTGTTATATTTTAAAATGAGTAATTTGCAAACAAAACAAGTTCACAGAAAAGGAAAACTTTAGCAGAAGGAAGTTATTATTATATGTTTCGTTTGAATTCAGGTAGCTAAATCTCATCTTTCGTTACAAAATGTTATTTTTCACAAAAATATAATAAATTTCACAAAAATAACTTATTTTTTCACAATATGGGCCCCAAGGAAAAAAAAAAAACCTGCATTGACCACTGCATAGATTGTGGGCATATAATCTGCTATACTACGTATATATGTATGCAATATTCTGTTAAAAGAACTTTAATTATAAGATAATATTGACTAAGAAATATTGGCGTTTTTGGTAGAAACAAGATCGGACCGAACCCCTGCGAAAAAATAGGAAGCGCCTAGTTCAGCGCTGCTTGGACGCGGATGGTGATTTCCAGCAGTTTGTGATATCATTACATTTGGCATAAGGTTTATTGAATATTTTGTCAAATAGCTTCATTATCGTTAAATTTATGAACAAAAATTCGTGTTCGGCTTGGAGTGTAACATCCCGTAATTTTGATTGAACAAAAGGGTTGCAATCCAAATTTTCCTAAACAAAAATTATTACCACTTCTTAAAGTTTGTATCATCTTTGTTGAAACAATTTGTAGAAATGTAATACTAGCTTTATGTTACTCCATTGTTACATTTTACGCTGCGCCACTGCTTTATTTATTTATTTTTCCTTTAATAGCTAACAGAATGAAATGGAAATATATTTAGAAATAACTTTTTATTATATAAACACAATTTGTTATTGATTTGTGCATATACTATATTAATGATTACACGATACAAAAAAGAATAAATAGCCTGTTTATTGATGATTTCAATGACATACATAATATAACAAATATACGAGTGATACAAAGATAATACAAATTTTATTTGCCCAATTTGCGTGCACAAAAGCATATTTACTACTCTTTTCAAAATCAGATTAGAATATTTAAAATATTATTAGTAATTTCTAAGAATTAACACTTTCTTCATATAAAATTTTTTTAAACTTACAAACCGTATTTAAAATATCGGACACGGAACATATAATATATATATATATATATATATATATATATATGTGTGTGTGTGTGTGTGTGTGTGGGGATGTCTTATTCTCTTCACATCTTAGGGTTTTTTCGATATGTTATAAGAGCTTAATATTGTCATTTTTATGCTTGACAGTATTCGACGAATTAACATGTTTACAATGAATTATTCGTATGAAACTCCTCTGACGAATCCATAAGATATTCATAGTTTTTCATTTTGCACTTTCATTTTATTGTTTTTAATTTTTCTAACGATACTATCACATTTTGTCTGAGGCAGTTTGTTGCAATTAGAGCCAAATTATAAGCCATTCCTGTCACGTGACAACACGCTTTTCTCCGCGGCGCCGCGGCGAGAGTTCGGTCAAAAAGTCGACTTTCACAGTATGTTCTGAAAGATCGCCTGCTTTTACCAAAAAATAGAAAACGTGTTTCGATCATATCCGAATAAGAAAACCTGCTAATTTCATGCATTTCCAAACAAAAACGAATTAAAAAAATATGTCATAAAGTAGTCAGTTTAGATTTGAGAACAGCCAAGAGCATTTGTTGCATATGGAGGAGTGAGCATTTATACGCTTGTTTGAAATGTGAAAATTTTCACTAAATTTGAGGTGGTTCTCAAATTCTCTACTCAACAAACGCGAAACTTTCTTTTAAACGTAAATTGGCAGCCTGACTATTAAAGCGATTTGAAATCGAATACGTTTTCCATGTTTTGATAAATAAGTTACTTATTTATTTATAAGCAATTTTTGTCATCTGACGACAGGTTTTTCTTCTTTCCCGGCCTGTCGTGTCCGGAAATTAGGTTCAAAACGCCGAATTCGATAATATTTTCTGAAAGATGCTTTGCCTTTGCTAAAATAAAGGAAAACGCTATTCGATTGCATAGTCTCTGAGTAAGAACACCTGCCAATTTCATGCGTTTCCGAAGAAAAATGAATTCTGAAATTTGTCAGAAAGTAGGTCCTTTGGATTTGAAAACAGCTTTAAACAAAATATATGTCTGACAAAAAATGGATTACTGACACATTTATTTAAATTCTTGCATGCTAAAATAAATAATGCTTCATTTATAGTAACTAATAATAAATCGTACTGAAATATGTTTTTTTTTTTGTTCTTTTTTTTTTTTACCTTTGAAGTATAATTTAAAAATGTTTCATTTGTGAAAGGAGAATCACGAAATTTACCGAAAAAAAGAGAACACGTATAATCTCATCATTTCTAAGTTTTAAATTAGTGTAACAAATTTTAATAATAAAGCTATACAATAGTTATTTTTTAGTTAATCTACCGCATAAATATTTAATATTAAAATTAACTCAGTAAGAGTTATGTAATAAATAATAGAAAAAAGGTATTGTAGAAAATTTAAATACAACTGTATTTATTCGCTGGATATGTCTATTGTCTATCTATTCAGTTTAATGACACTTGCCACTGTATGTTTGTTTTTTCCCGAGAAAGAGTGAATAAATGATAGTTCTAGTATTTTTGTTTAGCAAATAAACGCTTTTTCATTTTACTATTGTAGGCAATTAAAAAATATATCGGGTATTAAACTTCAGAGGTGAGAGGTGAAAAAAAATCTTTATCGATCCCAAATCAATAACGTTTTTTAAAAATCTGTATGATGCCTAGTAAAACAAATAATCAGCACCTATTTACATCATTTCAAAATACCATTTTTTAAACTTTCTTCTCTGCTCTTAAAATGAAATTTGCAGCTTTACAAGTTGCATACTGATAGCCAAAGGCAAAATTTCACACATTAGGTGGTCTTTCTGATCGCTCCATGAAGATTTTTCCCGTTTGACTTCCCGTTGAGTTCCCGGAAAGAAAGGGAGGTAACTTGTTTGGGGCGGTCATTTTACTGTTTTCGGCTGTTTAAAAAAAGGCAATACAATTTTTTTAGGATTGTAGCATCGATTAAAAATTTTTTTTAATCAAAATAAAAAGTATTTTTGGAAAGCTAAATAATCAGGCTACGATTGTGTCTTTACCAAATTTTAAAATGTCAAACAGATTTTTCGCCATAAGACACTAAACATGAATCTTCAAAATAACGCACTTATATCACATTAAAAAAAATAATAAAATAAAATTTGAAAGGAGCGTGCATAATTTAAATGTACAGGTTTTGAAAGCTACAAAAATTACTAAATTCGAGCAAAATGCGAAAAGATGACTCTTCTAAATTTCTCCCATTGAAATAACATTAGCTGCTGTGTTCTGAGAAAATTATGATGAATGTATAAAGGTTTAAGGAATATTCAAAAATATTTTTATGCAGATTGGTTTGTCTGTTAAAGAGAAAAGAAAATTAACTGAAAAAGTGGTCCACTGTGTAACAGTCTCCCCTATAATTTTAACTGTACATTTTTGGACAATAGCATCTATCTACTTTAACCTCCTGGGTGGAGGATGTAGAATCAAGCACAAGATATTTTATTTATTCTACTTACTCTGTATTTGTTCATAAACAGACACATTTCAAAAAACAAATTTATATTGAGTGAATTGCAAAAATATATTTTAAGTTATCGTAAAAATAAATTTACTTTAAAATGGTCAAATTAGAAGGGCTTTATCTTTTTAACAAAAATCTTATTTCTAAACAAGTTTTATTTTTGCTTAACTTATTACAAGATAAAATTTTCGAACATAAATCTAAAATATTGAAACAAATAACAACTATATAAATATTTTACAAAATTAAAATTGATGAATATATATTTAAATATGTATGTTTATTTTATTGGTATGTATTATTTGATTTTGCTTACATTATTTACTTTTTTGAAATTGTTAAGCTTTATTAACTATTAAATTAAAAATATACTTTATTGCAAAACTTATATGGAATCATCTTTAAATTTTAACGTACATGCATGCATGAATATTTTGAAGGATCAATTAATTAACTTAGACAGATTCCTCTCTCTCTCTCTCTATTTCCCGCACCCCCCCCCCTCTTTTTTAAAAATATTGCATATTAAAATTATATACTCTTACTCAAATACACCATTCAAAAAAATTATTAATAAATTACCTTATTTAATTTTATTTTAGGAAATTAAATATTTTTAATGCTTATTTAGATATATAAAAATATAGCTTGATGTAAAAAAATGGCATAAATTTCGTATACATTAATAAAAATTAATTTTTTTAAGTAGCTTTTAGCCATAGCGATTAATGGTAAACAACTCAAATCTGACGTACAGACCTCGCGGTTGAGATGTTTCAATTTACTTCAGATGGCTGATGGCTTTTAAATGGGTATTGCCAGTCTATGTATCTTAAATGTCTTTGGTGATAGCTGTTTGAAGTAAAGATTTTAGATTGTCCAAACTTAAATCACCAGTAACATTTCGTTCTTTTACTTTTCTTTTTACAGAGGACCACACAAATTCTAATTGCGTTTAGATCACAATGATAAGGGGGGAGTCGTAGAACTTCATGTCCATCTTTTTCTATTAAATTATCAATTTTATAGACGATTTACTTTGGACGATTGCTGTCTATGAGAGAGAATAGTTCCGCTTTCCGCATTTGTTCGTCGCAGTATATTTTGTTGTTTTTCAGCCAGTCAATCATAACTTTTTTTGTAGAATACTTTGTAGGAGTGAGGTTTTCAACAGTTGTATGATACGGAGCATTATCCATACATACGACACTGTTTGGTTGCAAATTAGGAAGAAGTTTTTCCAACACCCATTTTTTGAAGTTTTCATAGTTCATTTGCCCGTGATAGTCACCGCTTTTTGTCGATGCTTTATATACTAGTTGAGCATCCGTAAGAAAACCTGTTGATGATCCAGCATGAACAACTATAAGTCTATTTTTCGCATTAACATTTGCTGTAACTCCCAAAACTGTGTCGTCTTGCCAACATTTCTTAAATGTCAAGTTGCTATCGACCCAAGTTTCATCAATATAGACAATCGGTCGTCCAGTGTTCCTATGACGTCTCATTTCTCTCAAATATTTGTGTCTCCAAAAAACAATATCTGGCCTTTCCATGAGAACTTTTCTTTTATTCACGCACTTGCGCAATGTGTCTCTTTTCCACGAAAATCCAATTTTTTCTTTCAAGACGGGTAATAATTTTCTGAGAGATGGTACTTTTCTTTCTCTTATATAAAAATCTTGAATCGTTTGACGTATAACGCACTTGTCAAAGTCATCTATTTCGCAGTTCCGCTCACTAGGTCTTTTACGATGTTTACCAGGTGATATTAAATCTGTCGATGAGCCCAATGCAGAAACTTCATTTCTTATTTTTTTTATTGTAGCTTCAGAAACTCCATTTGCTCGGGAAGCTCGTTTCAGAGCTTGTGGGAGTGGAATTAAAACATCTTTAGATGAAGCTTCACTGGAACAAAATTCCGCAACATTATATATGATTTTACGTGCTTGCGATTTCAAGACTTCTCCTTTTCTAAACTGAAAGGGCATCTTTCCAGTTTAACAAATTAGCAAAATTATTTAATCAAATGGGAACAAATAATTTTAAAAAAGCAAAAGCAAAATTAAATCAAAAATAAGATAACGCAACTGCTGTAGATCCGAGAAGACGAATGACGTGATCTAACCTTTTATTCCGCCAATTCCTCACACGCGTATTCCCCATTCGAAATGGACCGGTCTTGTTACTATAGCGACCGCCACCAACCAGACTTTATGGCGGGAGCTATTCTTGTGGTCGACAAACAGTAACTATTTTTTCCTCCGGATTTTTCCTTTTTTACAAATTTTTAGCAATTTTTCCCTCCGGATTCTTCTATTTTTACAAATTTTTAACTATTTATTCCTCCGGATAATACTAATTTTACAAATTTTTTGCTATTTTTTCTCCGAATTTTTCAATTTTAACCTATTTTTTCATTAGCATTTTTCGTTTTTACAAGTTTTTAGCTAATTTTCCTCTGTATGAATTTCACGCATTCTAGAGATTGTTATACAGCGAGTTTCATGCATCCAGTGTTATATCTTATTCGGTTAATGTACGCGAAGCGTACATACACAAGTTACTGACCGCGGCTTGAACGAATTTCGTGCATTCTAGAGATTGCTGTACAGCGAGTTTCATGCGGTCAGTAATGTTTTTTTTTCGGTTAATGTACGCGAAGCGTACATACACAAGTTACTGACCGCGGTTTGAATGAATTTCGTGCATTCTAGAGATTGCTGTACAGCTAGTTTCATGAGTCCAGTGATGTTTTTTTTCGGTTAATGTACGCGAAGCGTACATACACAAGTTACTGACCGCGGCTTGAACGAATTTCGTGCATTCTAGAGATTGCTGTACAGCGAGTTTCATGCGTCCAGTGATGTTTTTTATTCGGTTAATGTACGCGAAGCGTACATACACAAGTTACTGACCGCGGCTTGAACGAATTTCGTGCATTCTAGAGATTGCTGTACAGCGAGTTTCATGCGTCCAGTGATGTTTTTTTCGGTTAATGTACGCAAAGCGTACATACAAAAGTTACTGACCGCGGCTTGAACAAATTTCGTGTCTTCTAGAGATTGCTGTACAGCGAGTTTCATGCGTCCAGTGAAGTTTTTTTCGGTTAATGTACGCTAAGCATACATACACAAGTTACTGACCGCGGCTTGAACGAATTTCGTGCATTCTAGAGATTGCTGTATAGCGAGTTTCATGCGTCCAGTGATGTTTTCTTCGATTAATGTACACGAAGCGTACATACACAAGTTACTGACCGCGGCTTGAACGAATTTCGTGCATTCTAGCGATTGCTGTACAGCGAGTTTCATGCGTCCAATGATGTTTTTTTCGGTTAATGTATGCGAAGCGTACATACACAAGTTACTGACCGCGGCTTGAACGAATTTCGTGCCTTCTAGAGATTGCTTTACAGCGAGTTTCATGCGTCCAGTGATGTTTTTTTTTTCGGTTAATGTACGCTAAGCGTACATACACAAGTTACTGACCGCTCCTTGAATGAATTTCGTGCGTTCTAGAGAATGCTGTACAGCGAGTTTCATGCGTCCAATGATGTTTTTTTCGGTTAATGGACGCGAAGCATAGTCAACCGCGTCTTGCATGTATTAGAAAATTGAAGAATATCGAAATTTTCCTCAATTATAACTTGTGTGCTTTAATGCAGAGAATTGACTATTTACAGAATTTTTATGAGAATTTCTTTCATGAAGTAAACGTTGATTTTATTCCTTTTTGTGACAATTTTCAAAGTTTAAGCCTTATTTTACTAGAAAATTTTTAATTGTTAAAGGTAATAAATTATTAAACTTGATAAATATTTCAAAAAAATTCATAGAAAAAAAAAAGATAAAATTTGTAAAAATGGATACATGTGGAAGAAAAAAGCTATAAACATGTAAAAATAGAAAAAAATTGATAAAAGTATGTTTGTATGTTAAAAAGTGATGTTTTTTTCGGTTAATGTACGCGAAGCGTACAAACACAAGTTACTGACCGCGGCTTGAATAAATTTCTTGCTTTCTAGAGAATGCTGTACAGCGAGTTTCATGCGTCCAGTGATGTTTTTTTTTTCGGTTAATGTACGCTAAGCGTACATACACAAGTTACTGACCGCGCCTTGAATGAATTTCGTGCGTTCTAGAGAATGCTGTACAGCGAGTTTCATGCGTCCAATGATGTTTTTTTCGGTTAATGGACGCGAAGCATAGTCAACCGCGTCTTGCATGTATTAGAAAAATGAAGAATATCGAAATTTTCCTCAATTATAACTTGTGTGCTTTAATGCAGAGAATTGACTATTTACAGAGTTTTTATGAGAATTTCTTTCATGAAGTAAACGTTGATTTTATTCCTTTTTGTGACAATTTTCAAAGTTTAAGCCTTATTTTACTAGAAAATTTTTAATTGTTAAAGGTAATAAATTATTAAACTTGATAAATATTTCAAAAAAATTCATAGAAAAAAAAAAAGATAAAATTTGTAAAAATGGATACATGTGGAAGAAAAAAGCTATAAACATGTAAAAATAGAAAAAAATTGATAAAAGTATGTAAAAATGGAAATATCTGGAGGAAAAAATAGCCGAAAATTTGTAAAAATGAAGTATCCATTGGAAAAAATAGCTGAAAATTTGTAAAAATTGAAATATCTAGAGGGAATAGATAACTAAAAAAATTTTTTAATGGAAAAATCTGGAGGAAAAATAGTTAAAAAATGGAAAAATCCGGTGGAAAAAATAGTTTAAAACGGAAAAATTTGGAAGAAAATATAGCAAAAAAAATGGAAAATGGGAATATATGGTGGCAAAAATAGCTAAAAATGTGTGAAAATTGCAAAATCTGGAGGAAAACTAGCTAACAATTTGTAAAAATGGAAATATGATGAGGAAAGAATAGTTAAAAATTCATAAAAATGAAAAATACAGAAGAAAGAAAATTAAAAATATGGAAAAATCTGGAGGAAAAAAATAGCTAAAAATTTGTAAAAATGGTAAAATCCGGAGGAAAAAATAGCTAAAAATTTGTAAAAATAAAAAATCCAAATGAAAAAAATAGATATATTTTTTAAAAATTTGAGAAATTTGGAGAAAAAATTGCTAAAAAATTTTAAAAATTGAAAATTCCGGAGGAAAAAGTAGCTAAAATTTTTTTAAAGTTGAAAAATCCAGAGGAAAAAGTAGCTAAAAAATTGTTTAAATTGAAAAATTCGGAGGAAAAAGTAGCTAAAAATTTTTAAAAATTGAAAAATTCGGTAGAAAAAGTAGCTAAAAATTTTTAAAAGCGGAAAATCCAGAGAAAAAAGTAGCTAAAAATTTTTAAAAGTGGAAAAATCCGGAGGAAAAAGTAGCTAAAAATTTGAAAAAATGCAAAAAAAAAAACGAAGGAAAAACATAGCTAAAAATTTATAAAAATGAAAAAAAAAAAGTAAAAACATAGCTAAATATTTATAAAAATGAAAAAAAAATATATATATATATAAACTTAGCTAAAATTTGTAAAAATGCAAAGGAAAAAATAGCTAAAAATTTGTAAAAATGGAAAAATCCAGAGAAAAATTATCTAAAAATTTGTAAAAATGGAAAATACAGATGAAAAATAGCTAAAAACTTGTAAAAACGAAAAATCCGAATGAAAAAATAGGTTAAAATTGAAAAATCCGGAAGAAAAAATGCGGTAGAACTTTTTTTTATGGAAAAATCCGGAGGAAAAAATTCGTAAGAATACAAATATCCGGATAGTTAAAAATTTGTAAAAATAGAAAATTTTGGATAGAAAAATCGCTAAAATTTTGTAAAAATGAAAAAATAGCTAAATAGTTTTTTAAACGGAAACATCCGGCGGAAAAAAATACCTAAAAATTTGTAAAAATGGAAAAATCGGAACGAAAAAAATCGATAAAAGTTTATAAAAATTGAAATATCTGAAGGAAAATATCGGTAAAAGTTTGTAAAAATTGAAATATCTGAAGGAAAATATTGGTAAACGTATGTAAAAATCGAAAAATGTGGCGGTAAAATTTACTAAAACTTTGTAAATATTCTTAAAACGAAATAAAATCAATGCTACGTTCACGGTTTACTTTGTGAAAGAATTTGCTTGACGATGTGTGTAAGTAATAAGTCGTCTGCCGAAAAGCACGTGTTCTGGTAGAATTCGGAGGTTGCCGATTTCTCGGTTGGCGCGCGTCGTTCCTTGGCGTGCGTCAAAAAAATCGCCAAATCTGGAAGTTTGCTTATTCGAGGATTCTGCCGAAATTTTACCTAATTTCCATTCAAACATTATTGAACGATCTTCGTTCATTGCTTGGGAATGAAGATAGCTGTTCAACTAAAAATCATAAATTATTTTCTGTACATCTTTGTTATAGTGGCCTTGGTATGAGAGACAAAGCGGAGATTTTCTTCTGATATTCAAAAAGATCATTGTGTAGGGGCGTGGTTTCTACGTTAGAGAAAAAGAATTTATATCAAACTGTCAATGTCTTTTTAGAATGTAAGAACTTTTATATTAAATCCGTACATTGAAACATATTTACCGATTCATAAACTTGAAGAACTTATCTAGGATACAAATTTACGAAAGACTTTCATAAGACGGGAAAGGGGGCAGGGCAGCTTCTACAGTTTTAAGACTGACATTTCCCCAAAAAATTCGGAAATGTGTTGAGAATGAGTTATGCCAAGCCGCCTTTAACAAAGAGACACCAAATTTTAGACTTACGAAGAATAATCATTAAAATGAAAAAAATGTTTCCTCGATGTTTTTCTACATTAAATCTTGTAGAAGAAATATAAGAACAAATCGATTTAATATGCATGTTCCACTTCATTAATTAAAAAAAAAAAAAAAAAAATTGGTTAACACCTAATAAGTATGAGCTTAAAATAATTTCGATGATATTTTTCTCAGATTTTTCGGCCTATCTAACAATAATTTTCTCATAATGTATACATATAAACATTAGCTAAAAAAATAGTTTTTGGATTTTAGAAACAGCCACTGTTTTTACAAATCGCCGCAACGAATTCCGCGATATTAATGTATATTATTAGTACAATGTAGAGCTACACATGTCTTTATCTTATCTTTCTTACCGCCGCGGCCGATGAAAAAGTCGTTTCCCCCCTCCCTAGGACTCGATAATCGGAAGCCGCGGTACATTAAGGGTCGTTGGGGAAGTTAGGAATGTGGCCTAGGACCCGGTTCCCTCTTTAGGGTTACGTCTATGAAGCCGCCGGAGGACTCCAACGTTTCACCAAGCGTTTTATAGTGGTGTCCTCGTATCTTGGGCTCCACCGCATATCGCAACGACCTCTGTCGTAAACTCTTGGGTTCAATGGGAGTGATGCGCGGGTGGCGGTGCTGCCGCCACCGGTCGCAACGCATACAGAAGGACCCTCCTGGTCGTGCATGTTAAAAGTCCCTCAGGACATGGGTGCGACGTTTGATATGCCAGACGGGCGCCACTCGGCGCAGCTCAGTTTTATATTTTCTTACTTTCTTTATTGAGAAATTTTAATCATGTGTGCTAGGAAATGAATATTTATCACAAAATCGTGTCGTGTATATCACAAACAAATATATGCATGCCAAAAAAATTATAAAAATAAAATTTAAATTTAAAAGGTTGGGCTTAGGGCACATTTTCAAGATTCAAGTAATTGTTGTCAGCTTGACCTCCTATTTCCTTCAGAGATTCCAAATTTACGCCAGAAATTAAGAAATAAAAAAAAATTAAACTATGTAATCATGAAATGTCTGCCATTAAATAAAGCAAATATTACTGTCCAGAATTTTTGGCATGACCTTGGAATTTCTGAATTAAAAACCTTACAACACTGGTTGATACGGAAAAAGCACAGTATATATATATGTGTGTGTGTGTGTGACATTTTGGAAGGTTTTGGAGTGATCAAGGCAGTGTTCCCCGATTAATACCACAGGTAATTGCCGTCGTTCACATTCGGAAAACATATTCGTAGACGTCAAATGAAAAATAAAGGAAATAAGCAGACAGTAGCTTCGCTTTAGTTAATTTATTCAATCCAACATGTTAAGCATATGAGGAAAATGCTCTTTAAAATTAAAAACTATTGAGTTTCCATGATATTAAAGGTTATGAGAATAGTACAGGGACTTCCATTCTTTCTCACTACGACTTCAGAATTATTCGCCAAAAACTTCGAAGGTGAGAGAATCCGTAAAAAAATTTTTGGCCTATATCCCTAGTGTAGATAATTGGCCGTCAATAATCAACCCAACCCGTAAAAATTTCTGTGTCTCCGAGCAGTGCAAGCGATATTAAAGGGAGCTATGTGGTAGGATACAAACGCGACATGTGATCTGTTTTAGCCAATCATGGTCTGAATTTGAACGAATTAATCCAAGTTCCGGCGTAGAGATATCGTAGTGATTAGACTTCTTGATATTATTGGCGCCAAATAATTTTTCTGGCTAGAACTGCAATTTTCGAGATGCTTTAAAAACGCAATAATGACAAGCTACTCCGCCTTTGACTGCAGACGATTTTTTATAAATACGTCGGAAGAAATTTAATAATTGATACAGATTAAAATTGAGAAATATTTAAATATTGGAACATTATAAGAGACATTTAATATTTTAATATAAGAAAGCATTTACGGAAATGGGTTTTTTTAAAGATGGAATGATTTAGGAAACATGAGATTTTACTTCTTATTTAAAGAATTTAGAGTGATTTTAGATACGGAAAATGATAGGGATTATTTAATAAGGATTTTATTAAAAAGGGGTTTTAAAATAGGAAATGTAAGCGGAAGTGCCATTTTCACAATAGAGTAAAATAGAATAAATGCTATTAAGTGGATCAAAATTAAATGGCTTTACATATGGATAGTGAAGGACTATTTTAAGAATAAGAATTATTTTAATAAGCCGGGGTTGTTTACGGAACATTACTAAATGGAAAAAAAATTATAGAATAATTTAGCAGATTGCGGGATTTTTTTAATTTTGTTATATATATTTACACATATACATTTTTTACGTATTTACGTGCGTGGTCCAATTTTGAGATTATATTGTATGGACAGACATAAAAAGTACTTGATATAAAAATTATGATTGTCTTCTCAATTACATATACACAAGGCTCGCATCTTTCATAAAATTTCCAATCTTTTGTACCGCTATTTTAAAGGGAAAATCTTTATGGTAGTTTCCATTTACATCTGCAACAGAAATGTACAAAAAATTTTATTGTTTCATAAAAGTAATAACAAGAGTAAAAATTTTAAGGAACGCTGCGAGCCCAATATATTTACAGTTGAACTCCAATTATCCGAATCAATTGGGACCGGACCCTATTCGGATAATCAAAAATTCGGATAATTGGATTTTTTCCAAAAAAAGCGGGTATATTTTAATTAATTGCTGTATGTATATGTTGAAAATGGGAGAAAAAAATTAATTTTAAAGGAAAAAGAGCTTTTAATTAATTAAATGAAAAGGCAACACTATTACATGTTAAGCGTATTTACAAGTGCTGTACATTAGTAAAGTATGTACGAACCGTACTGTAAATGAAAGTCATTACTTGCTGAACATCTCGGTCAAAGTAAGCTGTTTGATGGTCTTCATCCGTTTTCGGGGAGCCAAGTCGCGCATCCATTTGACAGTCAGAAGTTGCACGTGGTCACACTCGGGCTGACGCTCTATCCACTTCAACGCAGTTTCAAGGCCGGTAAATTCTTCACTATCTGATGGTCCCGTGTATGCCTCAACTTCGACATTAAGGTCATCTTCTTCCTCTACACTTTCTTCTCTGACACTTTTACTGAGTTCATCATCATTCAGAATTTGAAACCCAGAGTCTTCGAGGCGGAAAAGACAGTAGAGCGCGTAGACAGAATCATTATTTTGGGAATCGCAGTACGTTTTCGTCTTCATTTGTTTTTTTTTCTGAAATTCTGAAAGCGATTCGGATAATCGGCGATTCGGTTAGTTGGAGTTCGGATAATTGGAGCTCTACTGTAGTTATAAATTGCCAGTTCTGACATCCAAAATTCTCGCCTTCATTCAGATATTATTATGATTTCAGATTACCAGTTTGCATTTTCTTACTCATTTCTAAACACGCCCTTGCCTTTACGTAGTTGCAAACACACAAAAGAGTGTAACCTCAATGCATGTAAATTGTTTGCAGTCAGTCAAAAACTTACAATGTTACCTGTCCAACAAACCTTATCTACTGTCAGATGACAAAATTTATGATCACAGTGGACAGAGAGATACCTGTATGAGTTATTTTCGTTTGTACGGATATACTTCAATTTCAAATTCTTGCAAGTTAAGAAAACATGAGATCTAATCATTAAAATACATCTTTGATTAATTTTATTGGATTACTATGGCGCAACCGGCAGTTTTATTTAGATGTATAAAGAAGGAAAAAATAATTATATTTGGTTTATTTCTTCAAAATATCAGTAGTTTTCATTAAATAACAAAAAATCTAGAGAGAGATTTTCAGCTGTTTTGCTGAAAATTAGAGATGACCGCCGTGGAAACACACTGAAACTGCGATTAAACAGACGCAATTCCAAATAGTTGCATGTACAACGATTTTAACTCTAACGCAATTATTTTGTTTAAAAAACTTGTATCGCATAAGATCTCGGTAAAATATTTGAGTTTTTCGCCGACAAATCTACGTGCAAGAACGAAAAATCCAGTAAATTTAACAAATCTGTTTTAAAAGCAATGCATTCATCACACAGTACATTTTTGTGCTGTTAATTTCAGTTACGTTATGTAATGGAAAATATATGCATGCACTCGCCTGTCTATCTCATTGTCCTCTTTATTTATAAGTGATAACATTCCTTTTAAAACTTTTTAAATTTTTTGGAAAGTGTTAAAGAAAATTAAACAAGCATTTTCAGCTGAATTGTCTTGTAAGCAAAATTTAAGTACTTGAAAATAGAGAGGACTTTTTTAAACTATTTTGTTGAGTGGATACATTTTCCAATCGACAGTAGGCCAAGCCCTCGCAATTTTCCCCTACTCGAATTCTCGGACCCTTTAAGGAATGAGCCTTGTTTAGATTTAAACGGTATATATAACCATTAGCTAATTTAATTTCCCCTTTTTTTTTCTTTTTCTTAAATATATGTATTTTTAAATATTTTAATCTCAGAATCATAAAGTATTTACCGTTTTCTCAATGCTACCTTTTTGTTTTTTATGCTTTATGTCGCCGAATGGTCATTTATAGCCACTTTAGGCTTAGTTAGGAAATTTTTTTTAAAGTAGATATTAAACATATACATTATGAATACATATGTATTATGAAACATATATATAAAGTTATGAATATTTTAACAAACTTTTATAAAATATTCATGATTTTATTTGCTTTGCTTTCCCCCTTTTTTTTCTTTCTGTTAAATATCTACTTTCAAAAATTTTTATTCTTAGGCCTAAAGTTGCTATAAATGACCACTTGGCGAAAATGTGTTTTTTGCGAAAAGAAAAGAAAAAAGTTGGCGGACCGCGTACGAATACGCAAGCTACTCCGAAATTTTTGGCATAATTTTATGAAAATGTGACTTGCTTGTATTAAAAATATGAACTTCAAATATCAGATGTAATTCGGATTCCCAGCAAATAGACTCAAGCCAGAATGGGCGAACAAGTGGATATTCTTAACACATTGACGAACAGTTTGAACAAGTGAAGTTCGAAAACTGACACTATATGCTTTTGTAATTTTTAGAATATTAGAAGTATAGTTTTACTCTTTCTGCTTAAATAAACTTAATTTTGATTAATTCAGCAACTTTATTTAGGTTGCACTACTCCCTTCACAACCACGTCAGGGTGGCTAGTGGTCAGGAAAAAATACAGTCAAATAAAGTGATAAAAACCAGTATATTCTTATAGAAAAATTTATGTTCATTATTCGATCAAATATCTCACTCTCCATACACAACAAACTCTTAATATATAATGCTTGCATTCTCTCTGTATGCATGTCCAATCTGGGGCTTCACTTGCAAAACCAGTATGAACAGCCTCTCTAGTACCCATTACAAATAGCTCCGTTACATCAGGAACGGGTCTAGATACCTGAAAAGCTCGACAATCCTCAAGGATCTGAAAACGACTTCACTCAAACATCGCATTAAACACCTTGCGAAAAAATTCTACAATGACATTAATCACATCCCAAATGAACTCATCTATGAGCTACCTGACTACGATGCTGGCAGTACATCCAACCGGAAAAAACCAAGGTACTCCACTATTCTTGATGAATAGTCCTTCCGAGCTATAATTCTTATTTTCTCTTTAATATTTAAAAAACAAAACAATTTATTATTATTTTATTAAATAAATTTAAATTGACTTTTCTCCTAAACCTCTCCTATCATCTTTACTTTACCTCGTCTGGCATTATTTTTGTTTTTTTGAACTATGAACTATTTTTACTTTTACACTTCAACTAGTAAATTTTCATTATTTTATAGTTATACTTAACACTATCTTATTTTTATGTAGTCAATTGGTCTATGGCTAGACATTTCAAATGGCTCTCTCAGGATTTGATATACACCTACTCAAAGCCAGGGTGTGCAGTTGCTTCGCAACTTGGAAGCCCATTGAACCTATCACAAGTTCAAGTTCATTTTGAATTTTTCTATAAGAATATACTGGTAATTATCATTCTTTTTTACTGTATTTTTCCCTACCCTCTAGCCACCCTGCACGTACATACTGAAGGTGCAACTCGTATAACAGGTGGAAAACGAACTTGAACCTAAAAATTATTACCAAAACATGACACTGGACTTCTACTTGTACGCCGGTAAATGCACATTTGTGCTGCTATAGCCGTAGTGTCTAAAAACGACCGTTTCGTTTTGGGCGGCTATAGTCGTCATGCCACATTGTGAACTTCGCTTTGACGGCTATAGCCGCAACTGTGTTAAAATTGTCATTATATCGCACATTATAGCCGAGCCTAAGCGTGTGACATTCCTTTATTTGATAATACTTACAAATACAATTAGTACTGCTCTCATTCAGTGGCGTAGCCAAGGGGGAGATGGTTTACTGAATCATGTATACAGAAACAGCAAAAGCTGCTAAGACGGAATCGCGTAGATCCTATGAACAATTTCGCAATTGACTAGACAGGTGTTCGTCTTAGGAGGTATAATTTAACGGTATGTCTTTCGTAGGAGCTATGAAGGTTTTCCGTTTCAGACAGGTTTCCTTTAACAGAACTGTAAATTGTACCTCTAAGGTACACTGACTCAATAAGATGTATTGTTCTTTTTGTCGAGATACTGAAACTCTTCCGTTTAAAACAGGATTGCGTTATCGAAAGGTTCCGCCGTTACAGGTTTTAATATTATTATAATGTGTGTATAACTACAATTTAACTTATTAAGACGCAATGCTTGCTGTAAAAAATCTCGTTTCAGGCAGGTTTTCAGCGTATTTAATTGTATGGTAATTCATATCAGACCAAGTAATGCTTTCTTTTAAGGCAAAATATGTTATAGAAAGGTTCCGTTTTCACAGGTTTTATTATAACATACAAAGGTATATTTATATAAATACAGCAACACCTGGGAAAACAGCACCTACCTATAACGGAATGCTGATTTAAACGGAAATGATACTTAGTCTCATACCAAAAGAATACCATATAATTATACGTGCTAAGACTAAAATCTGTCTAAAACGAAATTTTTTACGACTCTCTGCGATTCTATCTTAGTCGGTTTTACTATATAGACATTCTGAAGGTAAATTCTGGACCCGGCTACGCCACTGCTCTCATTTAAATCATACGTAATAACAGATGAAAATGTGTAATTTAACTAAATATCATTGAAAAAAAAGACATAATGTAATAAATTTTCTCTCTCACGCAAGACTTTTTTAAGTTTCTGTGCTGTGGACCCCAATTAAATATACCGTTGTCTGGGTATTTTATTATGAAATGTAAATTTTACACAATTCAAGCCCCGCTTTTAATATACTATTGACCTGAAATTTTATATGAAACGTAAATTTTAAACAATGTAACGTCCCGCATTTTTCTGAAAGTTTTTAGTCTGATTGGTATGAATAGATTTTTTTGTTACTGTATCAGTAAACATTTAGAATATATGTACTATTTAATATAAAAAATTTACAATCTATTAAAGAATGTCTATATATTTGTTATAAATTCTGGACATGTCCGATAAAAACATGTTAAGCATGAAAAATTGCGTCGGTATCACTAAGAATTCATCACACGTACAAGACTTTAGTCAATAACATTTTGTTATATACGAGGGTCAGTCGGAAAATAAGTTTCCCCTGGCGACTGTGGACAGAGGTGTGTATGAAAGACAAAAAATGTAATGAGACATTAAAGATAAAACATCACTTTATTTTTCCACATAAGTACCAAGTACATTGAGACATTTGTCATACCGGTTTATAAGCTTCAAAAAGTCCTCCAGCAAAAAATCAGGGCTTTGCATACGGACGAAGCGTTGAATGGGTATGAGCGAAAGACGACAAAGCAGGTGAACGCGAACGTGCAAGACACCCATATCATTGGGTAGAGGTCGACCGCGATCAAGCAGATGGCGCTGTTGCAGTGCCTGCGCAAATGGCGCTTATGGGCGAAAGACGACACAGCCAGCGCCATCTGCGCAGGCACTGCAACAGCGCCATCTGCTTGATCGCGGTCGACCTCTTCCCAATGATATGGGTGTCTTGCACGTTCGCGTTCACCTGCTGTGTCGTGTTTCGCTCATTTTTTTCAGTATATATTTAACTTATTTTATGAAAAAATATCCGGTTCGAATCGACATTTTTTCATTTGGTAGGGGTAAAAATGACCACTCACCTCCTTTCTAGTGTCAATAAGTAAATAGTTGAATATTTAACATTTTTAAACTGAAATATTCATACGATATAATTACATCATTTAATGGTAATAAAATTTGAAATTCACAGTAATATACATTGTAAATACATTCCGAAACGTTTATTTAAAATATTATTTTAATACTACGTAATAAACATAAATGCATATACATAATTGAAGAAAAAATTAACGTAAATTATTGAATGAAAGAAAGTTTTAAGTTTCAGCAAAATTTATTACCAAATAATAGTTAAAATTTTAAATTACATCTCTTTTCAGCTTTTTAAAACTTAATTTTAAAATTTACTGTTTCTTCAGATTCCATTCATGTAGTTGATATGATTGAATATCAAACTGATATATTTTTTATTGAATAAAAAGGAGGACAGTAGTATATTTAAAAGAGATTTAAAATACAAATAAAAACAGGATCTTTTATTTTTAAATTGCCAAATTTTTAAAATTGAAAGATTTATGCGATATAGAAATATTAAATTTGATATTCAGAATAATATACTTTTATAAATGTCTTCCAAAAAGGTTATGTAAAATTATATTTTAATGCTGTGTGATGATAAAATTACATATATTTTAATAATTAATATATTTTAGGTTACCCTCAGAATATACTTTCATTTCAAACATTTTATTTCATCACAGGGTGCATTTTGAAAATGTATATTTTTGATGTGCGCTCCAATATTTGCTGTTTTTCGTACTGTTGTATCATGTAATCAGATTTGATTGACTCCACATTTTTGATTTACTGGCACCGTTTATATATATATATATATATATATATATATATTACATTACCATGCTGAACAAATTTGGGAATTAGCAGCATCTATTATCTGCTCTTTTGCATGCAATGATCCATCTTTTTTTATAATATCAGATCTCTTCGGATCCTAACGATTAGTACATGTTGCAATGGCGCAAATGCTGGGCATTTTCAGGAAAATCCATGCAAAGAATTCGTTTAAGACCAAAAGGTGTTGTACTAACAAAAGCTGCGAAATATTTGCCACGTATTTAGGAAAAGTGACTGATTCTGAGAAGGAATTAAATCTTCGTGTGAGAGAAAACTGCCCTGTCTGTCATAGAAAATTACTATAAAGGTTTACCTCACACCCTTGTCCAAGATCGACCAAAGATAACAAACAATAAAGAGTTTTCAATCTTAGCAAAAATATACACGGTTATTTCATTTGAAAGAAAAAAATTCACTTTAAGTTGCTTTATTCCTAAAAAATAAAAAAAAATAAAAAATAAAATAAAATAAAAATACTTTTGTTAATGAAAAATGTTTAATTTTCAAGAAGTATGCCCTCCTATGACCAGAAAAAACGATTTTTTTAGCAGAAATACTATTTTAAATGAGAAAATACGTTCTTTCCCTTTGGCAAAGTCCTCCGTAGATGAAAGTGAGTGACGTCAGAACAACCGAAACCTTGATACCAGAAGTAAAGGGAAATAGCACCTTCTGTATAAGTATTGCATTCTAAATTTTACTTTTAAATGAGAGATCTTATCCCACTCTTTAAATCAACGCCTTTTTTAGCTCACAGGCTATCAAAGCCTGAGAGCTTATGTGCCCGCCCGTTCTGTATGTATGTATGTACGTATGTACGTACGTAACGCGATAACTCTTGACAGAAATAACCGTTTTGCTTCCAATTTTGTTTATAGGTTCCTTGTGATAAGGCGCTTCCCTGATTAGTTTTGGGGATTGATTGTTTAACTATAAAGGGGGGAACGAAGGGGCTAAACCCCCTTAATTAAGATAAATGGTTTTTCATGCAGAATTGTCCAATTTTCTTCAAATTTTGTATATAGGTTCATTGTGATAAGGTTCTTTCCTGATTAGTTTTGGGGGTTCACTGGTAAAGTATAAAGGGGGGACTAACCCCCCTTGATATAGATAAATGGGTTTTTTAAGCAGAATTATCCGATTTTCTTCAAATTTTATATATATGTTCATTGTGATAAGGCGCTTCTCTGATTAGTTTTGGGGGTTCTTTGGTTAAGTGTAAAGGGGGGACGGGGGGCTAACCCGCCCCCCTTAATTTAGATAAATGGATTTTTCATGCAGAATTATCCAATTTTTTCAAATTTTGTATATAGGTTCATTGTGGTAAGGCGCTTCTCTGATTAGTTTTATGGGTTCATTGGTTAATTATAAGAAGGAGAAACGGGGGATGGTTCCCCCCTCTTAATATATTGTCGATTTCTTCATTTTTCGACGGCTTATTTCAAATTCTTTGAAATAAGAATATAATTTACAGTTAGTGTGAATAGCCTGTGAGCTCAATGCCGTCAGTTTAACTGGGCAGTTTTCTTTTATTTAATTAATAAATCTGTTAAAAACTTTTGTTCAATATATACAATCATATTTTCCGTTACTATTGTCAACACAAAATTGTCCACTTTGAACCTAGCCGAAATAATAAGTTTAAAGACTTATCTAATGTACCCATAATATGAAAATAAAAAATTACCTTTTAAATATATTCAATACCCTCGTAAGAAAATACCCTCGCTCAAATGGAGCAAAATATTAAAGAATGTTAATTAAATTAAACTTTTCAAATTAAATTTCTAATAATCAAACAATATCCGATTGAAATTGACATCAATAAATATCTTTCATTTAATTAAAACCAACCTTGGCCGAAATAATAAGTTTAATGACTTATGTAATGCACACATAATAGGAAAATAAAAAATTGCCTTTTAAATATAAAACGTATACCATAAAATATTGGACATAAAAAGTACTGTTTGATATAGTAGCTGCTGTTACTGTGCTCAATTTAAGAAATATTAAAATTCAAGTTCATCGGTCGCCCTAAATAGGCAACCGATTTGTTACTATAAAGGAAAGGAGTACACAGTAGTCTTGGTATTGGTAGGATCAGGAAAATGTTGGTTTTTCAAAACACATTTGTAATTTATCAAAACTGAGGGCAGACAATGTCAGGCCTCCACCATAGCGAGGTGGGTCGGGTGAGACCAAAGCTAAATACCTAGTAAATCAGAGATACATGTACAGAAGAACTGGCGCGCCGTACTTCATATTAAAAATTCGGGAATTGTATTTTATAGTTCATTAACTATGAGCGTTCGATCGCATGGACCAGCGAAACTGTGCACGCATGCTTGTCAAGGAAGTTTTGAAAAAGATGAGGGGAATGCGCTGCTCACGATTTCATTTACTGATGTGTGTTACACTTGGTGATATTGTAGTAAGTCTGGTTTTATAGCATGCTCATTAATTTTGTTTTTTAAATGTAATCCATTCTTGATTAAGTTCATTATTTTTGTATATATTTTATTTCACAAGGGTTTAATATCATTTTAGAATTGAATTTGCATAGGTATTTTTGTTATAGAAAATGAAAGTTCGGTGAAATTAGAAAAATATGTTTCTGCAGTTTTCATTTATCCTTTTATTATTTAAGCTTTTATGATAGGTAGCATATTTGTGTATTTTTATTAAATGGTTCAAATTCTTTAAACGTACTTTTACTTTAATAAAGACAGAATGGCATTTGGTTATCATTCGTTTACATTCGTATCCTGTTAATACCAAAGAATATTTACTACGTAAAGAAGACCCATTCCCATAGGCGTAATGTAAACGCATCGAGTCAAGTCTGTGGAAGGAACAGTAATGCGCGATAGACAACTTTACAGGGGAGTAGCGCAAACCAACCGGCGGTTTTAACCTTTTTTTCGGTCATTTTGCTTTTCGTTATTTTTTATTCTGTTATTCTAAATTTCGGAGATAATTATTTCATTTAAGTACAAACCCTTTCAAAACATCAGATAATATTTACAATTTAAATTTGAATGCTTAAATAGCTAAAATATTTCTGAAAAAAAAAACAGGTATTTTTTTTTTTAAATCAGTCAATAATATATATCACAAAACAATATTAATGTGTGAGAGCTTATTTTTTTTCGAAATGAGGGAAATTATATATGTATATATTTTAAACAAGGCTTTTGTAAATCTACATTTGATTATTAGTAGATATTGTGAATACACTATATTTACAATATAATATTTGTAAAATTCCACTTTTATTAAAATTTTAGTCTTTTGTGTCAATTGGAATAATATTTTGCCTTTTTTTCCCTATTCTTAAGTTGTATTAAAGTAACTGATTATTTACAACTCAATTGAAAAAATAATTAACCAGTGCGATTTTTTTTCTTTTTTATTACAAGTGGAATTATAATCTTTTACAAAGTTTATATTTTTAGAAGATCCATTTCAAATATTTTAACAATACTTTCTCCTGTATGTATAAGAATGATTTATGAAAAGTAAAGCATGTTTCACTTTTGTATTTCTGAAATGAATAACTTCACTTTTGTTATTTTATTAACCCCATCATTCCATTTTTGCACCACATCCTTTAAATTTGTTTTCCTAATTTTAATTAAATGACAAAGGCAGGTTTATTTATTTATTTTTTTAATCAGCCATTAATATGCATCACAAAACAATATTAATGTGTGAAAGCTTATTGTTTTTTCGAAATGATGGAAATTATATATTGTTTTTTAAAACAAAGCTTTTGTAAATCTATATTTGATTATTAGTAGGTAATCTGAATATACTAATTTCACACATATTTAAAAGGAAATACAACAAAAAAATAATTTGTATAAGTGATGTTTTGAAATGCGAAATACAGCGAAAAAAATAGCGATGAAGCGATGGAACTTCTGCAAAATATACGATCTCTTAAAAAAAAAAAGAGCGGGAATCAGTGGAATGTTGTTTGTTTGGAACGAAGGGTGAGAGGCGAAGAGGTATGTGACAGATTGACGCATGCGCGTTATTGGCGCCGCACCCTGTAAAGTGTGTTTCTCCTTTCTAAAAATGTTTCACCGACTTTACCCAATGGTCGAAGTCGGACTTCTTTATATCTATATTCTTTGTTAATACTACACAATTTTAAAACACTCGTGTTATAGTTCATGAATTTAAAAAATCGTGAAAAATTTCTATATTGTTTAATAATAATAATAATAATTTGTTTTATATAGTACTCGACTTTAACATATTCAAACTTTCTAATTCCTTTATTCTTCAAATTATTTAACCCTTTCCGGCACAGTGGTCTCATTCCGGGAACACCTAATTTTAATTCCGAACTTGCATACGGCACCAAGAATATTTTAATATAATTTTGTTTCTATAATGAAAGCTTGAACTTGAACTTGAACTTGTGATAGGTTCAATGGGCTTCCAAGTTGCGAAGCAACTGCACACGCTGGCTTTGAGTAGGTGTATATCAAATCCTGAGAGAGCCATATGAAATGTCTAGCCGTAGTCCAATTGACTACATAAAATAGGATAGTGTTAAGTATATCTATAAAATAATGAAAATTTACTAGTTAAAGTATAAAAGTAAAAATAGTTCATAGTTAAAAAAAAAAAAAAATATGCCAGACGAGGTAAAGTAAAGATGTTAGGAGAAGTTTAGGAGAAAAGTCAATATAAAATTATCAATAAAAAATTATATAATAATATTTTTTTTTAATTAAAGAGAAAAATTTTGAGGTAAGAATTATAGCTCTGAAGGACTATTCATCAAGAATAGTGGAGTACCTTGGTTTTTTCCGGTTCGATGGACTGCAAGCATCGTAGTCAGGTAGCCCATAAATGAGTTCATTTGGAATGTGATTAATGTCATTGTAGAATTTTTTCGCAAGGTGTTTAATGCGATGTTTGAGTGAAGGCGTTTTCAGATCCTTGAGGATTGTGGAGTTTTTGAGGTATCTAGACCCGTTCCTGATGTAACGGAGCTGTTTGTAATGGGTACTAGAGAGGCTGTTCATACTGGTTTTGAAAGTGAAGCCCCAGATTGGACATGCATATGTGATAACAGAGAGAATGCAAGCATTATATCTTAAAAGTTTGTTGTGTATGGCGAGTGAGTGACTGCGAAGAATGGGAGCGAGGGTTTTGGAAATTCCGGCGACTTTACCGCGGATATTAAGAATATGCTTTTTAAAGGTAATGCGTTTGTCAATGGTAACTCCCAGGTACTTGGCATCGTCAGACCAGGGAATGGTAGTGTTATTGATGGTAAATCTATTAGGAGTGGAGAAGGTTCTAGAGAAGTAAACAGCAGTAGATTTAGATTCGTTTATCTTAATGCGCCATTGATCACACCATTCCATGAAGATGTTGAGGTGGTGTTGTAGATTTTTGTAAAGATTGTACGGGTGATGTGCAGTGCCATAGAGAACAGTGTCGTCCGCATAGAGTGCGAGTGATGTGAAGAGTGTGCGTGGAATGTCATTAAAGTATATTATGAATAAAATAGGGCCAATGACTGAACCCTGAATAATACCACAGAGTATTATGTGTAGTAGAGAAAGTGAGTTGTTTACACGGACATAGAAGTCACGATCACCAAGGTAAGAGTGTATTAAATGGAAATGTCCAGACGGGAACTTAAGCCGAATTAATTTGTAAATGAAAGCCCGCCTGCCAGACTTTGTGAAAGGCCTTGGCGACATCAAGAAATATGGCAGCAGTAGGCTTCTTCTCGTTGAAGTTTTCAGTTAAGAATTCCACAAATCGAAGAAGTTGGTGTTGGGTGGAGTGCTTGGCTCTGAAACCGAATTGTTCAGGCATAAGAATGTTGTTGTTGTGAAGGAAGTCATTGAGCTGTGATCTAATGACGCGTTCGTTGACTTTACTTAGAGAGAAGACTGATGGGACGGAAATTAGTTGGGTCATTAAGATTGCAGGATGGTTTAGGAATAGGAGAAATGATAGAGGTTTTCCAGGGTTTAGGAAAATAACAGTGTTTGAGGATAGAATTAGTGAGCTTCGTAGTGTAGAGAATACAGTTCATAGGAAGTTGTTTAAGAGTATAGTTGGAAATTTTATCGTACCCAGGAGATTTTTTATTATTAAGTTTTTGAATAATATTGTTGATCATGATGGGTTGAATTTCGGGGAGAGGGATAGGAGGGGTTGAGAGGAAGTCATTAACAGTATCATTGACATTGTTAAAGTGTGCTTGACTTGCGAGGAAGGGATTCGGAGAGAATTGCCTTTCATATGAGCTAGCGAGGCATTCTGCCTTGTCCTCGTCAGTATACGCAGTTTGATTATTGGCAGTAAGGGAATTAATAGGGGTATAATTATTATTGAGTTTCTTTTTGATTTGCCAAAGAGAGTTGTCCTCGCAAGTAAGACTTTCGAGAAATTTAGACCAGTTTTTTTGCTTATCTTTCTGAATAAGGGTTTTTATTTTATTGTTGAGCCTGTTGACAGCTGTTTTAAGGGTGGGATCTCTGGTATTTTGGTAGAGTCGACGGAGTGTGTTGCGTTGTTTACAGATATTATGTATGTAAGTGGGTAAGATGTAAGAGTTATTATTTTTGAATTTGGTGTAAGTGGCATCTTTTTGAGCTTTGTAAATGATGTTGTTGAGTTTATTAACTGCGTTGTCAATGTCAGCAGTGTTGTTGATTGTGGGGTAGGTAAGGTCTGTGTTGTTGAGGTAATTTTGGAATTTATTCCAGTCAATTGCTACTGAAGGAGGAGGAGAGATAGGGTTGATAAGATCAATTTTGAAGAAGACAGGAAGGTGGTCAGAGCTTAGGTCATTAATAACAGAAGTGGTGATAGGGAAGGTAAGATTTTTGGTGATGGCGAAGTCAATAATAGAGGGGTGCTGGTTGCGAGAAACAGGAATGTGTGTTGGTGTAGTAGGTGCGTGGAGACTGAGATTGAAATGGCTAACCAAGTTGTGAAGAGATCTACCTCTGGTAGAGGTGGAATGACAGTTCCACTGCCTGCTATGTGCATTGAAGTCACCAGCGATAAATGCGTGTTGGTGTTGTGTAATGATGTGTGTCAGGTCATTTATGGGGTATCGTCGCCCGTGTCGTGCGTAAAAAGATGTGAAGTTGATTTTGGCATGGGGCAAGTTGACGACAATACTGGTGTAGTCAATGCCTGGGAGTGGAATATTTTGAGTTGTGTGATGTGGGATATAATTTTTGATGTAGATGGCTGTGCCGCCCCAGTGAGAGTTGGCACGTGGTGTATGTTGAGATTTAGAAAGACAAAAATAAGAGAAAAATATAGATAATATTACTAGAATCATGTTAAATAACAGAGATTGCTTTTAGATTATTTGCTGTTTGAAAAGTAGCAATTAAGAAAATGAACTGTTAATGATAACATTCACAGGAACTAATAATACATAAATTTAAGTTCCTGAATGTTGTTTGCTTTTTCACAAATGGGTGTTTCTAAACATAATCGAAGATAATACACAGCTTTCAGGGATTATAATAAGTAACAAGACAAACAGTTTTTGTAAGGGAAAAAAGGATCTCAATCCACTTATTCATAAACACAGTGTATCTCACTCCAACTTGAATTTGCATTTTCGTTTTCCAATAATAAAGATTTTTAACGATATATTGAAACATCAGACTTACTTTGTTCTATATGAAATATGTCAAGAAGTGCTGTAAAATTGCAGTGCAAACAACACTAGCCTGTACTTTTTATTATTCAGATTGCAGCTGACAGTACATATAACCGATATGTCACTGACTAAAATTCAGTCACTTCCAAAAATTTCATCACATTTCATACAAAGCAAAGTTAACAGAATGCAAATCTCGTTAAAATATCTTTATTATTGTTCAAAAATTCGGGTTCTGCTTATAGTGAAACACCCTGTATTTTTGATTCAATAAATGGATTGCGATGCTGGTTTTTCAGTACAGAAAACGTTTGTCTTGACCGCATTATCTCTCTTGAAAGTTTAATCTAAAGTTTTAGAAACACTTTGTTAGATTTTTAACTTCTGAAAATAGTCATTCACTTTAGACCCTCTGGTACATTCAAAAATTTCCTTGCTAAGTTGCCATCCTTTTTCTCATTCTTTTACTCGTTTCCTGCTAAATAAATTCTATATGACTGTGAAACAGTCCTTCAAAAATTCTTTTTTAATTTAAAAATATTTGTTTTATAATACAAGAAAAATTTATTAATTCACTTTAGTTCACAGAAGATGCTCTGTAGTTAAATATTTTATTCATTAAAAAAGTTTTAAGACTTTCTTAAATAATAATTCAAAGCTTTTTTTTATTTTATTTTATTTTTTTATTTATTTTTTAATTTTTGTAGAGTTTAATAATAATTCAAAGCTTTTTTTTTTTTCTGTAGAGTTTAATTGTTGAAAAGATTTTCTTAATCAAAGTTGTCTTTATTTTAAATATAATGTAAAATTATTTTAAAATTTAACTTTTTTAAACTTTTAAACCCTGAAATATAGGAGTGTTCGGCTAGCCTAATAATCATAATTCGGCCGATTAGTTACTATTCGGCTGACCGAATATTCGGTATTCGGTTCACCTGTGTGCCGAGTATTCGGTATTCGGCCAAAATCACTATTGGGTGCGTACCTAATTGAAATCCCGAATTGACACACTTTTAGCCTTAAGCTAAAAGTTTCAAGCCAAATTACTTTTCCGGATGTTGAAAAATCGCCGTAAAATGCGAAAAAGCTCTAACAGCATAAAAAATTCATGAAAAATTCAAAAATCGATGTACGAATTCAGAATAAACTTTATTGAAAAAAGGACAAAACCCCGAAAAATCTCAAACAATTCAAAAATCGCGGAGGACCAAATTTGCTATACTAGGCCTAACAGTTTCAAATCATATTCCTTTTTCGGATATCGAAAAATAGCTGTGGTCGTCCTCTTTGATAGCTGGATATACTCTGTTGGAACAATGCTAGGGAAGTCGGGGGGAGGGGCACTAAGGGATGTAGTTAAGACGGATGCTATCCATAGGGCAGGTTTAAACTTTCCAATATACTTGAAAAGTGTTTATAAATCCGGTCTGCCTGCCCTTGTCTGCAACTTGAATACTTTCAAAGAGGGAGGGGGGAAGGATGGTTTTGTGAAAAACCTCTATTGATGAGAGGTGGCGCAGAGGTTTCATGAAAACAATAATATTTTATGCGAAATTTGAACACTACAAAAATTGCATAAAATGGGAAAAATTTGAGAATATTGAATTAAAGGGAAGGGGAAAACTTAATATCATAGTGACATAATTAATATATGATAGTGACATCATAGCAGAAATAATGACATTTTTACTGTTAAAACATAATTCCGTTATAAACAGGTTTTGGTGTTTACTGAACAAAATACAGTGACACTTGTAAAAATTGAATTTAAAAATTTCGTTTTAGACAGGTTTTCTTCTGGGCAGTTGATTTTCAGTATTTCTTTAGCAGGAAAAAATTTATTCGATTTCATAAAATTCAGTACCTTTTTTTTTATTTAACTTTGTAATACTAATTATATTATAAATGTGAAAGTGTGTGTGAATGTTTGGCTGAAGTAAACGTAAAAACGGATGATTTAATGACCCTGTATATTTGCATATAAAAGGATTATAACCCAGAAATGAACATAGGTTTTGTATAATTTATTTTCAAATATTTTTTTTAAATATTTCAAAATTTGATTATTTTTATAGAGAATCAATACATATTTTCCCATAAAAGTTAACCTTTTTACTTTATCGTTGCCAATAAATAAAAACGCGGAATGATAATTTTTTCTCAACAATAAATTTCAAATGAAAAATTTCCAGGTGAAAAATTAAAATAAATTCAAAGAAGAAGAATTAAAAAGAAGATGAATGTGACGTTCTATATGATAAAACAGACAATTTCAAATATTCGTTAATATTAAAGTAGATTTTCCAAGAAGTAGAAACATATTTTGCTTATTCAAATTTTATGATTCAATTTATTCTACATAGCCAAAAATCGTCTGTCAACTACTGACATTTAGAATTCATTACGTCGTAGCTTTTTTCAGCTTTAGATTCAGCCAAGGAGGCATATTTAAGCTTCTTGCATTTAGGTGGACAATAATTGCCCACTAATAATAAAAATTGGATTCAAAGGAAAATATATAGTATTTCCCATTAATTATACTTTAACGATGGCTGTTAAAACGAAAGGGATTAAAAGGAAAAGGGTTTAAGTTTTAAAAAAATGACGTAATTTTTTTCATGTTAACATTAATTTTAATTTTAAAAACTAATATATTTTTGTATAAGTTCGGGAAAGTTGCGTCATTTTCATTTCACCAGCTTTGACCTACGTTAAGTTGAGTCGACACGCAACAAACCAGTTTGTTGACAAACATGCATGTTACCTATAAACAGAGATGCAAATTTGTACATCATTCATAAAGCGAAACAATATTTTAAAATCTAGACAAATATCAGTCCATAGGAAAAACTATCCCCAGTGAAATTGTAGCCATATTTTAAATCAGGTGCCGGTTTTCATTTAGAAAATATTAGCATTTTATAGCAATTACACAAAGTAGCGTAGTTATCAGAGAATTTATTGGATGCCAAAACGTAATTTTTACAACCTTTTACGGTACAATGTTCCAGAATTTTAAATTTCGATAAAATTTAATAAATATATTAAAGTCGATATAAAAGTTGCTAGCATATGCAATTTTCATTGGAGAATAGGGTTTGCCTTTCACATTGTTCACGTGAATTTTAAAGAAGAGACAATGCCGCTAATTAAACAAGAAAATCCTCCTCCTATTTTTTAAAGGCACCATGATTATGGAAAAGCACAAGAAAAAAGTCAATTAAAAATCCAGTTTTTATCAGTTATCCTTCTCTGATATTTATATAATTCCAAGCGGGGAAGACCAAACTGCGCTCGGTTAGAATTAGCTTGCCCCATAGTGACCCAAAAATGACCCACTAATATAATTTTCTCGAGCACATAACATAGTCCAATGGTCATCTCTTACCACAAAACGGTGTGAGAAAAATTTAGTCAAAATCTTTAGAACCGTTTTTAAGATAAAATTTATAAACATATATATACACATAGACACAAGATTTTCTCGCATTATAATATATTATTTTTATTTTAAAATATCTTAAACTATAGTTAAAAATTGCTTAACAAATAAGCAAGGCTTTGAAAGCTTTTGGAGCGTGATAAACATTTTTATATTGTTGGTAGATCTACAGCTGTTAAAAGCGTGTCACTGTTAAATAAAAATATAATAAAAATATGAGAGCTAAAGTTATTTTTTTCTACTTATTTTATTTATTTTTAAACTTTTATGCTCCATCACGTTTTAATTTCTTTTTTTAAATATCAGATAACCTTTTTTTTTCAAGATGCGAAGTCTTTTGCAATAGAAACCTAACGTATGTTGATTTTTAGACTATTCTAATCAAATTACAGTCATACCTAATGTGGCATGTTAATTAACAAATTTCCTCAAAAACATTTACTAATATAAACACTTCAAACAATATTCTTCGACACGAAAACATGAATAAAATCAATTCCCATGAACGGAATAAATGTAATATAGAGTAAATAGAAATGCAAAAATAGAATAACAAAGAAATAAATGTATTCCACACTTAATCTTAGTGAAAGTGTACGAGATTTCAAGCTCATGAAAGAACTTTAAATGATCCTATATATATAAACAAAAATATATAAATTGGGATTATCAGAAGTATTTTATACTATAAAATGTGATAAAAAATTTGTTAATTGTATATGTTGCTTAATTAATCCATTAATTTTCTTTACATGTTACGTGAATGAAGTCATGGGCAGGGATGGTATTTCTCTGCTTTTTTTCATACCAGTATAATCTTAGAGAAAGCGTTGTTCTCTTAAGTCGCAGAATGTTTCAATTAAATAAAATAACATTTTCTGTAAGATTATACTGGTATGAAAAAGAGCGGAAATTTTTCATTCCTGGTCATGGGTAACAGCTAGTTTATAATATATGTCTATGATCAATATTTAAGAAATAAAAGTCGAAAGTAATGTTTTTGGGACACCCTGTACATTTTAGAGTCAACTTGCGCAATATCATTTAAACTATATTGATAGAATATGCATAAACAAAATCATAGGTGTGGCATTTTTTATGGGAGAAAAAAAAGAATAAAAAAACTTCTTCGTCGAAATTTAAAATTATATTTAAAAATCGATTACAAAATTTCATATTTACATACAGAAATCAAATTGAAAAGAGTGTAAAAAGAGTTGTTAAAAAAATTAAGAAGAAAAAGAAAAGAGAAAGAAGGAAAGAAAAAATAACTACCGATTTTAAAAGAGATTTTTAATTGCCGAAAAGTGTTGTCTTCTTTTAAAATAACAGAACCTTTGGAAATGGCGTTTACTCTGTTTTTGTTGTTGTTGTTGTTGTTGTTGTTGTTTTTATTGCAAAAGCAAAGAAAAATAAAAACATTATTTAAACAACCTTTTTGGGATTTCTAAATTGAATCTCCGTTTAATGATCAATCCCTTTTAAATATTTAGCCTAATACAGTAAATTTTTTCCTCCGCTACTTTTGATTTTTTTAGTAATTTTAATATGGTTCTTATCGCTTTTTTTCACATTCCGCGGCGATTTTTGAAGTTTTTTCTATTTTAAATACGATTTTCACTGTGATTTTTAGCGTTTTAAAGCGCTGATTTTTTTTGACATCCGTGAAACATTACGGTTACAATGTTTTAGTCTCTACACTAAAATTTGTCATCTGCGATTTTTAAATTTTTTATGCGACGTTTGCGTCGATTTTTCCTCATTAAAATAAAGAAATGCGGTTTCAATCATTTAACCCAATACAGTAAGTCATATTTCCAATAAAGTCTATTCGGAATTCGTACAGCGAACTCGGAATTTTTCGCGAATTTTTTTTCATTTATAACAATTCATTACATTTTTCTTGTTTCGCGGCGATTTTTTGACAGTCGTAAGAAAAAATCTTGCTTTGATCTTTTAGCCCAATATAGTAAACTTTGTCCTGTGTGATTGTTTAATCGTTTCTTGAATTAGATTTCAAACTCACTTTGACTTCCGCGATTTTCAATATAATTTTTAGCGTTTTTCATGACGATTTTTGAACACAGAAGACAGAAGATAAGCATATTTTTTTTTAAATAATCTTTCGCGATGGAAAACTGACCTCGATTTTTTTTTTAACAATGCACTGGTGTAGCACGGTTCTTGGTGTTTGTATTCTGCGTTATCAAAAATGAAAAAGAAAACACACACTATGGGAGAACTGTTCAAAAGTTTGTCTCTTCCTAGATTTGTTCTATCTAATATTACATCTAGAAAAAAAATTGAGTTTGTGGTAATGACATAAAAAATCAGTTTGAACGATTAGTTACTCTGTTAAATAGTTTAATTTCTTTTTCTTAATCCTAATTGTTTAAATTATTTGAAAATCGGTAGCTGACATTAAATAAAAAAGAAAACTGCCCAGTTAAACTGAGGGCATTGAGCTCACAGGTTATTCACACTAATTGTATATTATACTCTTATTTCAAAGAATTTGAAATATGCCCCTCGAAAAATAAAGAAATCAACAGTATATTAGGGGGGGTTCATCCCACCGTTACCCCCTCATAGTTAACTAATGAACCCATTAAACTAATCAGGGAAGTCTCTAATTACAATGAATATATATACAAAATTTGAAGAAAATTGGATAATTGTGCATGAAAAACCCATTTATCTAAATTAAGCGGGGATCAGCCCCCCCTTTCCCCCTTTATACTTAACCAGTGAACCCCCAAAACTATTCAGAGAAGAGCATTATCACAATGAACCTATATACAAAATATGAAGAAAGTCAGATAATTCTGCATGAAAAACTCATTTATCAAAATTAGGGGGGTTATCCCCCCCTTTCCCCCTTTATACTTAACCAATGAACCCCTAAAACTATTGACAGAAGCACATTATCAAAATGAACCTATATACAAAATTTGAAGAAAAACGAATAATTCTGCATGAAAAACCCATTTATCTAAATTAAGGGGGATTAACCCCCCTTTTCCCCCTTTATACTTAACCAATCAACCCCCAAAACTATTCAGAGAAGCGCATTATCACAATGAACCTATATACAAAATTTGAAGAAAGTCGGATAATTCTGCATGAAAAACTCATTTATCAAAATTAGGGAGTTATCCCCCCCTTTCCCCCTTTATACTTAACCAATGAACCCCTAAAACTATTGACAGAAGCGCATTATCAAAATGAACCTATATACAAAATTTGAAGAAAAACGAATAATTCTGCATGAAAAACCCATTTATCTAAATTAAGGGGGGATTAGCCCCCCTTTCCCCCTTTATACTTAACCAATGAACCACCAAAACTATTCAGAGAAGCGCATTATCACAATGAACCTATATACAAAATTTGAAGAAAATCGGATAATTCTGCATGAAAAACTCATTTATCTAAATTAGGGGGAGGGTTATCCCCCCCTTTCCCCCTTTATACTTAACCAATGAACCCCCAAAACTATTGACAGAAGCGCATTATCAAAATGAACCTATATACAAAATTTGAAGAAAATGGGATAATTCTGCATGAGAAACTCATTTACCTAATTAAGGGGGATTAGCCCCCCCTTTCCCCTTTATACTTAACCAATGAACCCCCAAAACTATTCAGAGAAGCGCATCATCACATTGAACCTATATACAAAATTTGAAGGAAATCGGATAATTCTGCATGAAAAACTCATTTAACTAAATTAAGGGGGGATTAGCCCCCCCCCCCCTTTCCCCCTTTATACTTAACAAATGAACCCCCAATTTATCACAGTTTTGTAAAAAATAACATTTTGTAACGAAAGATACTCGTGGTTTGCAGCGAATGGGTTAAAGGGATTTTTGTGAAGGGTCCTAAACAGGCTCAAAAAAAGTTTGCCTGGATTGACCTATGTACATTTAATTAATTAATTATTTTTATTATGAATAACAAACAATGTACAGATATGGCAGAATAGCAAAACTGCAAAAATTTTGGATGAGTCTAATGGAATTTCTCATAAACAGTTTAGAAGGCGGTCAATTAAATGACATGTTAATTCAATACTAAAATTTCCATAAGACTATTTTCTACACTTTAAGATTCCCTACACATAAGATTTCCTACACTTTATTTATTTATTATGTAACAGTGTACATAGGGGTTTCAAACAGCAAAGAAATAAAAAATATTTCCTGTGCGGCAAACATTCAATTTCCAATAATATTTTATAATACTGCTAGTGTACTAAATTATAAATCAGAACCAAGGTTACTTTGTAATATTTTTCTTTTAAGTATTAAAATAATATTTATGATTTCATGTAGTTAAATAAATAAGTAAATAATAATAATAATAATAATAGATTTAACACTGTCTCATATGATTAAATAATTAGTAAAGAGAATGTAAATAAATAGAAATTTGTATGTAACTAAAAAAAGATATATGTTTCCAATTAAATGGAATTTACATTCGATAATTACATTTTAATATCAATAAAAATAATCAATACTTGTAAAACATCTTACATTAATAGTTAAATTTACTATTATATTTATTATTATTCATAATTAACAGTGTACTAAGATGGGAGAGCAGCCAAACTAAAATTAATTCAAAAAAATTTATAAGTCTAAGGCAATTTCACATACAAATTTTAGAATATGGTCAATTAAATGACACGTTAATTCAATAATCAAATTTCCATAAGAGTACAAAAACCAATACTTGTAAAACACATTACATTAATAATTAAATGTTCTGCTATAATTATTACAACACTTTAGTTATTATTTAACTGTGTACATAGGAATGAAAACAGTCCAAACAGCAAAGATATAAAAAATATTTCCTATCCTAAAGCACAACTTCCAATAAGATTTTAAAATACTGTCAGTGTAGTAAATTATAAATCAGAACCAAGATTACTTTGTAATATTTTTCTTTTAAGCATTAAAATAATATTTATCATTTCATGTAGTTAAATAAATAAGTAAATAATAATAATAATAATAATAATAATAATAATAATAATAATAATAGATTTAACAGTGTCTCATATGATTAAATAATTAGTAAAGAGAATGTAAATAAATAGAAATTTGTATATAACTAAAAAAAGATATATGTTTCCAATTAAATGGAATTTACATTCGATAATTACATTTTAATATCAATAAAAATAATCAATACTTGTAAAACATCTTACATTAATAGTTAAATTTACTATTACATTTATTATTATTCATAATTAAAAAAAAAGAGCCGGAATCAGAGGAATGTTGTTTGGTTGGAATGAAGGGTGAGAAGTATGTGACAGATTGGCGCATACGCGTTATTGGCGGCGCACCCTGTAAAGTTTGTTTTTCCATCCTGAAAATGTTGTACTGACTTTACCCAAAGGTCGAAGTAAGACTTTTTTGTATGTATATTCTTTGTTTTGAACACTCTCCCTTGTAGCAATATATCGGCTGTAGCAATATATCGGCAATTTCACACACAAATTTTAGAATATGGTCAATTAAATGACACGTTAATTCAATAATCAAATTTCCATAAGAGTACAAAAACCAATACTTGTAAAACACATTACATTAATAATTAAATGTTCTGCTATAATTATTACAACACTTTAGTTATTATTTAACTGTGTACATAGGAATGAAAACAGTCCAAACAGCAAAGATATAAAAAATATTTCCTATCCTAAAGCACAACTTCCAATAAGATTTTAAAATAATGTCAGTGTAGTAAATTATAAATCAGAACCAAGGTTACTTTGTAATATTTTTCTTTTAAGCATTGAAATAATATTTATCATTTCATGTAGTTAAATAAATAAGTAAATAATAATAATAATAATAATAATAATAATAATAATAATAATAATAATAGATTTAACAGTGTCTCATATGATTAAATAATTAGTAAAGAGAATGTAAATAAATAGAAATTTGTATATAACTAAAAAAAGATATATGTTTCCAATTAAATGGAATTTACATTCGATAATTACATTTTAATATCAATAAAAATAATCAATACTTGTAAAACATCTTACATTAATAGTTAAATTTACTATTACATTTATTATTATTCATAATTTAAAAAAAAAGAGCCGGAATCAGAGGAATGTTGTTTGGTTGGAATGAAGGGTGAGAAGTATGTGACAGATTGGCGCATACGCGTTATTGGCGGCGCACCCTGTAAAGTTTGTTTTTCCTTCCTGAAAATGTTGTACGGACTTTACCCAAAGGTCGAAGTAAGACTTCTTTGTATGTATATTCTTTGTTTTGAACACTCTCCCTTGTAGCAATATATCGGCTGTAGCAATATATCGGCAATTTCACACACAAATTTTAGAATATGGTCAATTAAATGACACGTTAATTCAATAATCAAATTTCCATAAGAGTACAAAAACCAATACTTGTAAAACACATTACATTAATAATTAAATGTTCTGCTATAATTATTACAACACTTTAGTTATTATTTAACTGTGTACATAGGAATGAAAACAGTCCAAACAGCAAAGATATAAAAAATATTTCCTATCCTAAAGCACAACTTCCAATAAGATTTTAAAATACTGTCAGTGTAGTAAATTATAAATCAGAACCAAGGTTACTTTGTAATATTTTTCTTTTAAGCATTAAAATAATATTTATCATTTCATGTAGTTAAATAAATAAGTAAATAATAATAATAATAATAATAATAGATTTAACAGTGTCTCATATGATTAAATAATTAGTAAAGAGAATGTAAATAAATAGAAATTTGTATATAACTAAAAAAAGATATATGTTTCCAATTAAATGGAATTTACATTCGATAATTACATTTTAATATCAATAAAAATAATCAATACTTGTAAAACATCTTACATTAATAGTTAAATTTACTATTACATTTATTATTATCCATAATTAAAAAAAAAAAGAGCCGGAATCAGAGGAATGTTGTTTGGTTCGAATGAAGGGTGAGAGGTATGTGGCAGATTGGCGCATGCGCGTTATTGGCGGCGCACCCTGTAAAGTTTGTTTTTCCATCCTGAAAATGTTGTACGGACTTTACCCAAAGGTCGAAGTAAGACTTCTTTGTCTGTATATTCTTTGTTTTGAACACTCTCCCGATAGCAATATATCGGCTGACTAGCTGCGCCAACAGACTGACATGATTACAGCAAGTTGCTGGTACATGTCGTGAAACCACCTTATACTTTAAAAAAATTTTACAATGTACTTTTTATGGTGTGGGTTTTATAATTAAACAAAAGTCATGGTGAAAGATTTTTGTGTGGTCAATATAAACAGAAAATGTGAATATATATATTAAACATAAGTGTTTCACATTACTAGACCTATTTATCAATAAGCGGTGACAATCTAAATAGCAGAAATTTCTTAAAAAGAATAATTGTGTTTATTTAATTGGATTATTAATGCTAAAAGTTTAAATATACTCATATATTTTCCCTGATTGTATAAGAATATGAAAAAAATATTATATAAATTTTTATTTTGTAATATATTAATGCTTTTAGTATATAAACATTTTTCTTATTAAATAATATATATATATATATATATATATATACAGGGTGTTCCGTTAAAAGGGTCCAATATTAATAGGGGTAATAGAGGAGATCACACGGAGCATAAATCAGTATATAATGCCTGGCCGGATCTCAATAATTTTCAAGTTACAGCAAATAGAATGAAAAATCGGAAATTTGTAAAAAAAACCCTCATTGCTAAACTATCGATAATGCTACATAAAAACGAAGCACATATTTAGAAAGAGCAGAAAAAATCCTACGAAATGACATAAGTTGTTTTAGAATATCGAGAATTAATGGCGAGTTACAAGCTCTGAAACAGTGAAAAAATACAAAATCAAATATTTAGCAAAATAGTTAATCGTTAATTCCAAAAATGCAACTCTACCTACATCAAGGAAAATGTTATAAAATTTGGTCCATTCCGAAAGCTTTCGAAGAAGCTGACAATAAACCATATCAGTTTAATTGTATGGGAGAAATCAAGCAGTTCCCTAGTTACAACTCTGTACTGTTGCACGCTCGGAAAGAGCGAAACTCCACCCATGACGATTGTAAACACCCCGTTTTAATATCTTTCAATTATACATTTCTGATCAACCTCTATCAATACCCTTTCATTATTCAGTCTGGTCAAGTGAATGACATATTGTGCAGCCCTCGCCTTGTCTTAAAGCAATCTCCGTGACTGCTGCGTTTCCTCCATGAACTTTCAGGATGATGAAGAAGAAGTACTTTTTATGCAAATTTTCTATGTGTATAGGAAGAAAAGTGTAATAAAACAGCAGTCATCAGTGGGCGTTATGTTAAAGGGAGGCTGTTGTAAGTGGGATTGTAGTAAGTTGATGTATAATAATTATGCCGGAATACTCTAACGAAGAATATGCGGACATGCATCTGATGTACGGGCAAGCTCATGGAAATGCATGTCTAGCACAGCGCATGTACCGTGAGCAATTTCCAAGGAGACGTTGCCCAAGTTCGAAACTCTTCATAAAAATCGATAGACGATTACGGGAGACTGGATCGTTTAATACAGCAAGCATTGATGCAGGGAAACCTCGACATGTACGAACACCTGCAATGGAAGAAGATGTACTGAATATTTTTAAAGATAACCCCTCCACGAGTACACGAGCTGCTGCGTCGGAAGTCGGTGTTTCTCACCAAAGTGTGTGGCGTGTTCTGCGTGCAGAAAACATGCACCCCTTTCATGTGCAGCGGGTACAACTGTTATCAGTAACAGATTGTGCTCAGCGGACAGAATTCGTACGCTGGTTGCTTAATGTAACAGAAAATAATCCACGATTTCTGGAAAATATTTTATTTACTGATGAAGCAACATTTACGAGAGAGGGCGTGGTAAACACGCACAATATGCACACATGGTCATATACAAATCCGCACACTGTTTTCCCGTCGAACGCACAACAAAAGTTCAGTGTGAACATATGGGCAGGTGTCCTCGGCGATTATCTCATAGGACCATATTTACTCCCAGATGTACTCAATGGCAGTACGTACTTGGTTTTCCTACGGGATATCTTACCGCAGTTACTGCAAAATGTGCCAGCAACATTGCGCCACAATATGTGGTTTATGCGCACGATGGCGCACCGGCACATTTTTTCATAGGTGTTCGCAATCACCTCAATTCAACATATCCTGGGAAATGGATTTGACGCAGTGGACCTGTTGCTTGGCCTGCACGCTCTCCAGACCTCAATCCGTTAGACTTTTTTGTTTCGGGACACCTTAAATCGCTGGTGTATGAAACGCCTGTGGATACACCGGAGGATTTACTAGCGCGAATCGTTGTCGCTGCAGGAGACATTCCTAACTCCGTCGGAGTTTTTCGGCGTGTTCGCCAATCTTTACGACGTCGCTGTCGGCTGTGCGATTCTGTTAATGGGCGCAACTTCGAACACCTATTATAATAATGTCCGTTCGTCCGTTCGCCTTCCGACATTGAACTGTGCAGCGCAGGCCAGAAGACTATGCTTCACATATGTCATAAAGTACATGGAATGTAATTCTTTATTTGTCATTTTTCTTTTATTTTCAACACTTTTTGGCACAGTATTTTGTAAGTCACAGACTGTGGTGTACTCAAATTGTAAATTACAAAGTTTGTATGAATTAATTTAAAATTTAGTGTCTTTTTTAAATTTATAATTAACAAAATTATTATGCTATTTGTTATTATTATTTCCTATCATAAATTATGATGCACATATACATACAATAATTGTCCATGTAAAACATGTACTGAAACTTCTTGCATAGTTACAAATCGCAATATTTTTAATTATTTCCGAATTTTCACCACCAGTTTAATTTTAAGGAATTTAATTTAAGCTTTATATCAATAAAAGACCACTTTAAAATGTAGACTATCATTGTAAAGTTATTTTGGTTCATTCAACTCTTGAATAATTAAAAATGTTGCATCTCAGAAGAAGCATGATCGAAAATGTATAGTTGAGAGTAATTAAAAAGGCGGTGTTTCCAATCGTGATGGGCGGAGTTTAACCTTTGCTAGTGTCAAAGAAAGCGGAGTTGTAACTAAGAAACTGATTAATTTTTCTCACACAATTAAATCGATATGGTTCATTGTAAGCTTTTTCGAAAGTTTTCGGAATGGACCAAATTTTACTGCATTTTCCTTGTTGTAGCTAGAGTTGTCTTTTTGGAATTAACGATTAACTATTTTGATGTATATTGGATTTCGTACTTTTTTCACTGTTTCAGGGCTTGTAACTCGTCAATAAATATTGCTATTTTAATACAATTGATGTCATTTTGTAGGTTTTTTTCTGCTCTTTCTAAATATGTGCTTCGTTTTTATGTAGCATTATCGATAGTTTAGCAATGAGGGTTCTTTTACAATTTTCCGAATTTTCATTCTATTTGCTGTAACTTGAAAACTATTGAGATCCGACCAGGCTTTATATACTGATTTATGCTCCATGTGATCTCCTCTATTACCCCTATTAATATTGGACCCCTTTAACGGAACACCCTGTATATGTCGCAGATTATTAATGTAATTTTCATTCAGTTGAGTTACGGAATTCATTTTGAAATCAACCTACTCATTGAGATCCTACATTTGAATTAATACAGAATTTTTTTTTTCTTCCTTTGAATATATAGTAGAATGTATTATAAAAAAATGCTGCCATAAAAATATTTTCAGTTTTTTACTTTCTCTTTTTTTCGTCTTTTGTTTCAGTGACAAATATATTCTCTTTTTTAAAAGTATTTTCTCATTATTAATCTCTTTAGGAAGAAGTTGCTTTCAGTAGCGTAGCATTTAAAAATTATCGGCGGAGTTCGAGTAATTCATTTTTCAAATAATTTAAACAATTAGGATTATGAAAAGAAATTAAAATATTTAATAAAGTAATTAATCGTTCAATATAATATTTTAATGCCATTAGCTAAAAATCAAAATTTTATTTCTTCTAGATAGAATATTTTAAATATTGAATTGCAGATAAAATGACAAATGAGCAAGACGTGAATAATAATTATTTGACATAATAACAAATATATATATATATATATATATATAAATCACACGAAGAAAATTTTGTAGCTTTTAAGCATGCAGTCGTATTTCGTAGTCCATAATAATTATTCTTCCGAAACTGCTTAAAATTTAACACTTTAAGATATGAAAAGAGAAAATGCCTCCCCCCCCCCATACAATTAAAAAAAAGTAAAAATAATTTATTATAATTGTAATAAAAATAAATAACTGTAGAAGAAAAACAAAACTATGTTAGAGAGTCAGTACGTGTAAGTATATTTCCCTTTATAATTTATAATACTAGTTAAATCTTCCAAATCTCTTGAAATGATGCTTATTATCCGTAATACCAGTCCTCGAAGTGGTCACTTTTTTGGCCTCCACTAATAATAATAAAACAAGTGGGCAAAGTGAGGGGTATCATTTAGTCACAAAGGGTTTCGTTTAATATTCCTTTCAAAACACTTTATCTCTTTCTTTAATAAATCCAAATAAACTTCATTTCGAAAAAAAAAAAAATGGTCGTATTTTTTATAAAGTAAAAATTTACCGGTCTATTTTCCTCGTTTTTTCGAATATCTAAACCGGGCCTAGTTTTTATAATTGTACATTATACAATACTTAAGCTTAATGTTAATAGCTATTCAGTATTTGTGAAAAATTACAAAAATACTTGCATAAAACTCTCCACTTTAGAGTTGAAAGGTGGGCTTTTGCATTGATATATGGTGGTACACGCCGTATACATTCTGGATTATTTTAAGAAGTATCGTATACTTTCTGTTTCTCCCAGTACAGCTATGACATATACTCACTAGCGTATACCTAATTACTTACTTTATTTCATTTTATTTATTTATTTTATGACTATAACATTGGTCATTGGTTCCAGCAATATTACATTTGAATATTGCACGCGCACACGCAGGCCCTTATTATCGCATGGGCAAATCGGGACTTTGCCCAGGGGAACCAGAGATAGAGGAGCCCCCAAATCTACATCAACCCGGGCTTCCCGGGATAGAGAATATGTGTAAAACCATTTTTTTTTTAATTGAAAACTCTAATAAATTTGTTACATTTAATATGTTTTTTAGATTTTCCCCTAACAACACCAAAGTGCATTTTTATATGAAATGTGTGAATTATATATTCAAATATATGTATTTTTAATTTATTAAAAGCAGTAATTTCGTATTAGCTCGTGCCAGAAGTTAATAGCCGAAGAAATCGCTAAAAATTGCATTATCTACAACAGTTTTTTTACATCCTGATAATTTCAGCGATTTTAAGTGCTTATTTCGAAATTCGCTTATTATTGTTAAATTTGTGCCTTATTTACTATATTTTATTGATTGCTTAATGAATATTTATTTCTGTTATGGCATATTAGATGGAAACAAATGCTGAACTTTTTATATCGTAGTGCAAATGGATTAATATTTTTTAATCGTCTGCAAGCGATAGACATAGATTTTTAAAAATTCATGCTTGAAATTTAATTTAAATGAGTAAATTGTGATACAGTTTTCAAAAAATTGTATTTGAAAGTAGATTTCCCCCTATACGGTGTAAAAATTAAAAATGTGCGATGTTTAGAAGAAAAAAAAAATGCAGTAGCAAAAATAGCAAAACCGAAATTTTATCGTCAAGTGTTGCCATTCGCAAAATGACGTCAGCGTTACGCACGGACATATTTGTCCTTTATAATATAGAAAAATCAAGAGAAAAATACTCATTATATTGAATGTTATCGATAATATGGGCTACAAATAGGGGGTGTTGCCATTTCGCAGTGCTTACCCACAATCAGCCACTGCTCCTATGTTCTCTTTTAATATCGTAATAAGTAGGTAGACATCGTTAAAAGATTTGACATAGAGTAAAGACTTTTTGCAAGAAGGCTGTAAATTCCAGATCGGAGATTCATCTTGGAAGAATTCAATTTAGTTGAAGGGAACGAAGAATGCTAATAATCTAAATCTCGTAAGATATTTTCGGACTAACAAAGAAGTCGAGCATCCGACAGGTAAAAATTAATAAAACCTCTCGAGTTCTTAGATATTTATACTTATGGATAAGGTACAGGTATGCGTCAATTAAAATATACGTTTTATTTCTTTCTCTATGCAAAAAATGATAGTTACGTCAGCTTATGAATAACAAAAAGTTCTAGCCGGATAGGAACGGGCTACATACCATTGAACCAGTTTTGTTGATTATTTATAGGAAATGTTGCTTTTCACCTAAAAGTAAATTTCCCTAAATATTAGCTTATAAATCTCAATATTAGTTGTAATTTAGTCATTAAAAAATATTAAATTGTCACATATTCCACAATTCTTTGTTATTGTCACAAGTTCTTTTAACAATCTCTAACGTAGAAATTTTTTTTAAATGTCTCCACACTTGTGAGTGATTCTGCTATGAATGTCGATATTTATTTCTAGTATTGTGGTCATTAAACGAAAAAGTTACTTTCCGAGCATACAAAATTGAGCTAAAATTTGTAAACCAAATTTTTTAAAATTAATATTCATAGTTTATCTTTCAAGTCTTTTAAGATCCCTATAGGCGATTATATAATCTTCTCTTTACTAGGGGTTCAGTTTATTTTCTAACGATTTAGGGAATAATTCTCTTAATAATGTTTTAACCCAGGTTGCATCTTTATGGGATACAAATATACAATGTTTTACTTCATAATGCCATGCTTATTGAATTTACAAAATGAAATTTGATTTAAATATCATTGGAAAAGGTTTATGTATATAAATTGAAAAGTTATTTTTCTTAAATAAAATATGCCTACCCTTGAAATAACGAACGGATAATGCATTAAGTTCTTACCGTTTCTAGTTCAGTAAGAATATTTCTAAATTGATGGCAAACGAGAATGTCCACATGGAGAAATAACAACTGAAATAAAAAAGGGATACCTTTTGGTTTGAATATTTTTATTAGGGGATGAATGCTACTGCATATATATGTTTCTCATTATTACAAAATTAATATTACTTTACTTATTATTTTTTAAATTTTATTTTTATCTGAATTTTATTATAAATATACTCAATATTACATTTATAAATTATAGCAAATGTTTAAAAATATAACCTTTTTCACACTCTTTTTTCTCCAAGATGATTTGTTCAACATTTGCACCAGAAGCTAAATAATTTATGTTAATTTTTTATAAAACTAGTTAACGAACTTCAAGTATATTTCCTTTAAGGTTGTCATGGAAACAAAATTTTCTTGATGTTATTAATATATATTTTTTCCCCTCCAAATTTATATATCTACATACATATTCGTCTACAAAGTAACTTAAAAAAATAAAATGTAAGTAAAAAATATGAAAAATATTAGTTTTAGTCATATGAGAAAATCGATATATTTTTCTGAAAAACGGCTCTTTTTTTAATACATTTTTCCTTTTTTGTGTACAGAAAAGAATAAGTAATGATTTTTTTCATAATTTTTAACAATATTTATTTCGAAAATTTTAATAACTGTTTGAAGAGATAAAGTTATTTTATATGAGTGCAATTTATTACGAAAATCATATTTTCAAAATTTTCTCTCAAAACAAGACACACACACACAGAGAGAGAGAGAGAGACACACACACAAAGAAACAAAAATCCGAAAACCAATTTAATAAATTTTACTTATATGTATAACTAAATATAATTGCACTAATTTTCATAAATGTTTCTTTAATACAAATTTAATTATATCAGTTTAAATACAGGGTGTGATCGGTTAACGAACTTAATCCTCTCCAAAACAATGTTCGCTAACCGAATAGTTCGTTGATCATAGATTTAGTATAGATTTGTATGGTAATTCAATTAACTCATTCTTAAAAGCTAAATAACCTATAAAAATTAATATAAATTCTCTCTTAGTTTATTTAAATGTAGCCTGCCTTGTGTGCATATTATCGTGAAGACAATAATCATTTTTATGTCACGTATTTCTCATGTCTGTCAACCCAATAGATATTTCACTCAAAAATGGATTACGCACATAAATGTATAAAAATTTATGTGTAAATATTTTTTTAAACAAGCCATAACAAAAACTCTAAGGGCGGAGCTTCTCTACTTTGGCCGTTTGTATCAATGTTGAAAGGTTAACCTCCTTTTTAATTCAAAAATTCCGAGATCATATTAGAAATTCCGAATATTATTTTTTGCTTTATTTAATGTCAGACATTTCATGATTACATAAAGTAACTTTTTATTTTCGGAATTTCCAGCATGAATTCGGAATCTCTGAATGCAACAGAAGGGCAAGCTTGAATTAAGATTTACCGTAAATTCCAAAATAGCACGCATATTTATTTTTAATTTCTTTATATACTTATTTTTTGGCAAATATTTATATGTGGTACACATGGCTTTGTTTCAAGGTAAACGTACAATACTTAGAACACATGAGGATGTATATAAATAAAGGAAGAAAAAGATAAAGGTGTACAGGTACAATACATATTAATAATATAGTATATAAATATCGTTGCATTCACTAGGTTGATTTTCAATAAAACTGATTCTTTTTTAAATCTAAGAATCTTTTTTTTTTTTCAATTAATTTTTATATAACTGTATTTGGAGAAATTTATAGACAATTAAGACGCTAATTCTGAGGTGAAAAATTCAGCGAAATTAGTTTAAACCTCATGCTTAGCAGGCCATTCCGAATCTTTATAACCCCAACATATTTTCTCCCCCCCCCCCCATAATCAGTGAAATAGGACATGCATCATGCATCTTAACACTCTTTGTTTGGGAAACGGCAATTCTCGTTTTTTTTTTTTTTTTTTTTTTTTTTTTTTTTTTTTTTTTTTTAAGCGTTGTTATCCGGAAAAGAGAATTCTCGTCTTTAGTCAAAATACATCATAGACTTTGTGCATGGTTTCTCCCCTTACAGAATATTCTTTTAAATCATGTTGTGCGTACTTTTTTAGATTGTGAGGAATTTTATAATAAATCTGTATAATGAATTTTATTTACTAATACATAAACTCGAGAAAACAATCTATGAAGCAACTTACGAAAGCCACTTCAAAAGAGATCTAATATCATTAAAATACTCCGTTTTATATGAAATATTAAGGAAAAACGGCCCGATGCGAATGTGTTGAATCGATTTGTATTTATATTCCTTCTACAAGATTAAAAGCAGAGAAACTTTGAGAGATCTTCATTTTCTGTTTTCTTTTTTTTATGCGAAATGGAAAATGTGGACTTCTTTGTTAAAAAAGACTTTGCACATCTATGAAGCTAATTACGACAGCAACTTCAAAAGAGATCTAATATGATTAAAATACTCCGTTTTATATGAAATATTAAGGAAAAACGGCCCGATGCGAATGTGTTGAATCGATTTGTATTTATATTCCTTCTGCGAGATTAAAAGCAGAAAAACTTTGAGAGATCTTCATTTTCTGTTTTCTTTCTTTCTTTTTTTTTCTTTTTTTTTTTTTTTTATGCGAAATGGAAAATGTGGACTCCTTTGTTAAAAAAGACTTGGCATAACTCAGTCTTAATGCATTTGAGAAATCTGTGTTGTAGGACAGTAGAAAGTCTCGACTCTTTTGAAAGCGTTTCGTAAATTGAAGATAACTTTCTCAAGCATATGGATTAGCAAATATCATTCAATGTACGGATTTAACAAAAAATTATTAAAATCTACAAAATATTGACAATATGATATAAATTCATTTTCTGTAACGCAGAAACCACGGCCTTAGTCAATGTTTTTTTAATAAAAACGAGAAATCTTTTCTCGTTCGGTAATGCGTTAAAAATGTGAAATTTTACGGCAAATATTATAAACAATCACTAAAGTGAACCGACGACCAATGAAAAAATTTTCAAATCTTATATGTCTTATTTGTGTTAGATATTTCATGTTATATTATTATATAACTTACGTATAAATTGAAGAAATTGCTTCTCAATTTATATATTAATTGATGTAAACATAGAAAACTGTTTGTGAATTTATTACATTAAAGATTATTTCATAAAACAAAAACAATCTCATGACGTTTTTAAAATGTTAATAAGATTGGCACAAGGTCGTTGGAAAATTCTGCTTTTCTTGCCAAATACAACCTTGCTGTTTTCTCTTTTACGCCAAGGCCTCTATAACAAAGACCTACCAAAAATAATTTAACTGCTTTTACTTGATAAGCTATCTTCATTCCCAAAGAATGAACAAAGTTCTTTCAAGAATGTCTGGATGGAAATTAGATTAAAGTTCTAACTTCAATTGAAGGCTCAAACAAAAATGTTATTCTTCTCGGGTTGGGAGAGCAGGGGGGCTTTAGATAATCTTTTCTTGAATTTTTCAATAAAGGAGTACTTAAGTATTATTACTTTTGAGGATTTATCTGCCTACAAAATTCGTGTGTGTATGACAACTTGAAGGAAAATAATAAAAATACATATTATTTTATTGTCAGGGGGTGGGGTGTGGACGGCGCTACCATTTGAACCCAACTCATTGAAATATCCAAAATCGGAGTAGTTAAGCAACATCACTATTCAGGTTCTACCTGTGTTCAAAGTGTCTAGTTGCTATGAGTTTTTCAAGGCTAAATCAAAAATGCTATTTTATTTGTCAGGGTTGGACTTTACACATCTTCTCATGAATTTTTTACTTAAGCATGATTATTATTCCGAATGTATCTGCCTAAAAAGTTCATCTATCAAAATTTGGGGCCTTATAAATAAAATTGGCTGATTTTATTCTCTCTCTTTGGGTGTGTGTGTGTAGGAGGTGTCGGGGTGTCAGGGATCCCGATGATAACGTTTCAGGATGGTTTTCTGTATGCCGATAGAATAAGTAAGTAATTGAAATGATATTATTTTTTAAAATACGAAATAATTTCAGTAAATTCTTTTAGTTACGTTAACATTCCTTATTGACAAGCAATGCTTAACCAAATCTAGCTTCGATTGCATGTAGCGAACGGAGTCCGTGTAGATATATCTCTAAGGAGCAGTGCTCTGTTCACAGCACACCATTGGAGCTGCCATAACAAAAATGTTTTGATAGCCTTATATTTTCTGTATTGTAGGTGATCGCGATTGTATACTTATAATTAATATTACTTTTACAATAATTAATCGGCTGCCTAATTACGACGGCCGATAGACAGGAACAGATATATAAAAAACGTAATCAGCAGGCTAACCACTGTGCTTTATAAATATAATTGTATTGTATAGATTTTATGTTTAAAAAATTATAATTTTGGTTTCAAGTTATGGATACCTTAGTCAAATCTTTAAACTTACAGATTTTGGGAATATTAACAGTAAATATGAATGCATGCATTCAATATAAATTTTTCACATTAAGAGACCTATTTAATAAAAAGCGATGATTATCCAAATAGCGCAATAACGTATTTCATTTAAAAAGATATATTTAATACAAAAAAGTTTTATTTTCTTGTGGATATACAGCAAAATGTGTTATAAATGTGCTATTAGCCTGCTTGTTTCTTTCTTTTAAATAATTTTCGCATTATTAATCTCTTTACCCAAAAGTTGTTACTTCTAATGACATAGCTATCTTACTTATAATAAAATCCAAAGGCGAGAATCTGTCTGTAACGGTACCGGGCTGTACCACTCTGGTCTGCGAGTCGACTGTAGTTAAACACCATGTTAGGCTTACTGAAAAAGATATGCTAACACATAACCACTAACTGATAATTTCTTCTACTTGAAATATGTCTGTTCACCATATTTTCGTATAAAACATGTATATAATATCCAGTTATAATGTTTTAAGTTTTAAATTAAAAATAACAGATTAAACATCCGATTACCTGATGTAAACAAACGAATAATGTTGCCATTCAAAAACACAAATTCCATCACAAATTCCAAATGAATGACTCTTTGAACGTTTCATTAAAATATCCGATTATGCTCTTAAAATATTTGTAAAAGCATATTAAAGTCTTTAAATAATTTAAAGGATTTCTTTAATCCATATATTTAACCCCTTAATCTTCGCGCCCTTTAAGTGTAGGCTACTTTTTAAAAATTCAGATTGCTTGATTACCACCAATTTTTTTAAGTAGAAATGTTCGTCTTATTTAATACAGATAAAATAATGCAAGAATAAAGCCAATAATACTATTTAAAAAAAATTGGTGGGGATCAAACAATCTGAATAAAACAGGCGTAACCTACGCTGCCCGTGAATGTCTCGGGCACGACGATTAAGGGGTTAAAGCTAAACCTTTTTTTGTCAATTCGTACGAAAATGGGTTCTATAGGCATACGTGAGCATTCCGCCAATCAGCTAAAGGCATTTTTTGTAAACTCCTGTTGCATTGGGTTCTACACGCATGCGTCAGCATTCAGCCAATCAAGTGAGAGGTTGTTACTGTCCCGAGACAGATTTGGAGCCAATGAGATGAGGGCTATTTCCTATCTAAAGTACCGGCAAAGGTAACTTGGCAGTGGAGATTATACTACAGAAAAGTGTACATGCGCGAGAAGAAATAGTTCTTTACTGAATTTGAAAAAAAAGCAGTTTAAATATGTTTTTTTTCTAGATTTTTCCATTGAAAAATGATTTACTGATTAAACAAAATTGATTCAGCTTAATATATAATCATTTTTATGATAAATACCTGTAATATTAACTGAACTTGTATTGTTTCGCGAAATGATTTTCTGGCGAAATTTTGGCGATTGGAATAAATCAGTGGGCAACCCTCGAACACCCCGCAGCGTTAAGTGCTTGGCCTGAGACAGATAATTCTCCTGCGATTGCGGGAGATTTAAGATTTTTGATGTCCAATCAAATGTTTCATTTTTTAAAATATTAAAGATAGAGTAATAATTTCGACGGATTTGAATTTTTCGGAAAATTTTAACTCAAGTACATACCAAACATATCGATAAAATATATAATATAGGAAGAATTTTCTTTTCTTTAAAATAAAACTTGTCATGAAAAAGTTCTTTATTCACATTCAACGATATCGATATTTCCGTGTTTCCTAAGTTAAAAGTATTCCTATTTTATTTGCACAGAACTGATCAGCAGTTTATTTAATTTGCTTTTTGAGGTATGGTAAATATTCAATATATCAACAGTATTTTAGACTCAGAAACTCCACACTGTAAAAATGTACTCATTTCGAAATGAGTATTTTTGGATCAAAAATGAACATGTGCATTCTCAAAAATGAGTAAGTCCATGTACTCATATCGAAATGAGTATTTTTGGATCAAAAATGAACATGTGCATTCTCAAAAATGAGTAAGTTCATGTACTCATATCGAAATGAGTATTTTTGGATAAAAAATGAACATATGATCAAACACAACATACTTGTATTTTTCAGAATGTGTAATGACGAAATTTCGGAAGGTATAAAGCTATTATTTGAACAGGGGTCGCAGCATATAGGACACATTTCATTGTTCATACCAGTATCCCTAAACAATAATCTTGATGATAAAATTCTTTACTGTATGCAATAGAAATATATCACGAACATAATTTCCTTTAAAATAGTGATAGACACAATAAAATTTGTCCTATACGCTGCGAGGCCTGTTTGAAGGAGAAACGAAGAATAAGAGAAATGAAAAGTGGATCTGGGATTTTCATCAAAGTGGATCCACTACAACACATTTACTCTTATTTTTTTCCTCACATTTTACACATCTACTTTTTTTTTTCCTTGATAGTACTTCAAAATTATGATTTTTTTCCCCACTAATTTTTTTAAAATTTATTTTAACTTTTTTAACGTGAGGCAATATTGTGTTATTTAAAAGTTTCATAACATAATATCTTTGCAAATTATAGCTATGCAAATTGGTATTAAACTAAGCTGATTTGGCTTACAAATTTATGAATTACGCTAAAATTTATTATTTTATAAATTATAATTTTACAAGTTTATAATTTTTTCCTTGAATTTATAAAATTAGTTAATATTTTTTCTTTACTTTTGTAAAAATAAAGTTAACTTTATAACGTTTTTAATTTATTTCTTTAGCTTATATTTTTATAAATTAAACTAATTTAATTTAAATAAAATCCATCCGAGCATATTTACGGGAGTTAGAGTACGCACAGACGGCCATACAGCAGACAAACCGAAGTAAAATTAGTTAATATTTTTTCTTTACTTTTGTAAAAATAAAGTTAACTTTATAACGTTTTTAATTTATTTCTTTAGCTTATATTTTTATAAATTAAACTAATTTAATTTAAATAAAATCCATCCGAGCATATTTACGGGAGTTAGAGTACGCACAGACGGCCATACAGCAGACAAACCGAAGTAAAATTAGTTAATATTTTTTCTTTACTTTTATAAAAATAAAGTTTTTAACTTTATAACGTTTTTAATTTATTTCTTTAGCTTATATTTTTATAAATTAAACTAATTTAATTTAAATAAAATCAATCCGAGAATATTTACGGGAGTTAGAGCACGGACAGACGGCCATATGGCAGACAAACCGAAGTCATAAACACTTTTCAACTAGGTTGGAAAGTGTTAATAAAAATTGAAGAATGCTAAATAAGTAATAAAAATCTTATATTTATTTAAAATGTTATTTTTTTGTAAATAAACTTCTTATACGGTTTCATAAACACTGTAAATCTTTTGAATTTTAGTATTCATTAATATGAGTTTGTTGCGGTTAGAATTTTTTTATTATTATTGTAATACAAGCTTTCAAATCTGTGACTAAATAACAACTGACTTATGTAAACTTGAAAAGATAAAAATATTTCTTCCTATTTTCTTTTATGATTTTCCTAAAAAGAGTTCTGTTACATAACAAACACCAAACACGATTTATTTTTATTAGACAAATAAGGAGTAAAAAGATTTTTATTCATGTTCTATGTGATTTACAATGATTTAGAATAAATTCGATGTATTTATTAATGTACTCCAAAATAGAATCTCAAATCAATAAATAAACGTTCAAATTAGAAAAAACGATATATCAGATTTTTTGTCTGTACCTTTTTGATTATTTTTATTATTTATTTATTTTCATTTAATATTTTCTAATTGACATAAAGCATGTATTATATATTATTTTTTAAACTTTCTTATCCATTTTTTTTTTCTTAAAAAAAAAAAAAAATAAAACAACTTTTTCTTTTAAATTAGTTCTTTCTGATTAATCTTGTACATTAAATCATCAATAAGTTTAAAAGTTAGAGTCGCATCTGTTTGCGGCTCACAAACTCCTTTCATTTGGCGATTTATTTCGTGGTTTAAATTTTCGGCAACCCTCCAGGCTCCTAATTTTGTCTGTTTTCTTTGTCATTGGTCATTCATTTTCTGGACTTCGGACTTGACACTTGCTTTCTCTCCCTCTCCGGTAATTTATCTTTTCATCTGCATAATGGCTTCGTTTACAAACCAATTTCCTCTTTCTTTCCAACCTCATGAGAAGGGGTAGCCTTTGAGAAGTTCTGCTAAGGTTATCATCTTAAATGTTCATAAAAAGGCAAATAACATTTCAGAAAATGGTTAAAAATTAGCATTTTAACCTGATGAATGCCGAATAACCTTCATTGAAAAGAGAACAAAATTTACTATATGCGTCTACATATATAAACAGGATTCTTTTTGCTCATGTGGAAAAATCCCGCAAAAACGCTAAAAATAGCATTAAAAATCGCTAAGATTTCAAAAATTGCAGAGGAAAAAATTATCCGTTTTTGGACTAAAAGACAAATAGGATTTCTTTTATGAATGTGGAAAAATCGCCTCGTAAACCCAAAATTTCTATAAATTCAAATAAAAATATACGCATAAATTTCAAAAATGTACGTACAAATTCCGAATAAACTTTATTGAAAAGAGGATAAAATTTACTAAATTGTACTAAAAGTTTAAAACAGGATTTATTTTTAATAATGTGGAAAAATCACCGCTAAACACAAAACATCCCGTTAAATCGCATAAAAATCGCTAAAATTCCAAAATCGCAGATGACAAAATTTATCAGATGACAATGAGTTAAAACATTGTAAAAGGAATTCTTTAACGAATATCAAAAGATCGGCGTGGAACATAATAGTAACTCGTGCAAAATTTATTCCTACAAACAACGATAAACAGCCAAATCTGGCGATTCAAGGATTTACATGAAAAGTAAACAAATGTTATAAGTTCAATCCAACAAGGATTTTTCTACACGCCAAATCATCGCTTTTCTCCCAATATGGGAATCTTCGAGCGCCAAAGTGAGTGAGCAGGCCGTCGTAGCTTTGCCTCCACTGCCAAGATAAGTGTGCCGCTACTTTAGAGATCTTTAGGAAAGATGATTATGATGGCGTTAGCAATTTTCGAAGTTTCAAAGTTTGGATTACTATAAATATTAGGTATTTTTTCATTTTATCTTTATTTATTTTGTTATATTGAGCTCATGAACATAGAAACACATATGTATTTATGTGTTCATGATTGAATTCTTTGGATTTGGTTTGGTGTATTTTTTTTTCTTTTTATGTCGTATGTATATTTTGCTACTTTAAATTTCTTAAACCAAAAAGTAATGGTCGAGTTTTTATTAGGATTTATAAAGCTGAAATTTACCTTCCTGCATTCGGCTGTAAAAATTGACAAAAAATTGATTAAAAATTCGACCAGCAGTTGCATGAAAAAAAGAAATTTCACTAACATGGACAAATCCAGAAACTTGCTGAGTCGGCAATTGTGTTTATATATAAAAAAATAACAAAATTCATAGTTTAATCACAATAAAACATCGTGAAATTTATTAATTGGTTGCGGGAAAAAAATCACAAAATTCAGCAATCATTCCGGAAAATGTAACAAAATTCTACTAATAACAGGAGCTTCTAAACAGCTTTACTGCCTGTGCATTTTGATGATTTTGTTATGATAGTGTGTATGAATGTGTTTTGCATGGAATTTTTTGGTTTGTTGACAATTTTTTTAAAGGTTTTGGAACTTTAGTATTGACAATTTATAGATAAGTTTAGTATATGTGTATATATATGCAGTAGACTCCTTAAAATCCACTCATGTAAACAATGAAATTTACAATTAAGATGTAAGTGTAAAATTTCAGTTTTTAAATTTTTTTATATCATTTAGTATACATTTTTATATGTAAATGGACAGATGGTAAAGCATCTAATGTATATGAATGCATATTTTGAACTTGTTTGATTAGAGGCTCCTGTTGTTAGTAGAATTTTGTTACATTTTCCTGAATGATTGTTGAATTTCACAATTTTCCCGCAACCAATCACCAATTAAACATCTTGAAATTTATTGATTGGTTGCGGGAAAAAAAATCACAAAATTCAACAATGATTTGGGAAAATGTAACAAATTTCAACTAATAAAATACACCAGAATATATATAAAGCATGCTTTACAATTATATTATGTGCATTAAATAATTTCGCTAACAATATACGAAGAATCAAAACATATCCAAAGAACTCAATCATCAACACAGAAATAGATATCTGTTTCTATCTTCAATGATTCAATAAAATTAAATAAAGATAAAATGAAAAAACTACCTAATAATATAAACTTGAAACTTAAACGCGATAAATTGTACACAATTGTCATTATACAAGGTGACAGTCAATGCAGAATTCATTTATATACACTAAACACTTTTCTATTTATTGATACGATAACCATTTTGTCAGAACAAAATTAGCACTTGCCTATCAGCGAGCAATACTGTAAGTTGGCGATTTACTTTATTACCACCTAAAGGTGAAAATAAGCACTCGGCGATAAAACTTGAAAAACTGGCGATTAAAATAATGGAAAAAACTTGCCAAATGCAGGATTTTCTGATTTTCTTTTTCCCTTTTGCGTTTTTTCTGAATGCGGTTTGACAAAATTCATGATTTTTCCTCACCCGATCGATGAAATTGATGATTTTTCTGCATCTGATGGACAAAATTTACGATTTGTATGCACTCGATTGAAGAAATTCGTGATTTTTACGTGCCCACTTGACTAATTCGTGATTTCACTCACCCACTTGATGAATTTGTGATTTTTACGTGGCCGTTCTACAAAATTCATGATTTTTATGCACCCGATTTAAGAATTTCATGATTTTTACACGCTCGATTGACGATTTTTTTTTTTTTTTTTTTTTTTTTTGCACTCTACCGACAAAATTAATTATTTTTATGCACCCGATAGACAAAATTCATGATTTTTATGTGCCGATAGAGGAAATTAATAATTTTTACGTGCCCGATCAACTAATTTCTTGATTCTTATGTGCCCGTTAGAAGAATTTTGTGAATTTTAGGTGACCGATAAATGAAACTCGGATTTTTACACCGCCCGATTGATGAAAAAAAAAAAAAATCTGCACCTGACCGACGAAATAAAGGATTTTTATGCACCTGATAGACGAAATTCATGATATTTATGTGCCGACAGATGAAATTAATGATTTTTTCAGCAATCTTACGACGTAATTTGTGTTTTTTCAGCAATCATTTGACGAAATTCATGTTTTTCCTGCAATCCTTTGACGAAATTTGCGTTTTTTCTGTGGTCCTTTGATGAAATTTGCTTTTTTGTGATCCTTTGACGATATTCGCACTTTCTCTACTGCCTTTTGACGAGATACATGTTTTTTCAGCAATCCTTTGACAAAATGTGCGTTTTTTCAGCGATCCTCTGAAGAAATTCGCGTTTTTTCAGCGATCCTTTGAAGAAAATCACATTTTTCTCACGATCGTTTATGAAATTCGCGTTTCCCAGTGATCTTACTTATAATAAAATCCGAAGGCAAGAAAGTGTCTGTAACGGTTCCGGGCTCGACCACTCTGATCTGCGAATCGACCATAGTTAAACGCCATGTTAGGCTTAATGAAAAAGCTATTCTTCATCCAATTCTGCTGTTAAAATATTTGTAAAAGCACATTAGAGCTTTTAAATATTTTAATTTTGTTTAAAACCTTCAAAAACTATTTCATATAAAACACGTATATCAACATTTCTGTATATATATTTTTCTGTCAGCACTTTTCTTTTCAGAAATAGCAGTGAATTCTTTCGTACGGAGAATTTGAGTGATCAATCCAGTACATTGGCGCCATCTACTGGCGTATTTTGAAAATTTTGCTTCCATCTTAAATACAGTACAGGACCTATTATGCGAAATCCTCTGGACCAAAGGCTTTCCGAGTTTTGGAATTTTCCGGATTTTGGGTCCTTCCGAAGTTCACGATTATTTGACAAAATTCATGCTTTTTTTTCGTGATTCTTTGACAAAATTCATGCTTTTTTTCCGTGATTCTTTGACAAAATTTGCATTTTTTTCTGCTATTTTTTGACAAAAATAGCAGATTGCGTTTTTCGAAATATAATCCACGATATATAATTTTTTCGTGGTCCTTTGAAGAAATTTGCGTTTTCATTTTGCAATCCTTTGAAGAAATTTGCATTTTTCTGCGATTCTTTGAGGAAATTTGTGTTTTTTGCTATTCTTTGACGAAATTTACCTTTTATTTACGATCCTTTGACAAAATTAGAGTTTTTTTCAGAGATTCTTTGACGAAATTAGCGGGGGGTTTTTTTCGCGATCCTTTGACGGAATTCGCATTTTTTCTGTGATCTTTTGACAAAATTTGTGTTTTTTTTTTCCTTCGATCCTTTGACGAAATTCTACTTTTTTCCCTATCCCTTAACGAAATTAGAAATTTTTTTGCAGTGCTTTGAAGAAATTTGCGGGTTTTTTTTCGCGATCCTTTGGAGAAATTCATGTTTTTCAACGATTATTTGACGAAATTCGCGTTTTTTTTTCAAATCTTTTAGCCAAATTTGTGTTTTTTTTGTGATTCCTTGAAGAAATTTTACATTTTTTCGGAGTCCTTGGAAGAAATTTGCGTTTTCTTCGCAAGCCTTTGTCGGAAATCGCGTATTTTCTGCGATTTGTTAACAAAATTAGCGTTTTTTCGCAATTCTGCGACGAAATTTGCGTTTTTTGTCAATCCTTTACAAAATTCAAGCTGTCTCCGCAATCCTTTGAAGAAATTGTCTAGTTTTTCTTCGAACGATAGACATAATTGTTTTTTTCGGCGACGTTCGCCCAAACTTCGAGATTTTGTTATGTTCGAATCTTTGGACTGAAAACTAAAATTTTCGAAACCGAATGCCTTAAATTTTTATGAAAATTCGGAACAGAATCACCCTTGATGAAATAAATATATAACTATTTTTTGTTTCAAACGAATCGTAATATAAATTAATTTTAAACTAAAATTTGAGAGAAAAATGATTTGTTTCTAATTTCTGGAAGAAAGTGGGGGTTGGGGATGGGGGCGTGTTCACCCGCTACCGAAGTAACAATATTTTAGTGATTACACACTGAAACACAATGTACTAAAAAAAAATTAGAAATCGGTAAAATTTTCGAAAAATTTCAAAAATTCTAAAATTTTTGTAAAAATATACAAATTTAGAAAATTTTCTAAATATTTTTGCTGACTTCGGGGTTTTCCGGATTTTGGAATTCCGGATAAAGGGTCATATACTGTAAAATGATTCTTTCTTATCAAACGTAATTAAAATATAAGGAATACATAGTACAACGTAATTTGCTTTTAGTTTTGCTTATGTAATCAAACAATAAGTTATGTGGTGAGTCAATCGGCTTAGAAACTCATTGATAACACTTTTATACAAAAACTTTCGCACATGGATTTTTTGTTAATATTTAATTTGAATGTTTTGTCCAATCGTTGAACTACTTCCGAAATTTAATACTGAGTAAAATATATATATATATATCCTCATCATTTTTATTTGTAGAAATCATATGCCATTTTTAAAATGTACTTTTTTACAGTACAAACCTTTCAATAATAAAGTCTTCATGCTGTTTGTTTGTATGAAGTCTTATGAAAAAGAAACGCAGATCAACACTCTGTCATTTTTGACGGGGTTATATACTAGTTAAAAAATAAAATGCGATGCTCGAGTAACCATTTTTTAAAAAAATTAAACAATTACGATTATGAAAAGGAAATAAAATATTAAATAAAATAATTAATCGTTTAAACTAATTTTTAATTTGATTAGCACAAAATCAAAATTTAATTTTTCTAGATGAGGATTAAATGGAACAAAACCTAGAGAGAGACAAATTTTTGGAACAGTTTATTCTCATTTTTGACAAAGGAGAATATAAACATCAAGAACCGTGGAACATCATGGCCCATATTACAAAACGTTTTCGAGTCCGGTTTTCCATCTCGAAAGTTTAGTTCGAAAAATGTGCTTCTCCTTTGTCGTCTATGCTCATGCTGCAGTTACAGAGAACCAGGTCTAGACGTTTTGTACCGATGTCAAAAGTGAAATGTTCTTTCGAAACAAGTAGAATTAAACTTTGAGTGTTTGCCGAACAGTTGCCGAACAGTTGATGTCGGTTAAGGGGCTTCCGAGTTGTGATCAACTTTACGCCCAGTCTATTTGTGAGTGACCTGTCTTGTAAATATTGAGCCGTTGGGAAAAGTTAAATGTAGTTATTAACTACATAAGAAAGAACAATTAAAAATAGAAGAAAAATTAAACAATGGGAATAAAAAAGTAAAGCTATAGCGATTACGGAAAGAGTCAATTAAATGGAAAAAAGTAAAATGGTATAGCTGTAGTTAAAATTAACTACTGAAAAAAGTTGAAAAAGTGTAAAATAGGGTTCGGAACATGTTCAAAAACAGTACATAAATGCCAGGTGGAAAAGGCAGGCAAAGCTAAGCTATAACAAAAATAGCACTTAAGAAGAACAAACATATTTATTTTTTACATTTTTTTTTAATTTATATTAATAATTTAATATTATTTTGTATAGCATAGGAATAAGTTTAAATAGGAAATTACAAATTTATATAAAAGTAAGAGAGAGAATTTTGCAGAATGTTGAGCACTAATGCTCATAATCAATAATGCGAGAATATTTTGGACGCTTGCGGTGATGTGGTTCGAATGCGTCATAATCCGGCAATTCTGCGATTATATCATTAGGGGGGGTCATATAATTTTTCATAAAATTTTTTGGCAAGGTGGTTGATTCTTTTATTTAATGTGGTAGATTTGAGGTCTCTGCGAACAGTGCTATTACGGAGATAGCGAGAGGCATTTCTGACAGTACGCAGATTTTTGTTATGAAGTTGGCTGAGGTTTTTCATGGAGGATTTGCAGATATAGCCCCAGACCGGACAGGCGTAGGTGATAATTGGTAAAATGCAGGAATTATAAAGGAGAAGTTTGTTATGGATAGCCAGTGTTTTACTATTAAGAAGAGGTTTTAGTGCAATCATAGCTCCAGCGACTTTCCCCCTGATGGTGAGGATATGCTTTTTGAAAGAAAGTCTTTGGTCAAGGGTGACCCCAGGTACTTTGCTTCATTAGTCCAAGGTATAGTGGTATTATTAATGGTTATTCTATTGGGATATGTTAGTTTTCTAGAGAAATAAACAGCAGCAGTTTTGTTTTCATTGATTTTAATGCGCCAAAGGTCGCACCAGTCTAAGAAGGCATCAATGTGAGACTGTAGATACCTGTAAAGGGTGTATGGGTGATGAGCGTAAGCGTAGATTGTAGTGTCGTCCGCATGCAGTGCAAGGTGGGTGTTAAGTGAACGAGGAATGTCGTTAAAGTATATGTTGAATAACAAGGGTCCGATGACGCTCCCTTGGAGGATGCCTGCTAAGATACGGAAAATGCTAGAAAGAATGTTGTTAATGCGGACGCGAAAAACGCGATCGCTAAGGTAAGAGAAAATAAGGTGTATAAGTCTAGCAGGGAATTTAAGCCTAATTAGTTTGTATATAAGGCCCACATGCCAGACTTTGTCAAATGCCTTACTTTGAGTGTTTGGAAAAACACTTTTGCACATTATATTAGCTACCTTAACTTCTTCTTCTTTTTTTTTTAAGAAGGAAATGGCTTGCCTGAGTTGAAGTGGTTGATTAACGCGACTTCTTGCAGAATTGAATGGTAAATATCGCAAACGTTGGGGGTTTCGAAAGAATAGTTGCACATTACATCAGCTACTTAAGGGGTTATTTTACTCTCAAGCAGCTAGCTACTTTACGCACAAGGAGCTACTTTACTCACTGAAAACACCCGCTGATGTTAATGCTATGGGAGAAAAATTAAAAAATATATTGCTTCCATTAAAAATTTTAAATTATTATTATTATTATTATTATTATTATTATTATTATTATTATTATTATTAAATTGTATTGGATAGTTGAGATCGATCTCTACAAAGTTCGTGTTTTACTTTTTCGATTTTCTTTACAGTTTTTTTTTTATGACTGTACTTTTACTTTCAGACCGGTTCTGAAAGTAAAATTTGTAGCGGATATTTTCACTTTTAGAACTGGTTGGAACCGGTTCTGAAAGTGAAAGTATACTCATATATAAAAAACTGTAACCAAAATCGAAAAAGTACAAAAGACAACATTAGATATCGACATCAGATATCCTATTAAAAAAAAATCATTTAAAAGTATTAAAATGCAAGCGAGTAATTTGTTTCTCCAATTGTTTTAACATTAGCTTCCGAGTTTCTTCGTGTATATACTGTAGGCTCTTAAGCTTTAAAAGTGTTTTAGAAACAAGTCAGTTACCTCAAAAGAAAAGGCGGATTAATGTGACTCCTTGAAGAACATCCTGGCATTTATCGCATTTCACAGTGTTATCTATCATTTCCTTCATTTCAGAAATGCTTGCTTTGTTTCAATAAATAAAAAATCCGCAAATTTGGTGTTTTAAAGGTTTTATAGTATTTATAATATACGAATTATGCATGGAAGTAATCATTTTCTTTTAACTAGCCCTAGACTAGAGGTTCTTAATACTTTGTTGCCCGATCACGAGCATAATCGTGTTTATATAACCAAATGTCATTGGCTAAAGGTGTGTATATTCTGAATTCTTTGTCATATGTGTTTAATGTTTCTTCCATAAAATATTTTTTATCTGAAAAGTTAAGAATTTATTACAAATATATCGATATACTTTGCCAGACAGGAAGACATTTTATATTAAATTCATATATTGTGAGAAATTTAATGATTCAATAACCTGAAAATCTATTTAAAGCAATCAATATACTAAAAACTAAAAAAATATATATATATATATATAAAAGGTGGGGCTTGTATTGTTTAAATATTTACATTTCATATTAAATAGCCATAACAGTACTTAAATTAGGTTTCCCCATAGAGAAATTTCAGGAAATTCGTGCATTTACATTAAAAAAATTATCACATTATATCCTTTTTTTTTATAATGAGATTTAGTTAAAATTGTACATTTTTATCTTTTATCATGCACGCTATAAATGAGAGTAGCATTAATTGCATTTGTTAGCAAAAAAATAAATGTCACACAGTATTTGAATGCATTGTAGATCATGCATATCTAAAATATGGCATATGTTTAACTGCATTATAATGTGTTAAAAATATGACTATTTTAATAACATCCACTAAATCGTACAAACATATTTAATCCTGCATACTGCTAGTACAGAATGAAACTGATATTTGCATTTTATACTCTTATAATAAGCAAAAGCTATTTAAAACTATGTTCATTCAATTACTTCAAAAAGTACTTTCAATATGTTTAAATTCAAACAATGCTCATTGCTGAAAGAGTTCCATAAATCCGAAAAGGAGAAGGAGGGCGGTCTTGACATTAGATTCGAAAATTTGTCCATGTAACTAATTAGTTTAAGAACCCTAATCACTCTACTTTCAAGTACCCAAGTTTTGCTTACAAAGAAACTGAACTTAAAAGGTTTGCTTTAAAAAAATTAACACTTTCCGATATTGCTAAAACAATTTAAAACACTTAAAAATTATGATTTATAAATAAAAGAGGGAAATACGATAATTAAGCATGGTTAGAGTGAGAGTGAGGGTGTGCAAACGAGCTCGGGCAACTACACAGGTCTGGCCTGACCTACTGGCTCGGAACTATCGCACTACCTGTTCCGGACCGTTGCACTTTTCGCTTTCTTAACTTCTCTTCTGGCCCAACGGCATTGCCAGCCTAGTCACCTGACAGTGTGGCGGGGGACAGAAATAACTTTCCTATTTATTTGTATATCTGTGTGTTTACTAACTTAGTTTTTAGATTTGTGGTGTCCATTCCCTGGAAGAGACACTAGTGGTCTCCTCCATAGGTTTTCCATGATCTCGACCGGGGATAGAGCAAATCTTGGGAAGGAGCCCCTCATTAGTCCCTGGGCCCTGGTCGTGCCTATGAACTTCCAGGAAAACCCGGGGTCGAGGATGTCACGGACTTCCTTTCAAGAACCGATCCTGTTCCGGCCACTTTCGTGCCCATGGTGGGATTGCTACCGTGCCGATCAGGAATCAGGTAGTGATGGCGGGCCATGTCCTGAATTGGATGGGTGCCGCGATTTTTTTAAGCACGCCGAATAGTCTTATTTAAGGACAGATATTTCATGATTACATTAATTAATTTTATTCTTTCGGAGATTTCGGCATGAATTCGGAATGTCTGAATCAAACAGCAAGCCAAGATGGCAACCCTTATTCGAACCTGGAAGAATTGTTCTAAGCCCTAACCTTTTTTTTTTTTTAAATTTTCTTTTTGTACTTTTTTTTTCTTCAAAATGTTGTATTTTGACAAATATATGTGTGGTACACAAGACACGATTTTGAGATAAACATGCAATCCCTAGCACACATGAGGAATATTTCATAATAAAGAAAGGAAGAAAAAATAAGAGAAAAACAAGTGTACCTCTACTTTGTATAAATAATGTAATATGTTAATATCGCGGAATTCGCAGCGAAGATTTTCAAGAAAAGTGGCTCTTTTTAAAATCCCCCAAAAACATTTTTTCCAACAAATACGTTTACTGTTGGAAATATTTATTTAGTTAGGCCGAAAAATCATTGAAATTAGTTTAAGGCCCATATTTATCAGTCTGATCATCTTTTTACTCATTTATGTTAGACATCTATTTATAACATCATTTTTTTTCGTAATCAATGAACTATAACATGAATCTTATATCAATTTGCATTTATATATATTTTTTCTAAAAGATAAAGTGTAGAAAAACTCGAGATACCATGTTCTCCCCCCCCCCCTTTTTTTTAAATGCATATGCATCGTAAGTTTCTTCTTCTAAAATTCGGCACTCTTTTGTTAAACGGGCTTTTTCATAACTACAGCGCAGCGCCTAGTATACGTATGGTCTAAGAGCTAGCAACATTTTCGTCACCTGATTTTAGCAAGGCTCATTTTTCTATATATTCTACCTCTTTAATGTGGAGTACGAATGCGGCCGGTCTGGCTGGCTGGAGACGTTCAGTTTACCTGTGAGGGGAGGGGCAATGCAGGTAGAAAAGTGACAAAATTATGTCATTTTAGCATGAATTTTGTTTAAGACACTTGATTCTTCTAACTATTCGTGATATTAAGCCATTATTGCCAAACGTTCGTCTCACCCACATCACTCCACTAGAATCATGACATTGCCTGCAATGACAAAAATGTTTTGTAAGCCTAATACTTTCTGTATCTTATCTACAGTGTCTAGAATAATAATCGAATAATAATAATAATATATTTCTAGACACTGTATCTTATCGAAGGCAAGACAGTAGAAGTTCAATATAGAACAAGCTCTTGAGAAGAGCCTGAACAGCGCATGCTCGCTTTGCTTTCTGCCTTATTACTTGGCGATAAGCGGAAAGTGTTCGCCAATGCGCTGAAGAGCGAAAAGTCTAACCGAAATTTTCTCTCTGCTAATTGTAAACGCGATATTATCAAAAAAGTTGCGAAAAAAAATCAATTTTTTTTTATCACGTTTGATTCAGGAATATATTTAAATCAGCATTAATCATGTTACTTAATCTAATATTTTATTTCCATCCATATAATTTACACAGAGACCAGTAACATAATTTGAAAGTGTAAATGTTAATATACATTAACATTTATAACATGTTTTTCATTCAAAGCAGTAAAATAATTGTAAACAAAATTAATTAATATAACTTTTAATAGAAAATAAAAACAATAAAAGAAATAACTTTCCTATTTTTTTGTCTATCTGTGTGTTTACTAACTTAGTTTTTAGATTTGTGGTGTCAATTCCCTGGAAGAGAGACAGGGTTCGTACGGATCAGGAAATTTTCCAGGAGTTATACCAGTATTTTTTTATAGAAAAGAAATCAAGGTGAAACTCGAGAAACTTCGCCTTCTTTTAAGGAGAGATTTTCTGTAAGAAAATACTGGTACCGAAGAATTTCCTGATCGCAAAATTCCAGGAGGCGTACGAACCCTGGAGAGACTAGTGGTCACCTCCATAGGTTTTCTATGATCTCGACCGGGGATAGAGCAAATCTTGGGAAGGAGCCCCTCATTAGTCCCTGGGCCCTGGTCGTGCCTATGAACTTCCAGGAAAACCTTGGGTCGAGGATGTCACGGACTTCCTTTCAAGAACCGATCCTGTTCCGGCCACTGTCGTGCCCATGGTGGGATTGCTACCGTGCCGATTAGGAATCAGGTAGTGATGGCGGGCCATGTCCTGAATTGGATGGGTGCCGCGCTTTTTTTAAGCACGCAGAATAGTCTTATTTAAGGACAGACATTTCATGATTACATTAATTAATTTTATTCTTTCGGAGATTTCGGCATGAATTCGGAATGTCTGAATCAAACAGCAAGCCAAGATGGCAACCCTGATTTGAACCTGGAAAATCTATTCTAAGCCCTAATTTTTTTAATTTTAATTTTATTTTTGTACTTTTTTTTGGAAAATATATGCGTGGTACACAAGATACGATTTTGAAAAACACATGCAAACCGTAGCACACATAAGGAAAATTTCATAAAAAATGGAAGAAAAGATCAGAGGAAACAAGTGTACCTTCACATTGTACAAGTAATATAATATATTAATATCGAGGAATTCGCACCGACGATTTTTAAGAAGAATGGCTCTTTTTAAAATCCAAAAAAATATTTTTCAGCAAGTGTTTATATGCTTATAGTTTAAGATTTTTTTTTAGTTAGGCCGAAAAATCATTAAAATTAGTTTAAGGCCCATACTTATCAGTCGTTTATTTATGATAGACGTCTATTTATAACATCAATTTTTTGTTTGTTTGATTTTCATAATGAATGAAGTATAACATGCATCTTATATCGATTTGTACTTATATTTCTTTTCTAAAAGATAACATGTAGAAAAACTCGAGAGACCATTTTTTCCACACATCCTTCTTTTTAACGCATATTCATCGTAAGTCTCTTCTAAAATTCGGCACTCCTTTGTTAACGGGCTTTGGCATAACTCAGTCTTAGAACATTTCTGACCGTATGTTTTGTGCACCCTGTCTTTTAGAAAGGTAGAAGTTCACCCCTATTCTGAAAGTGTTTCGTAAATTGGTTTCCTAGATACATTTCTCATGATTATGGATAATTTTTAATGTACGTGTTAATACAAAAGGCCTTACAGGCTAATCAATATTGATAACATGATACATATGCATTATCAGTAAGGCAGAAGCCACGCCCTTTATTGATGATGTCTTTTGAATAAAAGACATCAAAAGGAGAATTCTTGTTCCCCGTAGTTAATGTGTCCAGAGTAATACTACGTTCAGATCGGATAGTTAAGATATCTTACACCGCCGAACTCACTGAATGAGTTCCAGAAACTCACTCAGTGAGTTCGAACTTTCTATTGTTAGATACAGCCAGTACCACTCACTCTGATTGGCTCTGGAGGCCGATTGGCTGTTGAGGTTGCCTTTAACTTATGCGCATGTGCACATTCTACGTTTGTTCATATCTCGGTTGCGGTGATGTTCAGTGAGTTATCTTAGATGAGTTTTGCGGTGTGGACAGGTATTCAATTCCGGGAGGGTACCACCTCAAAAATGGCGGTCTAAGATATCTTAAATGTCCGATGTGAACAGGGTATAAAGCGATTTTGTGCGAAATACTATAAACAATCACAAAAGTGAAACAGCGACCTACGAATGTATTTCTAATCGTATATGACATATTTATGCTACATAATTTGTATTATATTAATATATGTTTTATTTATGTTTAAATTTAAGAAATTGCTCAAAATGTATGTAATAAATATAAAACAAAGTGTTTCTTTATTATACATTAATAGTTGCTTCATAAAGCTTAGGGTAACAATGTCATGAATTGACTTTTTAAATATTAATGAATATTGCCAGAAGAGCATTTGAAATTTCTGCTTCTCTCTCCAAATTCAACCGCACCGTTTTCTCTCTCTCGGCGAGGTTACTATAACAGAGAGACACAAAAAATACTTTAAAGCTTTATAGTTGATAAGCTATCTTCATTCCCAAAAAGTGAACGAAGATCTTTCAAAAATGTCTGAATGAAAATTAGGTTACATTTTGTAGAGTCTGTGTCTATTGGAAAAGTTGAAATAAAAATATAATATTCTTGTCGAGGTAAAGATCCTTTAGACCATCTTCTATTGAAAATTTCAAAATAGGAGTACTTAAATATGAACACTATTCAGGATTTACCTGCCCATAAAATTCATGTGTCTATGATATTTTAATATAAATAATCAAAAATGTCATTTCTTTTTGTCAAGAGGTGGTGTGAGGTGCGGCACGGCGGTGCCTTTTGGGCCGACCCAATTAAAGTATCCGTGTTAAAATATCCGAGTATTTAAGCATCAACATTATTCAGGTTCTACATGCGTTCAAAATTCCTAGCGTTTATGACTACTTGAAAGACTTCTAGTGTCTTTGACTACTTGGAGGGGGGGCCGTCAAGGGTCTCCAATGATAAATTTAAGGATTGTTATCTGTACGTCGATAGAAGAAATAAGTCATTGGATTTATATTATTTATTAAAATGCGAAATAATTTCAGTAAACTGTTTTAGTTATGCTAACATTTTTATACGTTACCAAACAAACAATACTTATCCAGATCTAGCTTTGATAGCATGCGGCGGAATCCGGGTTGGTATATCCGTAAAAATCAGCGCTATACGGTACGGAAACGCTTCTCTCACTCTCCTCAATACACATGATATTGCCTGCAATGATACAAATGTCTTGTAAGCATAATACTTATAATATCCTAAGAAAGGTCGAAGGCAAGACTATTTTTATTGCAATAAATCGGCTACTTGTATGGCGGCCGATTGAGTTGAATTTTAACGGTTATGCAAATAGGGTGGGTCGAAAAAACCGAAATTTATATAATCGAAACATAATAGTGCGGGAAAGTTGCCATTGGTAATAAGGAATAAATTTGCAAAATATTACACCAAATGGTTAATATCTTTTACCGCCGCAAGAGCGGCAAAGTTTCGAAAAATCGCAAAATAAATTATTTTTTCGAAAAAAATAAATAAATTATCCAACCATAACAATACAATTTCTAATAGATTGCAACATTTACTTCAAGATGTTAGTAATATTCCAATACAATTTTATTATGGTGAAATAATTTCTATTACCACCGCAGGGGCGGTCAAAATTTTGAGAAAACTGCAAAAACTTAAATTTTCAGTTTTTTCCAATTTTTATTATATGTCTACAATTAAATAAAGTTACATTATATCTAGTAATAACTTATAAATGTCAAATAATTTTGATCATGGTGGGGTCAACCAAGGGCGAGAGGGGCCCGACCCGCTCCTAAATTTGAGAGAAAGGTGCTTTTTGAAGGTATCCTGGAGATTTTCCGGCAATTTTTATAGATTTTTTTGTAGGGTGCCCCCAAAAGAGGAAAATGAGGGGGAATATATGTTTGGGAACACCCCTTACAAAAAAAAAATCACCAAAATTTCCCAGAAAATCTTTAAAATTCCTTCCAAAAGACTTTTTCTCTAAAAATTTAGAGGGGGGGGGGCGGCCCCTCTCGCTCTTGGTTGACAATGCCCATGATAAAAATTACTAGACATAAGTTATTACTAGATATAATCTAAATTTATTTAACTGTAGACATAAAATAAAAATTGGGAAAATTAAAAAAAACTAAAAATTGAAATTTTTGCCGTTTTTTTGAAAATTTTGACCGCCCTTGCAGCGGTAATAGAAATGATTTCAGCATCATAAAATTTTAATGGAATATTACTAACATCTTGAAGTAGCTGTTGCATTGTATTATAAATTGTATTGTTATGGTTGGATAATTAATTTTTTTTTTCGAAAAAATATTTTTTATTGCGATTTTTCGAATCTTTGGCCCCCTTGCGGCGGTAAAAGATATTAACCATTTGGTGTAATATTTTGCGAATTTATTCCTTATTACCAATCGCAACTTTGCAGCACTATTACGTTTTGATTGTACGGATTTTGGTTTTTTCGACCCGCTCTGTTATGCATGTTTGTACTCCGTTGAAACTACTCTATTTTTTAATATTAACAAATATTTGATATTGTCTGTTTTTCTGTTCATATAGAACGTCATATTCATATTCTTTTTAATTCTTCTTCTTTTTCTTCTTTTAATTCATCTAAATTTTTCACATTGAAATTTATTGTTCATGAAAAATTATCATTCCGCGTTTTTATTTATTAGCAACGATAAAGTAAAATGGTTAAATTTTATGGGAAAAGGTGTATTGATTCTCTATGAAAATAATAAAATTTTGAATTATTAAAAAAATATTTGAAAAAAAAAATTAAACACAGCGTATGTTCATTTCTGGGTTGTAATCCATTTATATGCAAATATGCAGGGTCATTAAATCATCCGTTTTTACGTTTACTTCAGCCAAACATTCATACACACTTCCACATTTATAATATAAATAGGATTACAAAGTTAAATTTAAAAAAAGGTACAGAATTTTATGAAATCGAATAAATATTTTGCTACTAAATACCTTGCAAATCAACCTGCCTAGACAAAAACCTGTCTAAAACGAAATTTTCAATTCTATTTTTACAAGTGTCACTGTATTTTGTTCAGTAAACACCAGAACCTCTTTATAACGGAATTATGTTTTAACAGTAAAAATTTCATTATTCCTACTATGATGTCATTATCATATATTAATTATGTCACTATGATATTCAGTATTCCCCTTTCATTTAATTCAATATTCTCAAAATTTTCCATTTCACGCATTTTTTTATTGCTCAAATTTCGTATGAAATAGCATTCATTGTGTTCATAAATCTTCTGCAGCCCCCCCCCCCTCTTCAATGCAAGTTTTTCATAAAATCCTACTCCTCCTCCGCTCACTCTTTGAAAGTATTCAAATTATTTATTCCCTTAAAAAAAAATAGAGAGAGAGAGAGAGAGAGAGAGAGAGAGAGAGCTTTTAAAAGCTTTCTCGCGTGCAATGGATTTTAAATTAATGAGTATTTGTTCTGATAATAAACTTTCGTTAAAGATTTACATTATGAGCATATGAAAGGAAAGAAAACTACCACATACTTTGCCAACGGTTAGGATATGATATCATCTGTCACTTCTTTATTTGTTCAGATATACAGTAACAAATAGAAGACTCAAAATAACTAACTTGCATCTCAAACCACAATAATTTCATTGAATGGCACGTTTAAAAATATAAAAAAATCCGTTTAAACTTTGTTTGCTGAGAATAAAAGTTTGGAGAAATGAAAATTTGGGAAGAGGTACGGGGATACTAAATAAACTTTAAAAAAAAAAGCGAAAATTTGCCGCAGCATAGATTTTTACTCCTGTTCTACGAGAATTTGATTTTTAATATAGACATGCAAAATTTACACAAAATTTCTTCAGTTAAATGAGAAAAAAAAATAACTTACGGATATAGTGGTTTTAAAAAAATAGTTCCTCATATGAGACGCCAGTGTCGAAGAGGTTAAGCAATCACTTTATTATTAAATTTAGCACAAAACAAGAAAATAAAAACATGATTAAGTGAAAAAAACTTCACTTAAAACCTCACGTTAAAACCTCAGTAACAATAATATAATATCAATATAATATCAATTGCATGGCAATTGCAGTATATTTACGCCATTTAGAGCACAAACAGACAGGATTTATAAACACTTTTCAAGTATATTTGAAAATTTAAACCTGCCCTATAGATAGCACCCATCTTAACTGCATCACTTAGTGCCCCCTCCCCCCCTAACATTGTTCCAACAGAGTATGTCCAGCTATCAAGCAGAACGACCACGGCGATTTTTCAATATCCGGAAAAGGAATATGATTTCAAACTGTTAGGCCTAGTATAGCAAATTTGGTCCTCTACGATTTTTGAATTGCTTGAGATTTTTCGGGGTTTTGTCCTTTTTTTAATAAAGTTTATTCTGAATTCGTACAGCGATTTTTGAATTTTTCATGAATTTTTTTATGCTGTTAAAGCTTTTTCGCATTTTACGGCGATTTTTCAACATCCGTAAAAGTAATTTGGCTTCAAACTGTTAGCTTAAGGCTAAAAGTGTGTCAATTCGGGATTTCAATTAGGTACGCACCGAATAGTGATTTTGGTCGAATACCGAATACTCGGCACACAGGCGAACCGAATACCAAATATTCGGTCGGCCGAATAGTTAATTAAACTCTACAAAAAAAAGCTTTGAATTAATATTTAAGAAAGTCTTAAAACTTTATTAATTAATAAAAAACGTAACTACGGGGCTTTTTCTGTGCACTAAAGTGCATGAATGAAATTTTCTTGTATTCAAAAACAAATATTTTCAAATAAAAAATGAAATTTTGAAGGACTGTTTCACAGTCATATAGAATTTATTTAGCAGGAAACGAGTAAAAGAATGAGAAAAATGCTTAAATGATGGCCACTTAGCAAGGAAATTTTTGAATGTACCAGATGATCTAAAGTGAATGACTATTTTCAGAAGTTGAAAATGTATAAAGTGCTTCTAAAATTTTAGATCAAACTTTCAAGAGAGATAATGCGGTCAAGACAAACGTTTTCTATACTGAAAAACCAACATCGCAATCCATTTATTGAATCAAAAATACAGGGTGTTTCGCTACAAGCTGAACCCGAATTTTCGTTCACAACTTTAACAATAATAAAGATATTTTCGCGGGATTTGCATTCAGTTAATTTTGCTTTGTAAGAAATATGATGAAATTTTTGGAAGTGACTGAATTTTTGTCGGTGACATAGTATATGTACTGTCAGCTGTATTTTGAATAATAAAAAGGATAGGTTAGTGTTGTTTGTACTGCAATTTTCTAGCACTTCTTGACATATTTCATATAGAACAAAGTAATTCTGATGTTTTATTATATCGTTAAAAAATCTGCATTATTGGAAAACGAAAATGCAAATTCAAGTTGGAGTGAGATACACTGTGTTTTTGAATAAGTAGATTGCGATCCTGGTTTCCCATACAAAAACTGTTTGTCTTGTTACTTATTATAATCCCCGAAAGCTGCGTTTTCTCTTCGATTATGTTTAGAAACATCCAGTTGTGAAAAAGCAAATAACATTCAGGAACTTGCATTTATGCATTATTAGTTCCTGTGACTATTGTCATTAACAGTTCACTTTCTTAATTGTTACTTTTCAAACAGCAAATAATCTAAAAGAAAACTCTGTTATTTAACATGATTCTAGTAATATTATCTATATTTTTCTTTTAATTTTTTGTTTCTAAATCTTCCTTTATAAAATATAAATATTCATTTACAAAATTTTTCATGTACATTATTATGTGCATTGAAAAACTCAAATATTTAAATAGATTGATTTAATCTAAATTCATTTATTTTAAATTTCATTTTCATTTTTAAATTTCATTTAAATTTCATTAAATTTCACGAATTTTTTGAATACATGAACTATAACATGAGTATTTTAAAATTGTGCAGTATTAGCAGGATACAAATGTAAACGAATGATAACCAAATGGCATTCTGTTAATTTCTCTTTATAAATATACTTTTAATGAATTTGCACCATTTAATAAAAATATAAAAATATGCTATCTATCATAAAGCTTAAATAATAAAAGGATAAATGAAAACTGCAGAAACGTATTTTTCTAATTTCACCGAACTTTCATTTTCTGTAACAGAAATACCTACGCAAATTCAATTCTAAAATGATATTAAACCCTTGCGAAATAAAATATATACAAAAATAATGAACTTAATCAAGAATGGATTACATTTAAAAAACAAAATTAATAAGCATGCTATAAAACCAGACTTACTAAAATATCACCAAGTGTAACACACATCAGTAAATGAAATCGTGATCAGTGCATTCCCCTCATCTTTTTCAAACCCTCCTTGACAAGCATGTGTACACAGTTTCGCTGGTCCAGGCGATCGAACGCTCATAGTTAATGAACTATAAAATACAATTCCCGAATTTTTAATATGAAGTACGGCGCGCCAGTTCTTCTGTACATGTATCTCTGATTTACTAGGTATTTAGCTTTGGTCTTACCCGACCCACCTCACAATGGCGGAGGCCTGACATTGTCTGCCCTCAGTAAGGACAAATTACAAATGTGTTTTGGAAACCCAATATCTTCCTGATTCTACCAATACCAAGACTACCTTGTAGTTTTTATCTTTAAAGCAATAAATCGGTTGCCTACTCAGGGTGGTCGATTAACTCGAATTTAAAAAATATTTTGCCAGGTATGCATAACAGTAGCTATTGTATTCTTAAATAAATTTTTGGACCAATATTTTATGGTGACAGTTTTATATTTAAAAAGTATTTTTTTTTATTTTCCTTTCATGTGTACATTACATAAGTCTTTAAACTTATTATTTCGACTAAAGTTCTTTTTAATTAAATGAAAGATATTTAATGATGTCAATTTCTATCGGATATTGTTTGATTATTAGAAATTTAATTTGAAAAGTTTAATTAAATTAACATTCTTGAATATTTTGCTCCATTTGAGCGAAGGTATTTTCTTACGAGGGTATTGAATATATTTAAAAGGTAATTTTTTATTTTCATATTATGGGTACATTAGATAAGTCTTTAAACTTATCATTTCGGCTAGGTTCAAAGTGGACAATTTTGTGTTGACAATAGTCACGGAAAATATAATTGTATATATTGAACAAAAGTTTTTAACTGATTTATTAATTAAAAAAAGACGTTGATTTAAAGAGTGGGATAAGATCTCTCATTTAAAAGCAAAATTTAGAATGCAATACTCATACAGAAGGTGCCATTTCCCTTTACTTCGGGTATCAAGGTTTCGGTTGTTCTGACGTCACTCACTTTTATCTAAGAAGGACTCTGCCAACGGGGAAGAACGTATTTTCTCATTTAAAATAGTATTTCAGCTAAAAAATATCGTTTCTCTGGTCATAGGAGGGCATATTTCTTGAAAATTAAACATTTTTCATTAACAAAAGTATTTTTATTTTTATTAGTTTTTATTTTTTATTTTTTAGGAATAAAGCAACTTAAAGTGAATTTTTTTCTTTCAAATGAAATAATCGTGTATATTTTTTGCTAAGATTGAAAGTCTTTATTGTTTGTTATCTGTGGTCGATCTTGGACAAGGAAGTGAAGTAAATATTTATAGTCCTTTTCTTTGACTGCCAGGGCAGTTTTCCCTCACACGAAGCTTTAATTCCTTCTCCGAATCAGTCACTTTTCCTAAATACGTGGCAAATTTCTCACAGCTTTTGTTAGTACAACATCTCTTGGTCTTAAACGAATTCTTTGCGTGGATTTTCCTGAAAATGCCCCGCACTTGTGCCATTGCAACATGTACTAATTGTTCAGCTCCGAAGAAATCTGATATTATAAAAAAAGATGGATCATTGCATGCAAAAGAGCAGATAATAGCTTTAATCCTGCTAATTCCCGAATTTGTTCAGCATAGTAATCTAATATATATTCATAAAAAAAAAAACGCTGCCAGTAAATCAAAAATGTGGAGTCAATTAACTCTAATTACATGATAAAACAGTACAAATATTGGAGCGCACATCAAAAATATTCATTTTCAAAATGCACCTTGTGATGAATTAAAATGTTTGAAATGAAAGTATATTCTGAGGGTAACCTAAAATATATTAATTATTAAAATATATGTAATTTTATCATCTAACAGCATTAAAATATAATTGTACATAACCTTTTTGGAAGACATTTATAAAAGTATATTATTCTGAATTTCAAATTTAATATTTTTATATCGCATAAATCTTTCAGTTTTAAAAATTTGGCAATTTAAAAATAAAAGATCCTGTTTTTATTTGTATTTTAAATCTCCTTTAAATATACTACTGTCCTCCTTTTTATTCAATAAAAAATATATCAGTTTGATATTCGATCATATCAACTACCTGAATGGAATCTGAAGAAACAGTAAATTTTAAAATTAAGCTTTAAAACGCTGAAAAGAGATGTAATTTTAAGTTTTAAATATTATTTGGAAATAAATTTTGCTGAAACTTAAAATTTTCTTTCATTCAATAATTTACGTTACTTGTTTTTTTCAATTATGTATGTGCATTTATGTTTATTACGTAGCATTAAAATAATGTTTTAAATAAACTTTTCGGAATGTATTTACAATGTATATTACTCTGAATTTCAAATTTCATTACCATTAAATGATGTAATTATATCGTATGAATATTTCAGTTTAAAAATGTTAAATATTCAACTATTTACTTATTAAAGTTTCTGTTTTATCTGTCTTTTAAATCTCATTACGCAAAACTCAATCTTGTGTATATGTGATGTGAGGTCGTTTTTTACATTTTCGATTTTGTTTTTTTCATTTATCAAGACACATTCACTTTCTTAGCGGGCATTTTCATTTTTTGAACCTGTTGGAACCGGTTCTGAAAGTGAAACTATACTCATAATAACAGAACTGTAACCAAAATCGAAAAAGTACAAACAACTACATTAGATATCGACCCCAGATGTCCTGTGCAAAATAAATAAATAAATAAATAAATTAATTAATTAATTAATTAATAAAAGTATCAATACAAATTTTTTTTGTGAAGAAGTTTAAAAATTAGATTTTTTTTTTTTTTTATATATACATAGTACAACCGTCACATCTAAAATTTAAACTATTATGTCTTTTCAATTCTACGAAATTTAATTTTTTTATTTGCTCTTTTTATCATTAAATTTTATTTGCACCTCAGTATGAAAAGTTCATTTTCATTTTAAAAAAATGCAAATAGTAATTTTTATAAATAAAATGTAATGTTTATTTGATTGAAGTTAATATTATGTTAATAATTTTAATATAATATATTTATAATATTTGATCGGTATTCTATTTGAAATGTATAATAATTCTAATATTAATATAATTGTGACATGTCTTTCATAAAAACCTATAAAAAATTTTAAATAAAAATCACTTCGATTTCAACCTTATAGCATATATAGACAAGATTGTGTTTTGTGTAATTAGATTTAAAAAATAATAATAATAATAATACAAAAACTTTAATAAATAAATGGTTGAATATTTAATATTTTTAAACTGAAATATACATATGATATAATTACATGATTTAATGGAAGAAAAATTTGAAATTCAGGGTAATATACTTTATAAACACATTCCGAAATATTTATATAAAACATTATTTTAATTCTACATGATAAACATAAATGCACATACATAATTGAAAAAAAAGAGAAAAAGAAAAATTATTGCGTGAAAGAGAGTTTTACGAATACGCATTTTTTTTTTTTCCTAATAATCTTTAAAATTTAAAATTACATTTCTTTTCAGCGATCTATAAACTTAATTTTAAAATTTACTGTTTCTTCAGATTCCATTCACATAGTTGATATAATTGAATATCAAATTGATATATTTTTTTTTTATAAAATAAAAAGTAAGACAGCAGTATTCATAAAGGAGATTTAAAATACAAATAAATAAATAAATAAAATAAAAAATAATTTTTAAATTGCCGAGTTTTTAAAACTGAAATATTTATGTGATATAGGAAAATTAAATTTGAAATTGAAAATAATATACTTTTATAAATTACTTCCAAAAGGATTATATAAATTTATATTTTAATGCTGTATGATGATAAAATTATCTAAAAATATTTTAATGATTAATATATTAAGGTTTTTACGTTCTTTCATCTTCTCAGTTCAATCTTTTTACCTTTCTTTCTCTATTCTTTCATTTCGAGCACTTTATTTCATCAGATGGGGCATTTTGAAGATGTATTTTAGATGTGAGTTCCACTATTTGCTCTTTTTCGTACTGTTTTATCATGCAATGAAAGTTGATTGACTCCACATTTTTTTTCTTTTTTGGCAGCGTATCTCTTTTCAACATTTTCCAACATAGTTGAAAAGTGTTTATGCATTTGTTTTTTCGGTCTGTATGTCGTCTGTCTGTCCTGTCTGACTGTGTTCATACTGCCGTAAATATACTCGGATTGTTATGCAATTGATATATCTTATTGACGTTTATTATGCTATGCTTGCTATTAAAAAGAAGTGTGTTGCACTTACAGTTATTTTACAGGGACACCCAAACGAATTCGGTTACTTTACGGTCTATGGGGAAAAATCGTTTGTGGCTTATTGTAATGATGTTAAACTATTTAAAACATATTAAAATTGGCATATATAACTTATGTGCACTATAAAAGGTTTACTATAACATATACTGTGCATAGCACTTATAGCTCCTTTACTGGGACACTTAAAATAATCCGTTACATTACGGTCTATGGTGGGAAAAATCGTTGGCAGCATATTTTAATGATGTTTCAATATTTTATACATATTGAAATTGATTCATATCACTGAGGTGCACAACAAGGCACTTTCTGTCATATAATGTATCGTTCAATTACAGAGACACTCAAATGTATTCAGTTAAAGTGCTGTCAGTTAATAATAATTCCTTGAAGTGAGATTTTAGTTGCGATACAAGTTTTTAAATATAACGAATTATGTCCCTATTACTTGTTATGTATAAATTCTATGGATCACACACAGGGCAGCACAAAATACTCGAATACATTTGCGTTTATCGACGGAAATTGCTGAAGGTGAATTTTCAAATGTGCTATGCCTTCCTTAACTGAACTAAATTTTAGCAAGTTATGCAGCTGTATGTATAGTATTAGCAATATTATTAGTAATTTGTATGTATAGTTTATATATAAATCTACAGATCATATACAGAGCTGCACAAAATAATTCGGATATTTTTCCGAATATTGTTAGTAATTCCTGAAAGGATATTTTTAAATGTGTTATGCTTTTGTACAAATTTTTCATTTGGACATCAGACATTAGATCTAATTAAAGATTTTTAAAAGTATTTTGGATGAGTTGGAAAGTGTTACATAATCTATGCTTGATGCATGATTTTTATAAAGTTATTATCTGTTCTTTTGGATGCAATGATCCATCATTTTTTTTATATCAGACTAGCATGCTTCGCCCGCTGCGCTGGGCCATTTTTCTAAATGTACCTTAAATCAAATGAATTGGCTTTGTATTTTAAAGGAATATGGATCTTCAACTACGGATGCTACCCTAGTCAAAATTTTCAAACGAACCTTGAATCAAACGAATTATATCAATGGATTTGAGCATGTATTTTAAAGCAATAGGGACGTTCACCTGGTTTTTCCTTCAATATTGCTGTAAACGATGCGAACGACATTGCTTTATATTATAATATACATTTGACAAAATTTGGGCTAATAAGAAGCAACTCATTTAGTTGATTATTTATAGTAGAGTTTGGTAGGGAAATGAGGCCATTATGAGATTATGAATACAGGAACAAAAATGTTCTCTAGTCAACATACTGCTAAAAAAGAGAGCATTACAATGATCGCATAGATTGACCATTGAACTTAAGTAATGTTCGGGTGATTCATTTTCGTCTGTAAGTTCTTGTACTCCGTCCCTCTTTTTTGTCTCTATGTGAGGTTCTGGTAACATAAGTACAATCTCAATCTATGTTACGTTATATTTCGTAATATACGTCCTCTTCTGGCAAGTCTACAACAGTTTTTCATCTTTCGATTCCGGCAGAGTAAATACAGTCAAAAATGTAATAAATTGTTTGCGCATAAACAACAGAGTTTAACTTTTATATTTAAAACAAAATGGTGAAACATAAAAAGTGCATTTTTAAAGCTGAATAGTTTGAATAAATTAAAATGACGCCCTTTTCACTGTCTTTCCTTTTTTTTAGAAGAGTTGCATTCGTGTAACCATTAACCTGAAAAAAAAACCCGATTATTAACTCTGGTAGAAGAATAAACCTCTAGTTTGCATCCAATAAAATTTTCATAATCTTCCATAATCTTTTCAATATTCAAGTTTGACGTCAAACATTAGAAGTACTGGAAACGATATAGTTACTAATGTACCAGAGTTAGTTACAAAACGAAGTTATTTATGCGCCAAACTATGTTCCATTAAATAATGTCAAATTGCTGTTAATTCAATTATAGATCTTTCATTGACAAAATTCCATACCTTCAATAAAACTGACAATGATAAAGTTAGTTATGCAAAATGTTTAATCATAATCTTTTTGGTGTATATTTAAACCGAAGATTTTCTTTGCATTTCTGTATTGCGTATAATAACACGCAGAAAAAGATTCATTTGTCACTATGTTTAGCTGTTAGGTCTGTATGGAAGTCGAAAATGCTTTATAATGATCGAAACGTTATCTAATCAGAATTTCAGGTACTCGTGTTTCTTATCCAGGCTAAAATGATAAATCGACAAATATTATTTATTCCATTTGCCAACATTGGCATTAAAATTTTTTCTGTACATTAGAAGCACCGTTTTTTTTGGTAAAAATTTGCTTCATAATGAAAAAAAAAACATAAATTTAGCAATCGTTAATTTCCAAAGTCGTCTAATCTTCTGTAATCTGAATCGTCGTCCAGAGTAACCTTCAAACACAAACAAAACATTCAACAATATGGTAAAAATTCCAAATGGCAGGTGGCTGGAATAAGGACGATTAGTCCAATATCTTTTAAAAACCTTCCTGAAAGAAGGGGAGATATGCAGAAAAAACTAAAAAGAAATGACGAATCAAAAAGAGCATAGAAAATTTATTTCAGTAAGCAATTTTTATTGCAAAATGTCGCCTTTTGTGATAGTAATAACACATAATTGAACACATCCCCTTAAGAATTTTCTTTAGTTCCTAACTTTTGACGCAGTGACTATTACTATAAGTGAAATTGGCGATATGTAAAAAATAAATAAATAAATAAAAGAATAGACAATATTCGCTGATCTGAGTTCGAGGCTATAAAAATCATATGTTTGTTGATAACAAACCGGCATGTTTCCGTAGTAAATTTTTAAATGTCTAAAATACAATTATTTTACAATATGTGTTTGAGTGGCAGACATTCACTAAAATTTAAATATTTGATCACATATTTATAACAATACCTGCTATTTATATAATTTGCATTTGAATATAAATATTTACTTCAAAAAGGATTTTGTATACACGAAAAAACACTATTATTGCTAATGTCGCTCAAGCTGATGTCACGCTGATGCATTTTTGGCTTAAAATCACATTGTTTGGTGACAAAAGTAAAATCAAAATGGTAAATAAACAAATAAGATGTAACTCATAATTGCAGTCATTTTTACAATTACATCTGCTAGTTCCTCCTGTAAGTCACATGATAGGGGAGTTATATAAAAAAAAATTAACAGAATGAAAAAAATGTCACTCATATTTTATCTAATCAAATTATTAGTTGCATTTTTATTAACCTGACGCAAACGATAAATCGCCAAATATTGACTTAATTCTAATCTCATGCATTTCAAATATTTTTAAGCATTACAAGCATTCCTTTGGGGTTTAACCCCTTGAAGGGCACCGGTATATTATATATACCGGTAAATACCGGATAATATAAATGATTCACATTAATAAACCTATTTATTAAAAAGCGAGGGTTATCTATTTAGCTGAATAACGTATTGCATTTAAAAAGAAAATTTAGAATCAAATATTTATATTTTTAATTGTGTTTATTTAATTGACTTATTAATGCTAAAAGTTCAACTTTATTAACATTTTTTCCCCTGGTTGTAAAGGTATGCAAAAAAAAATATAAATAAATAAATGTTCATTTTGTAACATGCTCTTAATATATAAATATTTAATAAATAAATAACAGATTATTAAAGTAGCTTTTCAATTAGTTGACTAATGGAATTCATTTTTGAAATCAACTTATTCATTAAGATCCTATGTTTTATTTAATACAAAAAAGTTTTATTTTCTTGTGAATATACAGCAAAATGTGTTATAAGAAATGGTGCCTTAAAAATACTTGCAATTAACCTGTTTCTTTCTTTCTTTCTTTCTTTTTTTTTTTTTTACTTTCAGTTGCAAAATATATTATCTTTTTAAAAAATAATTTTCGCATTATTAATCTATTTACCCATAAGTTGTCACTTCTAGTGGCATAGCAGTTAAAAGATAATAGCCGCTGCTCGAGTAACCATTTTTTAAAATAATTTAAACATTTATGATTATGAAAAGAAAAGAAAATATTAAACAGAATAATCAATCGTTTAAACAAATTTTTAAAGTCATTAGCACAAAATCAAAATTTTTATTTCTCTAGATGAGGATAAGATGGAACAAAATCTAGGGAGAGACAAAATTTTGGAACAGTTTTTTCTCATTTTTGAAAATGGAGAATATGTACATCAAGAACCGTGGTACATCATGGCCCATATTACAAAACAATTTCGAGTCGAGTTTCCATCTCGAAAGCTTATTTCGAAAGATATGCTTCTCCTTTGTCGTCTATGCTCTTGCAGCAGTTACAGAGAACCTGGTCTAGACGTCCGTACCGATGTCAAAAGTGACATGTGTTTTTTTTTAACAAGTAGAATTAAACGTTGAGTGTTAGGAAAAACACTGTTGCACATTACATCAGGAACCTAAGCTTATTTTATTTTTTTTTTTTAGAAAGAAATGGCCTGCCTGATCAACTTTGGGGGTTTGGAAAGAACAGTTGCACATTACATCAGCAACTTAAGGGGTTACTTTACTCACAAGCAGCTAGCTACTTAACGCACAAGGAGCTACTTTACTCATACGAAAACACCCGCTGGCTGATAATAATGCTATTGGAGAAAAATTTAAAAATATCTTGTTTCCATTTCAAAATTTTAAATTATTGTTATTATTATTATTATTATTATTAATTATTATTATAATTACTATTATCTTGTATTGGATAGCTGAGGTCGATCGCTAGAAAGTTCGTGTTTTACTTTTTCAATTTTCTTAACAGGTTTTTTTCTTTTCTTTTTTTTTTTTTTTATGACGATACTTTCACTTTTGAACCGTTTTTGAAAGTGAAATTTGTAGCGGACAGTTTCAGTTTTAGGACTGGTTGGAACAGGTTCTGAAAGTGAAGGTATACTCATATATAAAAAACTGTAACCAAAATCGAAAAAGTACAAAAGACAACATTAGATGTATACATCAGATATGCTATTATAAAAAAAAATCATTTAAAAATATTAAAATGCAAGTGAGTAATTTGTTTCTCTAATTGTTTTAACATTAGGCTCTGAGTTTCTTCGTGTATATACTGTAGGCTCTTAAGCTTTAAAAATTTTTTAGAAACAAGTCAGTTACCCCAGGTGAAGAGGCGGATTATTGTGACTCCTTGAAGAACATTGTGGCATTTATCGCATTTCACAGTGCTATCTATCATTTCCTTCATTTCAGAAATGTTTGCTTTGTTTCAATAAATAAAAAATCCGCAATTTTGGTGTTTTGATAATATTTATAATATACGAATTATGCATGGAAGTAATTCTTTTCTTTTAACTAGTCCTAGACTAGGGGTTTTTAATACTTTGTTGACCGATGACGAGCATATTCTTGTTTATATAACCAAATGTTATTGGCTAAAGGTGTGTATGTTCTGAATTCTTTGTCATATGTGTTTAATGCTTCTTCCATAAACTGTTTTTTGTCGGAAAAGTTAAGAATTTATTACAAATATATCAACATACTTTGCCAGATAGGAAGAATTTTTTTATTAAATTCATATATTGTGAGACTTTTAATGATTCAATAACCTGAATATCTATTTGAAGCAATCAATATACTAAAAACTATCGGAAAAATTCGGGGCTTGTATTATTTAAAAATTTACATTTCCTGTTAAATAGCCGAGTAACAGTGCTTAAATTGGGGTCCACTGTAGAGAAATTTCAGGAATGTCGTGCAGTTACATTAGAAAAATTATGACATTATATCTTTTTTTTTTATGAGATTTAGTAAAGTTGTACACTTTTATCTTTTATTATGTACAGTCGTGGAAAAAAAAACTGCACACACCCCACTAACTCTGCAACAAATTGTAGTAGAAGGAAATGACTGGTACCAAACGATTGGAAATAAAGTCTACTTTTAAATTATATATCTAAAATTTGCCTAAGGGGCCATCTACATATTAAAACAAGCCTAAAATTTATTTTTTTCAATGGCAACACCCACTTTTGACATGATATTTTAAATCTTCGGTTCAAACTATGCCTAGATACAAAATTTTAAGTCATTTGGATGATAAGTTTTCGAGTTATAAACATTCAAATTTTAGAGACTACAAAATTTTAAGTCATTTGGATGATTAAGTTTTCGAGTTATAAACATTCAAATTTTAGAGCCTCTAATGTTAAATTACATTTTCATATTTTTATTAATATCTCCTGAGATTATAATTCTAATGTGTTAATTTTTTTTTTTTTTTTGGTTATAATACTAAAAAGCCCAAACATAAATATGTCAAATTTGTAATTTTTATAATTTTATAATATGAATTATGAATTATGAAATTAATATTCGAAAAAATTATGAATTGCAACCTACAATTTTTTTGATGGATTTATATTTATTATGTCCTGCTTTATGTGTATTCAAAATTTTAAATTTTGCTACCAAGTAGTTTTCAAATTACGCTTAAAAAACGGCAAGATGCTGCTTTAAGGGGCCGTCTATGATGTGCATTAAAGCATAGTTTGAACATTGATTGGAGCGCTCCGACTCGAAATCCCGATTGACACCACTAAATTTTAATAGTATTTGTTATCTTATTCAAGAACAAAATTTCTGAAATTCTTTACTTTGGAGAATACTATTAAAATTTAGTGGTAAGAATCGATATTCGGGTCGGAGCGCGCTCATCCCTGTTTGAGAAAATATTATGCTCATAGGCTGGGATTAAAACAAGATTTTCTCAAATCTTGTTAAATTGTTTGCAATATTACACTAAATGGTTGTCAGATAAAGTATTAACGCGAAAGTATTTGTTACTTAAAAATGCTAATTTAAACTTTTATTAACTTTTGTATATCAATCAAAAATTGTAATCTTTACAAATATGTATGGATGTTCAGTTTTTATTCCATTAATAACGAACTTAAAATAATTAAACTTTTTCTTCTATAACTTTCGTATTTAGATCTATTCGATTAAACAGGCAAATTGAAAAAAAAATGCAAGTTATTTTTATGGTTTTCTGATAGGCAAGACTATTTCCCAATCGCTAGCAGTGTGCAAAAAAATCTAATAATAATAATAATAATAATAATAATAGATGGCAAACGGTAAGTTTTCTTGCCAAGAGGCATTAATGAGTTAATTGTAAAATTTCAAATGAACTACCAGAATAGGTTTAATCATAGAATTATTAACCCTATTCCGATGGAGAATAACGAATGTAAAGTTATTCAGATGTCTTTATAACATAGATTTAGTTTTAGGTCTTCAAATAAATCGGAATATAAATCCTGCGACACCCCCCCCCCCCTCGCTACTAAAAAAAAAAGCAATGTCTGGATTTATTTATTTTCAGACTAAAAAACAATTTATCTGCGTTTTTTTTTTTCCCTTTTACTTTGATTCCTTACGCTGCTTTATACAATTTTTTTAAATTCTACATTTTATATTTGTCACTATTATTCACGTTTATGACAATAAACTAAAAAAAGGCGAGTTAAATAGAAGCAAAATCTGAGAAACTGCATTATAAAAGCACCTGTAAAATTCCAATAACATTTACATATTCTAAAACTATTTTAATTACAAATAATCTTATGTTTTTTTAACCCATTCGTGAAGTGCGTCTATTACAGAATTTTTAATAATTTACCACCGGTTTTTTAAAACAGAAATTTTCGTCTGATTGAATCGTGGAAATGCTAAGATATAGTAAGGCAAAGCTTACAATAAAAAATAACTGGTGGGAAAAATCGAGGATTCTGAGCATCTTATGCGTCACGTATACGTGTCACTTGTCCCCAAGGGGTTAAAATCGGATAATTCAACAGTTGTAAACATTATTTTACCGCATATAACAATAACCGAAACTTATTAAGTGAGTAAAATGGTCATATCGGTAAAACATAATACATTAAAAGAAGTGACATTCTGCAGCATTTCAACAATCGAGAACCGAACTTCAATTTGGATACAGCCCCTTAAATATGCTCATTATAAAGAAATTAATTTCTCAGAAACTAATCGTAGGAATTTAATGAAATTTGGTATTTAGGCATAGTTTGAACTGCAGATTTCAAATATTTTGTCAAATTTGAGTCTTGCTATTGAAAAAACGAAGTTTGGGTGTGTTTTTATATGTAGATGGCCCCTAAGCAAATTTTATATACATCATTTAAAAGTAGACTTTATTTCCAATCGTTTGGTACCAGTCACTTCCTTCTACTATAATTTGTTGCAGAGTTAGTGGGGGGTGTTAAGTTTTTTTTTTCCACGACTGTACGTTATAAATGAGAGTAGTATTCATTGCATTTGTTAGCAAGAAAATAAATGTCACACAGTATTTGAATGCATTATAGTACATGCATATCTGAAATGTAGCATATGCTTAACTGCATTATAATATGTTAAGAATATGACTATTTTAAGAACATCTACTAAATCGCACAATCATATTTAATCCTGCATACTGCTAATACAGAATGAAACTGATATTTGCATTTAATACTCTTATCACAAGCAAAAGCTATTTAAAACTATGTTCATTCAATTACTTCAACAATTACTTTCATGATGTTTAAATTCAAACAATGCTCATTGCTGAAAGGGTTCCATAAATCCGAGTAGGAGAAGGAGAGCGGTCTTGACATTTGATTCGAAAATTTGTCCATGTAACGAATTAGTTTAAGAACCCTAATCACTCTATTTTCAAGTACCCAAGTTTTGCTTACAAGCCAACTGAACTTACGAGGTTTGCTTAAAAAATATTAACACTTTCCGATATTGCTGAAAAATTTTAAAACACGAAAAAAGTATGATTTATAAATAAAAGAGGAAAATACGATAGATAAGCATGGGCATGCAGTTTCTATTACATTTCTAAAATAAAGCTGCATAGAAATGTGCTGTTTGTTGAATGCATTGCTAATAAATTGGATATATTAAACTTGTTGGATTTTTCGTTATAGCATGTATCTATAACATTTTACTGGGATTTTGTGAGATACACGTTTTTTTAAAGAAATAAATGGGTAACAGTTAAAATCATATAAACATCAGTATAAACGTATATTTGTAATTGCGTCTGTGTAAGCAAATTTACCATGTATTTCCACAGTTGGTCTCCATTAATATTGCAACAATAAAGCTGAAAATCACAATGTAGACTTTCTGTTAGTAATAAAAACTAATGATTTTTTAAGGCATCTACAAGAAATAAAGCAAATATTATTTTAATTACTGTAAAAGCACTTATTTTCGCGAGGCTTTAATTTTCACGATTTTCGCGAGCCCGTCGTAATCGCGAAAATTTAAGCCTCGCGAAACATTTTTTTTTTCGCTTGAAATAATAGTAAAAAATCAGAAATTTTTCACTTAAATAAATGTAATGATTACAGTTACTTAAATAAAAAATATGTACAAAAATTTCTTCAATACTTACAACTATTTCTTGAATACTATACAACTATTTCTTGAATTAAAACAATCATGCAACTAATACAATGCAGCTCATTCACTTACAATATTTATACCAGCTTCTTTGAAGCCATTCAAAATTTTCTCATGTTTGGCTTCAACACAGTTAAATTTGCGCACAAGCCAAGAAGCTTGAATCGGTTTTAGTTGTGATATTCACAGGTCCACATATTCTTTTTCCTCTAGAAATTTAAGCTCATTAGAATACCACTCAATAAACTCATTCTTGAACAAACGCTTTAACTCGCCGTTTACAGTTAAGTCCAAAGGCCAGTTGTGTCAGTATTGCTCTCCTGTGCAGGAAGCGGACACAAAAACTGAAGTAATATTCTTTTCTCGAGTTCAGCCAGAAAAAAGGGATCTTGGTGTGCCTTAAAAACGTCGAAGAATGCTACACCAGGTTGTTTTGGAACTAGCCCGAGAAACTCTCCCTGCTTGTCGTAATAAAGTGCAAGAATATTCTCGATGTATCGAATCATTGTGTCAGTATTGCTTCAGTGCGAGTCGCTGTGCTTCACATCCCAGTCCGCGGGAAATGTAAACTTTGGATGACAATTTGTTGTTTTTCCAGCGTCATCAAAGATCAAAGACGATTACTGAAGAATACCTACGTGGGGCGTAATGCCCACGTTTACTTCACATCTAGATCAGAACAGTCTATGGAGATGGCATCAGAAGATTCAAAAATGTAAAAGTTCTCTCGCAGCAGGCTGCGGTGGAATGATGCAGATGTAGGAGCAATCTGGATGTGCGCTTTGATACTTAGATTGGAGTCGTAATGGTGAGCATAGAGGGGGGGGGGGGAGGGGGGGAGGCCCCGTCAGAGCCAGACAATTATTCTAATTATCATAATTAATATTTTTTTAATCTAAAAACTAATGCAAGCAATTAGTTAATATAAGATTCAAATAATTAATTTTTGAAGATGCAAAGATAATTAAGTATAAATACAATTAAGATGCAAAAAATAATATAAGTATAACTTTTTTCCCCCTTAAAATTGCAAAAGAGGTAAGAAGGAAAGTTAGCAGAACCCGATGCCAAAAGCAAGGCGGGAAGACTTCTATAGGAAAAATTTAGTGTAGGAATATCAAATGGGAATAACAATGCAGGTACCAAAGTTTTATGAAATTGGAATAGCACAACGAAGTGATTAGGGTGGTTCCCTTCGCCTTCTTTTGGAAGGCGGAACAAAGCCGCCATCTCTACACAAGATAGCAAGTGGTCTCTTCTTCCCTCTACTGGTATTTACAATGTAAGGTTGAATGGACCGCAACACTTCGTTTCGTATTAAAAGTCGATCTCTGTGGAAATTTTGTGCAAGTTTTTTAATAACTTGCGAGATAGGCCTAATATTGAGATCAGCATGGATGACGTCATTCCGGACAAACGTTGTCGCCTTGTAAATCCTACGTAACAAAGAGTTTTGAAAAATTTGAATTTTCTGCATCCGAGTTTCACAGACTGACCCCCAGATAACTGACCCGTAGGTCATGGTTGATCTGATGAAGGATTTATACAGTAACAATTTATTCGAGAGTGACAGATGGCTGTGATAAGCCAGTAAAGATTTAAGGGATCCTTGAGCTTTGGTAGATTTGGCAATTACGTACAACAACGCAAAGACGTACAACAATTGTGGTGGAAGTAGGTTTCCAGAAAGGGAACATGCTAACGAAAGAGTCGTCTCTCTTTTATCTTCCATGCGATTATGGACACTTGTTTTGAACCAAGTTCTTCCAATTTGTATTCAGATGTAGGCACAAACTTTTCGTTTGTCTGATCGAAGTTAACGAACATTTCAAAGGGAACTATTATTTTGTTTGTGTTGTGCGTCCGCGTGCTGTTTTTAGAGCGTTGGGGAGAGAGGGGGGGGGGGAGCGAACTTTTTCGACAAAAGGAAATTTCTTAAAATGTCTTATGCGAAAGGGGTTCTATTTAGGTAGTTTCAGAACTTTTCAATTTTCGGTTCTGTTCATGTAAATTTCGCGACATTTTCCGCTCGCGAATTCACCGGTATTTTCATTTTCACAAAAATAAGGGATTTTACAGTATTTTTTCTTCTTTATTCATCTAAATAAAACTCCCAGCAGACCATGGAACGCTCCCCCCCCCCCTTTTTTTTAGTTTCAGTTGTAAAATATTCCAGTTACAAATTAAAAAAAAAAAAAATTCGCATTATTAACCTCATTACCCAGAAGTAGTTTCTTTCAGTGGCGTATGAATTATAAAATTATAAACGAAACTCGAATAATCAATTTTTAAATAATTTAAACACTAAGGATTATGAAAAATAATTTTAATATTTAACAGAGTAACTAATCGTTCAAACTGATTTTTAATGTCATTAGCGCAAATTATTTTTTTTTTTTGTAGGTATAAGATTAGATAAAACAAAATCTAGGGAGAGATAAAATTTTGGAGCAGTTGCGCCTGTAGTGTGTTTTCTTTCTCATTTTTGAAAATGTAGAATATAAACATCAAGAAGCGTGCTACTTCACCACATTTTTCTAAAAAAATTTCGATGTTGGTTTTCCATCTCGAAAGCTTATTTAAAAAAAGATGCTTCTCTCTCGTTTTCTATATTCATACAGCAGTTGCAGAGAAGCTGGTCTAGACCTTCGTTCCGATGTCAAAAGTGACTTGTTCTTTTGAAACAGATAGAATTAAATTTTGAGGGTTATGAAATAACAGTTGCACATTACATCAGCAACTTAAACTTCTATGTATTTTTAGTAAGAAATCGGCTGCCTGAGTTGAAGTGTCCAATTAACGTAACTTCTTATCTTACAGAATTGAATGACAAATATCGGAAACGTTGAGGGTTTTGAAAGAACAGTTGCAAATTACATACGTAACTTAAATTTCAATTTCAATATTTTTTAGAAAGAACGAAAGAAGTCGGCTGCCACAGTGGAAGAGGCCGATTAAAGAACTGAATGGAATTATCGAAGAGTGCCAAACAGTGAAGCAGCAATGAGGGCTTCCTAGTTGTTGTCAACTACACCCAGTCTGTGGATAGATTGTCTTGTTGTAATTGAACGTTTGGGTAGGAGTATAACTGTAGTTATGGAACTGCTTAAAAAGTTAAAGTAAAATTTAAGAATGTTTAAAAAATTAAATTAAATTTAGTAAATTTTTAATAAATAATAAAAATTAAGTAAAGAGAGAAATAAATTTTAATTGATATAATTTGCTAATAAAATAGTTAAATAAGCTATGGTATAATAAACATAGCTCTATTGTTTATTTATTTATTTTTTTTAATTACTAAGGAAATTAGAAATAAAAATGATAATTTTAACGTAAACTTTACAGTTTAAGAAAAAAAATCAGCACAAGTCCGAATCAGCTGAGGCAGCGCAATCTTACGCAAAGTAATAAGGAAAAAGACACTCTTCGAGGCCATATAAGTTTTTTTTATCCTCAAAAATTAAATAAATAAAAAGGCACTCTTCGGGTTCCCATATAAGTTTTTTTCCTCTGAAATTTAAAAAAAAAAAGTGAAAGAAAAAGAAAAGGAGATTTCACTCGTATCAAACAGCAAACTTCCATTCGTGACATTATTTTAAATATTTTTGAAAAGTTCGTAGTATTGCTGTACTGTTCAGAGAATAGCAGCCTAAGAGCTAATGATGCAAGACAAGAATTGTTTATGACAAAAAACTGTTCTCTTGAACATCTTTCACAAACCAAGGGTGACTACTAAAGCATGTTTTATACAGTACTTATCATGCTAGACACATTCATCGACAAGCAGACAAGCGTGATGTCTGTCCACCCTCCCTATACAAATCGGGATAGTGGTTGTATAATTTATCATGGAAAATAAAATGGTCGGAGTTGCCAGAGATTTCAGATTTTGTGCAGAGTTTATAAAATGTGTGTGTAGAATCTGTAAAAATAAGTGTAGCTGTAGAAAGGTTGGACAATCTTGCACATCATACTGTAACGGCAAAAACGAATGTGAGAACTGCTATGATACAATATGAAGTTTTTAATTTCTATAACTTTAAATGTAATACTCAATTTTGTAAATATCTTGTTTAACAAAGGCATTAATAAATATACATGTTTGTTATTTATCTATTCCTTTTATATAACCCACTATAAGCGCCAAACTACTTTTATAATTCTCCTATATTGATTTTAAGCATATTTCTGATCTGAACAAAAAAAGACGAATCATGCGCCAAGATAGATTATGAAACACTTTCCAACACAGACAGATTACTATAACAAAACTTCTCCGTTTAATAAGGTGAAAGATGGTGGTTAAATAATAAATTTGAAAAAAGGAAAAAAAAAATGAAAATCCAATTTCAGCAATTGCCATCTATCTCGTAAAATGTCGGAATTCTTTTGAGAATCCTTGTATATGATCAATAGATTTGTATACGTACATACGTAGTATGCAAAAATTTAATTCATTGTGAAAAAGAATATAACAGTTGAAAATTCATTTTCAGTAATTTTCGACAATAGGCGAAAATGTACTCGAATTCTTTTGTGCAACTCTGCATATGATCTATAGAATTCATACATACCAAATAATACGAAATAAATTAATTAATTTAAAAACGCATTTCTATCAATTATTGCTCATAGACAGTAATGTAACTGAATTTTTTTGCGTGTCCCAGTAAATGATCGATAAATGCTAAGCGCATTATATTCTATAGTAAGCATCTTGTAATGCACCTCAGTGATCTATATCAATTTCAATATGTTTGAGATAGTGTAACATGACTAAAATACACTGCCAACGATTTTCCACATAAATCTAATGTAATGGGATTATTTTGAGTGCGCCTGTAAACGAAACATAAATACTACACACTTTTCAATAAATGCACTCCATGGTAAAATTCAATAACATATATTAATTTAATTGCAATTTGAGTATATTTACGTGAGTTAGAGCACGGTCGGACAAACTGAATTCATAAACATTTTTCAACTACGTTGGAATGTGTTATAAAGAAAATTTGTGATCTCAAAAACATCGAAACTGGTATCAAACATACTTTTATATGACGGATAGTAAGTATGGAATTTTCAAACAATTCCTTAAAAAGACGTCATTTTCAATTACATCCGCCATCTTGAATTTTTATGAAATTCATGAAACCTCTCATTTTATATTCATTAGGTAGATTTCGTAAGAAATACTACCTATTACATTCTCACCTAAGTTGGAAATTTTGAAAAATTTTTGCAGATTTACGCCGATTATGACTCCCAGAACCCAAAAACACCCCCAGTTCAAAAGTTTATATATCTATCTATCTATCTATGTATGTCACTTTTTTCTGACCACGATAACTGAAAAAATTCTGCATAAATCTCTTCCAAACTGATACATAAAATCAAGGGTCATAAAATCTCGATCAAGTTCGTTAATGGGCAAAATCGAACCAAGGGGGGGCTTTTTGTGAAAACAGAAAAATCCTCATAATTTCTTTATTATTATACGTATCGAGTCCGTTTAAAGTTATTATTACTTCTAGGAAAAGGGCTGAAAATTTATGTAGGACAGATTTTTGATATAATTAAAAATGGCCACAAGGGGGGGAAAAAGGGGGGTTTTAGAAGAAAAAAATCATAGCTTCGTCAATTCACAAGATATCAAATCCGCGTAAATTTATTATTAATCCTCTTAGTATTATCTAAAACTTTTATATTTTCAAGTTTTTTATAGGACCAACCGTTATAGCAAAAAAAATTAAAAACAAAAAAATCTCTGCCGGCTCCGCCTGCAAACAAGTTATTTTTCGAAGTAGGCGGTTCCAACTCCCGCGTCTTTTCGAAACTGATACATAAAATCAAGGGGCATGAAATCTTGGTCAAGTTCGTTAATGGGCAAAATCGAACCAAAGGGGGGGGGGGGGGGCTTTTTGTGAAAACAGAAAAAAACCCATAATTTCTTAATTATGATACGTATCGAATCCATTTAAAGTTGTTATTACTTCTAGGAACAGGGCCAAAAACTTATGTATGACAGATTTTTGATATAATTAAAAATTGCCTTAAGGGGGGGAGGGAAAGGGGGTTTTAGAAGAAAAAAATTCATAACTTCGTCAATTCCCAAGATTTCAAATCCGCTTAAATGTATTATAAATCTTCTTAATATTATCTAAAACTTTTATATTGACAAGTTTTTTATAGGACTAACCGTTATAGCAAAAAAAAATTAAAAACAGAAAAATCCCTGCCGGCTCCGCCTGCAAACAAGTTATTTTTCAAAGTAGGCGGTTCCAACTCCCGCATCTTTTCGAAACTGATACATAAAATCAAGGGGCATAAAATCTCGGTCAAGTTCGTTAATGGGCAAAGTCGAACCAGGGGGGGGATGGGGGGGGACTTTTCATGAAAACAGAAAAAAACCCATAATTTCTTAATTATGATACGTATCGAATCCGTTCGAAGTTATTATTACTTGTAGGAGAAGGGCCGAAAATTTATGTATGACAGATTTTTGATATAATTAAAAATTGCCTTAAGGGGGGGGAGGGTAGTTTTAGAAGAACAAAATCCATAACTTCGTCAATTCCCAAGATTTCAAATCCGCTGAAATTTATTATAAATCCCCTTAATATTATCTAAATTTTTTATATTGACATGTTTTTTATAGGACCAACTCTTATAGCAAAAAAAAGAAAAATAAAATAAAATAAAAAATAAAATCCTTGCTGGTTTCGCCTGCAAACAAGTTTGATTTCGAAGTAGGCGGTTCCAACTGCAGCATCATCGCAAAAAGGTCATTTCTTCCGCAATTCCCGACAAACAGGCGCCCCACGTTCTGCGTCTTCGAAATCTACCTGTGCCTGTAGGCCGAGCCGTCAGGGATTTTTTTATAAATATAAAGTGTGAGTATACCAGTCGGGATAATTCTTATCACAATTCGTAATTGAAAGTTTTTTCTTTTCATATATTCTTTGTTCTATCCACAAAAGCAGTATAATTTTCTGTGGGTAATATTTGTCAGACAATCAGATAATCAAAATTATTTTTTTAATTGCGCTTACCAGAATGTAATAAAAATTATATTTTTAATATATTTCATGCGGTTAATAATTTTTTAATATTCAACCAGATTACTTTTTTTGGAACCATTGTCTGCGGTGCTACCCAACACTAATTCCTACCCATCACATCAAATCACTAGCCCTTGAAATTTGAAGAGTAACTTCAATCCATCGGCTTCCTTTTATTTTGTGTTATATTTCTGATAAAATTTTACAAATAGGAGAAATGAAACAGTTCATTTCTTTTTCTTTTGTCTACGCGGCTCTGTCCCACTGAACTCAACTTTTAAATAAATTTTAAACACATGAGCTTTAAAAGGAAAAAAAAAAAGGGATAAAAAACTGTTTCCCAGTAGAAAGGAATTTAGCAGGGGCAGAAGGACAGAGGATATCCCCTCCCCCCAACAGAGAAAAAATCTTAGTTCCACTTTTTAGTTGATACTTACTTCCATATGCCATCTAAAAATAGTAGACTACCCAAAACATTTGTGTTTGTAAGCTTCTTTCATTAACTTAACTGTTTTTGGAGCTGTTTTGCCCTAACGATAGTAAAATTTTATGGCACATAGATGTTTATTTATAACACCATTTTTTAAAAATATATATAATCAATGAAGTAGAACATGCATCGTAAATCGATTTTGTACTTATGTTTTTTCTACAAGATTAAGTGTGGAAAAACTCTTGAGATCAATTTTCCTTTTTTTAATGCATATTCTTCGTACTTCGAAAATTGGGCAATTCTTTGTTAAAGGGGCATAACTCAGTCTTAACACATATCCGACCGTATGTTTTTGTGAAATCTAGGTTTTAGAGCAGTAGAAAGTTTCCTCGCCCCCTCTTTTGAAACCATTTCGTAACTATTGTGTTCTAGATAATTTTCTCAAGTTTATGCGTCAGTAAATATCTTTCAGTGTACATATTTAACATAAAAAGACTAACAATCTAAAAAAATATTGACAATATGGTATGAATCGATTGTCTGTAACATGGAAGCCACGCCTCTAATCAATGATTTAAAAAAATATATAAACCGAATTCTAATTCCCGGTCGGTAATGTGCGATTTCGCGCTAAATATTATAAACAATCACATATTTATGTTATATTTTTTGTGTTATATTTTGTATTATATTATTATATGTCTTATTTATACATAAGTGAAAGAAATTGCTTCTCAATGTACGTAAATGTAGAAAAAAATACATTTATACAAAAATACAAAAATGCATTTAATACATAAAAATAGTTATTTCATAAAGCATAACTTTCTCATCAAGTTTTTAATATACTAAGAAAAATTGACAGAAAAGCGTTTGAAAATTGTGCTTTTCTCACGAAAAATTTGACCTTTCATTTCCACTTTCACGCTATAGCCACTATAACAAAGACGTACCGAAAAGAAGTTAACAGGTTTTACTTGATAAGCTATCTTCATTCCCAAGAAGTGAACGAAGTTCGTTTAAAAATATGTGAATATAATTAAATTAAATTTCTACTGTCTGTAAAGGCAGAAACAGAAATATTTTATTTTGTCGAGGGGGGGGGGGGGGTTACACCATCATCTATTGAATTTTTTAATAAAGGAGTACTTAAATATGATTACTGTTGAAGATTTACATGATAAACAAAATTCAGGTGTCTGTGATAATTAGAAGGCAAATAATCAAAATTGTTATTTTTTGGTTTGGGTTGAGTAGGTATACTTTTGGCCCAAACCATTGAAATATCCAAAATAGGAGTATTTAGAATAATCACTATTCAGGTTCTACCCATGCGTTCAAATTTTCTAGTGTCTATGACTATTTTCTAGTGTCTGTTGGAGCGTTCTCATATGGATTTTAGTTTTTTCACTAGACTATCAAAGGGAAATTCCCTAGATTCCCAAGTCACGTGACTTGGGAAAAAAAGGTATTTGGATTTGCTGGCACTGTTTTTTATATGACAATAAATATGTGAAAAGAAATAGCAGATGGCTGTAATAAAAGTAGTTTTGCTCATGTAAATATTTAAAAATTTATTGGTAAAATACGTAAAAAGAAGAAAACGGCTAGATTTATAGGGAGAAATCGAAAAAATGTGTAACTCCGCCCTAAATCGATTTACTTTCCATAATTTAGTATTTTACATATATTCCCTAAATTTCCGAACAGACTTGGATTTCCCCGGACCTCAAAACGATCGCTAGTCTGTTGACCTGTTCACGAATGTATTTTGAACAAAGAATATTTATCCGTAAAGAAGATCCACTCCTATAGTCGTAATGTAAACGCATCGAGTCAAGTCGGTACAATGAACAGTAATGCGCGATAGACAACTTTACAGGGGAGTAGCGCAAACCAACCGGCGGTTTTATTATTATTTTTTTTTTTTTTCCGTCATTTTGCTTTTCGTCATTTTTTATTCTAAATTACGAAGATAATTACTTCATTTAAGTAGAAACCCCTTTCAAAACATCGGATAACATTTACAATTTAAATTTGAATGCTTAAATAGCTAAAATATTTCTAAAAAAAACAGGTATTTTTTTAAAAATCAGCCAATAATATATATCACAAAACAATATCAATGTGTGAAAGCTTATTGTTTTCTCGAAATGAGGGAAATTATATATATATATTTTTAAACAAGGCTTTTGTAAGTCTACATTTGATTATTAGTCGATATTGTGAATATACTATATAATAATATAATATTTGTAAAATTCCACTATTATTAAAATTTTAGTCTTCTGTGTCAAATGGAATAATATTTTGCATTCCCCCCCCCCCCATTCTTAAGTTGTATTAAAGTAACTGATTATTTACAACGCAATTGAAAAAATAATTATACCACAACGATTTTTTCTTTCTTTTTTATTGCAAGTGGAATTATAATCTTTAACTAAGTTTATATTTTTAGAAGATCCATTTCAAATATTTTAACAATACTTTTTCCTGTATGCATAAGAATGATTTATGAAAAGTAAAGCATGTTTCACTTTTATATTTCTGAAATGAATAACTTCACCTTTGTTATTAACCCCATCATTCCATTTTTGCACCATATCCTTTAAATTTTGTTTTTCTAATTTTTAATTAAATGACAAAGACAGGTCTTTTTTTTTTTTTAAATTAGCCAATAATATGTATCACAAAACAATATTAATGTGTAAAAGCTTATTGTTTTTTCGAAATGAAGGAAATTATATTTTGTTTTTTAAAGCAAAGCTTTTGTAAATCTATATTTGATTATTTGTAGATATTGTGAATATACTAATTTCACACATATTTAAAAGGAAATACAACAACAAAAAATTGTATAAGTGATGTTTTGAAATGAATTCTAACATTATTAAAACCTTTCTCCGACTTTTTAAAAAGATATAATTTGTAAAATTCCACTATTATTAAAATTTTAGTCTTTTGTGTCAATTGGAATAATATTTCGCATTTTATTCCCCCCATTCTTAAGTTGTATTAAAGTAACTGATTATTTACAACTCAATTGAAAAAATAATTACACCACAGCGATTTTTAGCTCACAGGCTATCAAAGCCTGAGAGCTTATGTTCCCGCCGGTTCTGTATGTATGTATGTATGTACGTACGTACGTATGTATGTACGTAACGCGATAACTCTTGATAGAACTAACCGTTTTACTTTAAATTTTGTTTATAGGTTCTTTGTGATAAGGCGCTTCCCTGATTAGTTTTGGAGGTTCATTGGTTAAGCATAAAGGTGGGAAACGGGGGACTAACCCCCCATAATTTAGATAAATAGGTTTTTCATGCAGAATTACCCCATTTTCTTCAAATTTTGTATATAGGTTCATTTTGATAATGCGCTGATTAAATGATTTGATTAAATAATTAGATGATTAAATAATTAAATTTCAATAAAAAAAATCAATATTTGTAAAACAACTTACATTAATAGTTACATTGACTAATACATTTGTTAACTATATCAGGGGCCAATGCAGGATTTTTTTTTTATTATTTTGTCCCATTTTGTGAAAAGTAAGTTACTTTTATGCAATTTATCACAGTTTTGTAAAAAATAACATTTTGTAACGAAAGATACTCGTGGTTTGCAGCGAATGGGTTAAAGGGATTTTTGTGAAGGGTCCTAAACAGGCTCAAAAAAAGTTTGCCTGGATAGACCTATGTACATTTAATTAATTAATTAATTTTATTATGAATAACAAACAATGTACAGATATGGCAGAATAGCAAAACTGCAAAAATTTTGGATGAGTCTAATGGAATTTCTCATAAACAGTTTAGAAGGCGGTCAATTAAATGACATGTTAATTCAATACTAAAATTTCCATAAGACTATTTTCTACACTTTAAGATTCCCTACACATAAGATTTCCTACACTTTATTTATTTATTATGTAACAGTGTACATAGGGGTTTCAAACAGCAAAGAAATAAAAAATATTTCCTGTGCGGCAAACATTCAATTTCCAATAATATTTTATAATACTGCTAGTGTACTAAATTATAAATCAGAACCAAGGTTACTTTGTAATATTTTTCTTTTAAGTATTAAAATAATATTTATGATTTCATGTAGTTAAATAAATAAGTAAATAATAATAATAATAATAATAATAGATTTAACACTGTCTCATATGATTAAATAATTAGTAAAGAGAATGTAAATAAATAGAAATTTGTATGTAACTAAAAAAAGATATATGTTTCCAATTAAATGGAATTTACATTCGATAATTACATTTTAATATCAATAAAAATAATCAATACCTGTAAAACATCTTACATTAATAGTTAAATTTACTATTATATTTATTATTATTCATAATTAACAGTGTACCAAGATGGGAGAGCAGCCAAACTAAAATTAATTCAAAAAAATTTATAAGTCTAAGGCAATTTCACATACAAATTTTAGAATATGGTCAATTAAATGACACGTTAATTCAATAATCAAATTTCCATAAGAGTACAAAAACCAATACTTGTAAAACACATTACATTAATAATTAAATGTTCTGCTATAATTATTACAACACTTTAGTTATTATTTAACTGTGTACATAGGAATGAAAACAGTCCAAACAGCAAAGATATAAAAAATATTTCCTATCCTAAAGCACAACTTCCAATAAGATTTTAAAATACTGTCAGTGTAGTAAATTATAAATCAGAACCAAGGTTACTTTGTAATATTTTTCTTTTAAGCATTAAAATAATATTTATCATTTCATGTAGTTAAATAAATAAGTAAATAATAATAATAATAATAATAATAATAATAATAGATTTAACAGTGTCTCATATGATTAAATAATTAGTAAAGAGAATGTAAATAAATAGAAATTTGTATATAACTAAAAAAAGATATATGTTTCCAATTAAATGGAATTTACATTCGATAATTACATTTTAATATCAATAAAAAGAATCAATACTTGTAAAACATCTTACATTAATAGTTAAATTTACTATTACATTTATTATTATTCATAATTAAAAAAAAAAGAGCCGGAATCAGAGGAATGTTGTTTGGTTGGAATGAAGGGTGAGAAGTATGTGACAGATTGGCGCATACGCGTTATTGGCGGCGCACCCTGTAAAGTTTGTTTTTCCATCCTGAAAATGTTGTACGGACTTTACCCAAAGGTCGAAGTAAGACTTCTTTGTATGTATATTCTTTGTTTTGAACACTCTCCCTATAGCAATATATCGGCTGACTAGCTGCACCAACCGACTGACATGATTACAGCAAGTTGCTCGTACGTGTCGTGAAACCACCTTATACTTTAAAAAAATTTTACAATGTACTTTTTATGGTGTGAGTTTAATAATTAAACAAAAGTCATGGTGAAAGATTTTTGTGTGGTCAATATAAACAGAAAATGTGAATATATATATTAAACATAAGTGTTTCACATTACTAGCCCTATTTATCAATAAGCGGTGACAATCTAAATAGCAGAAATTTCTTAAAAAGAATAATTGTGTTTATTTAATTGGATTATTAATGCTAAAAGTTTAAATATACTCATATATTTTCCCTGATTGTATAAGAATATGAAAAAAATATTATATAAATTTTTATTTTGTAATATATTAATGCTTTTAGTATATAAACATTTTTCTTATTAAATAATATATATATATATATATATGTCGCAGATTATTAATGTAATTTTCATTCAGTTGAGTTACGGAATTCATTTTGAAATCAACCTACTCATTGAGATCCTACATTTGAATTAATACAGAATTTTTTTTTTCTTCCTTTGAATATATAGTAGAATGTATTATAAAAAAATGCTGCCATAAAAATATTTTCAGTTTTTTACTTTCTCTTTTTTTCTTCTTTTGTTTCAGTGACAAATATATTCTTTTTTTAAAAAGTATTTTCTCATTATTAATCTCTTTATGAAGAAGTTGCTGTCAGTAGCGTAGCATTTAAAAATTATCGGCGGAGTTCGAGTAATTCATTTTTCAAATAATTTAAACAATTAGGATTATGAAAAGAAATTAAAATATTTAATAAAGTAATTAATCGTTCAATATAATATTTTAATGCCATTAGCTAAAAATCAAAATTTTATTTCTTCTAGATAGAATATTTTAAATATTGAATTGCAGATAAAATGACAAATGAGCAAGACGTGAATAATAATTATTTGACATAATAACAAATATATATATATATATATATATATATATATAAATCACACGAAGAAAATTTTGTAGCTTTTAAGCATGCAGTCGTATTTCGTAGTCCATAATAATTATTCTTCCGAAACTGCTTAAAATTTAACACTTTAAGATATGAAAAGAGAAAATGCCTCCCCCCCCATACAATTAAAAAAAAGTAAAAATAATTTATTATAATTGTAATAAAAATAAATAACTGTAGAAGAAAAACAAAACTATCTTAGAGAGTCAGTACGTGTAAGTATATTTCCCTTTATAATTTATAATACTAGTTAAATCTTCCAAATCTCTTGAAATGATGCTTATTACCCGTAATACCAGTCCTCGAAGTGGTCACCTTTTTTGGCCTCCACTAATAATAATAAAACAAGTGGGCAAAGTGAGGGGTATCATTTAGTCACAAAGGGTTTCGTTTACTATTCCTTTCAAAACACTTTATCCTTTCTTTAATAAATCCAAATAAACTTCATTTCGAAAAAAAAAAAAAAATGGTCGTATTTTTTATAAAGTAAAAATTTACCGGTCTATTTTCCTCGTTTTTTCGAATATCTAAACCGGGCCTAGTTTTTATAATTGTACATTATACAATACTTAAGCTTAATGTTAATAGCTATTCAGTATTTGTGAAAAATTACAAAAATCCTTGCATAAAACTCTCCACTTTAGAGTTGAAAGGTGGGCTTTTGCATTGATATATGGTGGTACACGCCGTATACATTCTGGATTATTTTAAGAAGTATCGTATACCTTCTGTTTCTCCCAGTACAGCTATGACATATACTCACTAGCGTATACCTAATTACTTACTTTATTTTATTTTATTTATTTATTTTATGACTATAACATTGGTTCCAGCAATATTACATTTGAATATTGCACGCGCACACGCAGGCCCTTATTATCGCATGGGCAAATCGGGACTTTGCCCAGGGGAACCAGAGATAGAGGAGCCCCCAAATCTACATCAACCCGGGCTTCCCGGGATAGAGAATATGTGTAAAACCATTTTTTTTTTTATTGAAAACTCTAATAAATTTGTTACATTTAATATGTTTTTTAAATTTTCCCCTAACAAAACCAAAGTGCATTTTTATATGAAATGTGTGAATTATATAATCAAATATATGTATTTTTAATTTATTAAAAGCAGTAATTTCGTATTAGCTCGTGCCAGAAGTTAATAGCCGAAGAAATCGCTAAAAATTGCATTATCTACAACAGTTTTTTTACATCCTGATAATTTCAGCGATTTTAAGCGCTTATTTCGAAATTCGCTTATTATTGTTAAATTTGTGCCTTATTTACTATATTTTATTGATTGCTTAATGAATATTTATTTCTGTTATGGCATATTAGATGGAAACAAATGCTGAACTTTTTATATCGTAGTGCAAATGGATTAATATTTTGTAATCGTCTGCAAGCGATAGACATAGATTTTTAAAAATTCATGCTTGAAATTTAATTTAAATGAGTAAATTGTGATACAGTTTTCAAAAAATTGTATTTGAAAGTAGATTTCCCCCTATACGGTGTAAAAATTAAAAATGTGCGATGTTTAGAAGAAAAAAAAATGCAGTAGAAAAAATAGCAAAACCGAAATTTCATCGTCAAGTGTTGCCATTCGCAAAATGACGTCAGCGTTACGCACGGACATATTTGTCCTTTATAATATAGAAAAATCAAGAGAAAAATACTCATTATATTGAATGTTATCGATAATATGGGCTACAAATAGGGGGTGTTGCCATTTCGCAGTGCTTACCCACAATCAGCCACTGCTCCTATGTTCTCTTTTAATATCGTAATAAGTAGGTAGACATCGTTAAAAGATTTGACATAGAGTAAAGACTTTTTGCAAGAAGGCTGTAAATTCCAGATCAGAGATTCATCTTGGAAGAATTCAATTTAGTTGAAGGGAACGAAGAATGCTATTAATCTAAATCTCGTAAGATATTTTCGGACTAACAAAGAAGTCGAGCATCCGACAGGTAAAAATTAATAAAACCTCTCGAGTTCTTAGATATTTATACTTATGGATAAGGTACAGGTATGCGTCAATTAAAATATACGTTTTATTTCTTTCTCTATGCAAAAAATGATAGTTACGTCAGCTTATGAATAACAAAAAGTTCTAGCCGGATAGGAACGGGCTACATACCATTGAACCAGTTTTGTTGATTATTTATAGGAAATGTTGCTTTTCAGCTAACAGTAAATTTCCCTAAATATTAGCTTATAAATCTCAATATTAGTTGTAATTTAGTCATTAAAAAATATTAAATTGTCACATATTCCACAATTCTTTGTTATTGTCACAAATTCTTTTAACAATCTCTAACGTAGAAATTTTTTTAAAATGTCTCCACACTTGTGAGTGATTCTGCTATGAATGTCGATATTTATTTCTAGTATTGTGGTCATTAAACGAAAAAGTTACTTTCCGAGCATACAAAATTGAGCTAAAATTTGTAAACCAAATTTTTTAAAATTAATATTCATAGTTTATCTTTCAAGTCTTTTAAGATCCCTATAGGCGATTATATAATCTTCTCTTTACTAGGGGTTCAGTTTATTTTCTAACGATTTAGGGAATAATTCTCTTAATAATGTTTTAACTCAGGTTGCATCTTTATGGGATACAAATATAAAATGTTTTACTTTATAATGCCATGCTTATTGAATTTACAAAATGAAATTTGATTTAAATATCATTGGAAAAGGTTTATGTATATAAATTGAAAAGTTATTTTTCTTAAATAAAATATGCCTACCCTTGAAATAACGAACGGATAATGCATTAAGTTCTTACCATTTCTAGTTCAGTAAGAATATTTCTAAATTGATGGCAAACGAGAATGTACACATGGAGAAATAACAACTGAAATAAAAAAGGGATACCTTTTGGTTTGAATATTTTTTATTAGGGAATGAATGCTACTGCATATATATGCTTCTCATTATTACAAAATTAATATTACTTTACTTATTATTTTTTAAATTTAATTTTTATCTGAATTTTATTATAAATATACTCAATATTACATTTATAAATTATAGCAAATGTTTAAAATATAACCTTTTTCACACTCTTTTTTCTCCAAGATGATTTGTTCAACATTTGCACCAGAAGCTAAATAATTTATGTTAATTTTTTATAAAACTAGTTAACGAACTTCCAGTATATTTCCTTTAAGGTTGCCATGGAAACAAAATTTTCTTGATGTTATTAATATATATTTTTTTTCCCTCCAAATTTATATATCTACATACATATTCGTCTACAAAGTAACTTAAAAAAATAAAATGTAAGTAAAAAATATAAAAAATATTAGTTTTAGTCATATGAGAAAATCGATATATTTTTCTGAAAAACGGCTCTTTTTTTAATACATTTTTCCTTTTTTGTGTACAGAAAAGAATAAGTAATGATTTTTTTCATAATTTTTAAAAATATTTATTTCGAAAATTTTAATAACTTTTGGAAGAGATAAAGTTATTTTATATGAGTGCAATTTACTACGAAAATCATATTTTCGAAATTTTCTCTCAAAACAAGACACACACACACACACAGAGAGAGAGAGACACACACAAAGAAACAAAAATCCTAAAACCAATTTAATAAATTTTACTTATATGTATAACTAAATATAATTGCACTAATTTTCATAAATGTTTCTTTAATACAAATTTAATTATATCAGTTTAAAAACAGTGGGTGATCGGTTAACGAACTTAATCCTCTCCAAAACAATGTTCGCTAACCGAATAGTTCGGTAACTGATAATAGATGTAGTATATATTTGTGTGGTAATTCAATTAACTCATTCTTAAAAGCTAAATAACATATAAAAATTAATATAAATTCTCTCTTAGTTTATTTAAATGTAGCCTTGTTTACATATTATCGTCAAGACAATAATCATTTTTATGTCACGTATTTCTCATGTCTGTCCATTAAATAGATATTTCACTCAAAAATGGATTACGCACATAAATGTATAAAAATTTATGTGTAAATATTTTTTAAAACAAGCCATAACAAAAACTCTAAGGGCGGAGCTTCTCTACTTTGGCCGTTTGTATCAATGTTGAAAGGTTAACGTCCTTTTTAATTAAAAAATTCCGAGATCATATTAGAAATTCCGAATATTATTTTTTGCTTTATTTAATGACAGACATTTCAGGATTACATAAAGTAACTTTTTTTTTTTTCGAAATTTCCTGCATGAATTCAGAATTTCTGAATGCAACTGAAGGGCAAGCTTGAATTAAGATTTACCGTAAATACCACGCATCTTTATTTTTAATTTCTTTATATACTTATTTTTGGACAGATATTTATATGTGGTACACATGACACTGTTTCAAGGTAAACGTACAATACTTAGAACACATGAGGGATGTATATATAGAGAGGAAGAAAAAGATAAAGGTGTACAGGTACAATACATATTAATAATATAGTACATAAATATCGTTGCATTCACTAGGATGATTTTCAATAAAACAGATTCTTTTTTTTTTTAAATCTAAGAATCTTTTATTTTCAATTAATATTTGTAAACTTGTATTTGGAGAAATTTATTGATAATTAAGACGCTAAATCTGAGGGAAACAAATCAGCGAAATTGGTCTAAATCCCATGCTTAGCAGGCCATGCCCATTCTTTATAACCCCAACATATTGTCTCTCCCCCCCCCCCCCCTCATAATCAGTGAAATAGGACATGCATCATGCATCTTAACACTTTCTAATTGGAAAACGACAATTCTCGTTTTTTTTTCTTTTTTTTTTTTTTTTTTTTTAAAACTTTGTTATCGGGAAAAGAGAATTCTCGGTTTTAGTCAAAATACATCATAGACTTTGTGCATGGTTTCTCCCTTACAGAATATTCTTTTAAATCATGTTGTGCATACTTTTTTAGATTGTGAGGAATTTTATAATAAATCTGTATAATGAATTTTATTTACTAATACATAAACTCGAGAAAACAATCTATGAAGCTAATTACGACAGCGACTTCAAAAGAGATCTAATATCATTAAAATACACCGTTTTATATGAAATATTAAGGAAAAACGGCCCGATGCGAATGTGTTGAATCGATTTGTATTTATATTCCTTCTGCAAGATTAAAAGCAGAAAAACTTTGAGAGATCTTCATTTTCTGTTTTCTTTCTTTCTTTCTTTCTTTCTTTCTTTTTTTTTTTTTTATGCGAAATGGAAAATGTGGACTCCTTTTTCAAAAAAGACTTGGCATAACTCAGTCTTAATGCATTTGAGAAATCTGTGTTGTAGGACAGTAGAAAGTCTCGATTCTTTTGAAAGCGTTTCGTAAATTGAAGATAAGTTTCTCAAGGTTATGGATTAGCAAATATCATTCAATGTACGGATTTAACAAAAAATTATTAAAATCTACAAAATATTGACAATATGATATAAATCCATTTTCTGTAACGCAGAAGCCGCGGCCTTAGTCAATGATGTTTTTTTAATAAAAACGAGAAATCTTTTCTCGTTCGGTAATGCGTTAAAAATGTGAAATTTTACGGCAAATATTATAAACAATCACTAAAGTGAACCGACGACCAATGAAAAAATTTTCAAATCTTACATGTCTTATTTGTGTTAGATATTTCATGTTAGATTATTATATAACTTACGTATAAATTGAAGAAATTGCTTCTCAATTTATATATTAATTGATGTAAACATAAAAAAACTGTTTGTGAATTTATTACATTAAAAATTATTTCATAAAACAAAAACAATCTCATGACGTTTTTAAAATGTTAATAAGATTGGCACAAGGTCGGTGGAAAATTCTGCTTTTCTCGCCAAATACAACCTTGCTGTTTTCTCTTTTACGCCAAGGCCTCTATAACAAAGACCTACCAAAAATAATTTAACTGCTTTTACTTGATAAGCTATCTTCATTCCCAAAGAATGAACAAAGTTCTTTCAAGAATGTCTGGATGGAAATTAGATTAAAGTTCTAACTTCAATTGAAGGCTCAAACAAAAATGTTATTCTTCTCGGGTTGGGAGAGCAGGGAGGCTTTAGATAATCTTTTCTTGAATCTTTCAATAAAGGAGTACTTAAGTATTATTACTTTTGAGGATTTATCTGCCTACAAAATTCGTGTGTGTATGACAACTTGAAGGAAAATAATAAAAATACATATTATTTTATTGTCAGGGGGTGGGGTGTGGACGGCGCTACCATTTGAACCCAACTCATTGAAATATCCAAAATCGGAGTAGTTAAGCAACATCACTATTCAGGTTCTACCTGTGTTCAAAGTGTCTAGTTGCTATGACTTTTTCAAGGCTAAATCAAAAATGTTATTTTATTTGTCAGGGTTGGACTTTACACATCTTCTCATGAATTTTTTACTTAAGCATGATTATTATTCCGAATGTATCTGCCTAAAAAGTTCATCTATCAAAATTTGGAGGCTTATAAATAAAATTGGCTGATTTTATTCTCTCTCTTTGGGTGTGTGTGTGTAGGAGGTGTCGGGGTGTCAGGGATCCCGATGATACATTTTCAGGATGGTTTTCTGTATGCCGATAGAATAAGTAAGTAATCGAAATGATATTATTTTTTAAAATACGAAATAATTTCAGTAAATTCTTTTAGTTACGTTAACATTCCTTATTGACAAGCAATGGTTAACCAAATCTAGCTTCGATTGCATGTAGCGAACGGAGTCCGTGTAGATATATCTCTAAGGGGCAGTGCTCTGTTCACACCATTGGAGCTGCCATAACAAAAATGTTTTGATAGCCTTATATTTTCTGTATTGTAGGTGATCGCGATTGTATACTTATGATTAATATTACTTTTATAATAATTAATCGGCTGCCGAATTATGACAGCCGATAGACAGGAACAAAAGGAAGAAAACTTGGATCCCGTAATTGGCAGACTTCTAAAGACTTTGACCGAGGCACCTGTGGTCTATACCACGCATCCCCGGGGTTCATGATAAGTGGAGAAAACTGGCTGGTTAGAGTACTGAAATATTGTTGGTACTAAAAAATAAACAACTTAAAAAAGGGAAGGGGGGTAGAAAAACAACACTAAAAAAGGGAACATGAGCTAATAGAAAAGATAATAAAAGGAAGTTTAAGTATAGCATTATAACAGATAGTAATTTTTACATGATTAATTAAAGAAATTAATACTTTTTTTTTTTTTTTTTTTTTTTTTTTTTTTTTAAACCAAGATGCTAGTAAGGATTAGTGAGGAAAGGAATAGGGTTCTGAGTGAATGGTGTTGATGTGCTTGGCACTGTGCCGTTAATGAGAAGGCTGTTTTCGTTTGTCATCTTCTGCTAGGGCAGCGGAGACCTGCTCCGGTAAAACTGGCCTTGAAAAAGGCCTACCGAGGGCGAGGGCTCACGCTGCAAGGGACTGCTTTCACAACTGATAACCAGCGACTTCTAAAGACTTTGACCGAGGCACCTGTGGTCTATACCACGCATCCCCGGGGTTCATGATAAGTGGAGAAAACTGGCTGGTTAGAGTACTGAAATATTGTTGGTACAAAAATAAACAACTTAAAAAAAGGGAAGGGGGGTAGAACAACAACACTAAAAAAGGGAACATGAGCTAATAGAAAAGATAATAAAAGGAAGTTTAAGTATAGCATTACAACAGATAGTAATTTTTTACATGATTAATTAAAGAAATTAATACTTTATGTTTTTTTTTTTTTTTTTTTTTTTTTTTTTTTTTTAAACAAAGATGCTAGAAGGATTAGTGAGGAAAGGAATAGGGTTCTGAGTGAATGGTGTTGATGTGCTTGGCACTGTGCCGTTTATGAGAAGGCTGTTTTCGTTTGTTATCTTCTGCTAGGGCAGCGGAGACCTGCTCCGGTAAAACTGGCCTTGAAAAAGGCCTACCGAGGGCGAGGGCTCACGCTGCAAGGGACTGCTTTCACAACTGATATCCAGCCCGAAAAACAGTCCCTTATATGGTCTCGTGATGAGGTAGGCGGGGTTTCCTTGCTGCGTCACTCCATCGGAGCAGAGTTTTCGCTTGACTGATCCCGTTCGGATTCAAGTGCGAACTTCACTCTCGGCCAATCAGAGAACTGGGTTCCAGAGAATCCGTCGCCAGTAGAAGTACCAGCAACGGCAAGTGTGAGCCCACTCAGAACAGTTAGAAAAAGGCAGAGAATTGATAGAACAAAACACAATTTTAAAAAGAATAAAGATTAAATAAGAGTGGTTAGTATTAGACCCACTTTGGGCCTTTTACGATTTGCATTGTCAAGTATGTCGTAATTTGGAAGAGAAGTTAAGGTAATATTATCAGAGATATCAATTGAAAGATGGAAATTTGAGTTAAGTTTTTGAATAAATTCACCAAGTCTTATTAAATTAAGCTCTTTGAAAAAATGAAAGTTACGAACATAATAGGGTACATCATAGATAAGTCTAATAACTGCATTTTCAGATTGAATGAGTAATTTGATATTAGTTTTACTGGAGAGACTCCATACTTGACAAGCATAAGTTAAAATAGGTCTTAAACAGGATTTATACAGGAGCATTTTGTTTTTAGTAGACAATTCGCTATTACGGGCCAAAAGGGGGAATAATTTATTTTTAGCAGCTCTAAATTTAGTACGCGAAGCAAGAATGTGCTCTTTAAAAGTTAAATGCTGATCAAGGATGACACCAAGGTATTTGCAACTTGGAGACCAAGGCAGGGCAGAGTTATTAAATTTAATTTTATATTTATCAAGATTATTTTTCCTCAAATTACAGAAAAGCATGGCCTGGGTCTTGTCCGTGTTGACTGCAATACGCCAGTTTTTGAACCATACTGACAGTAATTTGAGGTGATGACTGATTGCTATAATAGCATACCTTCTGTTATTTTTGACGCAGAAAACACAAGTGTCGTCTGCGAACTTAGCCAAATGGGTATGGGGGTAGGTTGGCATGTCATTAATAAAAATGTTAAATAATTTTGGGGAGATTCGAGAACCTTGAGGGAGGCCAAAAACAGCAAAAAAATTTCTAGAAAGTTTGTTTTTAATTTTGACATGAAAATTTCTATCCAGAAGGTAGCGGTAAATTAATTTAATAAGGTAGGGAGGGAAGTCATAATTAATCATTTTAAAAATTAAGCCGAAAATCCAGACTTTATCAAACGCCTTTTCAATATCAAGGAATACCGCCGCAGTGAAACTATTAGAGATTTTGCCTGTGGTGATGTGTTCCACAAGGCGGTACACTTGATGGGGGGCAGAAAGCCCCTCTCTAAAACCATACTGTACTGGCGAAATGATATTATTATTGTTACAATGGTCATCTAAATACTGAGCAATAAACGCTTCAGTAAGTTTACTTAAAGAATTTAGAAGGGAGATGGGACGGTAACTAGTTGGGAGTTCGGGGGGCTTCCGGTCTTTGTAGATCGGGGCAGTTAGAGCAGTTTTCCAGTACAGTGGGAAGTAGCTAAACTTAAAAATGTTATTAATTAAATGGGTGATTTTTGGAATATACGCGTGAGGAAGGTTCTTAAGCATCTCATTAGTAATACCGCTGATGCCAGGGGACTTTTTATTTTTAAGTTTACTAATTTCTTTAATGACATCAGCGTTAGAGATCGAAAAAGGGGGTGGGGGGTGGTCGACGCTTAAGAAGTGCCTAACAGTAGTATTGACTTCTCTCTCAGTTTCGTAATTAACAATAGGATTTCCCTGAAACTGTATCTCTAGGCTTTCGGCAATAGCATTTGCTTTTTCTTCATCCGTTTCCGCGTAGATTTGTGAATTTGGAAAAAGGATGCGGGGGAAGTTCGAAGCAGAGCGTCTGAATCTCTTGGCAGCTTTCCAAATGGATGCATCTGCTGCTGAGAGTGACTGTAAATACAGGCTCCAGCAGTCTTGATTTCTTTTGTAAAGATAATTCTTAAGATCACTTTGTGCTCTGTTCATAATTCTTTTGTCAAAAATACTACGCGTACGTTGATAAATTTTCCTCGCCCTGTTTTTATTAATTGTGAGTCTGCGGACATGTGGGTCTAACTTATAAAATTCGTGATCAATAGTTTTAGTAGTGGCGTTATCAGCAGCATTTTTAATTTCTACAGTGATATTTTCAGCAAAGTTTTCAATATCATTTGTAGAGTTGATATCTGGGAGGGGGGTGGGGGGAATATCGTTAATGAAATTTTGGAACTGAGCCCAATTGATCCTGTTAATAATTTTTGGAGGTGGGGGTGGGATACGAATTTGGATGTTAATTTTAATCGGGTTGTGATCAGAGCTCAATTCCGGGAGGGATGTAATTTCTTTGGCATAATTAAAGCCATTAAATAGGCCGAAATCAATTGTAGTGCTGCTGAAACTAGTGATGCGGGTGGGGTCATCCGGAAAAATAATGTCCGCAGTAGAATTTTGAAGAAAATTATAAATGCTATTACCATACTCGTTGTTAGAGGTACAATTCCAGAAATTATGATGGGCATTGAAGTCACCTATTAAAAAGGTGTTGACATCGTAATTAAGAAGATTTTTTATATCTCTTAAGATGCCACTCGCGCTCTCTTGATTGGGGATGTAAACTGAGAAGAAAGTCAATGGGGGGGATCCTTGGATTTTCAAAGTGATACCAGTGGCGTCGATAAAGCCCAGAGGAGGGAGGGGGACTGGGTAAGCCGTGAGGGAATTTTTGATGCAAATTGCGGTGCCACGAATGGCACGCGCACTGTTAGTATTATTAAAGTCATTTCTGTAGATATTATAATTTGGAATACAAAATTTGATGCCAGGTCTCAAGTGCGTTTCCTGAATAAGAAGAATATCAGGGGCGTGCTCCTGCATGAATTCCCGTAGCTCATAAATTTTTCCCTTAATACCATTGCAATTCCAGGAAATACTACTTAAACAGCCTTTGTAATCCATTATGGTTTCGCGGTTGGTTGTTGTTCAAAGATTTCATTAAGTATGGCGGTTTTTTCTATAATATCCGTGGTTGATTTAATTTTAATAAGCATAAGTTTGTATTTTTCTATGAGATCTTTGAGGTTGCTAGCGTTGAATTCTTGTGCAATTTCGTTTAAAACTTTAGAAAGGGCGTTAATGTTAGACAGATCAGATTGGGGGGAAGGAGCGGTGACAAGGGTTGAAGACTTTTGAACAGGGGGGTGGGTGGGGTTAAGAGCATTTGAATAGGATTTAGAATCAGTAACTGGGGATGAATTAAATTGTCTACTCGGATTGGGGAATTTGATACAACCTCTAAAGTTGGCAGTGTGATCACCACCACAATTACAGCACTGAACTTTATTTGTCTGACCTTTCACTAAGTTACAATTTTGTGTGTCATGATTACCAGTACATTTAACACATCTGGGGGCCATTTTACAATTGGAGGATGAATGATGAAAGTATTGACACTTGTAACACTGGAGGGTTCTGTTAGGTCTATTGTAGTTTTCTATACGAATAATAAAGTGACAGAGGGTTTCTAGTTTGAAAATTTCCCTGCTAGCAGGGGTGTCTTCGAGTTGGATTTGGAATAGGGGCATACGGGTTTGGGTTTTAAATTTTATCATTTGGGTAACTTTGATTATAGGGTAATTTAATGCTGTAAGTTCGTCGGTGATCATCAGTTCAGTGACGCCATCCATAGGAAGTCCTCGAACAACAACCTTTAGGGGAAGGGTGGATTTTTCTTTTTGGTAATAGTGTTGGACATTAAGACTGTCCAACTTTGCGATAATTTTAGAATAGTCTATTGGGGTCTCTGGATATATTTTGGTGAAAGCACCCGATGGTGCAAGCCTGAAATTGCATTGGTCTTTCTTTAAATTATTTAACACATTAGGCATATCAGTAGGGGTTTTCATGGTAATGTGCCTTACTTTAGGAGTGGGCACTTTTTTACTATCAGTAACTTTAGGTTGGGGTATGGAATCATCATTTAAAATTTGGGGTTTCAGAACTGAAAATTTATTATTTACGTTAATAACATGAGCCAATTTGTTACGAGGTAAGTTAAAGTTATCTTCATCACTCAGTTTACGTTTAGCAGATAGGGCAGTACCAACATTATAATCAGAGACTCTCACCTGACTTGAAATACTGGCTCCATCATCTGGGCTCTCCATCTCCATGACATCGGCGCCATTTAACCAGTGAAGCTCGGTTTGGACTCCTTCCCGTCTGGCTAGAATACTCTGCAGTTTAGCTGTCAGGGTGTTGTTTTGCTCCGGGATACGGTTGGTTTCCACGGCTCTTTTCGCTTTCATCAGATCTTTTTCCATTATGTAAAGTCCAGTTTCATAGTATTCCTTGAGAGTATCATATTCGTCTTCGGTTAATGCTCCTCTCTGGTAACCTCCATCTCTAAACTTCACACGGGTGACCTTTCCTACTTCAAAGCGGGACTCCGCAAGCCCCTCAATGGGGTGCAACGGCAGACTACGACTCATCAAGGCACGTTTGTTCTCGATGAAGTTCAAAACCCCTTCTATTAATCGAATGAATCCTCTCTGATAACCAGCCCGAAAAACCGTCCCTTATATGGTCTCGTGATGAGGTAGGCGGGGTTTCCTTGCTGCGTCACTCCTTCGGAGCAGAGTTTTCGCTTGACTGATCCCGTTCGGATTCAAGTGCGAACTTCACTCCCGGCCAATCAGAGAACTGGGTTCCGGAGAATCCGTCGCCAGTAGAAGTACCAGCAACGGCAAGTGTGAGCCCACTCAGAACAGTTAGAAAAAGGCAGAGAATTGATAGAACAAAACACAATTTTAAAAAGAATAAAGATTAAATAAGAGTGGTTAGTATTAGACCCACTTTGGGCCTTTTACGATTTGCATTGTCAAGTATGTCGTAATTTGGAAGAGAAGTTAAGGTAATATTATCAGAGATATCAATTGAAAGATGGAAATTTGAGTTAAGTTTTTGAATAAATTCACCAAGTCTTATTATATTAAGCTCTTTGAAAAAATGAAAGTTACGAACATAATAGGGTACATCATAGATAAGTCTAATAACTGCATTTTCAGATTGAATGAGTAATTTGATATTAGTTTTACTGGAGAGACTCCATACTTGACAAGCATAAGTTAAAATAGGTCTTAAACAGGAATTATACAGGAGCATTTTGTTTTTAGTAGACAATTCGCTATTACGGGCCAAAAGGGGGAATAATTTATTTTTAGCAGCTCTAAATTTAGTACGCGAAGCAAGAATGTGCTCTTTAAAAGTTAAATGCTGATCAAGGATGACACCAAGGTATTTGCAACTTGGAGACCAAGGCAGGGCAGAGTTATTAAATTTAATTTTATATTTATCAAGATTATTTTTCCTCAAATTACAGAAAAGCATGGCCTGGGTCTTGTCCGTGTTGACTGCAATACGCCAGTTTTTGAACCATACTGACAGTAATTTGAGGTGATGACTGATTGCTATAATAGCATACCTTCTGTTATTTTTGACGCAGAAAACACAAGTGTCGTCTGCGAACTTAGCCAAATGGGTATGGGGGTAGGTTGGCATGTCATTAATAAAAATGTTAAATAATTTTGGGGAGATTCGAGAACCTTGAGGGAGGCCAAAAACAGCAAAAAAATTTCTAGAAAGTTTGTTTTTAATTTTGACATGAAAATTTCTATCCAGAAGGTAGCGGTAAATTAATTTAATAAGGTAGGGAGGGAAGTCATAATTAATCATTTTAAAAATTAAGCCGAAAATCCAGACTTTATCAAACGCCTTTTCAATATCAAGGAATACCGCCGCAGTGAAACTATTAGAGATTTTGCCTGTGGTGATGTGTTCCACTAGGCGGTACACTTGATGGGGGGCAGAAAGCCCCTCTCTAAAACCATACTGTACTGGCGAAATGATATTATTATTGTTACAATGGTCATCTAAATACTGAGCAATAAACGCTTCAGTAAGTTTACTTAAAGAATTTAGAAGGGAGATGGGACGGTAACTAGTTGGGAGTTCGGGGGGCTTTCGGTCTTTGTAGATCGGGGCAGTTAGAGCAGTTTTCCAGTACAGTGGGAAGTAGCTAAACTTAAAAATGTTATTAATTAAATGGGTGATTTTTGGAATATACGCGTGAGGAAGGTTCTTAAGCATCTCATTAGTAATACCGCTGATGCCAGGGGACTTTTTATTTTTAAGTTTACTAATTTCTTTAATGACATCAGCGTTAGAGATCGAAAAAGGGGGTGGGGGGTGGTCGATGCTTAAGAAGTGCCTAACAGTAGTATTGACTTCTCTCTCGGTTTCGTAATTAACAATAGGATTTCCCTGAAACTGTATCTCTAGGCTTTCGGCAATAGCATTTGCTTTTTCTTCATCCGTTTCCGCGTAGGTTTGTGAATTTGGAAAAAGGATGCGGGGGAAGTTCGAAGCAGAGCGTCTGAATCTCTTGGCAGCTTTCCAAATGGATGCATCTGCTGCTGAGAGTGACTGTAAATACAGGCTCCAGCAGTCTTGATTTCTTTTGTAAAGATAATTCTTGAGATCACTTTGTGCTCTGTTCATAATTCTTTTGTCAAAAATACTACGCGTACGTTGATAAATTTTCCTCGCCCTGTTTTTATTAATTGTGAGTCTGCGGACATGTGGGTCTAACTTATAAAATTCGTGATCTATAGTTTTAGTAGTGGCGTTATCAGCAGCATTTTTAATTTCTACAGTGATATTTTCAGCAAAGTTTTCAATATCATTTGTAGAGTTGATATCTGGGAGGGGGGTGGGGGGAATATCGTTAATGAAATTTTGGAACTGAGCCCAATTGATCCTGTTAATAATTTTTGGAGGTGGGGGTGGGATACGAATTTGGATGTTAATTTTAATCGGGTTGTGATCAGAGCTCAATTCCGGGAGGGATGTAATTTCTTTGGCATAATTAAAGCCATTAAATAGGCCGAAATCAATTGTAGTGCTGCTGAAACTAGTGATGCGGGTGGGGTCATCCGGAAAAATAATGTCCGCAGTAGAATTTTGAAGAAAATTATAAATGCTATTACCATACTCGTTGTTAGAGGTACAATTCCAGAAATTATGATGGGCATTGAAGTCACCTATTAAAAAGGTGTTGACATCGTAATTAAGAAGATTTTTTATATCTCTTAAGATGCCACTCGCGCTCTCTTGATTGGGGATGTAAACTGAGAAGAAAGTCAATGGGGGGGATCCTTGAATTTTCAAAGTGATACCAGTGGCGTCGATAAAGCCCAGAGGAGGGAGGGGGACTGGGTAAGCCGTGAGGGAATTTTTGATGCAAATTGCGGTGCCACGAATGGCACGCGCACTGTTAGTATTATTAAAGTCATTTCTGTAGATATTATAATTTGGAATACAAAATTTGATGCCAGGTCTCAAGTGCGTTTCCTGAATAAGAAGAATATCAGGGGCGTGCTCCTGCATGAATTCCCGTAGCTCATAAATTTTTCCCTTAATACCATTGCAATTCCAGGAAATACTACTTAAACAGCCTTTGTAATCCATTATGGTTTCGCGGTTGGTTGTTGTTCAAGGATTTCAATAAGTATGGCGGTTTTTTCCATCATATTCGTGGTTGATTTAATTTTAGTAAGCATAAGTTTGTATTTTTCTATGAGATCTTTGAGGTTGCTAACGTTGAATTCTTGGGCAATTTCGTTTAAAACTTTAGAAAGGGCGTTAATGTTAGACAGATCAGATTGGGGGGAAGGAGCGGTGACAAGGGTTGAAGACTTTTGAACAGGGGGGTGGGTGGGGTTAAGAGCATTTGAATAGGATTTAGAATCGGTAACTGGGGATGAATTAAATTGTCTACTCGGTTTGGGGAATTTAATACAACCTCTAAAGTTGGCAGTGTGATCACCACCACAATTACAGCACTGAACTTTATTTGTCTGACCTTTCACTAAGTTACAATTTTGTGTGTCATGATTACCAGTGCATTTAACACATCTGGGGGCCATATTACAATTGGAGGATGAATGATGAAAGTATTGACACTTGTAACACTGTAGGGTTCTGTTAGGTCTATTGTAGTTTTCTATTCGAATAATAAAGTGACAGAGGGTTTCTAGTTTGAAAATTTCCCTGCTAGCAGGGGTGTCTTCGAGTTGGATTTGGAAAAGGGGCATACGGGTTTGGGTTTTAAATTTTATCATTTGGGTAACTTTGAATATAGGGTAATTTAATGCTGTGAGTTCGTCGGTGATCATCAGTTCAGTGACGCCATCCATAGGAAGTCCTCGAACAACAACCTTTAGGGGAAGGGTGGATTTTTCTTTTTGGTAATAGTGTTGGACTTTAAGACTGTCCAACTTTGCGATAATTTTAGAATAGTCTATTGGGGTCTCTGGATATATTTTGGTGAAAGCACCCGATGGTGCAAGCCTGAAATTGCATTGGTCTTTCTTTAAATTATTTAACACTTTAGGCATATCAGTAGGAGTTTTCATGGTAATGTGCCTCACTTTAGGAGTGGGCACTTTTCTACTATCAGTAACTTTAGGTTGGGGTATGGAATCATCATTTAAAATTTGGGGTTTCAGAACTGCAAATCTATTATCAGAGTTAATAACATGAGACATTTTGTTACGAGGCATGACAAAGTTATCTTCCTCACCCAGTTTACGTTTAGCAGATGTGACAGTACCAACAATAGGATCAGAGACTCTCACCTGACTTGAAATACTGGCTCCATCATCTGGGCTCTCCATCTCCATGTCATCGGCGCCATTTAACCAGAGAAGCTCGGTCTCGACTCCTTCCTGTCTGGCTAGAATACTCTCCAGTTTAGCTGTCAGGGTGTTGTTTTGCTCCGGGATACGGTTGGTTTCCACGGCTCTTTTCGCTTTCATCAGATCTTTTTCTATTATGTAAAGTCCAGTTTCATAGTATTCCTTGAGAGTATCACATTCATCTTCGGTTAATGCTCCTCTCTGGTAACCTCTATCTCTAAACTTCACACGGATGACCTTTCCTACTTCAAAGCGGGAATCAGCAAGCCCCTCAATGGGGTGCAACGGCAGACTACGACTCATCAAGGCACGTGTGTTCTCGATGAACGACTTCTATCTATCGAATCGTCGAATCGTCTATCTATCTATCGTGAATCAATCTCGTCTATCAATGTTCAATTGGCAGACTAACCACTGTGTTTATAAATATAATTGTATTGTATAGATTTTATGGTGTGAGATTTAAATTTATAAATTTATAATTTGGGTTTCATGTTATGGATACCTTAGTCAAATCTTTAAACTTACAGATTTTTGGAATATTAACAGTAAATATGAATGCATGCATTCAATATAAATTTTTCACATTAAGAGACCTATTTAATAAAAAGCGATGATTATCCAAATAGCTCAATAACATATTTCATTTAAAAAGATATATTTAATAAAAAAAAGTTTTATTTTCTTGTGGATATACAGCAAAATGTGTTATAAATGTGCTATTAGCCTGCTTGTTTCTTTCTTTTAAATAATTTTCGCATTATTAATCTCTTTACCCAAAAGTTGTTACTTCTAATGGCATAGCAATTAAAAAATAAAATGCGATGCTCGAGTAACCATTTTTAAAAAAACATAAACAATTACGATTATGAAAAGGAAATAAAATATTAAATAGAATAATTAATCGTTTAAACTAATTTTTAATGTGATTAGCACAAAATCAAAATTTAATTTTTCTAGATGAGGATTAAATGGAACAAAACCTAGAGAGACACAAATTTTTGGAACAGTTTATTCTCATTTTTGAGAAAGGAGAATATAAACATCAAGAACCGTGGAACATCATGGCCCATATTACAAAACGTTTTCGAGTCCGGTTTTCCATCTCGAAAGTTTAGTTCGAAAAATATGCTTCTCCTTTGTCGTCTATGCTCATGCTGCAGTTACAGAGAACCAGGTCTAGACGTTTTGTACCGATGTCAAAAGTGAAATGTTCTTTCGAAACAAGTAGAATTAAACTTTGAGTGTTTGGAAAAACACTTTTGCACATTATATTAGCTACCTTAACTTCTTCTTCTTCTTCTTTTTTTTTTTTTTTTTTTTTTTTTTTTTAAAGAAGGAAATGGCTTGCCTGAGTTGAAGTCGTTGATTAACGCGACTTCTTGCAGAATTGAATGGTAAATATCGCAAACGTTGGGGGTTTCGAAAGAATAGTTGCACAAGTCAAATTAAACGTTGAGGGTTTGGAAAAACACTGTTGCACATTACATCAGCAACTTAAGCTTTTTTTTTTTTTTATGGCCTGCTTGAGTTGAAGTTGTAAATTAACGCGACTTCTTGCAAAACTGAAAGTTAAATAATCGCAAACTTTGTTGATTTGGAAAGAACAGTTGCACATTACATCAGCTACTTAAGGGGTTATTTTACTCTCAAGCAGCTAGCTACTTTACGCACAAGGAGCTACTTTACTCACTGAAAACACCCGCTGATGTTAATGCTATGGGAGAAAAATTAAAAAATATATTGTTTCCATTCAAAATTTTAAATTATTATTATTATTATTATTATTATTATTATTAGTATTATTATTATTATTTTGAATTGGATAGTTGAGATCGATCTCTACAAAGTTCGTGTTTTACTTTTTCGATTTTCTTTACAGTTTTTTTTTTATGACTGTACTTTTACTTTCAGACCGGTTCTGAAAATGAAATTTGTAGCGGATATTTTCACTTTTAGAACTGGTTGGAACCGGTTCTGAAAGTGAAAGTATACTCATATATAAAAAACTGTAACCAAAATCGAAAAAGTACAAAAGACATCATTAGATATCGACATCAGATATCCTATTAAAAAAAAATCATTTAAAAGTATTAAAATGCAAGCGAGTAATTTGTTTCTCCAATTGTTTTAACATTAGCTTCCGAGTTTCTTCGTGTATATACTGTAGGCTCTTAAGCTTTAAAAGTGTTTTAGAAACAAGTCAGTTACCTCAAAAGAAAAGGCGGATTAATGTGACTCCTTGAAGAACATCCTGGCATTTATCGCATTTCACAGTGTTATCTATCATTTCCTTCATTTCAGAAATGCTTGCTTTGTTTCAATAAATAAAAAATCCGCAAATTTGGTGTTTTAAAGGTTTTATAGTATTTATAATATACGAATTATGCATGGAAGTAATCATTTTCTTTTAACTAGCCCTAGACTAGAGGTTCTTAATACTTTGTTGCCCGATCACGAGCATAATCGTGTTTATATAACCAAATGTCATTGGCTAAAGGTGTGTATATTCTGAATTCTTTGTCATATGTGTTTAATGTTTCTTCCATAAAATATTTTTTATCTGAAAAGTTAAGAATTTATTACAAATATATCGATATACTTTGCCAGACAGGAAGACATTTTATATTAAATTCATATATTGTGAGAAATTTAATGATTCAATAACCTGAAAATCTATTTAAAGCAATCAATATACTAAAAACTAAAAAAATATATATATATATATATAAAAGGTGGGGCTTGTATTGTTTAAATATTTACATTTCATATTAAATAGCCATAACAGTACTTAAATTAGGTTTACCCATAGAGAAATTTCAGGAAATTCGTGCATTTACATTAAAAAAATTATCACATTATATCCTTTTTTTATATAATGAGATTTAGTTAAAATTGTACATTTTTATCTTTTATCATGCACGCTATAAATGAGAGTAGCATTAATTGCATTTGTTAGCAAAAAAAATAAATGTCACACAGTATTTGAATGCATTGTAGATCATGCATATCTAAAATATGGCATATGTTTAACTGCATTATAATGTGTTAAAAATATGACAATTTTAATAACATCCACTAAATCCTACAAAGATATTTAATCCAATCCTGCATACTGCTAGTACAGAATGAAACTGATATTTGCATTTCATACTCTTAACACAAGCAAAAGCTATTTAAAACTATGTTCATTCAATTACTTCAAAAATTACTTTCAAGATGTTTAAATTCAAACAATGCTCATTGCTGAAAGAGTTCCATAAATCCGAAAAGGAGAAGGAGGGCGGTCTTGACATTAGATTCGAAAATTTGTCCATGTAACTAATTAGTTTAAGAACCCTAATCACTCTACTTTCAAGTGCCCAAGTTTTGCTTACAAGGAAACTGAACTTAAAAAGTTTGCTTTAAAAAAATTAACACTTTCCGATATTGCTAAAACAATTTAAAACACTTAAAAATTATGATTTATAAATAAAAGAGGGAAATACGATAATTAAGCATGGTTAGAGTGAGAGTGAGGGTGAGCAAACGAGCTCGGGCAACTACACAGGTCGGGCCTGACCTACTGGCCCGGAACTATCGCACTACGTGCGGCAGTATTCTGCCCTCATCGGAAAGGGTGACTTTCTCGTAATGCACCGACGAAGTGATAATTTCGCATTCTGCCCCTATCGTTGCGGAATTCGTTTCGGTATTTGGGGGTTGTTTTGTGGGAATTTCTCCGATTGCTTTAGGCAGCCGGAAAGCCTTCGCTTTGTTGTTTTAAGATGGCGCGTGTATAAGCAGCGCTTTTGTATATGAGAATACAGTTCCAAAAGACAGTGTTTTAGAATAGGTACATTTTCTAATGAATACAGTTTACACGAAATTTTTAAACATAAATTATTTTTCAGTTAAAATTTATTTTAATACTATTTTGAATTGTAAATAATACAGTATTATACACACGTTAGGAAAATAAAAATAAAAGCCCTAATCCAATAGTACTATTTAAATTATAATTAGTAAAAAATTCACTAGATTGGAAAAAAGTTTTTTTGCTCACGAAATTATTTTTGCATGTTACGAGAAAACAGTTTTACACTACCGATGGAAATTATATACTAATGAAATTTACCTGATTTGTCTTGCACTGTCTTGCATATGTATGAAATATAGTGTCTGAGTCATAATACATATAAAGATTGAAACATATTCTCTATTGGAAACTAATAAAGGAAAGCATTACTTCTTATTTCGTTGACAGTTTCCAAAATGTAATTAACACATTTCGTTAAAAAAATAATTCGTTTAAAAAAAAAAAAAAAAAAAAAAAAAAAGAAATCAATTTAATGAAAGATTTTGCCAACATTAAAAATTTTTTTAGTTTAAATCATATTTCACAAACAACATTAAAAATGTATATAGATTAATTATTCACTAACAGCATTAAAATTTTCCAACATCTCATAACATAGTTAGCATAATCAGGGGTCTGTCCAGACTTTACTCCCTGGGTCCTGCCTTTGTAAATTATAAACAGCTTTTTACATTAGTGAAAAATCTAGTCATAATTTTGTGAATTTGAAAGGATCGTCCTATTCAGGTTCTTGTTTAAACATTTTTAAGAAGATATGTGTATGTAAAATATGAATACTTTCTATATGTAAAAGTGACAGCCAGATTTTACCTTTAAATTATTAATTTTATGAAAAATTCAGTTTTTAGAGGAAAAGTTTTGTGAAAGATTTTTTTAAACACAAAGAATTTTGTCAAGAGTCCGTTTTAAATGTAAAAAGTTTTGTGAAGGGTCCTGTTTTGAGATGAAAGAATTTTGTGAAGGGTTTAATTTAAAATTTAAAAAAATCCCTGACGGCTCGGCCTACAGGCACAGGTAGATTTCGAAGACGCAGACCTTGGGGCACCTGTTTGTTGGAAATTGCGGAAGAAATAACCTTTTTGCCATGATGCCACACTTGGGACCGCCCACTTCGAAATCTAACTTGTTTGCAGGCGGAGCCGGCAGGGATTTTTTTGTTTTTATTTATTTATTTATTTATTTATTCTGCTATAAGGGTTGGTCCTATAAAAAACTTGTCAATATAAAAGTTTTAGATAATATTAAGAAGAAGAATATATAATAACCTATATTATAACCTATATAATAATCTATATTATAACCTATATAATAACCTATATTATAACCTATATAATAATCTATATTATAACCTATATAATAACCTATATTATATAGGTTATAATAATAACCTATAATAAATTTAAGAGGATTTGCTATCTTGTGAATTGGCGAAGTTATGAATTTTTTTCTTCTACCCCCCCCCCCCCCTTTTCCCATCCCTTGGGGCCAATTTTAATGATATCAAAAATCTGTCATACATAAATTTTCGGTCATTTCCTAGAAGTAATAATAACTTTAAACGGATTCGATACGTATCATAATTAAGAAGCTACGGGGGTTTTCTGTTTTCACTAGAAGCCCCCATCCCCCCCCCCCACCCCTGGTTTGATTGTGTCCGTTAACGAACTTGACCGAGGTTTTATGCTCCTTGATTTTATGTATCAGTTTGGAAGAGATTTGTTCAGAATTATTGAAGTTATCGTGTCCTTAAAAAAGTGACACACACACATATATATATATATATATAAAGTTTTAAACTGGGGGTGGTTTTGGGTTCTGGGAGTCATGAAATTAAAAAAAAAAAAATCCAACTTAGGAGAGAATGTAATAGGTAGTATTTCTTACGAAATCTACCTAACAAAAGTGTGAAGGGTTCGGTTTTGAAATTAAAGAATTGTGTGAAGGGTCCTGTTATGAAATAAAAAAAATTGTGTGAAAGGTTCTTTAAAGGACCCAATTTCTTCCTAAACAGATCCCTGATAATTTACTAATAAACATAATAAAAAAGGAGGGGTTGGCGATATTTTAATGCAACCGGGCTGTGTGTAATAGATTTAAAACATGTTAATACGCAATTAAAAAACTCATCATTATTAATCACCCACCAGAAAAAAAAAAAACTCGCTTCCCGAAAGTTTTTGTTGCATTTCATAAGAAAATATAATATATATATTTAAACAACCCTGTATAGCTATAGAATTTAGATAAACACCTCATAAAAATGTTATTAGTTTTGAAATATATTTACTGCCCTCATACTTATGCAGCATGTAGTTCAAATTGTGGAAATAAAATACATTATTTGCAGTATATACATAATGTAATTCTATTTTTTAAATGAAATGTAAAAGGTGTATTACACGAGAAAAAAAAAGAGGGGTGGGGAAGTGAAAGTGTCATATGAATATGAATATTTCATTTCAATTGAAAATATTTATTTAATTTTAAGTCTAAATCACAATAAAAAATGCGCAAGAACAATTCATATTCACTGAATAAATAAAAAAAAGGGGGGGGGGGTGAGAGAGGGAAGTGTCACATGGCTACGAATATTTAATTTCAATAGAAAATGTTTATTCAATTTCAAGTCTGAATCACAATGAAAAATGGGTTAGAACAATTCAAATTAATTGAACAGTAAAAAATATATATACATAATTTATAAATTAGCAATAAAGCCTTTGCTGTATGTCATCAGAATATGTAGTATTTATTTTAAAAACAATGTGTATTTATGTAATATAGATAGATACCGCATAAAATATTCATAAAATTTGGTGTATTCTCCTTTATTTCATCAAAATATTTAAATCTTTTTCCAAAAAGTCCCATCAGTAATTAGTATTTTAAAATTATTTCTTTATTAATATTTATAAATAAAATTTTTCATTGACTTTTAAATAATTCTCGCAAATTTAACTACGAAAAAAAAATTCCGCCACGCTAAAAGGAAAAAATCAATATCCCGAAAAAAAAAAAATTAAAATATTGTATAACTAGGCGCAGATTTTCTATTCTCTATCTGCCTATGATTGGTGATAAAATCAACCATGATTTAAAATTATTGTTCTCTTAGATCTATTTATTATCTGCTGATCCAAGGATTTTTCTTTTTTTTTTCAAATTAAGTAAACGAGACGAATCTTTTTTTCCCTTTTTAATAGCATCGCAAACACCACAGTAAAACACGCGTTCACATCTCGCGTAAATAAACAAACCAAGCGTGACCTTGTCTTTGATTGGTCGAAACATGTTAACTCGAACGCAGTGAGTTTGAAGATCACTCGCGAATACCGATCGGAGGGCAGAATTGCAAATTCTTGAATCTCGTTATGAATTACGTTAACGTTTGTTTCCCCGTCGGCTTCTTCCGTTGAGGGCAGAATACTGCCACTGCGGCAGTATTCTGCCCTCATCGGAAAGGGTGACTTTCTCGTAATGCACCGACGAAGTGATAATTTCGCATTCTGCCCCTATCGTTGCGGAATTCGTTTCGGTATTTGGGGGTTGTTTTGTGGGAATTTCTCCGATTGCTTTAGGCAGCCGGAAAGCCTTCGCTTTGTTGTTTTAAGATGGCGCGTGTATAAGCAGCGCTTTTGTATATGAGAATACAGTTCCAAAAGACAGTGTTTTAGAATAGGTACATTTTCTAATGAATACAGTTTACACGAAATTTTTAAACATAAATTATTTTTCAGTTAAAATTTATTTTAATACTATTTTGAATTGTAAATAATACAGTATTATACACCCGTTAGGAAAATAAAAATAAAAGCCCTAATCCAATAGTACTATTTAAATTATAATTAGTAAAAAATTCACTAGATAGGAAAAAAGTTTTTTTGCTCACGAAATTATTTTTGCATGTTACGAGAAAACAGTTTTACACTACCGATGGAAATTATATACTAATGAAATTTACCTGATTTGTCTTGCACTGTCTTGCATATGTATGAAATATAGTGTCTGAGTCATAATACATATAAAGATTGAAACATATTCTCTATTGGAAACTAATAAAGGAAAGCATTACTTCTTATTTCGTTGACAGTTTCCAAAATGTAATTAACACATTTCGTTAAAAAAATAATTCGTTTAAAAAAAAAAAAAAAAAAAAAAAAAAGAAATCAATTTAATGAAAGATTTTGCCAACATTAAAAATTTTTTTAGTTTATATCATATTTCACAAACAACATTAAAAATGTATATAGATTAATTATTCACTAACAGCATTAAAATTTTCCAACATCTCATAACATAGTTAGCATAATCAGGGGTCTGTCCAGACTTTACTCCCTGGGTCCTGCCTTTGTAAATTATAAACAGCTTTCTACATTAGTGAAAAATCTAGTCATAATTTTGTGAATTTGAAAGGATCGTCCTATTCAGGTTCTTGTTTAAACATTTTTAAGAAGATATGTGTATGTAAAATATGAATACTTTCTATATGTAAAAGTGACAGCCAGATTTTACCTTTAAATTATTAATTTTATGAAAAATTCAGTTTTTAGAGGAAAAGTTTTGTGAAAGATTTTTTTAAACACAAAGAATTTTGTCAAGAGTCCGTTTTAAATGTAAAAAGTTTTGTGAAGGGTCCTGTTTTGAGATGAAAGAATTTTGTGAAGGGTTTAATTTAAAATTTAAAAAAATCCCTGACGGCTCGGCCTACAGGCACAGGTAGATTTCGAAGACGCAGACCTTGGGGCACCTGTTTGTTGGAAATTGCGGAAGAAATAACCTTTTTGCCATGATGCCACACTTGGGACCGCCCACTTCGAAATCTAACTTGTTTGCAGGCGGAGCCGGCAGGGATTTTTTTGTTTTTATTTATTTATTTATTTATTTATTCTGCTATAAGGGTTGGTCCTATAAAAAACTTGTCAATATAAAAGTTTTAGATAATATTAAGAAGAAGAATATATAATAACCTATATTATAACCTATATAATAATCTATATTATAACCTATATAATAACCTATATTATAACCTATATAATAATCTATATTATAACCTATATAATAACCTATATTATATAGGTTATAATAATAACCTATAATAAATTTAAGAGGATTTGCTATCTTGTGAATTGGCGAAGTTATGAATTTTTTTCTTCTACCCCCCCCCCTTTTCCCATCCCTTGGGGCCAATTTTAATGATATCAAAAATCTGTCATACATAAATTTTCGGTCATTTCCTAGAAGTAATAATAACTTTAAACGGATTCGATACGTATCATAATTAAGAAGCTACGGGGGTTTTCTGTTTTCACTAGAAGCCCCCATCCCCCCCCCCCCCACCCCTGGTTTGATTGTGTCCATTAACGAACTTGACCGAGGTTTTATGCTCCTTGATTTTATGTATCAGTTTGGAAGAGATTTGTTCAGAATTATTGAAGTTATCGTGTCCTTAAAAAAGTGACACACACACATATATATATATATATATATAAAGTTTTGAACTGGGGGTGGTTTTGGGTTCTGGGAGTCATGAAATTAAAAAAAAAAAAATCCAACTTAGGAGAGAATGTAATAGGTAGTATTTCTTACGAAATCTACCTAACAAAAGTGTGAAGGGTTCGGTTTTGAAATTAAAGAATTGTGTGAAGGGTCCTGTTATGAAATAAAAAAAATTGTGTGAAAGGTTCTTTAAAGGACCCAATTTCTTCCTAAACAGATCCCTGATAATTTACTAATAAACATAATAAAAAAGGAGGGGTTGGCGATATTTTAATGCAACCGGGCTGTGTGTAATAGATTTAAAACATGTTAATACGCAATTAAAAAACTCATCATTATTAATCACCCACCAGAAAAAAAAAAACTCGCTTCCCGAAAGTTTTTGTTGCATTTCATAAGAAAATATAATATATATATTTAAACAACCCTGTATAGCTATAGAATTTAGATAAACACCTCATAAAAATGTTATTAGTTTTGAAATATATTTACTGCCCTCATACTTATGCAGCATGTAGTTCAAATTGTGGAAATAAAATACATTATTTGCAGTATATACATAATGTAATTCTATTTTTTAAATGAAATGTAAAAGGTGTATTACACGAGAAAAAAAAAGAGGGGTGGGGAAGTGAAAGTGTCATATGAATATGAATATTTCATTTCAATTGAAAATATTTATTTAATTTTAAGTCTAAATCACAATAAAAAATGCGCAAGAACAATTCATATTCACTGAATAAATAAAAAAAAGGGGGGGGGGGGTGAGAGAGGGAAGTGTCACATGGCTACGAATATTTAATTTCAATAGAAAATGTTTATTCAATTTCAAGTCTGAATCACAATGAAAAATGGGTTAGAACAATTCAAATTAATTGAACAGTAAAAAATATATATACATAATTTATAAATTAGCAATAAAGCCTTTGCTGTATGTCATCAGAATATGTAGTATTTATTTTAAAAACAATGTGTATTTATGTAATATAGATAGATACCGCATAAAATATTCATAAAATTTGGTGTATTCTCCTTTATTTCATCAAAATATTTAAATCTTTTTCCAAAAAGTCCCATCAGTAATTAGTATTTTAAAATTATTTCTTTATTAATATTTATAAATAAAATTTTTCATTGACTTTTAAATAATTCTCGCAAATTTAACTACGAAAAAAAAATTCCGCCACGCTAAAAGAAAAAAATCAATATCCCGAAAAAAAAAAAATTAAAATATTGTATAACTAGGCGCAGATTTTCTATTCTCTATCTGCCTATGATTGGTGATAAAATCAACCATGATTTAAAATTATTGTTCTCTTAGATCTATTTATTATCTGCTGATCCAAGGATTTTTCTTTTTTTTTTCAAATTAAGTAAACGAGACGAATCTTTTTTTCCCTTTTTAATAGCATCGCAAACACCACAGTAAAACACGCGTTCACATCTCGCGTAAATAAACAAACCAAGCGTGACCTTGTCTTTGATTGGTCGAAACATGTTAACTCGAACGCAGTGAGTTTGAAGATCACTCGCGAATACCGATCGGAGGGCAGAATTGCAAATTCTTGAATCTCGTTATGAATTACGTTAACGTTTGTTTCCCCGTCGGCTTCTTCCGTTGAGGGCAGAATACTGCCACTGACCGTTGCACTTTTCGCTTTCTTAACTTCTCTTCTGGCCCAACGGCATTGCCAGCCTAGTCACCTGACAGTGTGGCGGGGGACAGAAATAACTTTCCTATTTATTTGTATATCTGTGTGTTTACTAACTTAGTTTTTAGATTTGTGGTGTCCATTCCCTGGAAGAGACACTAGTGGTCTCCTCCATAGGTTTTCCATGATCTCGACCGGGGATAGAGCAAATCTTGGGAAGGAGCCCCTCATTAGTCCCTGGGCCCTGGTCGTGCCTATGAACTTCCAGGAAAACCCGGGGTCGAGGATGTCACGGACTTCCTTTCAAGAACCGATCCTGTGGCAGTATTCTGCCCTCAACGGAAGAAGCCGACGGGGAAACAAACGTTAACGTAATTCATAACGAGATTCAAGAATTTGCAATTCTGCCCTCCGATCGGTATTCGCGAGTGATCTTCAAACTCACTGCGTTCGAGTTAACATGTTTCGACCAATCAAATACAAGGTCACGCTTGGTTTGTTTATTTACGCGAGATGTGAACGCGTGTTTTACTGTGGTGTTTGCGATGCTATTAAAAAGGGAAAAAAAGATTCGTCTCGTTTACTTAATTTGAAAAAAAAAAAAGAAAAATCCTTGGATCAGCAGATAATAAATAGATCTAAGAGAACAATAATTTTAAATCATGGTTGATTTTATCACCAATCATAGGCAGATAGAGAATAGAAAATCTGCTCCTAGTTATACAATATTTTAATTTTTTTTTTTTTCGGGATATTGATTTTTTTTTTTTTTTAGTGTGGCGGAATTTTTTTTTTCGTAGTTAAATTTGCGGGAATTATTTAAAAGTCAATGAAAAATTTTATTTATAAATATTAATAAAGAAATAATTTTAAAATACTAATTACTGATGGGACTTTTTGGAAAAATATTTAAATATTTTGATGAAATAAAGGAGAATACACCAAATTTTATGAATATTTTATGCGGTATCTATCTATATTACATAAATACACATTGTTTTTAAAATAAATACTACATATTCTGATGACATACAGCAAAGGCTTTATTGCTAATTTATAAATTATGTATATATATTTTTTACTGTTCAATTAATTTGAATTGTTCTACCCATTTTTCATTGTGATTCAGACTTGAAATTGAATAAACATTTTCTATTGAAATTAAATATTCGTAGCCATGTGACACTTCCCTCTCTCCCCCCCCTTTTTTTTATATATTTATTCAGTGAATATGAATTGTTCTTGCGCATTTTTTATTGTGATTTAGACTTAAAATTAAATAAATATTTTCAATTGAAATGAAATATTCATATTCATATGACACTTTCCCTTCCCCACCCCTCTTTTTTTTTCTCGTGTAATACACCTTTTACATTTCATTTAAAAAATAGAATTACATTATGTATATACTGCAAATAATGTATTTTATTTCCACAATTTGAACTACATGCTGCATAAGTATGAGGGCAGTAAATATATTTCAAAACTAATAACATTTTTATGAGGTGTTTATCTAAATTCTATAGCTATACAGGGTTGTTTAAATATATATATTATATTTTCTTATGAAATGCAACAAAAACTTTCGGGAAGCGAGTTTTTTTTTTATTTCTAGTGGGTGATTAATAATGATGAGGTTTTTAATTGTGTATTAACATGTTTTAAATCTATTACACACAGCCCGGTTGCATTAAAATATCGCCAACCCCCTCCTTTTTTATTATGTTTATTAGTAAATTATCAGGGATCTGTTTAGGAAGAAATTGGGTCCTTTAAAGAACCTTTCACACAATTTTTTTTATTTCATAACAGGACCCTTCACACAATTCTTTAATTTCAAAACCGAACCCTTCACACTTTTTTTAGGTAGATTTCGTAAGAAATACTACCTATTATATTATTATAAGTTGGATTTTTTTTTTTTTAAATTTCATGACTCCTAGAACCCAAAACCACCCCCAGTTCAAAACTTTATATATATATATATATATATATATATATATGTGTGTGTCACTTTTTTAAGGAAACGATAACTTCAATAATTCTGAACAAATCTCTTCCAAACTGATACATAAAATCAAGGAGCATAAAACCTCGGTCAAGTTCGTTAATGGGCACAGTCAAACCAGGGGTGGGGGGGGGGCTTCTAGTGAAAACAGAAAACCCCCGTAGCTTCTTAATTATGATACGTATCGAATCCGTTTAAAGTTATTATTACTTCTAGGAAATCACCGAAAATTTATGTATGACAGATTTTTGATATCATTAAAATTGGCCCCAAGGGATGGGTAAAGGGGAGGGGGTTAGAAGAAAAAAATTCATAACTTCGCCAATTCACAAGATAGCAAATCCTCTTAAATTTATTATAGGTTATTATTATAACCTATATAATATAGGTTATTATATAGGTTATAATATAGATTATTATATAGGTTATAATATAGGTTATTATATATTCTTCTTCTTAATATTATCTAAAACTTTTATATTGACAAGTTTTTTATAGGACCAACCCTTATAGCAGAATAAATAAATAAATAAATAAATAAAAACAAAAAAATCCCTGCCGGCTCCGCCTGCAAACAAGTTAGATTTCGAAGTGGGCGGTCCCAACTGTGGCATCATGGCAAAAAAGGTTATTTCTTCCGCAATTTCCAACAAACAGGTGCCCCAAGGTCTGCGTCTTCGAAATCTACCTGTGCCTGTAGGCCGAGCCGTCAGGGATTTTTTTAAATTTTAAATTAAACCCTTCACAAAATTCTTTCATCTCAAAACAGGACCCTTCACAAAACTTTTTACATTTAACACGGACTCTTGACAAAATTCTTTGTGTTTAAAAAAATCTTTCACAAAACTTTTCCTCTAAAAACTGAATTTTTCATAAAATTAATAATTTAAAGGTAAAATCTGGCTGTCACTTTTACATATAAGTATTCATATTTTACATACACATATCTTCTTAAAAATGTTTAAACAAGAACCTGAATAGGACGATCCTTTCAAATTCACAAAATTATGACTAGATTTTTCACTAATGTAAAAAGCTGTTCATAATTTACAAGGACAGGACCCAGGGAGTTAAGTCTGGACAGACCTCTGATTATGCTAAGTATGCTATGAGATTTTGGAAAATTTTAATGCTGTTAGCGAAATATATTAATTAAACTATATACATTTTTAATGTTGTTTGTGAAATATGATTTAAACTAAAAATTTTTAATGTTGGCAAAATCTTTCATTAAATTGATTTTTTTTTTTTTTTTTTTTTTTTTTTTTTTTAACGAAATGTGTTAATTACATTTTGGAAACTGTCAACAAAATAAGAAGTAATGCTTTCCTTTATTAGCTTTCAATAGAGAATATGTTTCAATCTTTATATGTATTATGACTCAGACACTATATTTCATACATATGCAAGACAGTGCAAGACAAATCAGGTAAATTTCATTAGTATATAATTTCCATCGGTAGTGTAAAACTGTTTTCTCGTAACATGCAAAAATAATTTCGTGAGCAAAAAAACTTTTTTCCAATCTAGTGAACTTTTTACTAATTATAATTTAAATAGTACTATTGGATTAGGGCTTTTATTTTTATTTTCCTAACGTGTGTATAATACTGTATTATTTACAATTCAAAATAGTATTAAAATAAATTTTAACTGAAAAATAATTTATGTTTAAAAATTTCGTGTAAACTGTATTCATTAGAAAATGTACCTATTCTAAAACACTGTCTTTTGGAACTGTATTCTCATATACAAAAGCGCTGCTTATACACGCGCCATCTTAAAACGACAAAGCGGAGGCTTTCCGGCTGCCTAAAGCAGTCGGAGAAATTCCCACAAAACAACCCCCAAATACCGAAACGAATTCCGAGACGATAGGGGCAGAATGCGAAATTATCACTTCGTCGGTGCATTACGAGAAAGTCACCCTTTCCGATGAGGGCAGAATACTGCCCCCTGTTCCGGCCACTTTCGTGCCAATGGTGGGATTGCTACCGTGCCGATCAGGAATCAGGTAGTGATGGCGGGCCATGTCCTGAATTGGATGGGTGCCGCGATTTTTTTAAGCACGCCGAATAGTCTTATTTAAGGACAGATATTTCATGATTACATTAATTAATTTTATTCTTTCGGAGATTTCGGCATGAATTCGGAATGTCTGAATCAAACAGCAAGCCAAGATGGCAACCCTTATTCGAACCTGGAAGAATTGTTCTAAGCCCTAACCTTTTTTTTTTTTTTTAATTTTCTTTTTGTACTTTTTTTTTCTTCAAAATGTTGTATTTTGACAAATATATGTGTGGTACACAAGACACGATTTTGAGATAAACATGCAATCCCTAGCACACATGAGGAATATTTCATAATAAAGAAAGGAAGAAAAAATAAGAGAAAAACAAGTGTACCTCTACTTTGTATAAATAATGTAATATGTTAATATCGCGGAATTCGCAGCGAAGATTTTCAAGAAAAGTGGCTCTTTTTAAAATCCCCCAAAAACATTTTTTCCAACAAATACGTTTACTGTTGGAAAAATTTATTTAGTTAGGCCGAAAAATCACTGAAATTAGTTTAAGGCCCATATTTATCAGTCTGATCATCTTTTTACTCATTTATGTTAGACATCTATTTATAACATCATTTTTTTTTCGTAATCAATGAACTATAACATGAATCTTATATCAATTTGTATTTATATATATTTTTTCTAAAAGATAAAGTGTAGAAAACCTCGAGATACCATGTTCTCCCGCCCCACTTTTTTTTTAAATGCATATGCATCGTAAGTTTCTTCTTCTAAAATTCGGCACTCTTTTGTTAAACGGGCTTTTTCATAACTACAGCGCAGCGCCTAGTATACGTATAGTCTAAGAGCTAGCAACGTTTTCGTCACCTGATTTTAGCAAGGCTCATTTTTCTATATATTCTACCTCTTTAATGTGGAGTACGAATGCGGCCGGTCTGGCTGGCGGGAGACGTTCAGTTTACCTGTGAGGGGAGGGGCAATGCAGGTAGAAAAGTGACAAAATTATGTCATTTTAGCATGAATTTTGTTTAAAACACTTGATTCTTCTAACTATTCGGGATATTAAGCCATTATTGCCAAACGTTAGTTTCACCCACCTCACTCCACTGGAATCATGACATTGCCTGCAATGACAAAAATGTTTTGTAAGCCTAATACTTTCTGTATCTTATCTACAGTGTCTAGAATAATAATCGAATAATAATAATAATATATTTCTAGACACTGTATCCTATCGAAGGCAAGACAGTAGAAGTTCAATATAGAACAAGCTCTTGAGAAGAGCCTGCACAGCGCATGCTCGCTTTGCTTTCTGCCTTATTACTTGGCGATAAGCGGAAAGTGTTCACCAATGCGCTGAAGAGCGAAAAGTCTAACCGAAATTTTCTCTCTGCTAATTGTAAGCGCGATATTATCAAAAAAGTTTCGAAAAAACAAATCAATTTTTTTTTATCACGTTTGATTCAGGAATATATTTAAATCAGAATTAATCATATTACTTAATCTAATATTTTATTTCCGTCCATATAATTTACACAGAGACCAGTAACATAATTTGAAAGTGTAAATGTTAATGTACATTAACATTTATAACATGTTATTCATTCAAAGCAGTAAAATAATTGTAAACAAAATTAATTAATATAACTTTTAATAGAAAATAAAAACAAAAAAAGAAATCACTTTCCTATTTTTTTTGTCTATCTGTGTGTTTACTAACTTAGTTTTTAGATTTGTGGTGTCAATTCCCTGGAAGAGAGACTAGTGGTCACCTCCATAGGTTTTCTATGATCTCGACCGGGGATAGAGCAAATCTTGGGAAGGAGCCCCTCATTAGTCCCTGGGCCCTGGTCGTGCCTATGAACTTCCAGGAAAACCCGGGGTCGAGGATGTCACGGACTTCCTTTCAAGAACCGATCCTGTTCCGGCCACTGTCTTGCCCATGGTGGGATTGCTACCGTGCCGATCAGGAATCAGGTAGTGATGGCGGGCCATCTGGTCCTGAATTGGAAAGGTGCCGCGCTTTTTTTAAGCACGCAGAATAGTCTTATTTAATGACAGACATTTCATGATTTCATTAATTAACATTATTTCTTTCGGAGTTTTCGGCATGAATTCGGAATGTCTGAATCAAACAGCAAGCCAAGATGGCAACCCTGATTTGAACCTGGAAAATCTATTCTAAGCCCTATTTTTTTTTTTTTTTTTTTTTTTTGGCAAATATATGCGTGGTACACAAGTTACCATTTTGAAAAACTCTTGCAAACCGTAGCACACATAAGGAAAATTTCATAAAAAATGGAAGAAAAAATCAGAGAAAACAAGTGTTCCTTTACATTGTACAACTAATATAATATATTAATATCGAGGAATTCGCAGCGACGATTTTTAAGAAGAGTGGCTCTTTTTAAAATCCAAAAAATTATTTTTTTCAGCAAGTGTTTATATGCTTATAGTCTGAGATTTTTTTTTAGTTAGGCCGAAAAATCATTAAAATTAGTTTAAGGCCCATACTTATCAGTCGTTTATTTATGATAGACGTCTATTTATAACATCAATTTTTGGTTTGTTTGATTTTCATAATGAATGAAGTATAACATGCAACATGCATCTTACATCGATTTGTACTTATATTTCTTTTCTAAAAGATAACATGTAGAAAAACTCGAGAGACCATTTTTTCCACACACCCTTCTTTTTAATGCATATTCATCGTAAGTCTCTTCTTCTAAAATTCGGCACTCCTTTGTTAACGGGCTTTGGCATAACTCAGTCTTAGAACATTTCTGACCGTATGTTTTTGTGCACCCTGTCTTTTAGAAAGGTAGAAGTTCACCCCTATTCTGAAAGTCTTTCGTAAATTGGTTTCCTAGACACGTTTCTCATGATTATGGATAATTTTTAATGTACGTGTTAATACAAAAGGCCTTACAGGCTAAGCAATATTGATAACATGATACATATGCATTATCAGTAAGGCAGAAGCCACGTCCTTTATTGATGATGTCTTTTGAATAAAAGACATCAAAAGGAGAATTCTCGTTCCCCGTAGTTAATGTGTCCAGAGTAAAGCGATTTTGTGCGAAATACTATAAACAATCACAAAAGTGAAACAGCGACCAACAAATGTATTTCTAATCGTATAAGACATATTTATGCCACATAATTTGTATTATATTAATATATGTTTTATTTATGTTTAAATTTAAGAAATTGCTCAAAATGTATGTAATAAATATAAAACAAAGTGTTTCTTTATTATACATTAATAGTTGCTTCATAAAGCTTAGGGTAATAACGTCATGAACTGACTTTTTAAATATTAATGAATACTAGTATATAACCCCGTCAAAAATGACAGATTGTTGATCTGCGTTTCTTTTTCATAAGACTTCATACAAACAAACAGCATGAATACTTTATTATTGAAAGGTTTGTACTGTAAAAACTAAAAAAGTACATTTTAAAAATGACAAATGATTTCTACAAATAAAAATGATGAGGATATATATATATATATATTACTCAGTATTAAATTTCGGAAGTAGTTCAACGATTGGACAAAACATTCAAATTAAATATTAACAAAAAATCCATGTGCGAAAGTTTTTGTAAAAAAGTGTTATCAATGAGTTTCTAAGCCGATTGACTCACCACATAACTTATTGTTTGATTACATAAGCAAAACTAAATGCAAATTACGTTGTACTATGTATTCCTTATATTTTAATTACGTTTGATAAGAAAGAATCATTTTACAGTATATGACCCTTTATCCGGAATTCCAAAATCCGGAAAAACCCGAAGTCAGCAAAAATATTTCGAAAATTTTCTAAATTTGTATATTTTTACAAAAATTTTAGAATTTTTGAAATTTTTCGAAAATTTTACCGATTTCTAATTTTTTTTCAGTACATTGTGTTTCAGTGTGTAATCACTAAAATATTGTTACTTCGGTAGCGGGTGAACACGCCCCCACCCCCACCCCCCACTTTCTTCCCGAAATTAGAAACAAATCATTTTTCTCTCAAATTTTAGTTTAAAATTAGTTTTTATTACGATTCGTTTGAAACAAAAAATAGTTATATATTTATTTCATCAAGGGTGATTCTGTTCTGAATTTTCATAAAAATTTAAGGCATTCGGTTTCGAAAATTTTAGTTTTCAGTCCAAAGATTCGAACATAACAAAATCTCGAATTTTGAGCTATCGTCGCCGAAAAAAACAATTATGTCTATCGTTCGAAGAAAAAGTAGACAATTTCTTCAAAGGATTGCGGAAACAACTTGAATTTTGTAAAGGATTGACAAAAAACGCAAATTTCGTCGCAGAATTGCGAAAAAACGCTAATTTTGTTAACAAATCGCGGAAAATATGCGATTTCCGACAAAGGCTTGCGAAGAAAACGCAAATTTCTTCCAAGGACTCTGAAAAAATGTAAAATTTCTTCAAGGGATTACAAAAAAAAAACACAAATTTGGCTAGATCGCAAAAAAAAAACGTGAATTTCGTCAAATAATCGTTGAAAAACATGAATTTCTCCAAAGGATCGCGAAAAAAACCCCGCAAATTTCTTCAAAGTACTGCAAAAAAATTTCTAATTTCGTTAAGGGATCGGGAAAAAAGTAGAATTTCGTCAAAAGATCGAAGGAAAAAAAACCACATATTTTGTCAAAAGATCACAGAAAAAATGCGAATTCCGTCAAAGGATCGCGAAAAAAAACCCCGCTAATTTCGTCAAAGAATCTCAGAAAAAAAACTCGAAATTTGTCAAAGGATCGTAAATAAAAGGTAAATTTCGTCAAAGAATAGCAAAAAATGCAAATTTCCTCAAAGAATTGCAGAAAAATGCAAATTTATTCAAAGGATTGCAAAAAGAAAACGCAAATTTCTTCAAAGGACCACGAAAAAATTACATTTCGTGGATTATATTTCGAAAAACGCAAATTTTGTCAAAGAATAGCAGAAAAAAATGCAAATTTTGTCAAAGAATCACGGAAAAAAAGCATGAATTTTGTCAAAGAATCACGAAAAAAAAAGCATGAATTTTGTCAAATAATTGTGAACTTCGGAAGGACCCAAAATCCGGAAAATTCCAAAACTCGGAAAGCCTTTGGTCCAGAGGATTTCACATAATAGGTCCTGTACTGTATTTAAGATGGAAGCAAAAATTTCAAAATACGCCTGTAGATGGCGCCAATGTACTGGATTGATCACTCAAATTCTCCGTACGAAAGAACTCACTGCTATTTCTGAAAAGAAAAGTGCTGACAGAAAAATATATATACAGAAATGTTGATATACTACGTGTTTTATATGAAATAGTTTTTGAAGGTTTTAAACAAAATTAAAATATTTAAAAGCTCTAATGTGCTTTTACAAATATTTTAACAGCAGAATCGGATGAAGAATAGCTTTTTCATTAAGCCTAACATGGCGTTTAACTATGGTCGATTCGCAGATCAGAGTGGTCGAGCCCGGAGCCGTTACAGACACTTTCTTGCCTTCGGATTTTATTATAAGTAAGATCACTGGGAAACGCGAATTTCATAAACGATCGTGAGAAAAATGTGAATTTCTTCAAAGGATCGCTGAAAAAACGCGAATTTCTTCAGAGGATCGCTGAAAAAACGCACATTTTGTCAAAGGATTGCGGAAAAAACATGTATCTCGTCAAAAGGCAGTAGAGAAAGTGCGAATATCATCAAAGGATCACAAAAAAGCAAATTTCATCAAAGGACCACAGAAAAAACGCGAATTTCGTCAAAGGACTGCAGGAAAAACATGAATTTCGTCAAATGATTGCTGAAAAAACACAAATTACGTCGTAAGATTGCTGAAAAAATCATTAATTTCATCTGTCGGCACATAAATATCATGAATTTCGTCTATCAGGTGCATAAAAATCCTTTATTTCGTCGGTCGGGTGCAGAATTTTTTTTTTCATCAATCGGGCGTGTAAAAATCTGAGTTTCATTTATCGGTCACCTAAAATTCACAAAATTCTTCAAACGGGCTCATAAGAATCAAGAAATTAGTTGATCGGGCACGTAAAAATTATTAATTTCCTCTATCGGCACATAAAAATCATGAATTTTGTCTATCGGGTGCATAAAAATAATTAATTTTGTCGGTCGAGTACAAAAAAAAAAAAAAAAAAAAAAAAAATCGTCAATTGAGCGTGTAAAAATCATGAGTTTCATTTATCAGGCATGTAAAAATCATGAAATTCTTAAATCGGGTGCATAAAAATCATGAATTTTGTAGAACGGCCACGTAAAAATCACAAATACATCAAGTGGGTGAGTGAAATCACGAATTAGTCAAGTGGGCACATAAAAATCACGAATTTCTTCAATCGAGTGCATACAAATCGTAAATTTTGTCCATCAGATGCAGAAAAATCATCAATTTCATCGATCGGGTGAGGAAAAATCATGAATTTTGTCAAACTGCATTCAGAAAAAACACAAAAGGGAAAAAGAAAATCAGAAAATCCTGCATTTGGCAAGTTTTTTCCATTATTTTAATCGCCAGTTTTTCAAGTTTTATCGCCGAGTGCTTATTTTCACCTTTAGGTGGCAATAAAGTCAATCGCCAACTTACAGTATTGCTCACTGATAGGCAAGTGCTAATTTTGTTCTGACAAAATGGTTAGCGTATCAATAAATGGAAAAGTGTTTAGTGTATATAAATGAATTCTGCATTGATTGTCACCCTGTATAATGACAATTGTGTACAATTTATCGCGTTTAAGTTTCAAGTTTATATTATTAGGTAGTTTTTTCATTTTATCTTTATTTAATTTTATTGAATCATTGAAGATAGAAACAGATATCTATTTCTGTGTTGATGATTGAGTTCTTTGGATATGTTTTGATTCTTCGTATATTGTTAGCGAAATTATTTAATGCACATAATATAATTGTAAAACATGCTTTATATATATTCTGGTGTATTTTATTAGTTGAATTTTGTTACATTTTCCCAAATGATTGTTGAATTTTGTGATTTTTTTCCCGCAACTAATCAATAAATTTCAAGATGTTTTATTGGTGATTGGTTGCGGGAAAATATTGTGAAATTCAACAATCATTCAGGAAAATGTAACAAAATTCTACTAACAACAGGAGCCTCTAAACAAACCAGTTCAAAATATGCATTCATATACATTAGATGCTTTACCATCTGTCCATTTACATATAAAAATGTGTACTAAATGATATAAAAAAATTTAAAAACTGAAATTTTACACTTACATCTTAATTGTAAATTTCATTGTTTACATGAGTGGATTTTAAGGAGTCTACTGCATATATATACACATATACTAAACTTATCTATAAATTGTCAATACTAAAGTTCCAAAACCTTTAAAAAAATTGTCAACAAACCAAAAAATTCCATGCAAAACACATTCATGCACACTATCATAACAAAATCATCAAAATGCACAGGCAGTAAAGCTGTTTAGAAGCTCCTGTTATTAGTAGAATTTTATTACATTTTCCCGAATGATTGTTGAATTTTGTGATTTTTTTCCCGCAACCAATTAATAAATTTCACGATGTTTTATTGTGATTAAACTATGAATTTTGCTATTTTTTTATATATAAACACAATTGCCGACTCAGCAAGTTTCTGGATTTGTCCATGTTAGTGAAAGTTCTTTTTTTCATGCAACTGCTGGTCGAATTTTTAATCAATTTTTTGTCAATTTTTACAGCCGAATGCAACTATTAAAACATCTGTAATATTATATCCAAAAAGGTAAATTTCAGCTTTACAAATCCTAATAAAAACCTAATAAAAGTTTAAGAAATTTAAAGTAGCAAAATATACATACGACATAAAAAGAAAAAAAAATACACCAAACCAAATCCAAAGAGTTCAATCATGAACACAGAAATACATATGTGTTTCTATGTTCATGAGCTCAATATAACAAAATAAATAAAGATAAAATGAAAAAATACCTAATATTTATACTATTTGAAACTTTGAAAATTGCTAACGCCATCATAATCATCTTTCCTAAAGATCTCTAGATAGGAAATAGCCCTCTCCTCATTGGCTCCAAATCTGTCTCGGGACAGTAACAACCTCTGACTTGATCGGCTGAATGCTGACGCATGCGTGTGGAACCCAATGCAACAGGAGTTCACAAAAAACGCCTTTAGCTGATTGGCGGAATGCTCACGTATGCGTATAGAAACCATTTTCGTACGAATTGACAAAAAAAGGTTTAGCTTTAAATATATGGATTAAAGAAATCCTTTAAATTATTTAAAGACTTTAATATGCTTTTACAAATATTTTAAGAGCATAATCGGATATTTTAATGAAACGTTCAAAGAGTCATTCATTTGGAATTTGTGATGGAATTTGTGTTTTTGAATGGCAACATTATTCGTTTGTTTACATCAGGTAATCGGATGTTTAATCTGTTATTTTTAATTTAAAACTTAAAACATTATAACTGGATATTATATACATGTTTTATACGAAAATATGGTGAACAGACATATTTCAAGTAGAAGAAATTATCAGTTAGTGGTTATGTGTTAGCATATCTTTTTCAGTAAGCCTAACATGGCGTTTAACTACAGTCGACTCGCAGACCAGAGTGGTACAGCCCGGTACCGTTACAGACAGATTCTCGCCTTTGGATTTTATTATAAGTAAGATTGCCAGAAGAGCATTTTAAATTTCTGCTTCTCTCTCCAAATTCAACCGCACCGTTTTCTCTCTCTCGGCGAGGTTACTATAACAGAGAGACACAAAAAATACTTTAAACCTTTTTAGTTGATAAGCTATCTTCATTCCCAAAGAGTGAACGAAGATCTTTCAAGAATGTCTGAATGAAAATTAGATTAAATTTTGTGGAGTCTGTGTCTATTTGAAAAGTTCAAATAAAAATATAATATTTTTGTCGAGGTGAAGATGCTTTAGACCATCTTCTTTTGAAAATTTCAAAATATTAGTACTTAAATATGAATACTGTTAGGGATTTACCTGCCCATAAAATTCATGTGTCTATGATATTTTAATATAAATAATCAAAAATGCCATTCCTTTTTGTCAAGAGGTGGTGTGGGGTGCGGCGCGGCGGTGCCTTTTAGGATGACCCAATTCAAGTATCCAAGTGTTAAAATATCCGAGTATTTAAGCATCATCATTATTCAGGTTCTACATGCGTTCAAAATTCCTAGCGTTTATGACTACTTGAAAGACTTCTAGTGTCTTTGACTACTTGGAGGGGGGCCGTCAAGGGTCTCGATTGAGAAATTTAAGGATTGTTATCTGTACGTCGATAGAAGAAATAAGTCATTGGATTTATATTATTTATTAAAATGCGAAATAATTTCAGTAAACTGTTTTAGTTATGCTAACATTTTTATAGGTTACCAAACAAACAATACTTATCCAGATCTAGCTTTGATAGCATGCGGCGGAATCCGGGTAGGTATATCCGTAAAAAATCAGCGCTATACGGTACGGAAACGCTTCTCTCACCCTCCTCAATACACATGATATTGCCTGCAATGATACAAATGTCTTGTAAGCATAATACTTATAATATCCTAAGAAAGGTCGAAGGCAAGACTATTTTTATTGTAATAAATCGGCTACTTGTATGGCAGCCGATTGAGTTGAATTTTAACGGTTATGCAAATAGGGTGGGTCGAAAAAAACGAAATTTATATAATCGAAACATAATAGTGCAGGAAAGTTGCCATTGGTAATAAGGAATAAATTTGCAAAATATTACACCAAATGGTTAATATCTTTTACCGCCGCAAGGGGGCCAAAGTTTCGAAAAATCGCAAAATAAATTATTTTTTCGAAAAAAATAAATAAATTATCCAACCATAACAATACAATTTCTAATAGATTGCAACATCTACTTCAAGATGTTAGTAATATTCCAATACAATTTTATTATGGTGAAATAATTTCTATTACCACCGCAGGGGCGGTCAAAATTTTGAGAAAACTGCAAAAACTTAAATTTTCAGTTTTTTCCAATTTTTATTATATGTCTACAATTAAATAAAGTTACATTATATCTAGCACGGAGAAAGAACCTGGAGGGGAAACTAGAATAGGCGAGGATATCGAAAATACAAATCATATTTTTTTAACGAAAGAGGGCGCTGTAAAATTTGGCTGCTGCCTTTAAACAGAATGTCATTAGATAACATGTTAAATTCCGAAAGTATTTTACTCGATTATTTTTAATTATAGCAATTATATGTCATAAATATAAGATGGGATATAAATGTTTTATTCCGGGATGTAGATCGGGCTATGATGATGAGATAAACAAAAGAAAAATCGAAGAAATTTTTTTTTTAAGTATGTTTAGAGCTCCAAAGATGAGTGCTTTTTATTATACTTTAATTTAAAGTTATATGCATGTAATCATTTTTAAACTATGAAATTTTTATTCTAGTATATCGATCTTAGTGTATATGTTTTTAAAATGTTATACTTAATGAATGCTAATGGCTGTGGCTAATTGACATGGCCATTTAAATTGTCTTATAGAGTGCTATTTGTTTGGCTGTAATCTGAAGCTGTTTTTATTTGAATAATACTTTTAATCTCTAAAAATTATACGTCCATTCCGTATTTCTTCGCAGTACAATATCCGTGATATTTATTTTTAAATGACTACTATTCAGATGCTTCTGTCAGGATGAACTCTTATTTAAAGAGTTATAAAAAGCAATCGAAACGCCAAATATCTATTAAAATATATGCATGGTGTGAAGAAAACTTTATTTAATGAAATTTCTACTTGTTTGACTTTTTTAAAGTTCAAATTTTCAATCAAAAACATTTAAAAAATGAATGTTTTTCACATTGAAAAGCATTGCAGAAGCAGGTTAGGATAGCCTTCAGTTTACCGTGGCGCCATCTATAAGGAGAAAAACTGTATTGTAAAATTTCAACGTTACTTTCCCCTCCATCTATCTTCCTCCGTGATATCTAGTAATAACTTATAAATGTCAAATAATTTTGATCATGGTGGGGTCAACCAAGAGCGAGAGGGGCCCGACCCGCTCCTAAATTTGAGAGAAAGGTGCTTTTTGAAGGTATCCTGGAGATTTTCCGGCAATTTTTAGAGATTTTTTTGTAGGGTGCCCCCAAAAGAGGAAAATGAAGGGGAATATATGTTTGGGGACACCCCTTACAAAAAAAAAATCACCAAAATTTCCCCGAAAATCTTTAAAATTCCTTCCAAAAGACTTTTTCTCTAAAAATTTAGAGGGGGGGGCGGCCCCTCTCGCTCTTGGTTGACAATGCCCATGATAAAAATTACTAGACATAAGTTATTACTAGATATAATCTAAATTTATTTAACTGTAGACATAAAATAAAAATTGGGAAAATTAAAAAAAAACTAAAAATTGAAATTTTTGCCGTTTTTTTTCAAAATTTTGACCGCCCTTGCAGCGGTAATATAAATGATTTCAGCATCATAAAATTTTAATGGAATATTACTAACATTTTGAAGTAGCTGTTGCATTGTATTATAAATTGTATTGTTATGGTTGGATAATTAATTTTTTTTTTCGAAAAAATATTTTTATTGCGATTTTTCGAATCTTTGGCCCCCTTGCGTCGGTAAAAGATATTAACCATTTGGTGTAATATTTTGCGAATTTATTCCTTATTACCAATCGCAACTTTGCAGCAATATTACGTTTTGATTGTACGGATTTTGGTTTTTTCGACCCGCTCTGTTATGCATGTTTGTACTCCGTTGAAACTACTCTATTTTTTAATATTAACAAATATTTGATATTGTCTGTTTTTCTGTTCATATAGGGCGTCATATTCATATTCTTTTTAATTCTTCTTCTTTTTCTTCTTTTAATTCATCTAAATTTTTCACATTGAAATTTATTGTTCATGAAAAATTATCATTCCGCGTTTTTATTTATTAGCAACGATAAAGTAAAATGGTTAAATTTTATGGGAAAAGGTGTATTGATTCTCTATGAAAATAATAAAATTTTGAATTATTAAAAAAATATTTGAAAAAAAAAAATTAAACACAGCGTATGTTCATTTCTGGGTTGTAATCCATTTATATGCAAATATGCAGGGTCATTAAATCATCCGTTTTTACGTTTACTTCAGCCAAACATTTATACACACTTCCACATTTATAATATAAATAGGATTACAAAGTTAAATTTAAAAAAAGGTACAGAATTTTATGAAATCGAATAAATATTTTGCTACTAAATACCTTGCAAATCAACCTGCCTAGACAAAAACCTGTCTAAAACGAAATTTTCAATTCTATTTTTACAAGTGTCACTGTATTTTGTTCAGTAAACACCAGAACCTCTTTATAACGGAATTATGTTTTAACAGTAAAAATTTCATTATTCCTACTATGATGTCATTATCATATATTAATTATGTCACTATGATATTCAGTATTCCCCTTTCATTTAATTCAATATTCTCAAAATTTTCCATTTCACGCATTTTTTTATTGCTCAAATTTTGTATGAAATAGCATTCATTGTGTTCATAAAACTTCTGCACCCCCCCCCCCCGTCCTCTTCAATGCAAGTTTTTCATAAAATCCTACTCCTCCTCCGCTCACTCTTTGAAAGTATTCAAGTTATTTATTCCCTTAAAAAAAAAATAGAGAGAGAGAGAGAGAGAGCTTTTAAAAGCTTTCTCGCGTGCAATGGATTTTAAATTAATGAGTATTTGTTCTGATAATAAACTTTCGTTAAAGATTTACATTATGAGCATATGAAAGGAAAGAAAACTACCACATACTTTGCCAACGGTTAGGATATGATATCATCTGTCACTTCTTTATTTGTTCAGATATACAGTAACAAATAGAAGACTCAAAATAACTAACGTGCATCTCAAACCACAATAATTTCATTGAATGGCACGTTTAAAAATATAAAAAAAATCCGTTTAAACTTTGTTTCCTGAGAATAAAAGTTTGGAGAAATGAAAATTTGGGAAGAGGTACGGGGATACTAAATAAACTTTTAAAAAAAAAGCGAAAATTTGCCGCAGCATAGATTTTCACTCCTGTTCTACGAGAATTTGATTTTTAATATAGACATGCAAAATTTACACAAAATTTCTTCAGTTAAATGAGAAAAAAAATAACTTACGAATATAGTGGTTTTAAAAAAAATAGTTCCTCATATGAGACGCCAGTGTCGAAGAGGTTAAGCAATCACTTTATTATTAAATTTAGCACAAAACAAGAAAGAAAAAAAGATGATTAAGTGAAAAAAACTTCACTTAAAACCTCACGTTAAAACCTCAATAACAATAATATAATATCAATATAATCTCAATATAATATCAATTGCATGGCAATTGCAGTATATTTACGCCATTTAGAGCACAAACAGACAGGATTTATAAACACTTTTCAAGTATATTTGAAAATTTAAACCTGCCCTATAGATAGCACCCATCTTAACTACATCACTTAGTGCCCCCCCCCCCTAACATTGTTCCAACAGAGTATGTCAAGCTATCAAGCAGAAAGACCACGGCGATTTTTCAATATCCGGAAAAGGAATATGATTTCAAACTGTTAGGCCTAGTATAGCAAATTTGGTCCTCTACGATTTTTGAATTGCTTGAGATTTTTCGGGGTTTTGTCCTTTTTTCAATAAAGTTTATTCTGAATTCGTACAGCGATTTTTGAATTTTTCATGAATTTTTTTATGCTGTTAAAGCTTTTTCGCATTTTACGGCGATTTTTCAACATCCGTAAAAGAAATTTGGCTTCAAACTGTTGGCTTAAGGCTAAAAGTGTGTCAATTCGGGATTTCAATTAGGTACGCAGCGAATAGTGATTTTGGTCGAATACCGAATACTCGGCACACAGGTGAACCGAATACCGAATATTCGGTCGGCCGAATAGTTAATTAAACTCTACAAAAAAAAGCTTTGAATTAATATTTAAGAAAGTCTTAAAACTTTATTAATTAATAAAAAACGTAACTACGGGGCTTTTTCTGTGCACTAAAGTGCATGAATGAAATTTTCTTGTATTCAAAAACAAATATTTTCAAATAAAATAAGAAATTTGGAAGGACTGTTTCACAGTCATATAGAATTTATTTAGCAGGAAACGAGTAAAAGAATGAGAAAAATGCTTAAATGATGGCAACTTAGCAAGGAAATTTTTGAATGTACCAGATGATCTAAAGTGAATGACTATTTTCAGAAGTTGAAAATGTATAAAGTGCTTCTAAAATTTTAGATCAAACTTTCAAGAGAGATAATGCGGTCAAGACAAACGTTTTCAGTACTGAAAAACCAGCATCGCAATCCATTTATTGAATCAAAAATACAGGGTGTTTCGCTACAAGCTGAACCCGAATTTTCGTTCACAACTTTAACAATAATAAAGATATTTTAGCGGAATTTGCATTCAGTTAACTTTGCTTTGTAAGAAATGTGATGAAATTTTTGGAAGTGACTGAATTTTTGTCGGTGACACAGTATATGTACTGTCAGCTGTATTCTGAATAATAAAAAGGATAGGTTAGTGTTGTTTGTACTGCAATTTTCTAGCACTTCTTGACATATTTCATATAGAACAAAGTAATTCTGATGTTTTATTATATCGTTAAAAAATCTGCATTATTGGAAAACGAAAATGCAAATTCAAGTTGGAGTGAGATACACTGTGTTTTTGAATAAGTAGATTGCGATCCTGGTTTCCCATACAAAAACTGTTTATCTTGTTACTTATTATAATCCCCGAAAGCTGCATTTTCTCTTCGATTATGTTTAGAAACTTCCAGTTGTGAAAAAGCAAATAACATTCAGGAACTTGCATTTATGCATTATTAGTTCCTGTGAATGTTGTCATTAACAGTTCACTTTCTTAATTGTTACTTTTCAAACAGCAAATAATCTAAAAGAAAACTCAGTTATTTAACATGATTCTAGTAATATTATCTATATTTTTCTTTTAATTTTTTCTTTCTAAATCTTCCTTTATAAAATATAAATATTCATTTACAAAATTTTTCATGTACATTATTATGTGCATTGAAAAACTCAAATATTTAAATAGATTGATTTAATCTAAATTCATTTATTTTAAATTTCACAGAAAATAAATGTGATTATAATAATAATTCTTCAAAATTCAAGTAACTTGACCAGAAAGAAATAATTTTTTTAATAAATTAAGATAGAACATGCAAAATTATCTGCTGTTGAATAGTATTATTAAACGAAGTTTTATACAGCATCAAATTATTAGGATACGTTAAAAGAAAACAAACATTGCTTTAAATAATTTGAAGAATAAAGGAATTAGAAAGTTTGAATAAGTTAAAGCCGAGTACTATATAAAACAAATTATTATTATTATTAAACAATATAGAAAATTTTGACGAATTTTTTGAATATATGAACTATAACATGAGTATTTTAAAATTGTGCAGTATTAGCAGGATACAAATGTAAACGAATGATAACGAAATGGCATTCTGTTAATTTCTCTTTATAAAAGAACTTTTAATGAATTTGCACCATTTAATAAAAATATAAAAATATGCTATCTATCATAAAGCTTAAATAATAAAAGGATAAATGAAAACTGCAGAAACGTATTTTTCTAATTTCACCGAACTTTCATTTTCTGTAACAGAAATACCTACGCAAATTCAATTCTAAAATGATATTAAACCCTTGCGAAATAAAATATATACAAAAATAATGAACTTAATCAAGAATGGATTACATTTAAAAAACAAAATTAATGAGCATGCTATAAAACCAGACTTACTAAAATATCACCAAGTGTAACACACATCAGTAAATGAAATCGTGATCAGTGCATTCCCCTCATCTTTTTCAAAACTTCCTTGACAAGCATGTGTGCACAGTTTCGCTGGTCCAGGCGATCGAACGCTCATAGTTAATGAACTATAAAATACAATTCCCGAATTTTTAATATGAAGTACGGCGCGCCAGTTCTTCTGTACATGTATCTCTGATTTACTAGGTATTTAGCTTTGGTCTTACCCGACCCACCTCACAATGGCGGAGGCCTGACATTGTCTGTCTTCAGTAAGGACAAATTACAAATGTGTTTTGGAAACACAATATCTTCCTGATTCTACCAATACCAAGACTACCTTGTAGTTTTTATCTTTAAAGCAATAAATCGGTTGCCTACTCAGGGCGGTCGATTAACTCGAATTTAAAAAATATTTTACCAGGTTGAAAAAACAGTAGTTACTGTATTTTTAAATAAATTTTTGTGTCCAATATTTTATGGTGTCAGTTTATATTAAAAAGTATCTTTTTTTTAATTTTCCTATTATGTGTACATTAAAGAAGTCTTTAAACTAATTCTTTCGGCTAAAGTTGTTTTTAATTAAATGAAAGATATTTAATGATGTCAATTTCAATCTGATATTGTTTGATTATTAGAAATTTAAATTGAAAAGTTTAATTAAATTAACATTCTTTAATATTTTGCTCCATTTGAGCGAAGGTATTTTCTTACAAGGGTATTGAATATATTTAAAAGGTAATTTTTTATTTTCATATTATGAGTACATTAGATAAGTCTTTAAACTTATTATTTCGGCTAGGTTCAAAGTCGACAATTTTGTGTTGACAATAGTCACGGAAAATATGATTGTATATATTGAACAAATCATTTAGATTTATTAATTAAAAAAAGACGTTGATTTAAAGAGTGGGATAAGATCTCTCATTGAAAAGTGAAATTTAGAATGCAATACTTATGCAGAAGTTGCCATTTCCCTTTACTTCCGGTATCAAGGTTTCGGTTGTTCTGACGTCACTCACTTTCATCTAAGGAGAACTCTGCCAAAGAGAAAGAACGTATTTTCTCATTTAAAATAGTATTTCTGCTAAAAAAGTCGATTTTTCTGGTCATAGGAGGGCATATTTCTTGAAAATTTAACATTTTTTCATTAGCAAAAGTATTTTTATTTTTATTTTTTTATTATTTTTTATTTTTTAGTAGTAAAGCAACTTAAAGTGAATTTTTTTCTTTCAAATGAAATAATCGTGTATATTTTTGCTAAGATTGGAAGTCTTTATTGTTTGTTATCTTTGGTCGCTCTTGGACACGGATGTGACGTAAACATTTATAGTAATTTTCTTTGACAGCCAGGGCAGTTTTCCCTCACACGAAGCTTTAATTCCTTCACAGAATCAGTCACTTTTCCTAAATACGTCGCAAATATCTCACAGCTTTTGTTAGTACAACATCTCTTGGTCTTAAACGAATTCTTTTCATTGATTTTCCTGAAAATGCCCAGCACTTGTGCCATTGCAACATGTACTAATTGTTTGGCTCCGAAGAAATCTGATATAAAAAAAGTCCTTCCGGCCTGTGCCGGGAGGAAAAGGTAGCTTTCCTATATCTTCGTTTTAAAATTTTAGCTAATGTTACACGAAAACAGCAAGTTAAAATGCAAAGGAAACGTTTACAAAAGATTCGTTAATACCAAATTTGAATAAGAAATTCGCCAAATTATTGAGCAATAGTCAAATTGGCTTCGTTTATGAAGACTTATTTTGGTCGCCAAATTTGGCGATATTTCGCCAAATGTCGCCAATTTTGGCGCTAACGGATATGAATATATAGTTTTATGCGTATGATTGGGAAAATTATTACAACAATGAAAGAAAATAATTTGCGAGTAATCGCGTTAATGTGCTGTTTTGTTTCAAAATGTCAGCCACCCTAGCATTTCAAACTGCTCTATCTCAGCCATTTTTTAAGATAGAGGTAAACCAAAAAAGGCTCTGGAATCCTTATATCAAGGCCTAACACGTAATTAAAAATAAATTTGAATTTTAAACTTTTTTGTATATTTATTTTAGTTTTAAATTTTTAAATGGCCGCCATCTTGAAACAAAATGGCGCACCAAGCTGGTCAACGAACTCGGTCGAGACATTGGTTAGCTTAATACACACAATTAGTTTCATCAAAATTGATTTATAAATACGAGCGTTATCGTATGACATAGGTTATATATATATATATATATATATATATATATATATATATATATATGGATATATCTATATATATAAATCAACATTTGAACGGAGGGTGGTTTTGGGGTCTGGGGATCATGATCGGTGAAAATATACCGAAATTTTCCGGAACTGCTTTCCTCCGAACGGCTGCAATAGGTAGCTTTATACTTTTTTGTATTGAAAGCTACCTAAAAGATGGATCATTGCATGCAAAAGAGCAGATAATAGCTTTAATGCTGCTAATTCCCGAATTTGTTCAGCATAGTAATCTAATATATATTCATTAAAAAAAAATACACTGCTAGTAAATTAAAAATGTGGAGTCAATTAACTCTGATTACATGATAAAACAGTACGAAAAATAGCAAATATTGGAGCGCACATCAAAAATATACATTTTCAAAATGCACCTTGTGATGAAATAAAATGTTTGAAATGAAAGTATATTCTGAGAGTAACCTAAAATATATTAATTATTAAAATATATGTAATTTTATCATCACACAGCATTAAAATATAATTGTACATAACCTTTTTAGAAGACATTTATAAAAGTATATTATTCTGAATTTCAAATTTAATATTTCTATATCGCATAAATCTTTCAGTTTTAAACATATGGCAATTTAAAAATAAAAGATCCTGTTTTTTGTGTATTTTAAATCTCCTTTAAATATACTACTGTCCTCCTTTTTATTCAATAAAAAATATATCAGTTTGATATTAAATCATACCAACTACCTGAATGGAATCTGAAGAAACAGTAAATTTTAAAATTAAGTTTTAAAGCGCTGGAAAGAGATGTAATTTTAAATTTTACATATTATTTGGAAATACATTTTTCTGAAACTTAAAACTTTCTTTCATTCAATAATTATTTTTTTTTTCAATTATGTATGTGCATTTATGTTTATTACGTAGTATTAAAATAATGTTTTAAATAAACTTTTCGGAATGTACAGGGTGTTCCACAAGGTACGCAGCGTCTAATATGTACAGATTCGGATAGAGCACGTCAATATGAATATTTTGAATGGTAACAAGTGGTGTCCCCGAATATAGCGTGATAGTCTAATTACAGGATGAACATTATCATAGCTGCGAACTTTTAAGCTTTTTTCCTACCACTAAAATTTTATAGTAAATTTTACCTTATTAAATATCCGAAATCACGGGATTCAATAAGCCAAAAATTTCTATAAATTTTTAGTGGTTACCACAAATTTGCATGATCATCTGTGGAATCTTTCATGTTGTACACATCGTCATTTGGAATACCCACTATCGGATTCGTCAATAACGTCATAGCTGCCAACTTTTACGTTTTTTTGATACCACTAAAAATTTATAGAAATTTTTGCCTTATTGAATTCCGTGATTTCGGAGATTTAGTAAGGTAAAATTTACTATAAAATTTTAGTGGTAGGAAAAAGCTTAAAAGTTCGCAGCTATGATAATGTTCATCCTGTAATTAGACTATCACGCTATATTCGGGGACCCCACTTGTTACCATTCAAAATACTCATATTGACGTGCTCTATCCGAATCTGTACATATTACACGCTGCGTACCTTGTAGGACACCCTGTATTTACAATGTATATTACTCTGAATTTCAAATTTTATTACCATTAAATGATGCAATTATATCGTATGAATATTTCAGTTTAAAAATGTTAAATATTCAACTATTTACTTATTAAAGCTTCTGTTTTATCTGTCTTTTAAATCTCAGTACGCAAAACTCAATCTTGTGTATCTGTGGTGTGAGGCCATTTTTTACATTTTCGATTTTGTTTACAGTTTTTTTTTTCAATTATCAAGACACATTCACTTTCTTAGCGGGCATTTTAATTTTTTGAACCTGTTGGAACCGGTTCTGAAAGTGAAACTATACTCATATATAAAAAAAAACTGTAACCAAAATCGAAAAAGTACAAGCAACTACATTAGATATCGACATCAGATGTCCTATGCAAAAAAAAAAAAAAAAAAAAAGTATCAATACAAATTTTCTTGTGAAGAAGTTTAAAAATTAAAAAAATAATTTTTATACATAGTACAAACATCACATCTAAAATTTAAACTATTATGTCTTTTCAATTCTACGAAATTTAATTTTTTAATTTGCTCTTTTTATCATTAAATTTTATTTGCACCTCAGTATGAAAAGTTCATTTTCATTTTAAAAACATGCAAATCGTAATTTTTATAAATAAAATTTAATGTTTATTTGATTGCAGTTAATATTGTGTTAATAATTTTAATATAATATATTTATAATATTTGATAGGTATTCTATTTGAAATGTATAATAATTCTAATATTAATATAATTGTGTCATGTGTTTCATAAAAACCTATAAAAAAAAGTTTAAATAAAAATCACTTAGGTTTCAACCTTATAGCACATATACATATGATTGAGTTTTGTGTAATTAGATTTAAAAATAATAATAATAACACAAAATCTTTAATAAGTAAATGGTTGAATATTTAATATTTTTAAACTGAAATATACATATGATATAATTACATGATTTAATGGAAGAAAATTTTGAAATTCAGGGTAATATACTTTATAAACACATTCCGAAATATTTATATAAAACATTATTTTAATTCTACATGATAAACATAAATGCACATACATAATTGAAAAAAAAGAAAAAAAGAAAAATTGTTGCGTGAAAGAGAGTTTTACGAATACTCATTTTTTTTTTTCCTAATAATCTTTAAAATTTAAAATTACATCTCTTTTCAGCGATCTAAACTTAATTTTAAAATTTACTGTTTCTTCAGATTCCATTCACATAGTTGATATGATTGAATATCAAATTGATATATCTACCCTATATATATAAAATCCTAATGAAACGAATTTGTGAAACAAATTTATGAAACGATTTTATGAAACGATTTTATGAAACGAATGATTATGTTTCAGGGCTATTTTTAATAAAATATTAAACGCTTGATGGTGAAATTAACACCAATTGTCCATAAAAATCCGCGGATGTCAAAACTGGTAATAGAATTTTGAAATTGGAATTAGATTTCGAGATATAAATTTTTTTATAATTTTAATGACATTTCTGTAATGATGGCAACTAATTACTCAGTTTTTTTGTGACAAAAAAGGGAAAAAAATTGAAAAGGATCCCGATAGGGATTATTGATTTCTTTTTATTCGTCATTTTCAAATTGAAATTGAACTTATCTTTTATTTCAATCGATAATGAAGATAAGATTGTGATTAAATTATGGTTTTTATGGAAAATTTGAAAAAAAAAAAAATCACATTTCTATCGTCAGGATTCAATCGTCTGTCAGCATTTAATTTAATTTATAAACTGAAAATATTTTGAATAAATTTGTCCAAATGACGTCATTTATGCAAACGCAAAAGAAAAGAGGAAAACGGAATCAATAGTAATTATTATTTATTGATATCATATTGTTATTTATTTGTAAAATTTAATTAAACGAATTTATAAAATCACTAATTCGGATATTTCAAACGAATATATAAAATAATAATTGCCCAACTGAACGGAAGGAGAATAAAATATCCTGCTTGGTTTTTTCCGCCAAGCCTTTTAAAAAAGCGTCAAACCCCTATAATAGAAAAGCACCAAAAGTTCATTGCGTTTGTTTTCATAACTTTTGGCAACAAATCTATGTATATTAACGAATCTATCGAATTACGCCAAACCTAAAAGCAAAGGATTATATACTGGAAAAGTACCCGATTTTCTTATGGACAATATTCAAGTGACATAACATGGTGTAAAATTATCGCGGATAGCAAATTTGTTTAAATATCTCATCAATTGATGTCGAATAAATGCAGGCATGCATGCACAAAATATTTAATTAATTTTGTATGATAATTAATTATTGGAAAATTCGTATATACATATTAATTAAAATAAATAATTTACATATTTAAAATAACATGGAAATATGCATGATGGTGCACTAAAATAGAGAGAAAATTAAAACCTGTTACTGAAAATGTCTATAACATAGTACTTTTCAATACCGTGGATCTTAATGTTATTCACAAGCAGATGGAATTTTTCTCATCCTTAAACGCGAAGGAAGAATAGAATACAGATCGTTGTAATAAAAGTCCGAGAGGTAGCCACAATTTAAACCTAACCATTTTATACAAGCTGATTTTCAAGTTGTAAATGATTTTACTTATCAATCCCGAAAATAGTCGTCAGTTGTCGCAACAGCTGTGTATGAGACCATGATAATCAAAAAAGGCCCAATTAAAACGTTAAAAGCATGACAACCCAATTACAGATTTACCAATATTTTTAAAATAAAGCACGCTGTCATGTTTTTATAGGCCTCGAAGTCTGAGCGGGGGTTGGCGAGCGTAGCTCGCAGGGGGTAGGCCCCCTAGTTTTTTTATAAATTAAAAAGTAAGACAGCAGTATTCATAAAGGAGATTTAAAATACAAAAAAAAAAAAAAATGCCGAATTTTTAAAACTGAAATATTTATGTGATACAGCAAAATTAAATTGGAAATTGAAAATAATATACTTTTATAAATATCTTCCAAAAGGATTATATAAATTTATATTTTAATGCTGTATGATGATAAAATTATCTAAAAATATTTTAATAATTAATATATTAAGGTTTTTAACCTTCTTTCATCTTCTCAGTTCAATCTTCTTACTTTTCTTTCTCTATTCTTTCATTTCGAGCACTTTATTTCATCACATGGGGCATTTTGAAGATGTATTTTAGATGTGCGTTCCATTATTTTCTATTTTTCGTACTGTTTTATCATGCAATGAAAGTTGATTGACTCCACATTTTTTCTTTTTTGGTAGCGTATCTCTTTTTAACACTTTCCAACATAGTTGAAAAGTGTTTATGCATTTGTTTTTTCTGTCTGTATGTCGTCTGTCTGTCCTGTCTGACTGTGTTCTAACTGCCGTAAATATACTCGGATTGTTATGCAATTGATATATCTTATTGAGGTTTATTATGCCATGTTTGCTACTGAAAAGGAAGTGTGTAGCACTTACAGTTATTTTACAGGGACACCCAAAAGAATTCGGTTACTTTACGGTCTATGGGGAAAAATCGTTTGTGGCTTATTGTAATGATGTTAAACTATTTAAAACATATTAAATCTCACATATATAACGTATGTGCACTACAAAAGGTTTACTATAAAATATACTGTGCATAGCACTTATAACTCCTTTACTGGAACACTGAAAAGAATCCGTTACATTACGGTCTATGGTGGGAAAAATCGTTTGCAGCATATTTTAATGATGTTTCAATATTTTATAAATATTCAAATTGATACATATCACTGAGGTGCACTACAAGGCACTTACTGTCATATAATGTATCGTTCAACGACAGAGAGACACTCAAATGTATTCAGTTAAAGTGCTGCCAGTTAGTAATAATTCCTTGAAGTGAGATTTTAGTTGCGATACAAGTTTTTAAATATAACGAATTATTTCCCTATTACTTGTTATGTATAAATTCTATGGATCACACACAGGGCAGCACAAAATACTCGAATACATTTGCGTTTATCGACAGAAATTGCTGAAGGTGAATTTTCAACTGTGCTATGCCTTCCCTAACTGAATTAAATTTTAGCAAGTTATGCAGCTGTATGTATAGTATTAACAATATTATTAGTAATTTGTATGTATATATATAAAGCTATAGATCACATACAGGGCTGCACAAAGTAATTAGGATATTTTTCCGAATATTGCTAGTAATTCCTGAAATGGGATTTTAAAATGTGTTATGCTTTTGTAGAATTTTTTCACTTGGACATCAGATTTCAGACATTAGACCTAATTAAACAGTAAAGATTTATAAAAGTATTTTGAAAGAGTTGGAAAGTGTTACATAATGTATGCTTGATGCATGATTTTTCTAAAGCTGTTATCTGTTCTTTTGGATGCAATGATCAATCAATTTTTTATATCAGATTTCTTCAAATATATATGATATAGAACATTTTGCGTTTTATCCAAACGATTAAATACAAACGACTAATTGCACTAGCACAAGTACTAGGCATTTTCAGGAAAATCAATGCAAAGAATGCGTTATTTTAAAGAGCTAAGACCAAGAGATGTTGCACTAACAATAGCTGGGCAATATTTGACAAATATTTAGGAAATGTGACCGGAAATTTCTCTTTCTGAAAAGGAATTAAAGGTTCGTGTGAAGGAAAACTGGCCTGGCTGTCAAAGGAAATGAAAATAATTGTTTACATTGCACCCCCGTCCGTTTCAAAGATCGACCAAAGATAACAAGTAATAAAAACTCCCCATATTAGCAAAGAAGAAACACACGATTATTTCATTTGAAGGAAAAAAAAAAATTCCTCTAAATCGCTTTATTCCAAGAAAAAAAATATTTTACTTTGCACCTAATGAAAAATGTTTTATTTTGAAGAAATATTTCTATCAGTAATTTGTTAAACCACGACTTTGTTTTTATTAAAGAAAAAAAAACTGATCTTCCTCTAATCCCATTTGTGGAAGCCGCAATTTTTTCGCATCATTTATTTATTTTTAATTAATTTTTAAAGTTCTAATGATTTTATGACGCTCCCGGTATATTCGTTTCCATATGTAACTTAAATAATAATAATAATGACAATTTTAAAATATTAAAACATTGATTTTACCGTCATTTAAAAATTGATATTATCTTCCGAAAGCGAAAGTACCCCTTTTTAATTTTGAATGCAGAAAAGAATAAATATTTATTACTCTTCCTAATTTTTAACAATATTTATTCAAAATAAATTTAATGTCTATTAAAGAAAAATGTAATTTTTATGTATACATTTTATAATAAGAGCCGTATTAAAAAAATATATATATGTACGAAAAAATAATTGTACGAAGGCTCATTCCTGTATCTATCATAGAAGTTTAGATAGAATAGTTTAGATATAATAAATACTGACAAAATGCACTCTGAGTTAAGTACATTTAAATCTTGGAAAAGAACGCATCAACCGCAAATAGTACAACATAAAAAGCATTTAATATTTTTTCTAAGCTTTCCGATCTTAATTGTTCTAAATATATATTTATATATTTATTTTAAATTAAATTTTTTTTTGTGATGAAATTATATATTATTATTGTATATACATTGTCATATACACATGACATTGTCACATGTCATATACATTGTAACTATTTTGAGAAATATATCCATAGAACCCCGCAGAACAGACTACGTGGAGGGGTAAGATTTTGGAACAGGTTGGCCTGCAGTCTGCTTTTTTCCTGGTTTTCATTTTGTAATGGAGAATATAAACATAAAATAAGTATATCGAATAATTTTCCTCGAAATCTCACGACCAGGACCATTTTGAAATATGCAACATAAAGAAATACAATACAGAAATGTGGCAAATAAGACATATATAGCTTATTATTTTTTCGTCAGGTAAGCAGCGCCCTTCCAAACACTCTGTTTAGGATATTTTTAACACGTGATCATAAAAAAGAAACTCTAAACAAGAACGTCTTTTCCATGGGGATTCGTAAGAAGGCAGAGCTTCCCCCATTTCTCTTACAAAAATTCATTAATTATTTTTCTGTTAGTATTCAATTACTTTAAATCATTTGAGAATAATTTTTTTCCAATAGTATGAGAGAAATAAAATGTTTTATTAATTTCAAAATCGATGGAGGGACAAGTGCCTTCCCCTTGCAGGCACGCAAAGGACTTCGAACAACTCTGACTAGCGGAGCCTGTGCTCATCCACCACACATCCCCAGAACATAACAGGAGACTAATTGTGATGGTGATACATAACTGGTAGCACTGGTTGGAGACATAAGCATAGGCGCCCATAGGTATATCTTATTTCATAATTTTAAAAAAAAAATACTTTTATTTAATTTTGGAAATTACAATAATTTTTTGAAAAAAAAAATTAACTATTTGACAATGATCGTTATTAGCTTAATTTTTATAGCTAACTAGTTTGAAATAAAAGACAATCTCGCATGTACAGTATATTCAGTTTTAAATACTTCCTCTTGTCTCTTCTCGAACATTCGCATATTGCTGGAGATTTCATGAGAAATGTATTTATAAACTAATTATGTGAGTCCTCTTTTTTTCTCTGTGTGTGTAATCAAAATTTTAATGTTAAAAATATCTTCTTGAGACATATTTCAAATGTATTAAACTGCAATAAAAATTACTTTTTTATTACATCAGACACCAACCCACCAAATAATTTAAATATAGGTGACCAGTGGACCCGTGCGAGGATTTCACACTGGATCTAATGTTTTTTTATATGAAGGTTTAAACTTCTAAAGAAAAATCAAGGATAAAAATATCTGCAAACAACGTTAATCACGCCAGAACATCATATCATTAATTCCGTCAAAGTTACAGTAAAAAGTGATCAAAAGGTAGCAAAAAGCACGCGCGCGAAAAAAATAATAACAATCGTATTGTAACAGCATTAGAGGATGACGTAATCCGCTTCGGAAAAAACACGATATAAAGAAAGTGAATTGAGTACATATAAAATACAATTTAATTTAATATAACAAAGCATACATTTTAGGCTACACGTGGAATAGCACTGCGGCGTTGATCAATGATGTCTTTCTCTTCTAATTATTTGAATTTGAATTTTACTTTTTAATCATAAATAAACCCGTGTGGATACGTGCCACTTCACCTTTTTTGTACTATTTATTATTTTTTTAATAATCACTGCTGCGCACGATACAATGAGGTATTTTATATTTGTGGAAACATTGATTTCACAAAAACTTTCCATTTCCTTTATGAAAACAATGGTGATTTAATTTTTAGTTAACGGCAATGTTTAATTGTAAAACATGTTTTAACGAAATGTCAGTGTACTGTGTCAGAAACCGGTTCAAAAACCTTCCGAATGATACTTCATTCATTGTTGTGCGTTTCATAAATGCATAGAAAAAGGGATGTTGACAACAAAAACAATAAATATAATGGAGAATAGCAAACAGCACAATAGATTTGTCTGTCATCTTTGAAAACGAACAAAGAAAAGCCCGTTTCTTGCAGCACCAGTTACAGAGATTCACATCTTCATGTTCATTTCGTCCTCACGTGACCTGTTCTTTTGCAACAGCCAAAAACACAATTTGTTTTAGTTTTTAAAAGAGCAGGAACGCCGACGCATACTTTCGCCAGAATACAACGCTAAAAACGTTAACGAAAACTTCTGCTTATTTAAGTTCTCTATAGAAATAGAAATATATTGGACTGTCTGGTTACAGAGGCCGTCTGACATCAAAGAAAGAAGGAATTAATAGTATTAACATTGTTAAGTATATGTAGAAAGTTGGAAGTAGTAACGTTTTTTCTTTACATCAAACTTTTTGCCACATTTTCTCTTGTGAACTTTGCAGGGATTGTCTCTTTGTAGCATCCTGCAATAGTCGGGTATAATGCTGACATCCCATAATCCTTGAAATCGCCTCTCCATTTTCTTTATATTCTGATGAAATCTTTCACCTTGTTCCTCACATTTTCAGGAAAATAGTCCAGGTGCGAATCAAGAAAATATACTTTTAAGTTCATAACTACAGCCTAAAATCTTGAAATTTTTACCATCTCTTCTACAATATATTTTTAGTTTTGGTCCTTTTAGTTTCCAAGAATGCTACAAATAACTAGTCTGAATGATTTCCAGTTTTTTTTTTTCGTTTGTTTTACTTCTAGTCTTAAAATTTTCATCTTTAATCATTTTCCCGAGGTCTGGTCATATAAACACACCTTCCTTCAATTTTGCTTTGGATAAAAATCAGAACTGGTCATAAAGGTTTCAAAGCATTCACCTTCTTTTGGTAAACCCTTGAGAAATTGTTTAGTTGGCACTAGTTATTTGAGGTTGCTGCATTTAAAAGACGAAACCACGGACACAACGGAAGACCACTTAGCAAAAAATTGTTTTGTTTGGATGATGGCGGATAATTTCAGCGAAAATTTCATGCACAGATGGTGATCGCGTATTCACAGAAAAAATAAATTTATATCGGCACGTAAGAAAATTTCATCCGAATGAAAATATCGACCTCCAGAAAGGAAAACGGATTCAATGTTCAATATGTAGATATTTCATCATCTCTATTAGAGATCTGCATAGTCATATTGAAGCTGATCAACCAGATATAAAATTATCTTTTGAAAAGGCTCCTGAATTCCCACCCCCCCCCCCCCGCAAAAAATAAAAATAAAATAAATAAATAAATAAAAGTAAAAAAATAAATAAATGCCGCTTATTCTTCAAATTTTCATAGACACATAAATTTTGTAGACAGGTACATCCTGAATAGTAACCATGCTTAAGTGCTCCTTTATTAAAAGTTTCAAGAGATGATGGTCCCACAGCAACCCCCCCCCCCCACACTTCCTCTGCCAAAAAAAAAAATAATAATAAAATTTTTGATTATGTACCTTCAAATAGTCATAAATCCTTGAAATTTTGTATGCAGGTAAATCCTTAATACTACACACGCTATGACGATTTGGAGGCTTATTAAACAAGTGTTACTTTTTTATCAATAAAGGAACCTTAAGTATGATTAATATTCAGGAAACCCGTGCATGCAAAATTCATTTGTGAATGACAATTTGAAGGCATAAAATTTCTAGTGTCTATGACTATTTGAAGACTCAAACAAAAATATTACCTTTATGTCACGGGTGGAGGGAAGGCTGCTTTGGCTGAATCTTTCAAGAGAAGACTACAAGCATGATTGCTATTTAGCTTTGCTGCCTCTGGAATTCGGTTCAAAACGTCGACTTTGACAGCATTTTCTGAAGGTTCTTCTGCCTTTACATAAGAAAAATAAATAAATAAATAAAAATGAAAAAATATTCTATTACAAAATTTCTGAATAAAAACACCTACCAATTTCATGAATTTCCGAACAAAAATGAATTAAAAAATGTTTCAGAAAGTTGCTTCTTTGAATTTGAGAACAGCCTTAATGAAATTGGCGTTTTTTTTTTTTTTTTTTTTTTTGGGGGGGGGGGGGTTGGGGGGGGGGCGGGAGGCGTCCCATTTTACCATCAGGCATTTACCCATCAGGGGAAAATGATAAATTTTGAGGATTGCTTACTATACTCCTGTAGAAGAAATAAGTGACTAAATTGCTATTATTTATTAAAATACGAAAAAACTTCTGTAATCTGCTTTAGATATGCTACGATTTTTTATTCTCGGCCAAACTAGCAATACGCTGCCAAATCTAGCTTCGATTGCACACCAGGCCGATTTCTCTGTAGGGAGCAGAGCAGCGTTCTCAGATGGATTTTAGTTTTTTCCCTATACTATCAAAGTAAAATTCCCTAGATTTTCCTAAATTCTCAAGTCACAAGACTTAGAAGAATACGGTATTTTGATTGGCTGTATTACGGTATTTTATTTGACAATAAACATGGAAAAAGAAATAGCAGATGGCAGCAACAAAAGTGATTTTGTTCACATAAATGTATACAAATTTATTGGTAAAAATAGATAAACAGAAAAGAAAGACAAAGTTTATAGGGAGAAAATTGAAATAATGTGTAGCTCCGCCCTAAATTCATTCCTCTTTTCCTTTTTAATTTTTTTTATATATATTTGTAAATATTAAATGTGATACCCATCGCACAACCTGAAGCTAAAAAAATATATGTGACATGATCAACCTTAAGGAATATTTAACACACACAAATTTGCGTGGGAAAAAAAAAAAAAAAAAAAAAAAAAAAAAAAAAAAAAAAAAAACATTGCTTTCACAGAATGAGGTATGGGTATGATTTTAACTTTTAAGAATATATATCATCGTTTTTAACACAATTTTCCAGTGAAAGAAATTGTAAAAAAAAAAACCTCCCAAATTATAATTATTTAGTTCCCATAAAACTTCTTTTAAATTCATAGAATACAGTGCAATGAAACCTTCTCACCGCCGTGAACTGATACATCAAGTTCACTACACTGAAGGTTTCACTGCAATAGAAGCATTGTTTAAATCAATGTAATTCTAAAAATGTAATGCAGTTTTAAAACATCGAGTATGTTTAATTCTCTCAAGGATTTTACACTCATATACATAATTTAAGTTTTTTATATAAATTTTGAAAATTCATCTTTTTTTACCATTTTTAAAAAACCAAAGAGAAAACAACGTTAGAAATTTATCCTTTTGATGGGCGGTCAGGGGGTGAGGCTTTTTGCAATACTCGAAAATTAGATATTTTTCTCAAATAATATTAATACAATTTACATGTGTATTCAAATTGTACTGTGGAGACGTTTCTCCGCCTATTTTATATAGCTAGATTTTCCGCACTGATGCTTATATTCTGAACAAATACATATCATAATGACGATGGGAGAGGTTTAAACATAAAAAACGGAGTACAGATGTAACAAAAACATGTAAATAGTTTTCTGGCATTTAATCTGTAAATTAATATTGATAGCTTGATATTTTGAGTAATTTATAGTTCACTAAAGAGTAATTTCTGATAAAACAAAATCAGCAAATTATGTTAAAAGGCATGTGGATATGCCTTAAACAAATTTTATACGTTCTTATAAGACTTCGCCCTTTATTATTCTCAGATAGTCCTTGACTGCTGTAAACCTCTTTAAAAATTATTTGCGATAAGAATCTAACTATAATAAAATAAAAAAAATTCTTGAATAAAGAACAAAAGAACTGGAATAAAATACCAATTTCATAATTTGGGAGAAATGCTCGCTATTCTTATGACTAATACTTAAAATCTATAGAATAAAATTTCTTAGGATCATAACGTATAATTTTTTTAGAGGATCTTTTCCTCTAACATTCTTCTGTCTTACATACATTATACATAGTACTGTACTTCATTACGGGTATAATTATAACGAATTCTCCCTATGCACGTAATACTGGGTTTTCAAACAAAAGGAAATCAGTTGGATGATTTATTTGGTTTTACTTGAAAATACTCCAGCAAGAGAGAAAACCAGATGTAACCTCCATCCCTCTTACTCCACTTTCTCCAAATAAAGGACCACATAAGGGGTAGTTTCACTTAAAAATGTTTCTAGTGATTTCAATCGAGGTGCTGAAATCTTCAAATGATTTTTCTATTCTAATTCTAAGAGGCTGGATGACAAAATATGCAGTGTCCTTTGCTGGAACAATTAATTGTTCCAGCACTGTATGTCCAGTAAGTGGTGTATGTCCAGTAAGTGGTTATCATTTATTAGCCATACTGGATTCAGAGAAACGAAAGGAAGGTGCGAGATTACTATTTCGGAAACTCCTCCCCCCCTCCCTCCGTTAACCAAAAAGTTGCTCGAAGAAAATTTCTCCCATCCTTTTACCATGTTCATTCATCACACACGTCACATTTATCACTTTCTCACGTTCATTCTCAGAAAGACACTGAAGAATAACAAAAATTCCCCTTTTCCCTAGATTTTGGAAAGAATTGTCTGTCTTTTGAATATACCCTAGAAATAAGAAAGAAACTCCCAAATCCCTAAATGAACTTGAATTTCCCTAGATCTAAAGATTTTCCCTTAGATCTGAGAACGCTGGAGCAGAGCTATTTCAAGATGCTAGTGTTTTGAAGGAGAACAACCTTCTTGGAAGCAATAAATCGGTTGCCAACTTGGAGAACCGACTGTCATGAATCGTCTATTTATGCATGCTTTAACGCTTTAACCCTTTGAGGGGCGGAGGTATATATATTATATACCACCTAATTTTAATCCGATTCAAACCAGAAACTATAAATTAAATTTTACTTTTTTAACTTTGACGAGAAAAGCTTGAAAAATTGCTTATTCTTATTTTGAACTAAATTCTTTCTTACATTCCATGGAATTCCAAGTTACAAGAGCACAAGTGCTCGCCCCTGGCAGGGTTAATTAAATAATTGTAAATTCTAAGTAATATTTTATATTGTAATTTTTATGGTGTCAGTTTATATTTAAAGGGTTATTAAATTTTTTTCATATTTTGCATACATTAAGTAAAACTGTACTTTATTAGATGTATTTTCACAAAAGTCACATTGGAAGATTTTTGTGTTAACAACATATACATAAAATGTGAGTATACATATCAGTACAAACACCCTTAACGGGTTAAAAGTTGTGACGCAGCACTATCTTTTGACTCTAAGAATTTTAAATATGGGTCTTAAAAGTAATGATATCAAATTTCAGTGACGCTATGTTAATAATTTTTTTTTAAATCATTTTCTGTTTAGTTTTATTTACATTCACAAGTGCAATTATTATTTATAACATGAAAAGACATATAAAATTTACTCGCTGATGCTTTTTCATTCACATCTCTCATGAATTCAAAATATGGGTTTAAAAAAAATTATATAAAAATTCGAGTGACACCTTGACATGAATTTTATAGGATTGTTTTAAAATTCAATTTAAATTATTTTTGGTTTGTCTTCTAAAGTACAGGGTGATTATAAAAAAACTCTCCCGATATATGAGCCCATAACTATCATACCGTTCACAGAAACTGAATGAAATTCTGGCCTAAAGTATTTTGTGGTATATGCTCCAGAATCACGTGAAAAACAACAGTTAAATTCTAACAGTTACGGTTACAGTGACAAAATTTCCAAAATTTCAAATGGCAACACCTACTTTTTTTATTGGAATGTGATCTTGGTAGTGAAAAACCATAAAAAGCGTTGGAACGGTACCTGTAGCACGAAAATCGCCGGCGCTAGACAGACTAAGAAGAAAAGTGAAAACAACCAATAAAGGACAGAGAAGCAACAGAAAGTAAAACATTTTATTGTTCAGTGCTATCCACCATCTGCCGCATGTAAAGTGTCGTCGTGTGTAAAATGGAAAATGTATGAAACACAATAAAATGGTTTGTTTTCTGTTGCTTCTCTGTCCTTATTTGTTGCTTTCACTATTCTTCTTAGTCTGTCTAGCGTCGGCGATTTACCGTGCTACAGGTACCGTTCCAACGCTTTTTATGGTTTTTCACTATGAAGATCACATTCCAATAAAAAAAAAGTAGGTGTTGCCATTTGAAATTTTGTCACTGTAACCGTAACTGTTAGAATTGAACTGTTGTCTTTCATATGATTCTTGAGCGCATACCTCAAAATACTTTAAACCAAAGTTTCATTCAGTTTCTGTGAACGGTATGATAGTTAGGGGCTCATATATCGGGATAGTTTTTTTATAATCACCCTGTATTAACAAATATATGCAGTGATCTCTGACTTATACGCGATACACGGAAATCCTTTTCCGGCACCAGTCTTTTTATGAGGTAATTTTCGACTTCTTAAATCGCAGAATTCATAAATCTAATTTTACTGTTTTAAAATAGCGGTATGTAAAGGTAATTACTGAACATCGTGTATAAGTGAGAGATCACTGTATAAATATCGTTGCATTCACTAGGATGATTTTCAATAAAACTGATTATTTTTTAAATCTACGTATCTTTATTTTTCAATTAATATTTATATACTTTTATTTGGAGAAATTTATTGATAGTTAAGCAGCTAAATATGAGAAAAAAAATCAGCGAAATTGGTTTAAATCTCATGCTTACCAGGCCATGCCGTTTCTTTATAACCCCAACATATTTTCTTTTATTTTTTTCCATAATCAGGGAAATAGGACATGCATCTTAACACTTTCTGTTTGGGAAACGATAATTCTCTGTTTTTTTTCTTTTTCTTTTTTTTCTTTAAGCGTTGTTATCGGGAAAAGTAAATTCTCGTTTTTAGTCAAAATACATCATAGATTTTGGGAGTGGCATCTCCCTTAGATAATATTCTTTTATATCATGTTGTACATATTTTTTTAGATGGTGCGGAATTTTACAATAAATCTGTATAATGAATGTTATTTAATGATGCATAAACTCGAGAAAACAATCTATGAAACAAATTACGAAAGCCACTTCAAAAGAGATCTAATATCATTAAATTACTCCGTTTTATATGAAATATTAAGGAAAAACGGTTCGATGCGAATGTGTTGAATCGATTTGTATTTATATTCCTTCTACAAGATTAAAAGCAGAAAAACTTGAGACCATCATTTTCATTTTTTTTTTTAATGCGAAAGGAAAAATTTGAACTTTTTTGTTAAAAAAGACATAATTATTCAGAGTTATTACATTTCCACCGCATGTTTTTGTGAAATCTGTGTTTTAGGAGAGTAGAAACTCCGCCTCTCCTCTTTTGAAAGTGTTTCAGAAATTGGAGATAGGTTTCTCCAGTTTATGGATTAGTAAATATCATTCAATGCAGGGACTTAACAATAAGTTATTACAGTAAAAAAAAATATTGACAATATGATACAAATCCATTTTTAGTAACGCAGAAGCCACGCCCCTAGTCAATGATGTTTTTTGAATAAAAATGAGAATTCTCTTTCTCGGTTGGTAATGCGTCAAAAATGTGTACCTTTACGCCAAATATTATAAACAATCACTAAAGTGAATCGACGGACAATAAAAAAATTGCTAATCTTAAATACCTTATTTGTGTTAGATATTTTATGTTATATTATTATATAGCTTACTTACATATAAATAGCAGAAATTGCTTCTCAATTAATATGTTAAATGATGTAAACATAAAAAAAACTGTTTGTGCATTTTATACATTAAAAATGTATTTCATAAAGTTATAACAATCTCATGACGTTTTAAAAATGTTAATAAGATTGGCACGAGGTCTCGATGGAAAATTCTGCTTTTCTCGTCAAATACAACCTTGCCGTTTTCCTTCTTACGCCAAGGCCACTAGAACAAAGGCGTACCAAAAATAATTTAACTGCTTTTACTTGATAAGCTATCTTCATTCCTAAGGAATGAACAAAGTTCTTTCAAGAATCACTGGATGGAAATTAGATTAAAATTCTAGTATCAACTGAAGATTCAAACAAAAATGATATTTTTTTCGGGTTGGGAGAGGAGGGATGCTTTAGATAATCTTTTCTTGAATTTTTCAATAAAGGAGTACTTGAGTATAATTACTATTGAGGAATTACTTGCCGTCAAAATTCATATGTGTATGACAACTTGAAGGAAAATAATCAAAAATATTAGTTTATTGTCCGGGAGGGGGGGGTTGGTGAGCGGTGCGGTCATTTGAGCCCAACACATTGAAATATCCCAAATTGGTGTGTTTAAGCATCCTCACTATTCAGGTTCTACCTTCGTTCAGAGTGTCTAGTTGCTATGACTATTTCAAAGCTAAAACAAAAATGCTATTTTATTATTATTTTTTGTCAGGTTAGGCTTTTACACAATCTGCTCATGAAGTTTTCAAAAAGGAGTACTTAAGCATGAATACTATTCCGAATGAATATGCCTTCAAAATTCATGTGTCTATCAAAATTTGGAGGCTCATAAATAAAATTGGCTGATTTTGTTGCTTCTCTCTGGGTGTGTATAGGGGGGGGGGGGGGTGTCAGGGACCCCGGTTATAAATATAGGGGCTGGTTTTCTCTATGCAGACAGAATAAATAAATAATTTAAATTATATTGTATTTTAAAATGCGAAATAATGTCAGTAAACTGTTTTAGTTACGTTAACATTTCTTATTACTTGCTAAACAAGCAATACTGAACCAAATCAAACTTCGATAGCATGTAGCGGAGTTCGGGCGGATATATCTCTAAGGAGCAGAGCTCTGTGCAATGGATCTGCAATGACAAAAATGTTTTGATAGCTTAGTATTTTCTTTATCGAAATCCAACGCCATTGTATAATGTATACTAATACTTAATTAATAGTAACATTACTTTTGTAATAATATATCGACCGTCTAATTACGACGGCCGACGTACGGGAACAAACGGTACCTTCAATCTTATGAGTTAACTTGAACTTGAACTTGTGATAGATTCAATGGGCTTCCAAGTTGCGAAGCAACTGCACACCCTGGCTTTGAGTAGGTGTATATCAAATCCTGAGAGAGTCATATGAAATGTCTAGCCGTAGTCCAATTGACTACATAAAATAGGATAGTGTTAAGTATATCTATAAAATAATGAAAATTAACTAGTTAAAGTATAAAAGAAAAAATAGTTCATAGTTCAAAAAAAACAAAAATATGCCAGACGAGGTAAAGTAAATATGTTAGGAGAAGTTTAGGAGAAAAGTCAATATAAAATTATCAGTAAAAAATTATATAATAATATATATATATATATATATTTTAATTAAAGAGAAAAATTTTGAGGTAAGAATTATAGCTCGGAAGGACTATTCATCAAGAATAGTGGAGTACCTTGGTTTTTTTCCGGTTGGATGGACTGCAAGCATCGTAGTCAGGTAGCTCATAAATGAGTTCATTTGGAATGTGATTAATGTCATTGTAGAATTTTTTCGCAAGGTGTTTAATGCGATGTTTGAGTGAAGTCGTTTTCAGATCCTTGAGGATTGTGGAGTTTTTGAGGTATCTAGACCCGTTCCTGATGTAACGGAGCTGTTTGTAATGGGTACTAGAGAGGCTGTTCATACTGGTTTTGCAAGTGAAGCCCCAGATTGGACATGCATATGTGATAACAGAGAGAATGCAAGCATTATATATTAAGAGTTTGTTGTGTATGGAGAGTGAGTGACTGCGAAGAAGGGGGGCGAGGGTTTTGGAAATTCCGGCGACTTTACCGCGGATATTAAGAATATGCTTTTTAAAGGTAATGCGTTTGTCAATGGTAACTCCCAGGTACTTGGCATCGTCAGACCAGGGAATGGTAGTGTTATTGATGGTTAATCTATTGGGAGTGGAGAAGGTTCTAGAGAAGTAAACAGCAGTAGTTTTGGATTCGTTTATCTTAATGCGCCATTGATCACACCATTCCTTGAAGCTGGAATCATGAAGATGGAAGTTCAACCTATAAGTTAATAAACTCACTGTATTTTATAAATATTATTTTACTTTACATATTTTATGGTGTATGTTTTATATTTAAACATTTAAGATTTAATTTTAAATTATGGATACATTAGTTTAATCTTTAGCCTTAGATGTATTTTGGGGATATTAACACTAAATGTGAATACATACAGTGGCGGACAAAAAAACTGCATCACCTGCGAAAAAGTGGAAAACGCTACAAATAATGTTTTTAAAGTACAGATATTATGGAAGGATGATATTTTTACGATAAAATACAGTTGTAGGATTAATCTAAATTAAATTTTATAAGGATTTATAAATTATTTATGCATAATTATTTGGAAAAAGGGAAAATAGTGAAAAACGCAATATTTAAAAATACTTGGAATAAAGTAATAGATGCACAGATTCTGTAGTTAATGTAAATTTTACATAACTGCAGTCATATTATATATACTTAGATGTGTATACATGCATAAGGATCACTTCAGTATTTAGTAGATCCTCCAAGAGCTGCGATGACAGCCTTGCAGTGGTCCGGCATGGAATATATCAAATTCTGAATGTATTCCTGGGCAATTTCATGCAACCAGACCCTAATAATGCTTTACAGCAGTTTTATTTTAGTAGCAGGTTTCTGGGCAACAATTTTTGTACCCATTATATGCTAACAATTTTCAATGGGATTCAGGTCAGGACTATTCCCAGGCCATTCCAACACTTAGATGCCAAATTTTTTTCAGATATGCCGTCACCTAAAGGGGGGAAACTGGGTGAAAATTACTTTTCCAATATCCTTAATGTTATGGAGATTAAAACTTGTAAATTAGGCAACAAAATAATTCATGAATAAGTTACATTGTATTTACCAATTTCGCTGTATGGCAGAGTGTAGAGTCCTGTTGAAAAATACAATTTCTAGCACCTTTAAAATCATCCTTAATAACTGGTTTTAAACACTCCTCTAAAATCTCGGTATAAACGGGTGCATTCACAGTTCCAGTAATAAGTTTTAGACATCCAACACCTTTGCTGGATATACATCCCCAGTCCATTTGGCTAACTGGGAATTTTACAGTAGGCGATATGCAGTCTGGATGATAAGCTTCACTTTTACGTCTTCAAACATACGGCTTACCTTCTGATCTTTGTAGGTTGAACTTAGATTCGTCCGAACACATTACTGAATCTCACTGAGCCTTTGTCCATGAGACATGCTCTTTTGCCCAAGAAAGTCGTTTCTGCATCATTTTTTTTGTAAGTAAAGGCTTTTTCATTGGGCGATACGCATGCAAACCGCATTCCACAAGTCGTCTTTGGATAGTTCTTGCGCTCAAATTAACACCACAGACTTTCTCAAAAAGATTTTTAAGTCAGGAGCACTTGCATGACGATTACTCAGATATATCCGTTTCAGATATCGATCATCAGAATTTAGGGTCACCCTCTTTCGGCCCGATCCAGCCTTTCTCCCGACATTACCAGTTTCACGTTCTAATTTAATCGTCCTCCAAACTGTCGATTTATTGCAACCAATTTTTTAGCGATCACACGTCTCGAATATCCTTCTTTAACTAAAGCAAGTATCACACATTTTTTTCCTTGCGTCAATTGAACATACGAAGCCATCATTTGACCACTTAAAAAACAAGACAAATGACCGTTTTTCCCTTTTGCCGCACTATTTTTAAAAATTTGATGACGCATCAATTCATAACGGGTATATTATCCAATAGAAATGTAGAATGACATCTTATCTTGCTTTGCAGCAACTAAGATTAATTTATTTGAACGAAATAACTCATTAGCATTACAAAATGTTAAATTTTCTATGTGATGCAGTTTTTTTGTCCGCCACTGTATATTGAATATAAATGATTCACATTAATAAACCTATTTATTAAAAAGTGACGATTATCTATTTAGCTGAATAACGTATTTCATTTAAAAAGAAAATTTAGAATCAAAGATTTATATTTTTAATTGTGTTTATTTAATTGACTTATTAATGCTAAAAGTTCAACTTTATTAACATTTTTTCTTTGGTTGTAAAGGTATGGAAAAAAATATGAAATAAATGTTCATTTTGTAACATGCTCATAATATATAAATATTTAATAAATAAATAACAGATTATTAAAGTAACTTTTCAATTAGTTGACTTATGGAATTCATTATTCAAGTCAACTTATTCATTAAGATCCTATATTTTATTTAATACAAAAAAGTTTTCTTTTTTTTTTTGTGAATATACAGCAAAATGTGTTATAAAAAATGCTGCCTTAAAAATATTTGCAATTAACCTCTTTCTTTCTTTTCTTTTCTTTTCTTTTCTTTTCTTTTTTTTTTTTTTTTTTTTTACTTTCAGTTGCAAAATATATTATCTTTAAAAAAAATAATTTTCGCATTATTAATCTATTTACCTAGAAGTTATTATTTTAATGGCATAGCGATTAAAAAATTATAGGCGATACTCGAGTAGAGTTTTAACTAATTTAAACAATTACGATTATGAAAAAGAAATATAATATTAAATAGAAGAAATAATCGTTTAAACTAATTTTTAACATCATTAGCACAAAATCAAAATTTTAATTTTTCTAGATGAGGTTAATATGGAACAAAATCTAGGGAGAGACAGTTTTTTCTCATTTTTGACAATGGAGATTATGTACATCAAGAACCGTGGTACATCCTGCCCCTATTACAAAACATTTTCGAGTCCGATTTTCTATGTCGAAAGCTTATTTCGAAAAATATGCTTCTCCTTTGTCGCCTATGCTCATACAGCAGTTACAAAGAACCAGCTCTAGACGTCCGTACCGATGTCAAAAATGACATTTTTTTTTTTTTTTTTTAAACAAGTCAAATTAAACATTGAGTATTTGGAAAAACACTGTTGCACATTACATCAGCAACTTAAGCTTATTATTATTTTTTTTTTTTTAGAAAGAAATGGCCTGCTTGAGTTGAAGTTGTAAATTAACGCGACTTCTTGCAAAATTGAAAGTTAAATAATCGCAAACTTTGGGGATTTGGAAAGAACAGTTGCACATTACATCAGCAACTTAAGGGGTTACTTTACTCACAAACAGCTAGCTCCTTTAGGCACAAGGAGCTACTTTACTCATGCGAAAACACCCGCTCGCTGATGTTAATGCTATGGAAGAAAAATTTAAAAATATCTTGTTTCCATTTCAAAATTTTAAATTATTATTATTATTATTATTATTATTATTATTATTATTATTATTATTATTATTATTATCTTGTATTGGATAGCTGACGTCGATCTCTAGAAAGTTCGTGTTTTACTTTTTCGATTTTCTTTACTTTTTTTTTTATTATGACGATACTTTCACTTTCGAACCGTTTTTGAAAGTGAAATTTGTAGTGGACAGTTTCAGTTTTAGGACTGGTTGGAACAGTTTCTGAAAGTGAAGGTATACTCATATATAAAAAACTGTAACCAAAATCGAAAAAGTACAAAAGACAACATTAGATATTGACATCAGGTATGCTATTAAAAATATCATTTAAAAATATTAAAATGCAAGCGAGTAATTTGTTTCTCCAATTGTTTTAACATTAGCTTCCAAATTTCTTCGCGTGACTACTGTAGGCTCTTAAGAGCCTACGCTAGTCACGCGAAGAAACGCTCCAGCTAATGTTAAGTCTATGGGAAGGTTATCGCGCAATTTCTCGCTCGCATTTTAATATTTTTAAATGATTTTTTTTGCATAGGATAGCTGAGATCGATCTCTAACGTTGTTAGTATTTACTTTTTCGATTTTGGTTACGGTTTTTTTTATAAGCGGACATTTTCAATTTTGGAACCGGTTGGAACCGGTTCTGAAAATGAAATTACCCTAATATAAAAAAAAAACTGGAACCAAAATCGAAAAAGTAAAAACTAACAACGTTAGAGATCGACCTCAGCTATCCTATGCAAAAAAAATCATTTAAAAATATTAAAATGCGAACGAGAAATCGCGGGATAACCTTCCCATAGACTTAACATTAGCTGGAGCGTTTTTTCGCGTGACTGATGTAGGCTCTTAAGCTTTAATTTTTTTTTAGAAACAAGTGAGTTGCCTCAGGTGAAGAGGCCGATTAATGTGACTCATTGAAGAACATTTGTGGCATTTATCGCATTTCACAGTGCTATCATTTCCTTAATTTCAGAAATGTTTGCTTTGTTTCAATAAATAAAAAATCCTCAAATTTGGTGTTTTGATGTTTTGATAGTCTTTATAATATACGAATTATGCATGGAAGTAATTCTTTTCTTTTAACTAGTCCTATACTAGGGTTTCTTAATACTTTGTTGACCGATCAGGAGCATATTCGTGTTTATATAACCAAATGTCATTGGCAAAAGGTGTGTATGTTCTGAATTCTTTGTCATATGTGTTTAATGTTTCTTCCATAAAATGTTTTTTATCGGAAAAGTTAAGAATTTATTACAAATATATCAACATACTCTGCCAGATAGGAAGAAATTTTTTATTAAATTCATATATTGTGAGACATCTAATGATTCAATAACCTGATTATCTATTTAAAGCAATCAATATACTAAAAACTATCAGAAAAAGGCGGCGCTTGTAATGTTTAAAATTTAAAATTTCATATTAAATAGCCGTGTAACAGTGCTTAAATTGGGGCCAACCATACAGAAATTTCCGGAAATTCGTGCATTTGCATTTGAAAAGGTATCACATTATATGTTTTTTTTTTTTTAATGAGATTTAGTAAAGTTGTACACTTTTATCTTTTATTATGTACGCTATAAATAAGAGTAGTATTCATTGCATTTGTTAGGAAGAAAATAAATGTCACACAGTATTTGAATGCATTGTAGTTCGTGCATATCTGAAAGATGGCATATGCTTACCTGCATTATAATGTGTTAAGAGTATGACTATTTTAAGAACATCCACTAAATCGCACAAACCTATCTCATCCTACATTCTGGTAATACAGATTTAAACTGATATTTGCTCATACTCTTATGACAAGCAAAAGCTATTTAAAACCATGTTCATTCAATTATTTCAAAAATTACTTTCATGATGTTTAAATTTAAACAATGCTCATTGCTGAAAGGGTTCCATAAATCCGAGTAGGAGTAGGAGGGCGGTCTTGACATTTGATTCGAAAATGTGGCCGTGTAACGAATTATTTTAAGAACCCTAATCATTCTACTTTCTAGTACCCATGTTTTGCTTACAAACTAACTCAACTTAAAATTGTTGAAAAATTTTAAAACACGTAAAAATTATCATTTATAAATAAAAGAGGGAAATGCGATAGATAGGCAGGCATGCAGTTTCTATTACATTTGTAAAATAAAACAACTGCACAAAAATGTGCTGTTTGTTGAATGCATTGCTAATAAATTGGATTTATTAAACTTATTGGATTTTTCGTTATTGCATGTATACTATATAAGCTCAAACATTTTACCTGGATTTTATGAGATACACGTTTTTGTAAGAGAAATAATTGGGTAACAGTTAAAATCATATAAACATCAGTATAAACATGTATTTATAATTGCGTCTGTGTAAGCGCAGTTACCATTTTTTTCTACGGTTGGTCTCGATTAATACTGCAGCAATAAAGCTTAAAATCTCAATCTACACTTTCTGTTAGTAATAAAAACTAATGCTATTATTAAAGGATCTACAAGAAAAAAAGGAAATATTATTTTAATTATTCTTTTTAATCTTTAATCATCTAAATAAAACCCCCGGCTGCGCCATGTTAATTAAATAAATTTAATTTAAGGTGATATAATTTAATGATTTCATCTCATGTTTTCTAAGCTGAAACAATTCGAAGCTGAAGTATTTCCCTACAAACTAAAATAGCTCATTGAGCTAATCTGTCCTGCACACCGTGGTCATAAGTTTTATCATCTGACAGTAGATAAGGTTTGCTGGACGGTATCATTATACATTCCTGACTGACTGTAAGCAATTTACACCCCTTGGGGTCCATTCTTTTATGTGTTTGCAATTGCATAAAGGTATGGGCGTTTTTACAAATGGGAAAGAGAATGCAAACGGCTGAACAGAATTCATTATAATATCTAACTCAAGACGCACCTTAAGGATGCTTGGACTAGAGATTTGCAACTAAATATACAGGGCTCGCAGCGTTCCTAAAAATGTTTACAATTGGTATTTCTATTACGAAACAGTAAAATTTTTAGTATATTTCCATTGTAGTTGTTAGTGGAATCAACCGCGAGATTTTTCTTTTAAAATATCTGTATCAACGAAACAAAATTCTAGTAAAATTTCGAATCTTGTATATGTAGTATATAAAAGACAACAATCATTCTTATGTCAAGTATTTCTCGTGTGTGCCTATACAATACATATCCATCTCAAAATTGGATCACGCTCACAAATATAGACAAATGCACGTGTAAATATGAATAAAGATAAAACGAAAAAAAAAAAAAACACCTCCAAGAACGGAGCTTATCGACTTTTGCCACTTGAACTAGTGTTGCTGGATTGGCCTCTTTTTTAATTAAGAAATTCCAAATTCATACTAGAAATTTCGAATCGTATTTTTTGTTTTATATAATGACAGACATTTTATGATTACATTAATTAGTTTTTTTTCTTTCCGAGTTTTCTGCATGATTTCGGAATATCTGCATGAAACAGCAGGCCAAGATGGCAGTCCTGATTTGAAACTAGAAGATCTGCTCTAAGTCCTAACCTTTTTTATTTTACTTTTGTACTTTTTTTGGCAAATATATGTGTGGTACTCTAGACTTTTGAGACAATACTTTGTGAGACACAAGACTAATTACAAGATTGGAAATTAGTTTAAGGCCCAGTCGTTTATTTATGACAGGCGACTATTTATAGTATCAATGTTTTGTTTGTTTGGTTTTCATAATCAATGAATTATAACATACATCTTATATCGATTTGTATTTTTTTTTTTTTATCTAAAAGATAAAATGTAGAAAAACTCGAAAAAACTTGCTTCCACCCCCCCCCCCTATTTTTAATGCACATTCATCATAAATTTCCTCTTCTAAATTTCGGTACTCCTTTGTTAAACGAGCTTTGGCATAACTCAGTCAAAGAACATTTCTGACTGTATGTTTTTGTGCATCCCGTCTTTTAGAAATGTAGAACTTCACCCCTCTTCTGAAAGTATTTCGTAAACTGGTTTCCTAGATACGTTTCTCAAGATTATGGATAATTTTTAATGTACTTGTTTAACATAAAAGGCCTTACAGTCTAAACAATATTGATAACATGATACAAATGCCTTTTCGGTAAGGCAGAAGCCACACCCTTAATTGACAATGTTTTTTGAATAAAAAAGAGAATTCTTGTTCCCCGCAGATAATGTGTCAAGAGTAAAGCGCTTTTGCACGAAATACTGTAAACAATCACTAAAGTGTAACAGAAACAAACGAAAGTATTTATAATGTTATATGACTTATTTATGTTACATAATTTGTAATATATTAATGTATGTCTTATCTCTCTATATATAAAATATATGTATAATTTAAGAAATTGCTCACAAGGTATGTATTACATGATGTAAGTATAAAACAAACTGTTTGTATATTTGATACATTAATAGTTACTCCGTTAAGCTGTAGGTAACAATGTCATGACTTGACTTTCTTGTATGTTAATGAATATTGCCAGAAGAGCATTTGAAATTTCTGCTTCTCTCGCAAAATTCAACCTCGCCATTTTCTCTGTCTCTGCGAGGTCACTATAACAAATACATACCAAAAATACTTTAACGCTTTTTGGTTGATAAGCTATCTTCATTCCCAAATAGTGAACGAAAATCTTTCAAGAAAGTCTGAATGAAAAAAAGTCCTTCCGGCCTGTACCGGGAGGAAAAGGTAGCTTTCCTATATCTTCGTTTTAAAATTTAGCTAATTAGCTAATTAGCTAATGTTACACGAAAACAGCAAGTTAAAATGCAAAGAAACATTTACAAAAGATTCGTTAATACTGAATTTGTATGAGAAATTCGCCAAATTATTGAGCAATAGCCAAATTGGCTTCATTTATGAAGGCTTATTTTGGTCGCCAAATTTGGCGATATTTCGCCAAATGTCGCCAATTTTGCCAATTTTGTCGCCAATGTCGCCAATTTTGTCGCTAACGGATATGAATATATAGTTTTATGCGTATGATTGGGAAAATTATTACAACAATGAAAGAAAATAATTTGCGAGTAATCGCGTTAATGTACTGTTTTGTTTCAAAATGTCAGCCACCCTAGAATTTCAAACTGCTCTATCTCAGCCATTTTTTAAGATAGAGGTAAACCAAAAAATGCTCTGGAATCCTTGTATCAAGGCCTAACACGTAATTAAAAAATAAATTTGAATTTTTAACTTTTTTGTATATTTATTTTAGTTTTAATTTTTTTAATGGCCGCCATCTTGAAACAAAATGGCGGACCAAGCTGGCCAACGAACTCGGTCGAGACACTGGTTAGCTTAATACACACAATTAGTTTCATCAAAATTGATTTATAAATACGAGCGTTATCGTATGACATAGGTCAGATATATATATATATATATATATATATATATATATATATATATATATATATATTAAGCCTTGCGCGGCAGCGCAAGGCTTATTTATTTCCAGCGCGACTTCCCCATGCTATTCTAACACAGCAAATCCCGTCGAACGAGTTATTTTACTAGAGTTTTTCCCACTTTTTGTACGCGCTTCCACAAATTTTCTTCAAAACACCTAATTCTGTAAAAAAATAAATCCTTCAATCAAAAAACTCTAAATTCTGGTTTTGTTACTTTCTTTAGAGACCTGTCAGGCTTCGACTAGCGCTTCGCCCAGGAAGATAGATTATTTTCGTCTATTCATCCAATCTGTTTAAACTGCATTATGGGTAAATTAAAGCTTTCTATTACAGTGCGGGCTAGATATTATGATTTTAAGAACTAGGCCGTGTAAAAAATTATGTGGAGGAGGAGGGGGGCACGTTTTGCCCTTTCGGGAGGGGAGGGGGAAGGGCGCGAACACAATTAGGAAATACAATAAAACGATCTGTTTTAAACTTTACGATATATTATAACACATATTTTTTTTGTTAATGATGCCCTGTTAAAAATTATAGGGACGGAGGGGGAGGGGTAAGCGTTTTGCCCACACGGGGAGGGAGGCTCTTTTCTAAATTTTCCGAAACCCCTCGTTGGAAATGTCTGTGACCGCTTAATCATATTATGCATTTCCGGCGTCCATCCCCCACTTTGCCTCCCCCAATAGGGGCACTTGTCTAAATTTTGCCGATAGTCCTCATGTAATAAATCGTTGGAAAGGTCTGAGACCGCTTAATCATATTATGTATCTCCGGTATCCATCCCCCACTTTGTCCCCCCAAGGGGGGGGGGGATTTTCTAAATTTTGCACACACCCCTCATGTGATATATTGTTGGAAAAGTTTGTGACCGCTTAATCATATTATGCAGCGCGTGCGCAGCACGACTGCTATACGGTGCCGCAGGAAGCGGGGACCCGAGCCAGAGGTTCGTTTAGTTAGAGGTTTATACTATTCGATGTGCAAATTAAGGGATCATCCGGTGCGTGCGTAGCACGACCGGTATACGGTGCCGAAGGCAGCCGGGACCCGGTTCGGAGGTTCGTACGGTTCGAGGTTTTACAAGATTCGAGGCACCGATGTAAATTAGGGGCCCGCTAGCGGGCGAAGCCAGTTAGTTTTCTTATTATTTATATTATATAACAAAAACTCTTGACACATTCACTGTTTACAATTATATTCAAGAACATTCTGCTTATATATACTCGTTATTATTTTTCTACTTCTTATTATGTGATAAAACAACATATGATATTATCGATAGCTTTCACACACCGCTTACTAGTGTCTCTTTCCAAAGTGGTTGCAAACGTATTTTGCACAGTGGAATAAAATTATTTGCAAAAATGAACATGATTCGTTTATTATTATTATTATGAAGATGAGAAACAATCCGTTGAACTCCGTTATATTTTTTTTGTTAAAAATTACTTGTATTATTTTAATTGTTTACAGAATAATCAATATTTGAACTGTATATTTCATATTACCAATACTGATTTTGATCTATGCAGTCTTTTACATACTTGCCTCGTGTGAATCTTATCTGCTTCATATTAATTTGTTATTAAAAAACTTGAGATATTAAAAAAAAAGTAACTTGCAAAGCAAATTAAAAAAATAAATTTATTTCCATATTGTTAAGCCCGAGAAGGGACAGATATTAAAATTATTTTATTTAGTCAATGCTACAATAATGTTGCATTTTTATATTAAATCTTGTTCAGTCTATTTAATCTTAAAAAATTAAATTTAAATTTGAAACATGATATTAAAGCAACTTTAAAACATTTCATTTAGTTGAAATGAAATCTAAATAAATCTTCAACTTTTGTTTTCAGTTTTACATGCATTATGCAAAATTTGTATTGTAGCAAATTCTAACAGACAAGAAACATGAGAAGTTCAAATAATTTAAACAGTTGAAGATTTATTTAGATTTCATTTCAACTAAATGAAATGTTTTAAAGTTGCTTTAATATCCTGTTTAAAATTTAAATTTAATTTTTTAAGATTAAATAGACTAAACAAGATTTAATATAAAAATGCAACATTATTGTAGCATTGACTAAATAAAATAATTTTAATATCTGTCCCTTCTCGGGCTTAACAATATGGAAATAAATTTATTTTTTTAATTTGCTTTGCAAGTTACTTTTTTTTTAAATGGATATATGGGCTGTTTAATAGCCTCTGCTTGTTAACTAGGAGAAGACCCTTTAAATGCCTCAGAGGAGGACTTACAGGAATCGACTGGGAGCAGAGACTTAATGTCCAATCCGCACCTTCCATCGGTGCAGCCTGTTAGTACCCTTGCCTAGTGCATGGGGAACGAAAGCGGATGGGCTTCCTCCAACCCGCTTGGCCAGCGTGGAGGAATTTGGCCACCTCCCCCCTTATTTTACCATGAATTCACAAAACAAATCACGGCCCTCAATTCCCGGCAGTCTGCATGTTCCTGATTACGGCAGCGATCAGAAAGACATGAAGACAGAGCGTGCTAAGAATCACCGGGCTCGGCTTGGCTGCCATAAGTTGATGACCTTGGCTACATATAATGGACGATCCTTATCTTCTGAAAGTCGTTTACAGGAACTTGAAGAAGAATTAGAAAGAATCAACTGGGACATCCTAGGATTATGCGAAGTAAGAAGAAAAGGTGAAGAGAAGATTGATCTTGCCAGTGGACATGTATTGTACTACAGAGGTACAGAAGATGGAAAAACAAGTGGTGTAGGATTTCTGATTCATAAAAGGTGGAAGAATCACATCGTAGAATATGATAGTGCATCAGATAGAGTTGCAAGGTTAGTTATACAAGTGTCAAAAAGATACAAGCTGCAAATTACCCAAGTTTATGCACCAACAATTAGCTATACTGATGAAGAAATTGAGGATTTCTATGAAGAAGTAGCTTCAATGCATCAAAAAGGAAAATGCTACATAAAATTAATAATGGGAGACTGGAATGCTAGAATTGGGGAAAAAAAGAAAAGTGAGTTCTCAGTAGGAAATCATGGATATGGGGTGCGTAATGAAAGAGGAAACAGATTGATTGAATTTGCAGAATGTGAACAGATGTATATCATGAATTCATTTTTCAAGCAAAAGCCACAAAGAAAATGGACATGGCGTAGTGCAAATGGCTCAACAAGTGAAATAGACTACATCTTGACAAACAAAAAGCATCTTATTCAGGATTGCAGCGTTCTCAATAATTTCAATACAGGAAGCAATCACAGGTTAGTTAGATGCAAACTGCTTTTAAATACAGTGGCGGACAAAAAAACTGCATCACCTATAAAAATTAACATTTTGTAATGTTAATGAGTTATTTTGTTCAAAAAAATTAATCTTAGTTGCTGTAAAGTAAGATAAGATATCATTCTACATTCATATTGGATAATATACCCCTTACGAAGTATTGCGTCATCAAATTTTTTAAAATAGTGCGGCAAAAGGGAAAAGCGGTCATTTGTTTTGTTCTTTAAGTGGTCAAATGATGGCTTCGTATGTTCAATTGACGAAAGAAAAAGAATGTGTGATACTTGCTTTAGTTAAACAAAGATATTCGACACGTGTGATCGCTAAAAAAAAATTGGTTGCAATCAATTGACAGTTTGTAGGACGATTAAATTAGAACGTGAAACTGGTAATGTTTAGACAAAGGCTGGATCGGGCCGAAAGAGGGGTGACCACAGATTCTGATGATTGATATCTGAAACGGATGTGTCTAAGTAATCGTCATGCAAGTGCTCCTGACTTAAAAGTCAAATTTGAGAAAGTCTGTGGTGTTAATTTAAGTGCAAGAACTATCCAAAGACGCCTTGTGGAATGCGGTTTGCATGCGTATCGCCCAAAGAAAATGCCTTTACTTAAAAAAAAAATGATGCAGAAACGACTTTGTTGGGCAAAAGAGCATGTCTAATGGACAAATGCTCAATGGGATTTAGTATTTTTTTCAGACGAATCTAAGTTCAACCTACATGGATCAGATGGTCAGCGGTATATTCAGAGACGTAAAAGTGAAGCTTATCACCCAGACTGCATATCGCCTACTGTAAAATTCCCAGTCAGCCAAAGGGTCTGGAGATGTATATCCAGCAAAGGAGTTGGACGTCTGAACCTTATTACTGGAACTGTGAATGCATCGGTTTATACCGAGATTTTGGAGGAGTGTTTAAAACCAGCTATTAAGGATCATTTTAAAGGTGCTAGAAATTATTTTTTTTCAACAGGATTATGCACCCTGCCATACAGCAAAATTGGTAAGTACAATCTAACTTATTCATGAATTATTTTGTTGCCTAATTTACAAGTTCTAATGTCCATAACATTAAAGATATTGGAAATGTAATTTTCACCCAATTTCCTCCCTTTAGGTGACGGCCTATCTGACAAAATCTGGCATTAAAGCTTTGGAATGGCCTGGGAATAGTCCTGACCTAAATCCCATTGAAATTTTTTGGCATATAATGGGTACAAAAATTGCTGCTCAGAAGTCGCTACTAACATAAAAATGCAGGAAAGCATTATTAGGGTCTGGTTGCATGAAATTGGCCAGGATTACATTCAGAAGTAGATATATTCTATGCCGGACCGCTGCAAGGCTGTCATCGCAGCTCATGGAGGATCTACTAAATGCTGAAGTGATTCTTATGCATATATACACATCTAAGTATATATAATATGACTTCAGTTATGTAGAATTTAAATTAACTACATAATTTATGAATCTATTACTTTGTTCCAAGTTTTTTTAAATATTGCGTTTTTCACTTTTTCCCAAATAATTATGTGTAAATAATTTATTAATCCCAATAAAATTTAATTGAGATTAATCCTACTACTGGATTTTATGGTAAAAATATCATCCTTCCATAATACCTGTACTTGAAAAACATTATTTGCAGCGTTTTCCACTTTTTCGCAGGTGATGCAGTTTTTTTGTCCGCCACTGTACTAAAGTTGAAAGAATGAAGCTTTTGCAATGCTCAAAGAAATCAGTCGATATTATCAATCTCCAGAAACATAAAGAAGAATTTAATTTAGAACTTAAAAATCGTTTTCAAGTACTTCAATCAATTTTAGAAGAAGAACAAGATGTTACAGTAGTGAACAAGAAAATAACAGATACTCTACAAGAAATTGCAAGGACGATAGCTGGTGAAGCACAAGTAAAGCAAACAAAGAAAATAACAGAAGAAACAAGAAGATTGATGAAGAAACGCAGAGAATTTAAAATGAAGAAAAACTATCCTAAATCAAGAGTTGAATATGCAGAATTATGTAAAACGGTAAGAAAACGTGTTACAGAAGATATCAGAAAATTTAACTGTGATCTTGTCAAACAAGTTCTAGAAGATAACAAAAGTTTAAAATCAGCTAAGCGCAAACTGTGTGTTGGAAGAAAAGGTATTTTTGCACTGAAGAGAGCAGATGGAACAATCACCAAAATCAATAATGAAATTGTAGACATTGTCGAAAAATTCTATAACGATCTATATAAATGTGAAGATCAAAGGGAAATCAACCTACGTGATCCACTAGTAAACATAACAGAAACTGAAGAGATCCCAATGATGACATATGAAGTTGTACAAGCCATTAGAGGCATGAAAAAGGGTAAATGCCCTGGCGAAGATGAAATTACAATTGACCTTATCAAAGAAGCAGGAGAAGAATTTGCAAAAATGCTAGCCTTACTGTTTTCCAAATGTCTCGAGAAATCAGATGTACCAGACGATTGGAATAATGCTGTGATGGTGCTACTTTATAAGAAAGGAGAAAAGGAAAACATTAAAATCTACCGTCCAATCAGCTTACTGTCAGCGATTTATAAAATTTTCACCACAGTTTTAACGGCAAGACTTGAATCAGCTCTGGACTCAGCTCAACCTAGAGAACAAGCAGGATTTCGAAGTGGATTTAGCACAATGGATCATATTCAAACAGTAAGGGAAGTTATAGGAAAATATAAAGAATGTAATTTACCTCTCTGCCTTGCCTTTATTGATTATGAAAAAGCATTTGATTCGGTCTACACATCTGCAGTAATTACTTCTCTGGAGGACATTGGTATAGACAAACCTTATATCAATATCATAAAGAAGATCTACAAGAAAGCAACAGCCACCATCCGTTTGGACAAAGGAAAAGCGAAGATCAAGCTTGGAAGAGGAGTAAAACAAAGAGACACCATTTCGCCTACGCTTTTTACTGCTATCTTAGAAAGTATTTTCAAGAAGCTGGATTGGGAAAACAAAGGGATTAGAATAAATGGGGAATATTTAAGCCATCTCCGGTTTGCTGATGACATTTTAATTTTCAGTAATAGCCCTGAAGAATTGCAAAATATGCTAAAAGATTTGGCAGAAATTGCATTAATGTGGGATTAAAAATAAATTTGGAAAAGACTAAGGTGATGTTCAATTCATTTGCATCAAAAAAGAAAATCGTCTACAACAACACTGAGATTAAAGATGTTGAAAGTTATGTGTACCTTGGACAAGAAATATCATCAGACAACAGTAACATGAATGAAATCAATAGAGGAATAAGAAATGGATGGAGTGCTTTTGGGAAGAACAATATTATTCTGAAGAGTAACATGCCTCTTTGTTTGAAAAGAAAGGTGTTTAACCAATGTGTTTTGCCTGCACTAACTTATGGAGCAGAAACTTGGACACTAACAAAACAGATGGTACAAAGATTACAAACAACACAGCGAAGTATGGAAAGATATATGCTAGGCATAACCAGAAGGGACCGAAAGAGAATAACGTGGATAAGAAGTCAGACGAAAGTTTTTGACATCATCGAGAGAATTAAACGGCTAAAATGGAAATAGGCTGGGCACATTGCAAGAAGACAAGACAGTAGATGGAGCACGAACACCCTACAGTGGTATCCCAGAGATGTAAAACGACCAAGAAGACGACCTCAAGTAAGATGGAGTGATGAAATCAGAAAAGTGGCCGGTGTTATTTGGATGACTAAAGCACTATACAGGCAACAATGGAAAAATCTGTGGGAGACTTCATCCAGCAGTGGATTGAAACGGTTGATGATGATGATGATGATGATGATATGGATATATCTATATATATAAATCAACATTTGAACAGAGGGTGGTTTTGGGGTCTGGGGATCTTGATCGGTGAAAATATATCGAAATTTTCTGGAGTTGCTTTCCTCCGAACGGCTGCAATAGGTAGCTTTATACTTTTTTGTATTGAAAGCTACCTAAAAGGAAATTTAGATTCAAATACTTATGCTTTATATTTTATAATTGTCTTTATTTAATTGAATAATTCATGCGAAAAGTTTAAATTTATTAATTTTTTTTCCCAGGTTGTAAGGCAATGAAAATATATGAAATAAATGTTTATTTTGTAACATATTACTGTTTTTAAAACGTTAATATTTTTCTTTAAAAAGAAAAAAAAATTACAGATTATTAAAAAAATTTTTCAATCAGTAAAGTTATGGAATACATTATTGAAATCAACTTATTCATTAATATCCTATTATTAATTTAATAGATTTTTATTTTGAATACACAGCAGAAAGTGTTAAAAAATGTTGCCTTTTAAAAATTTAAAAATACTTAAAATTAGCATTGTTTTTTTTTTTTTAGTTTCAGTTACAAAATATTCCAGTTACAAATTTTTTTTAAATAATTTTCGCATTATTAATCTCTTTACCTAGAAGTAGTTACTTTCAAAGGTGTAGCAATTATAAAATTATAAGCGAATCTCGAATAACCGAGTTTCTAATAATTTAAACAATTAGGATTATAAAAAAGAAATTAAACTATTTAACAGTATAACTAATCGTTCAAACTGATTTTTAATGTCATTAGCACAAATTCAATTTTATTTTTCTAGTTATAAGAGTAGATAGCCTTAAACATTAGTTATTGTTATTATTATTATTATTATTTTATCAGGATGGGGCTTTAAACTATATTCTTATGAATTTTTCAAGAAAGGAGTACTTAAGCATGATTATTGTTCAGGATATGCCTGCTTACAAAATTGATGTGTCTATGACAATTTGAAGATCTCCTTATAATAAAATCCGAAGGCAAGAAAGTGTCTGTAACCATTCCGGGCGCAACCACTCTGATCTGCGAATCGACCGTAGTTAAACGCCATGTTAGGCTTAATGAAAAACATATACTAACACATGACAACTAAACGATAATTTCTTCTACGTGAAATCATGTCTGTTCTGCATATTTTCACATGAAACATGTACATCTTATCCAATTATAATGTATTAAGTTCCAAATTAAAAATAAGCTATTATAAACATCAGATTACTAAATATAAACAAACACTGTTGCCATTCAGAATTTCCGACTCTTGAAACAAATGAATGACTCTTTGAACGCTTCATTAAAAAAATACAGGTTAATTATCTGATTCTGTCCTTAAACATATTTGTAAAAGCATATTGAAATCTTTAAATATTTTAATTTTGTTTAAAACCTTCAAAAACTATTTTTGCAGCCATCTTTCGTCAATTAATACAGACAATCGAACTTTGTTAAATTACCATATTAAAATTTTATGTGACATTTTCAGAAATTACATTTCACTTTGCTAATTATTAGTATTATTGTTGCCAAAAAAAAAAATGTGGCGAGTCATTCAATTTTGAGAATCATCCATCAAAATTATTTGTACTTGAACTTGAACTTGTGATAGGTTCAATGGGCTTCCAAGTTGCGAAGCAACTGCACACCCTGGCTTTGAGTAGGTGTATATCAAATCCTGAGAGAGCCATAAGAAATGTCTAGCCGTAGTCCAATTGACTACATAAAATAGGATAGTGTTAAGTATATCTATAAAATAATGAAAATTTACTAGTTAAAGTATAAAAGTAAAAATAGTTCATAGTTCAAAAAAAAAAAATATGCCAGACGAGGTAAAGTAAAGATGTTGAGAGAAGTTTAGGAGAAAAGTCAAAATAAAATTATCAGTAAAAAATTATATAAAAATATATATATATATGTCGTGTTTCCAAGTTCAAATCCGGGAAGAAGGCAGTCGTGCTCGTGATAAATAGGGTTAGCTATGTTAGTGGTTTCCCTTTTAGTTCGCATCAGGCGGCCGGGTGGTATCATCAACAACAAGAAATGTCAGTCCATATTTTTGTCGAAGAACCTTTTATTTCCAGTTTTAAGACATCTCTTCAGGGAAAATGCTCATTAGCCAACGCTAAACGAAAAAAAATACAACGTTCCATTATTTTCTAGAATCCGTCCCGATTCTTTTAGCAAACACCAGCGTCGAAAAAATCCTCTCCGAATCAGGATGATCGTGTTTTTAAACTAGCTTGCGTAGTAATACAGAATACGTCACGTGACCCACTTCTATCGAATCAAAAGGTCTCTTTTGGAACTTTATCAATATTTCCGGTGGATTTATTTTGTTGTAAAATGCAAAAATTTTCTACGCCCCTCCAGAATATTCCATAATCTCGTACCAGATGCCTGTCATATCAACAAACGAGCTTATCTGTTTTTGAGGCTGTAGCTAAACTTCGAATTTAATACGTAATAAAAATAATAAGAAGAAAAGAAAATGAATCTTTATAAAAGGGGAAAAAAAAAGAAAGAATTAAAGTTTTTCGGAAATATTTTAATAGACATTTGATATTTAATAATAGGATAACTTTATGAAATAAGGTTTTTGAGCGGAATATTTTAAGAGATACGATATTTTAGCATTTAAATAAAGAAGTTATAGCAATTTGACCACACGGGAATAATACTAATGAATTTTAATAATGGATTAAAATAAAGATGTTCTATTTAAAGAATAAATTAAAAAATCTATCGCCATTTTTAGAATAACTACATTCGAATAAATATTATTAAGTGGATTAGGAATAATTGGCTTTACATATGGATAGTAAAAGGCTATTTTAAGAATGAGAATTATTTTAATAAGCTGGGTTATATACCGAATATTATTGAATGGACAAATTTTATAGAATAATTGCGGAAAAAATTTAAATTTTGTAATATTATTTATCCCCCCTCTCTAAAGATTTTGGATGAAGTTAATAGTTAAGTAACTATAAATTCAGACAATATAAATTTAATACTTTAGAAATTTGAATTTTGACTAGTATAAATTTAGAGACTGCCAGCAAGGAGATGGGGAATTTCTGAAGAACTGGAAGACAAAAACAAAAACAAAAATAAAATAATAGTAATCAATTAAAATTAATAGATAAATAAAAATAAAGCTACGAGCATTTCCCCTGTAAAATAATACAAGAAATGGTTACAATCTCACTTACCATTTGTAAGTGCACAAGAAAAATACAATAACAATAAATAATAAATATTAATAAACAAGAAAAACAGGATAATAATAGTAACAGAATTTTGCTTTTACCAAGTTCACAAGCTTTAGAATAAGTAGTCACTAGCAAATTGTTAAAACAAAGTTTTTAAAAAAAAAATTCGACTTAATTCAAATTTGAGTTCATTAGATCCAACTGTTTTATTTCAGTCTCTTTCTTGGATCGTGATAAGTCCTCATTTTGTTTTTAAAAAAAAATGGTTACTGCAGTCCCTTTCTTAAAAATACAGTTTTTATGTAAAGGCTGAAAATAAAGACATTACTCCATCAAAATTTTAAAACTGTAGTCATTCTTACCAATACTTTATAATGACTTTATAATGCTAGCACTTGTCACAACATCTTCTCTTAAGTATCACATTAATTTTCTCACATAATAAACAAGTCAAATTATCTCTTGGTCGTTTATTGTACTTGGAATATGTTATCTTTGTTATATTCCTGTGGGATTTGTTATATTCCTGTGGGATTTGTTATATTCCTGTGGGATTTGTTATATTTCTGTTGGGATCCCACCATCTTTAACTAATATTTGTCAAACATTTTTTTCACTAATAAATAATATAACTCTTCAATAATATAAATAAATGCTATAATAAAATTCAATTCATAAACATAACAATAATAACTTTCAATATAACTAATACTTCTCAACATATGTAGTAATTCATAATATAATTCAATAGTAGAAATAATAATATTATAATAACATTTGTATAATTTAAGAAAATATCACAGTTTGTTTATTTATTGTTAGGAAAAATATTGGTTGAGGATAAAATAATTACATAGCAAATAAATAAATTTCTTATTTTTTTTTAATTATATAAGAAAGTATTTTTGCCAGTCGAAAGTATACAAAAAAAATATATAATAATTTCAAAATCCAAATAAATTTAAATCTAAATATTTAGAAATTGAACTCTCAACCATTAGTTCCTTACAATAATTTTTTCCTCTGATACCCATTTACAAAATTATACTGTTAAGTTATAAGTATTCATATCCTAAATGCAGAGAGTTGTTTTTTTGGCAAACTTAGAATAAATAAAGACAATAAATAACAAATAAAAGATGTTAATTTTAGCTGAGAAATGGAATACAAAGGCAATTAGTTTAGATACTTAATTTTCTATTGTCACACCAAAACAATCACTGTAAAATCACATCATCACTATCCAATCATTTATATAATTATAGAAATACTTATAAACGGTTACTATTTGATTATCTATTGAAGTAAATAACATAATATTAAATTTTTGAAACAATTGGTTTAAGAAAAAGTAAATAAAGTAAAAATAGTTTATTTTGATATAGAATTAAAACATTTAATTTCATTTTTCAACATCAATTTGACAATTCCTAAAATCAAAATACACATCTTATGCCTGCATAAGGTGTCTACTCAACCTCAAAAACTCTCAAAAACAAGTAATATTCTCGTTGCGCACCAAGAACATAACTGATAATGTTGAAAATTATTGTAATAAGAGATATTTAAATAATTAGAATTTACTCTATTGTTTTTACTTTAGTTTGATTTTGTGATGGTGATTGTGATGTCTGTGTTGGTTTTGATTGTTGTTTGGGTTGCTCATGAAATAGTCTGAAATTATTTGGTGAAAAATATGGTCTTAATTTAGACACATGTACAATAACTGAATTTAATTTAGTCTCATAATTAAATTTGTCTATTTCATAGGTCACATCAGAAAGTTTATTTATTATTTTGTATGGCCCAGAGAAAGTAGGTTCTAATTTTCTAGTGTTAGGATATTTAAATTCTTCACAAATTACATAATCTTGTATTTCTAGTGGAGATTCAACAAATTTTCTATCATAGAGTCTTTTACTTTTAAGGTGGAATTCACAAGTTCGCGCTTTTGCAATTTTGAGTGCTTTATTAACAGGAGGGTAATAATTTTGTTTTAAAGGAGATTCATAAGGTAATTGACCATAAAATAAATAGGCAGGTGGGAATTTGGTTATGGAATGTGGTGTGTTATTGTATTCTTGGATGACTTGGTCTAATAATCTAGTCCAAGGTATTTTAGAAGAAATGGAATTAACTTTACATTTAAGTCTAGTAACTATAGTTTGGTTCACTCGTTCTACCTTCCCATTGGTTTGGGGGTGATGTGATGATGTAAAACGTTGTTGAACATGATATTTTCTGAGGAATTTTTTGAATCTTGGAGACCTAAAAGATTTATGTCTATCGCTAAGTTTTGTTTTAGGTGCTTGAATATTGAAAATTTGTTTTAAACAGTTAGTATATGTTTCGGTAGTAACACTTTTGGATGGAAAAGCCCAAACAAACCTAGTTGCATGATCTATTATTATGTGTAAGAATTTTTTTGTTGAATTGTAATAATTAAATCCACCCACAGTATCAATAGAAAGACATTCAAAAGGTTGATCTGTGGCTGGCATAGCTTGTAACAAGCCAAATCTTTTTTGTTTTGGTTTTTTATTTCTCTGGCATGTATCACAATGTTTAACAAATTGTGTAATATCTATTGTCATGTTGGGCCAATAATAGTTTGGAGATATTGAGTTAAGCATTTTTTGTATTCCTAAGTGTCCAAAATTATCATGAGCAATATGTAATAATTTTCTCCTGAGTGACATTTGTACTACTATTTTTTTGAATCCTTTTCTCTGAATAATTATAATCCCATTCTCTTTTTTGTATTTTCTGTCACAAACATTATCTTTATCTTGCATCGCTATAATTTCTTTTTTGTCCAATAATAAACTTACATGTTGATTAAGATAAGCAACAGGATTTCGTGACAACATGTCCGCTTCGACATTTGTAGAACCTTTTTGATACTTGATCTCATAATCGAACATGCTAAGTTTTAAAGACCATCGAAAAAGTCTACCTCTTAGATTTTTAACATTCTTTAACCATACCAGAGATGCATGGTCGGTATGGATTGTGAATTTAGTACCATGAAAATAGTGATAAAACTTATCAAGAGTATCTATGATAGCAAGGCATTCCAATTCAGTTATAAAGTAATTTTGTTCATAACTCTTCAAAATTCTAGAATGGTAAGCAATAGGATGCAAAAAATTATCTTTCCCTGGTTGTTTTAGAACTGCACCTACTGCTACCTGAGAGGCATCTACAAACATGTGGAAGGGTAATTTTGGGTCATAAATTTTTTAAATTGGTTTTGCAATTAGAGTATTTTTTAATTTCTCAAAAGAGTTTTGACATTCTGAGTTCCATTCCCATATTGTGTTTTTCCTAAGTAATTTATTGAGGGGGTATCTAATTTCAGCATATTTATCTATGAATTTGTGATAAACATTAATGGAACCTAAAAATCGTTGTAGTTCTTTAACATTAGAGGGAGGTTTCAATTTTTTAATTGTCTCAATATTGGTATTAGCTGGAGTTAAAGTCCCATTGGTGATCTCATAGCCTAAGAAATTAATTTTATTTTGATTTAGTTTACATTTAGAAAGTTTAAGTTTAAGGTTTTCTAGTTTACAGATTTCAAAGATTTTTGCTAAGTGATTTAAATGTTCTTCTAGAGAGGAGGAGAAAATTATGATATCGTCGAAATAATGGCAAGCAAAATCAATTTTATACTTATTGAGGATTCTTCTAATGGTTCTATTAAATATCGGGGGCCTGTCTTTATACCAAAGGGGAGCACCAGCCATTCGAAGAGGCCAAAATTGGTGGCAAAAGCTAATTTTTCTGTATTGGCTGGATGTATTGGTATGTGCCAGTAGCCAGAGGCTAAGTCCAAAGTGGAAAAATACTGGACACTACTCAATTTATCTAAAATTTCATCGATAAGAGGTAAAGGTTCTGCATCGTTTTTAACTATTGCATTTAATTTCCTATAATCTATACATAGTCGGGTCTTTTTACCTTCCTCTCTTTTCATAGCCAAGGTGACGGGGGCAGAATAAGGACTATTGCTTTCTTTTATGAGACCAGCCGCTAACAAAGATTGAATTTGATTTTTTATTTCTTTTTCTTCTAAGGGGGAAGTTCTGTAGGGCCTCAAAGATATAGGTAGGTCGGATTTTAGTAAAACGCGTTGTGGTTCAATATTTATCTTACCCACATCATATTTATGTTTTGCAAAAATATCCCTATAATTTTGAACTATTTCCCTTAAATCCCCATTTTAAATTAAATTTATTTCCCCAATTAAATCTGAATTATAATCATTAATATCGCGAAAATTTTGAGGAGTCATTGAACTTCTGTAATCAGGCTGCACGTTACAATCATTGTAATTAGCTGCAAAAAAGTCCTGAGTATTCACAAAATTTTCATTAGTATATGGTGATACTTTGTCATCATTATATCCATTTAAACTCTCATTACTATCACCATTTGTTAATAACTCATCTTTACATGAAATAGTATCTTCATTATAAGTTGTTATCAAGTTACCATCATTAAATAAATTCAAATCGTCACAATCAGAAGTTATCAAGTTATCCTTACCTTGTTGTAGTTTTTTTACAGTTACAGTATTAAAATGAAGTGATCTCTCATCATGTATGGATATACTCCTATTTATAATCTTCCTTCCCTGTTTTACTGTACAATTCTTACAATTTATATTTAAATTAAATTTTGAACATTCTTTTAACCCCAAGATGCAGTAATCTAAATCTGTATCACATACTAAAAAGTTAACATATTTTTGGATTTTACCCACTTTAAGAAGAATACTACACTTTTGATTAATTTGTAAAAATCCCTTTGCCTGACCAATAGTAACTGGAGGAACAATTTCAATTTTAGCATTCAATTTTTTAACAAACTTTAATGGTAAAATTGCGATAGTTGAACCGGTATCGACGACACATGGTAAATTATAATTATTCGTATATCCATACACAATTAATTGTCAAATATTAGGAGTACCAATTGGAAGAGTATCAGAGGGTGTTGAGTTGTTATTAAAAATACACTCTTTTTCCCAGTGAAAAGCATTCATTACACCCTTGTTTACACAAATTCTACATGGCCTAGATGGGTACTGGTTCTGAAAATAATTGTTTTGTACTCTGTTTTGAAAATTTCTAGGTCTTTGAAAATTATAGTTTGGTCGAGGAACCCAGTTTCGAGGAGAATTAAATTGATTATTGGGCCGATTTGACTGAATCCAATGCCTAGGAGTATTAATTTGTTGAAAATTTGGTCTATTAGGCTGCACACTATATCGAGGAATGTCAAAATTAGTTGCATTAGGTTTACTTGGTAATGATGGACTTGTAACAGCAGGGGTGGAAACTTCCACAAATTGCTTAACAATTCTATACCATTCTATTGTACTCTCAGGAGGGTTAACAATTAGATAATTTTGATATTCTGGTTTTAAACCATCGGTTAATCCTTGTAGTAATATAGTTTCACATAAATGCAATTTCCTACCAATTTCAATTTTCTTTCTAAAATAAGTTTCTAAGTTATTTAAACTATCCAATTTCAAAGCAGAAAATTCAGAAAATTTCGGGATATTTACCCTAATAAAATTCTCAGTTAAGATATCAGCTATCTGTTCGTATTTAGTGCAATTAAGGCAATCATTAATGTAAATCTTAAGAGCTTCTCCCTTTAAATTTTGAGAAATATTTTTAAACTTCCAATCATCATCCTTCTTTTCTTTTTCACAAGCATCATCAAAGTATTTTAACCACGCCTGTATCTCAACTCCTAAATCTGGATCAAATGCTATAAATTTTGGTTCTGCCATAATATTTAATCTAACAAAAGAGTTAACTCGATCTTCTTTTAAATATCCGGATCTTAAAAACATTAAATTTTAAACTTATAACACTATATACCATACAAATAACGAAATAGATAAAATAGTAAATAAATATGTAATTTACGATCTCAGTAACATTTTAAAAATAATAGATTTTTTTTTTTTTTTTTTTTTTAAGAATATCTGTTCTTAAAACATGAAAATATAAATTATACCGCTGTCTATAATATTACAATGACGTATCACACGAAATCATCAAATAAATTAATTAACCTTAACAACACTTAAATATTTGCAACAGAAATAAATTTTAAAAACAAAAATTTAATCAGTATAACATAGTATATAAAACCTTTAAATTTCTAGTAGACTATTAAATAAAGAAAACATTTTAAATATAACATAAACTAATAAATATCAACGTATAAAGATACAAATAAATAAAAATACCAACTTACAGTTACTCTTGAGCATATTTCACAGGATCACACATCTAAAAATCGTGACACATCTAAGAGTTTCACACATCTAAAAATCGTTAATTTCTTGATAACACAAAAGTTCTGCTTTTTCGCAATCCTTTAAAACCAACACCATGAAGACGCTTATGAAGATGAATAATATATTCTCTAGCAACAACTTCACTTAGGCCAACTTTTCCTCTTCTTTTCTCTTTTAGGCTTGACCATTTTTAATTTATTATAAAAGTACAAAATAACAAAACACCAGACGTAAACGTGCTGTAATGGCGTAGACGTCCTCGTAACATATTCTTCTAATCGGCAAATTTCACGTTTAACTACATAAACTTTCTGTTGATCACAGCATCCTGTTCGACTTATTATATTAATGTCGTGTTTCCAAGTTCAAATCCCGGAAGAAGGCAGTCGTGCTCGTGATAAATAGGGTTAGCTATGTTAGTGGTTTCCCTTTTAGTTCGCATCAGGCGGCCGGGTGGTATCATCAACAACAAGAAATGTCAGTCCATATTTTTGTCGAAGAACCTTTTATTTCCAGTTTTAAGACATCTCTTCAGGGAAAATGCTCATTAGCCAACGCTAAACAAAAAAAAATACAACGTTCCATTATTTTCTAGAATCCGTCCCGATTCTTTTAGCAAACACCAGCGTCGAAAAAATCCTCTCCGAATCAGGATGATCGTGTTTTTAAACTAGCTTGCGTAGTAATACAGAATACGTCACGTGACCCACTTCTATCGAATCAAAAGGTCTCTTTTGGAACTTTATCAATATTTCCGGTGGATTTATTTTGTTGTAAAATGCAAAAATTTTCTACGCCCCTCCAGAATATTCCATAATCTCGTACCAGATGCCTGTCATATCAACAAACGAGCTTATCTGTTTTTGAGGCTGTAGCTAAACTTCGAATTTAATACGTAATAAAAATAATAAGAAGAAAAGAAAATGAATCTTTATAAAAGGGAAAAAAAAAAGAAAGAATTAAAGTTTTTCGGAAATATTTTAATAGACATTTGATATTTAATAATAGGATAACTTTATGAAATAAGGTTTTTTGAGCGGAATATTTTAAGAGATACGATATTTTAGCATTTAAATAAAGAAGTTATAGCAATTTGACCACACGGGAATAATACTAATGAATTTTAATAATGGATTAAAATAAAGATGTTCTATTTAAAGAATAAATTAAAAAAGCTATCGCCATTTTTAGAATAACTACATTCGAATAAATATTATTAAGTGGATTAGGAATAATTGGCTTTACATATGGATAGTAAAAGGCTATTTTAAGAATGAGAATTATTTTAATAAGCTGGGTTATATACCGAATATTATTGAATGGACAAATTTTATAGAATAATTGCGGAAAAAATTTAAATTTTGTAATATATATATATATTTTTTTAATTAAAGAGAAAAATTTTGAGGTAAGAATTATAGCTCGGAAGGACTATTCATCAAGAATAGTGGAGTACCTTGGTTTTTTCCGGTTGGATGGACTGCAAGCATCGTAGTCAGGTAGCTCATAAATGAGTTCATTTGGAATGTGATTAATGTCATTGTAGAATTTTTTCGCAAGGTGTTTAATGCGATGTTTGAGTGAAGTCGTTTTCAGATCCTTGAGGATTGTGGAGTTTTTGAGGTATCTAGACCCGTTCCTGATGTAACGGAGCTGTCTGTAATGGGTACTAGAGAGGCTGTTCATACTGGTTTTGCAAGTGAAGCCCCAGATTGGACATGCATATGTGATAACAGAGAGAATGCAAGCATTATATATTAAGAGTTTGTTGTGTATGGAGAGTGAGTGACTGCAAAGAAGGGGGGCGAGGGTTTTGGAAATTCCGGCGACTTACCGCGGATATTAAGAATATGCTTTTTAAAGGTAATGCGTTTGTCAATGGTAACTCCCAGGTACTTGGCATCGTCAGACCACGGAATGGTAGTGTTATTGATGGTTAATCTATTAGGAGTGGAGAAGGTTCTAGAGAAGTAAACAGCAGTAGTTTTAGATTCGTTTATCTTAATGCGCCATTGATCACACCATTCCATGAAGATGTTGAGGTGGTGTTGTAGATTTTTGTAAAGATTGTATGGGTGATGTGCAGTGCCATAGAGAACAGTGTCGTCCGCATAGAGTGCGAGTGATGTGAAGAGTGTGCGTGGAATGTCATTAAAGTATATTATGAATAAAATAGGGCCAATGACTGAACCCTGAATAATACTACAGAGTATTATGTGTATTAGAGAAAGTGAGTTGTTTACACGGACATAGAAGTCACGATCACCAAGGTAAGAGTGTATTAAATGGATTAGTCCAGACGGGAACTTAAGCCGAATTAATTTGTAAATGAGGCCCGCGTGCCAGACTTTGTCAAAGGCCTTGGCGACATCAAGAAATATGGCAGCAGTAGGCTTCTTCTCGTTGAAGTTTTCAGTTAAGAATTCCACAAATCGAAGAAGTTGGTGTTGGGTGGAGTGCTTGGCTCTGAAGCCGAATTGTTCAGGCATAAGAATGTTGTTCTTGTGAAGGAAGTCGTTGAGATGTGATCTAATGACGCGTTCGATGACTTTACTTAGACAGGAGAGAAGACTGATGGGACGGAAATTAGTTGGGTCATTAAGATTGCAGGATGGTTTAGGAATAGGAGAAATGATAGAGGTTTTCCAGGGTTTAGGAAAATAACAGTGTTTGAGGATAGAATTAGTGAGCTTCGTAATGTAGAGAATACAGTTGATAGGAAGTTGTTTAAGAGTATAGTTGGAAATTTTATTGTATCCAGGAGATTTTTTATTATTAAGTTTTTGAATAATATTGTTGATCATGATGGGTTGAATTTCGGGGAGAGGGATAGGAGGGGTTGAGAGGAAGTCATTACAGTATCATTGACATTGTTAAAGTGTGCTTGACTTGCGAGGAAGGGATTCGGAGAGAATTGCCTTTCATATGAGCTAGCGAGGCATTCTGCCTTGTCCTCGTCAGTATACGCAGTTTGATTATTGGCAGTAAGGGGAGGAATAGGGGTATAATTATTATTGAGTTTCTTTTTGATTTGCCAAAGAGAGTTATCCTCGCAAGTAAGACTTTCGAGAAATTTAGACCAGTTTTTTTGCTCATCTTTCTGAATAAGGGTTTTAATTTTATTGTTGAGCCTGTTGACAGCTGTTTTAAGGGTGGGATCTCTGGTATTTTGGTAGAGTCTACGGAGTGTGTTGCGTTGTTTACAGATATTATGTATGTAAGTGGGTAAGATGTAAGAGTTATTATTTTTGAATTTGGTGTAAGTGGCATCTTCTTGAGCTTTGTAAATGATGTTGTTGAGTTTATTAACTGCGTTATCAATGTCAGTAGTGTTGTTGATTGTGGTGTAGGTAAGGTCGGTGTTGTTGATGTAATTTTGGAATTTATTCCAGTCAATAGCTACTGAAGGAGGAGGAGAGATAGGGTTGATAAGATCAATTTTGAAGAAGACAGGAAGGTGGTCAGAGCTTAGGTCATTAATAACAGAAGTGTTGATAGGGAAGGTAAGATTTTTGGTGATGGCGAAGTCAATAATAGAGGGGTGCTGGTTGCGAGCAACAGGAATGTGTGTTGGTGTAGTAGGTGCGTGGAGACTGTTTATTTGTACTGTACTGATTGCCAATTGGCAACGTGTGTTTTACTGTTTTAACATCTTTGTTGACATTTCTAAATGCTGTTTTAAACACCTGGTGGATTTGAATCTGTTCAATCAAATCAGTTTTTATTGTTGTTTTATATAGTTAAGGATTGTTTTAGCGATGCCTGATGAAAATTATGAAACGCCGATTGAACGTAGACGGCGATTAATTAGAGAAAGACAGTCGAGTTGGCTTGCTTGGCAATCACAAGCAACATTGGACCGTATACGGGAAGATGGCGCCATCTACCGGTAGATAATACAAACAAATTTTAGAATTTTGTTTCCATCGTAAATAAAATTATTTTTTTCTTATGAAACGTAATAAAAATATAAGGAGTAAATAGTACCGACTAATTTTCATTTAATTTTGCTTATATAATCACAAAATGAGCTGTGTGGTGAGACAAGCTCTTTAGAAACTCATTGATAATACTTTTTTTACAGAAAATTTCACACATGGATTATTTTTTTAAATGTTTAATTTGAATGTTTTGCCCATTCTTTGAACTCTTACAAAAATTGAATATTGAGTCTATATCCTGTCGTTTTTGACGGGGGATATATACTAGTTCATAAATAAAATAAGAAGATTTTTGTGTGAGTGTGGAGGAGAAGGACGGGGGTTAAGAATGCACATTTCGAGGATTGCTCACTGTACAAGAATAGAAGAAATAAGTGATTGGATTGATGTTATTTATTAAAGTACAAAATAATTTCAGAAAACTGTTTTCGTGGTGCTAACATTTTTTATGCTTTGCTAAACAAACAATACTTATCCGAATCTAGCTTCGATTGAATGAAGCGAAATCCGGGAGACATATCCGTAAGATGGAGTACGAATACTATGCGGATATTACACTCCTCCCTTCCCTATTGGAGACACGACACTGTCTGAGATAACAAAAATACTCTTGAGGCACAGTATTTTTTGTATCCCACGTATGATAACTTTTATATCTATAAATCGGCTGTATGAAACCGACTTGCATGATCGGGTTTGTATCTGAGATTGTACAAACTAACTTAGACTACAATTTATTGTAAATCAACTTTACTTTGAAAATCTTATGGTATGAGTTTTTTATTTCAAAAGTAATAGTTTTATTTTTAGATTATAGGTACTTTAGGTAATTGTGTTAAACATACACGGATGTATTTTAGAAATATTAACAGTAAATATGACTGCATATATCAAGATATATTTTTCACATTAATAGACCTATTTATTAAAAAGCGACGATGCTCTAAATAGCAAAATAATATATCTAATTTAGAAAGAAAATTTAGAACAAAATACTTATACTTTATATTTAATAATTTTTGTTTGTTTAATAGAATTATTAAAACCAAAAGTTTAAACTTATATATATTTTTTTCCGGGTTGAAAATCTATAAATAAATTTTCACTTTGTAACATATTAGTGCGTTTCAGACATAAATATTTTGCTTGTTAAATTAAAAGAAAAATAATAATAATATCACAGATTATTGAAGTAAGTTTTTAATCAATTGAGTTACGGATTACATTATTAAAATAGTCTTATTGATTAAAATCCTACATTTTATTTAATAAAAAAATGTTTTCTTTTCTTTTAAATATACAGCAGAATGAGTAATAGAAAAATGTTACTTTTTAAAAATACTTGCAATTAGCTTGTTATTTTTTATTTATTTTTATTTATTTTTATACAGTTTCAGTTACAAAATATCTGTTACAAGTTATCTGTTTTAAAAATAATTTTCGCTTTATTAATCTCTTTACCTAGAAGTAGTTCTTGTCGGTGGCGTAGCAATTAATTAAATTATAAGCGAAGCTCGAATAACCACTTTTTAAATAATTTAAACAATAAGTATTATGAAAAATAAAATAAAATATTTAACAGATTAAGTAATCGTTCAAACTGATTTTTAATTGTCGTTAGTACATTCAAAATATTTCTTTCTTTTCTAGATACAATATTAGATACAAGAGTGTGCTTTTGTTCCCAAGGCTGTCATCTTCGTTCATCCCAGTAGTGTTTTTTTTTTCTCATTTTTGATAGTGCAAAATAAAAACATCAAGAACCGTACTACATCTGCTACATGAGCACATTATTACAAAAAATTTTCGAGGTCGGTTTTCTATCGCGAAAGCTTATTTTAAAAAATGCTTCTGCTACGTCTTCTAGGTTAATGCTGCAGTTGCAGAAAATCAAGTCTAGACGTTCTTCCCGACGTCAAAAGTTACCTGTTCTTTTGAAAGAGGTTGAAATAAACGTTGATAGCTTGGCAGAAACAGTTGCACTTTACATCCGAAGCTTACGCTTCAAATTTTTTTCATAAGGAATCGGCTGCCTGAGTTGAAGTGGCCAATCAACGTAACTTCATATCTTACAGAATGCAATGACAAATATAGGAAACGTTGAGGGTTTTGAAAGAACAATTGCACATTACATCAGGAACTTAAGCTTCAATTTCAATATTTTTTAGAAAGAACGAAAGAAGTCGGCTTCTACAGTGGAAGAAGCCGATTAACAGAACTGAATGGAATTATCGACCACTACCAAACAGTGAAGAAGCAATGAGGGCCTTCCTAGTGGTTGTCAACTACGCTCAGTCTGTGGATAGATTGGTTTGTTATAATTGCGCCATAGAGTAGGAGTATAACTATAGTTATGGAATTACTTAAAGAGTTAAAGAAAAATTTAAGAAATTAAAAAAATTAAATTTAGATTAGTAAAAATTCCATAAATATTAAAAATTAAGTAAAGAGAGAAATAAATTTAATTTTTATAATTTGCTAACAAGATAGTTAAGTAAGTTATGGTATAAGAAGTATAACTGTAGTTTTTTTTTCCTTTAACTACTAAGGAAATTAAAAATAAAAATGATAATTTTAAACTAAACTTTATAGTTTAAGAAGAAATTAGCACAATTTCGAATCAGCTGAGGCAGGGAAACCTTAAACAGGGTAAGGGTGTAAATACAAAAAAAGATACTCTTTGGGGTCATATAATTTTTTCCCCTCAAAAATTAAATTTGAAAAAGATAAAGAAATGGAGATTACATTCTAGTCAAACCACCAAACTTCCATTCCTGCCATTACCTTAAATATTTTCCAAAAGTTCTGAGTATTGCTGTAGTAATTTTCAAAGAATAGCAGCCAAAGTGTCAGTAATGTAAGACAAAAATTGTTTATGACAAAAAAACGTTCTCTTGAAGATTATTCATAACCCAAGGATAATAACTACAACATGTTTTATATAAGTACTTTCCAAGCTGTACACATTCGTGGACAAGCAGACGAGAGTGAAGTATGTCCACCCTCTCTATACAAATCGGAATAGTGGTTGAATAATTTATCATGGAAAATAAAATGGTCGGAGTTGCCACAGATTGCATATTCTTGTAGAGAGTTAACAAAATGTATATGTTGAACTTTTAAAAATAAGTGTAATTGTAGAAAGGTTGGACTATCTTGCACATTATTGTGCAACTGCAAAATAAATGTGAGAAACGACATGATATTATCTGAAGTTTTTAATTTCTATGTTCAATTTTTTAAGTATCTTGTATAACAAAGGCATTAATAAATATGCATGTTTGTTATTTATATATTCCTCACTATAAGCGCCAAACTACTTTAATAATTCTCCTATATTGGTTTTAAGCATATTTCTGATCTGAACAAGAAAGAAAAATCATGCTTCAAGCATAGATTATGAAACACTTTCCAACACATACAGAATACCATAACAAAGCTAAAAATGCATAACATATTTGAAAACTCAAATTCAGCAATTACCATCAATAGTTAAAAAATAACCAAATTCTTTTGATAAATGGATCAATGGATTGTATATGTATGTGATCAATGGATTTGTATATGTACTAGAAAAATTTCGTTCATTGTAAAAACGAATAACACAGCTGAAAATTCCACATCAGTAATTTCTGACAATAGACGGCAATATACTCGAATTATTTTGTGCAGATTTGCATATGATCTATATAATTTATCCATAGAAATAACACGAAAAAACTATTAATTTAAAAACGATTCTGAAAAGAATATGAAAAGTTCTCGATTCGTAAAAGCAAAGGGTTGGATTTAATTTTCAGAAGAAAAGGCAAAATACGATTCCTGTAAATTTCACTTTATCGTTTACTGTGAAGAGATTTGTCCGAATTGTTCGATTTAAATTTTACCTCCAAAGGTATACTTATTTTAAAAGACGGCAACACTTTCCGGCAATTAAAAAACTCTTTTAAAAACGGCAGTTATTTTTCTTTTTCTTTAACCCCTTCGCGACGAGCGTCCTTTGCGGAATTTTTAATCTTTTACCACCGGTTTTTAAAAACAAAAAATGTCGCCTAATCGAATCGCAGAAATGCTACCATTAAAAAGGGCAAAGTTTACACAAAAAAATAACTGGTGGAAATAATCGAGGATTCTGAGCATCTTATGCGTCACGTATTCGTCGCTCGTCCCCAAGGGATTAAGTAACGAATATTGTATGTAAACAGGGAATTGTTTAATCGATTCTTAACTCCTTTCCTAATAGGTGAGAATTATAATACTGATGTTCAAAGGTGTGTTTCCGATGATAATACGACATTTTCATACTGTTTGCAAGTTACTGAATTTTTAAAATCAGTCAGTAACATTTTAGGACACCCGGTATATATTGAATTTACTACATGGAGAAATAAAACGTTTATAAGAAAAGAGATCATAGATTCATCCTTTCTTAACTGTACTTTTATAAATGCTGAAAAATCGCCGCGAAGGACTAAAAAACTCTAGAAATCGCATAAAAAATTCGCGAAAAATTCAAAAACCGCTATATTAATACCGAATAAACTTTATTGAAAAGAGAACAAAATTTACTACATCGGGCTAAGAGATTAAAACCTGATTCGTTTCACTAATGTTAGAATACATTATAATATATAGGATAGGAAATAATACATTATGAATTAGTAATTCTGCAAGAATTGCTACTTTTTTACTACAATTAGTTGAGAAATACGCCCTTACTTGAGTGCGTGACGTCACATGCACATACATAAAAGCGCTTAAAGGAATACAGTATTGTTGTACACATAGAAAAAATGAACATTAATATTGTTAAATACTAAATTTAACTAAGAAATTATATTTACTATGTAATTTAAACAGTATTTGCTGAAACTGCGTTTTGAAATTATGTGTTTACGTTTTTCTCAAAAAAATATTGTTTTTTTAAGAATTGGATAATAATTTCGAAGCTAGTGAAATAGAAATGACGCCACTTTTTCGAACTACTTTGTCGAAAATATATATTAGTTTTTAAAATTAAAATAAATGTTTTACATGAAAGAAATTCCGCCATTTTTTTTCTCATAAACGCTTTTACTTTTAATCCCTTTTGTTTTAACAGCCGTCTTTAAAGTATAATTAATAGAAAATACTATATATTTTCCTTTGACTCCAATTTTTATTATTAGTGGGCAATTATTGTCCACCTAAATGCAAGAAGCTTAAATATGCCTCCTTGGTTGAATCTAAAGCTGAAAAAAGATATGACGTAATGAATTCTAAATGTCAGTAGTTGACAGACGATTTTTCGCTATGTAGAATAAATCATGAAATTTGAATATGCAAAATATGTTTCTACTTCTTCTAAAATCTACTAAAATCAACTTTAATATTAACGAATATTTGAAATTGTCTGTTTTATCATACAGAACGTCACATTCATCTTCCTTTTAATTCTTCTTCTTTTAGTTCTTTTAAATTTTTCACATGGAAATTTTTCATTTGAAATTTATTGTTGAGAAAAAATTATCATTCCGCGTATTTATTTATTGGCAACGATAAAATAAAATGGTTAACTTTTACGGGAAAATGTGTATTGATTCTGTATAAAAATAATCAAATTTTGAATTATTTAAAAAAATATTTAAAAAAAATTATACAAAACTTATGTTCATTTCTGGGTAATGATCCATTTATATGCAAATATACAGGGTCATTAAATCATTCGCTTTTACGTTTACTTCAGTCAAACATTCCCACACACTTTTACATTTAAAATTGCAAAGTTAAATAAAAAGAAAAGGTACAGAATTTTATGAAATCGAATAAATTTTCACCTGCTAAAGATATACCTTACAAATCAACCTGCGTAGACGAAAACCTGTTTAAAACAAAATTTTTAATTCTATTTTTACAAGTGTCACTGTATTTTGTTCAGTAAACACCAGAATCTGTTTATAACGGAATTATGTTTTAACAGTAAAACTGTCATTATTCCTACTATGATGTCACTATTATATATTAATTATGTCAATATGATATTAAGTTTTCCCCATTCCTTTAATTCAATATTCTCAAAATTTTCCCATTTTATGCAATTTGTTTAGCGTTTAAATTTCGCATAAAATATTATTGTTTTCATGAAACCTCTGCGCCACCTCTCATCAATGGACGTTTTTCACAAACCCATCCTTCCCCCCTCCCTCTTTGAAAGTATTCAAGTTACTTATTCCCTTCCCCTTAAAAAACGAAAAAAAAAAAAGAGAGAGAAAGAGAAGCAGACAAGGGCAGGCAGACCGGATTTATAAACACTTTTCAAGTATATTGGAAAGTTTAAACGTGCCCTATGAATAGCACCCGTCTTAACTACATCCCTTAGTGCCCCCCTCCCCCCCAGCATTGTTCCAACAGAGTATGTTCAGCTATCAAGGAGAACGACCACGGCGATTTCCCAGCATTGTTCCAACAGAGTATGTTCAGCTATCAAGGAGAACGACCACGGCGATTTCCCAACATTGTTCCAACAGAGTATGTTCAGCTATCAAGGAGAACGACCACGGCGATTTTTTGATATCCGGAAAAGGAATATGATTTCAAACTGTTAGGCCTAGTATAGCAAATTTGGTCCTCCGCGATTTTTGAATTATTTGAGATTTTTCGGGGTTTGTCCTTTTTTAAATAAAGTTTATTCTGAATTCGTACAGCGATTTTTGAATTTTTCATGAATTGTTTTATGCTGTTAGAGCTTTTTCGCATTTTACGGCGATTTTTCAACATCCGGAAAAGTAATTTGGCTTCAAACTTTTAGCTTAAGGCTAAAAGTATGTCAATTCGGGATTTCAATTAGGTACGCACCGAATAGGTATTTTGGACGAATACCGAATACTCGGCACACAGGTGAACCGAATACCGAATATTCGGTCGGCCGAATAGTTAATTAAACTCTACAAAAAAAAAGCTTTGAATTAATATTTAAAAAAGTTTTAAATTTTTTTAATTAATAAAAAACGTAACTACGGGGCTTTTTCTGTGCACTAAAGTGCATGAATAAAATTTTCTTGTATTCTAAAGCAAATATTTTCAAATAAAATAAGAAATTTTGAAGGACTGTTTCACAGTCATATAGAATTTATTTAGCAAGAAACGAGTAAAGGAATGAGAAAAATGCTTAAATGATGGCAACTTAGCTAGGAAATTTTTTAATGTACCAGAGGATCTAAAGTGAATGACTATTTTCAGAAGTTGAAAATGTACAAAGTGCTTCTAAAATTTTAGATCAAACTTTCAAGAGAGATAATGCGGTCAAGACAAATGTTTTCTGTACTGAAAAACCAGCATCGCAATCCATTTATTAAATCAAAAATACAGGGTGTTTCACTACAAGCTGAACCCGAATTTTCGAACAATAATGAAGATATTTTAGCGAGATTTGCATTCTGTTACCTTTGCTTTGAATGAAATGTGATGAAATTTTTGGAAGTGACTGAATTTTAGTCGGTGACACAGTATATGTACTGTCAGCTGTATTCTGAATAAGAAAAAGTATAGGCTAGTGTTGTTTGCACTGCAATTTTCCAGCACTTCTTGACATATTTCATATAGCTCAAAATAAGTCTGATGTTTCAATATATCGTTACAAATCTTTATTATTGGAAAACGAAAATGCAAATACAAGTTGGAGTGAGATACACTGTGTTTTTGAATAAGTGGATTGAGATCCTTTTTCCCCATACAAAAACTGTTTGTCTTGTTACTTATTATAATCCCTGAAAGCTGCGTATTATCTTCGATTATGTTTAGAAACACCCATTTGTGAAAAAGCAAACAACATTCAGAAACTTAAATTTATGCATTATTAGTTCCTGGGAATGTTATCATTAGCAGTTCATTTTCTTATTTGTTACTTTTCAAACAGCAAATAATCTAAAAGCAAACTCTGTTATTTAACATGATTCTAGTAATATTATCTATATTTTTCTCTATTTTTTTTTAATCTTTCTTTTTAAAATATAAATATTCATTTACAAAATATTTCATGTATATTTTTATGTACATTGAAAAAGTCAAACATTTAAATATATTGATTTAATCAGAATTCATTTATTTTAAATTTCGTAGAACAGAAAAGTATTAAACAAGCTTAGTTATAATAATAATTCTTTAAAATTCAAGCAACTTGTATAACAAAATTTTAATACATTAAGATTGAACATACAAAATTATCTGCTGTTGAATATTATTATTAAACCAAGTTTTATGCAGCATCAAATTATTAGGTTAAGTTAAACCAAGTACTAGATAATACACGAGTACTAGATAAAACAAATTATTATTATTATTATTAAGTAATATAGAAAATTTCGACGATTTTTTAACTACATGAACTATAACATGAGTATTTTTAATTTGTGGAGTATTAGCAGAATATGAATGTAAAGAAATAATAACCAAATGTCCTTTTGTATTTATTAAAATAAAAATACGTTTAAATAATTCGCATAAATTAATAAAAATATAAAAATATGCTACCTATCATAAATGCTTAAATAATAAAATGATAAATGAAAACTGCAGAAACATATTTTTCTAATTTCACCGAACTTTCTTTTTCTGCTACAAAAGTACCTACGCAAATTCAATTCTAAAATGATATTAAACCCTTACAAAATAAAATATATACCAAAATAATTAACTTAATCAAGAAATCAAGATTGAATTAGATTTAAAAAACAAAATTAATGAGCATGCTATGAAACCAGACTTACCATGGGTAGCTGAATCGTGAAAACATCACTGAAATCGTGAGCAGTGCATTCCCCTCCTCCCTTTCAAAACTTCCTTACAAGCCTGGGCGTACAGTTTCACTGGTCGAGGCGATCGCACGGTCATAGTTAATGAGCTTCAAAATGCAATTCCCGAATTCTTAATATGAAGTACGGCACGTCAGTTCTTCTGTACATGTGTCTCTGATTTACTATATATTTAGCTTTGGTCTTACCCACCTTATCCGATGGAGGCATGACATCGTCTGACCTCAGTCATGACAAATTACAAATATGCTTTTTAAGCTCAATACAGCGTTCTCAGAAGGATTTTAGTTTTTACCCTAGATTATCAGAGTAAAATTCGCTAGATTTCCCTGGATTCTCAAGTCTCGTGACTTGGGAAGAATACATAATTTTGGTTGACTGGCATTGTTTTATATGACAATAAACATGTAAAAAGAAATAGCAGATGGCAGCAACATGAGTGATTTTATTAACATAAATGTTTACAAATGTATTGGTAAAAATAACATAAACAGAAACAAGAGGCTTGTTCTATAGAGAGAAAATCGAAATATTGTGTAGTTCCTCCCGAAATGCATACCGTTTTTCCCTTTTTAGTGTTTTTTTAATATATTTTTTAAATATTTACGTGTGATACCCATCGCACAACTTGAAGCTAAATAAATATATATGACATGATCAACCAAAAGGAAAATTTAACAAACAGAAATATGTGTAAAATAAAAAATACATATATGGAAAAAAAAAGCATTCTCTTCTCAGAATGAAGTATGGGTATGTTTTTAATGTTTTAAGAATACATATCACAGTTTTTTACAAAATTTTTCACTGAAAAAAACTAAAAAAAAATAAATAAATAAACCTACCAAATTATTATTTTTTAGTACGCCTGAAACATATTTTTAATTCATGAAATACCGAGGACAATGATATTTAAGAAAAGAAGCTTTTTGCAATATTCAAAAATGAGACATTTAGATCAAATAATATTAATACAATTTACATCTATATTCAAAACTTTCCGCGTAGGCGATGTTTCGCCTAATTTATATAGCCAGATTTTCTGCACTGATGCTTTTATTCTGAACAAATGCATAACAATATGACGATGGGCGGAGTTTAAATGTAAAAAAAAAAAAAAAAAAAAAAAAAAAGAGGGCGGAGTACAGATGTAACAGAAACATAATAATAGGTTTCTTACGTATAATCCATAAATTAATACTGATAGCTTGATATTTTGGGAAATTTATTGTTCACTAATGAGTAGTTTCTGATAAAACAAAATCAGCAAAACAAAAGCATGCATATGCTTTAAACATATTTTACACGTTCTTATCCGACATAGCTGTTTATTATTCCACAGATAGTCCTGACTGCTGTAAACCTCTGTTAAAATTATTTGCGATAAGAATCTACCTATAATAATATTACAAATCTTTGAATATGGAAACAAAGATTGTAATAAAATACCAATTTGCATTAATTTGGGAGAATGCTCGCTATTGTAATGACTAATACTTAAAAAGCTATAGAATAAAATTTTTTTATAGGATCAGGATGTTTAAATATTTAGCAGATATTATCATCTAACACTCTTCTGTTTTACATACATTGTACAATACTACACTTCATTACGGGTATAATTATAACGAATTCTCCCTATGCACGTTATATGGGGTTTTCTAACAAAAGGAATTCGGATGATTTATTTGTTTTTACTTGAAAATGCTCCAGGAAGAATGAAAAACCAGATTTAACCTCCACCCCTCTTCCTCCAAATGAAGGACCATATGAGGGGTGGTTTCACTTAGTGATTCCAATCGAGATGCTGAAATCTGCAAATGATTTTTTATTATAATTCTAAGAGATCTGGATGACAAACTATGCAGCAGCCTTAGCTGCAGCAATTAACAACTGTAGATCCAGGTGGTGATCATTTATTAGCCATATAGGATTCCGGGAAACGGAAGGGAGGTTCGAGATTACTATTTCGGAACCCCACTCTGTTAACCAAAGAGTTGCTTGAAGACAATTTCTCCCATTCTTTTACTTCCTTCTTCCATATTCATTCGTCACACACGTCACGGTTATCACTTTCTCACATTCATTCTCAGAAAATCGCAGAAGATTAACGAAAATTCCCTGGAAATAAGATAGAATAAACTTGAATTTCCCTAGATCTGAAAACGCCGGTGTTAACTGTTATTTTCAATTTAATCCCAACAAACAACTGATCCTATTTTGGTAAATATCTGGAAGACAGAAATGACCATCCTATCCTATACAGAATATGCAGTGTTGAATTCAGACACTTTTCTCAATGGCGGAAATTCCACTTTTTGCCCATTGAAAGCATAAAATCTCAAATCTTCTGGGGGAGGAAGGATGTCCCCCACAGGCCACCCCTTAAATTCAACACTGCAGAATATGTAAAATTTCCTCTCACAAAATTTAACGAGGAGAACTTAGTACCATACAGGTGCTCACTCGTTCCTTAAAGTATATCTCTTCTGTAAATATACATATTCCGTCGAACAGTTGCCGAACAGTTGATGTCGGTTAAGGGGCTTCCGAGTTGAAATCAACTTTACGCCCAGTCTATTTGTGAGTAACCTGTCTTGTAAATATTGAGCCGTTGGGAAAAGTTAAATGTAGTATTAACTACATAAGAAAGAACAATTAAAAATAGCAGAAAAATTAAACAATGGGAATAAAAAAGTAAAGCAATAGAGATTACGGATAGAGTCTAATAAATGGATAAAAGTAAAATGGTATAGCTGTAGTTAATATTAACTACTGAAAAAAGTTGAAAAAGTGTAAAATAGGGTTCGGAACATGTTCAAAAACAGTACATAATAACAATTGGCGGTACAATTTCCCAATATCTATATTTCCTCTTTGTCGATGAATAGTATATGAGTATTATTTCAAATTTAATGTGAAAACAACGATTTCTACCCACGATTACTGTCCTTTAACGGACATTTACGCTAGTATGAAAATAAAAACAAATAAGCATGTTTGTCACGTGATTTATTTAACTTGAAAGAATTCTGTTACATACATTATAACCAAATATTTGAAAAGGTCTGTTTATTTAGAGTATGATGTCGTGTTGTTCCATTTTTTAAAACGTAAAAAAATCTAATTAAGTTTTATTTTGATCGTGGAAATCTTTCAATTGATAAATTATTGCTATGATCAAATTATTATTATGGTTTTTGAATTGTTGGCAACAATAAAGAAACATAGTTAAATTTTATAGGAAAAACGTCCATTGATTATCAGTGAAAATTATGAAATTTTGAATTATTAAGAAAAATATTTGAATAACGTAAATAAAACATAGCTTATGTTACTTCCTGGATTATAATTCATCTATATGCAACGGCATTTAATCCATTTTGATCCTCAAAGAATTTCGCTATTTCAAATTTCAAATTTTATTAGAATTAGCACACAGTTAAAATTTTGTGGCAACGCGTACAAAAAGTGGGAAAAACTCTAGTAAATTAACTCGTTCAATAGGATTTGCTAAGTTAAATTAACATTAAGATGTCACACTGGAAATAAATAAGTATTGCGCAGCCGCGCAGTACTTAATATATATATATATATATATATATCGAAATTTCAGTTCTACCAGTTATAGAAATATGTTTATTTTTTGTTTTCAAAAATATCTTTTATTATTATTATTATTATAATTCTAAAATAAATATTATTATACTTAAAAATAATAGTAATTTTTAATCTAATATTTATTTTTATCAATATAATTTGTACAGGGTAAAGTAAAATAATTTATAGATGTAAATGTTTCCATTTAAAATTTTGAAGCAATAATTAAAAGTCCAAAGACATGTTAGACAAAATAATAACAACTGCTGTTTATTATTTTTATTATTGTTATTGTTAGAAATAAAAATGATCGAGGACAGTTTAGCTGAATATTTTACTTCATTTGTACAAAAGTAGCTTTTAAAAATCACTCTGACATATGCGTAATATTAATGTAACATAATTTAGAGACATTAATGTTATTATTCAAACATTTGAAGCAATTATTATGAAACATTTTCTGAATTTAACTATTCTTTGAATGACAACATTTATAACTGTAAGTTACGTTAGATTATTGATTTTTATATAAGCTACATTCATACAGTAAAAATGAAATGCTCTGTTAAAATGTTCTTCATTATCCCTATCTAAAATATAACAATAATAATACACATCACTTTTTATTATTTTAACCCTTTCAAGGGCGGTGTTTGCAAGGCGCGAACGCTTAATTTTAATTACAAACTGCCAAGTGACAACCAGAATTTTTTAAGAACATTTTGCTTTTATAATATACGCAAAGAAAATCTTTTAGTGATTTTCAAATAGATTTGATCGTTAATTCTGGTGTCATTCAAATATTTCAACATTTTAGTAAAAGAAGTCCTTTGCCCTTGAAAGGGTTAAGAGGTTAACATTGTGTTGAATTATTATGACTTTAAACGGAAATATTTACATCTATGAATTGTTTTATTTATCTCTGTACAAGTTACAGTGATGAAAATGAATATTAGTTTTGATATCTTGACTATTATTTTGACTTAAAGTATAATAATAATAAACATAAAAGTAATTTTTTTTTCGTTTAATTTCATAAGTGCAATTAACGATTATGTTAATTTGGCGTTGGTCCCTATTACGATAATTTTACCAGTTTTATAGGGCAGTTGCAATAGATGTCATGTGTTATACACTACAAATAGGCAGTTCTGATTGTTTTAACTACCCTGACCTCAAATTGAAGTAGAATGGTTGATCAGCTGGTTGCAACTTCCCTATTTACGCTTCGTAGAAAGTGCAAACTAATTAATTTATTTTTAAAAAAATCGAATTTTTGCTTTGTTTCTTTTTTTACATATGGCAATAGGAATGAAAAAAATTACATAATCTATCTAATCAGGATTTCTAAATTGTTTTCTGAAAGTGTAATTATAATTAAACATTACTGTTCAATGATTAAAACATATTTTAAACAAAATACTCTTAACATTTTAATATTTTCTACATTTTAGTGCTTAAAATATTAAATTGCTACATTTTCCAGCAAGTTGGCATATACTGGCGAGCTTAGTTTGGCGCATAATGAAACCCAATGTTTTTTTTTTTTTTTAACTCGTATATAGTTGTAAACGTAAAAGATATTTGGCGATTTATCACCCTTGCCAACTAACGAAAAAATGCCTTAAAATTAATGTATTAATTTATAAATAAGTTCTAAAAATATTAAAATGTTGTACTGTCACTGGAAACAAACCTGTGTGTATATTTTTTATAATTGTAGCCTATCAGGAAGTGGTTTAAAAATTGATTACAAAATTCCATCTTTACATACAAAAACCAAGTTAAGTTAAATAAAAATGCGTATTAAAAAAAAAAAAAAAAAAAAAAAAAAAAAAAAAAACATATATATTAATTTAAATTGACTATAACTAAAAACAGGCATTAACTACGTTTGATTATTCTCTGAATAACAACAATTAAAAATTAATAAATATCTAAAGAAAAAAAAAGTATTTACGAAACACTGAAACGCTTTCATAAAGTTCAATAGTGAAAATAAAAAATAAACAAAAGATTTAAAAAAAAATAAAAATAAAAGAACGACCAAAAAGGCCAACGATGCAGTTCATTTTTTGTTTACACCTGTCTTTATTATTATTTTTCTCTTTTAGTGATTTAAGCTTGCATATTTAAAGTGTTAACAACATTATCTGATGTTTTCAAACTAGTTTCTACTCCGGGATTCTAACGTGTTACAGATGTGTAATTCTGTAATAATTACACAGCATAATTATAGAAATATTTCAGAATAAAAACTGATGAAAAGCAATAGAAGGGGACGGGGATGACAAGTAAAAATTGCTTGTTGTTTTCCGCTACTCCCCGTCTATGGCGTACAACATATTGGACACATAACTTGATTTGACGTATCCACATTATTCCTACAAAAGCTGACCTTCTTCACTTGGCAGAAGCAAAGAACTTCTAGGAGGAGGAAGGGGGAGGAGGTGAAATCCCCACAACCAGTTTATTATTTAATTATAGTCACCGAGGTGAACAAGAAAACATGGGAAATTTTTACTCTATCAAATGAAATAAGATAAAATGTTCTATGAAATTCATAAATAGTAATAATAATAATAACAAATCCATATTAATAAAAGAAAGTGTTTGTGTTTGCGAATGCGATCACCAGTGCAAATGATTAAGTTTTATATGTTTTTTGAACGCTACCCATTTATTAACTTTTTAATATGTAAGTTTATTAAATCGAAAACTGCGTAAACCGCGTGAACTATATGACTTTCGCCGCCAAATTTCGGCAGAATTTGGTAATGTTTTGTGCCCTGCCGATGTCACTCGATATATTTTTTTTGTTTGCTTTTTTTTAATGTTATCGCGTTCTGAAGTGGGTATTATTAGTTTGGAAGGGAAGGACCTCGCAAAATATATTGCACTGGGCGTCGCAGTCTCTAAGAAAGGCGCTGATAATTATAATTGTTACTAATGAGGTAAATAACTATAATCGTAAAGTAAAATAAATAACTGCCATCATAAAAGAAATAAGATATATGAAAATAAGTATATAAAAAAATATTCTGCAATTACCTTTTTCTTTTTTTCTTTCTTTCTTTCTTTCTTTCATTCTTACTTTCTTTTTTCTTTGCTTTTTCTTTCTTTGATCATAAGTAACGAAAAATTAAAGAAAATATCATCGAAACACTTTTGACACACAATATCATTTATAAATTTATAACAATTTTGATTAAAAAAAAAAAAAACTGTACTTTCTTATAGCCGCATGCCAGAGGTTAATAGTCGAAAGAATCGCCAATGATTTCACAATTTACAGCAGTCCCTTTGACTCTGATTATTTCAGTGATTAAGCGCATTGATTCAGATTATTTCAGTGGTTTAAGCGCGTAGTTCAATTACCTGTCTGTGAAATTTATGTTTTATATATATTATTTTATTCATTACTGAATGAAGTTTTATTTTTGTTATGGAATATTAGCCGGAAACAAAGGCTGAACAATTTAAATTGTTTTAAGTGCAAATAGGGGTTAGTCTTTGGGTTATCGGGCTGTGAAAGAGACAGACTGAAAAGAAAATTTGGTTCTTGAAAATCTTTTATTAAATCATAAATAATCAATAAATTAGGGAACAGTTTTCAAGCAAATTGCATTTGAAAGAATTTTTTTTCCCTAGTCGACGGTGTAAAAATTGAATTTGTGCGATGGCTGGAAGTTCATAAACTTGCTTAAAATGCGAAATGGAATGCTTAGAATTTTGCCACCATCACTTTGACATCAGCATTAATCGCGGACATGTTTTTGCTTCTTAATATTGATATATATATATATATATATATATATATAAATACAACAAATAAAATAAAACTCGATCAGTGTGAAGAGAATCTGAAATCGAGTTTGAAATGATTTCTTTCGATTGGAATGGAAAAAGGGCGCGACTGGTTAAAAGTGACAGACATAAAATCAAGGGCGGAGCGTGCCCAACATTTAGCAAGTGGACGTGTCACAGTTATACATGTGCAATTTTTATACCTTTAGTTTGTTCACAACTACAAAATGGTTGTTTTATGGCAAGTTATTCATTCTTAAATGCATAAAATCTGCAACTATGCAAAATTTGTAAGTTCTATTCAGAAACTAAGAAATCAATTAGAGCTCCTCATTTTTATTTTATTTTTTATTTATTTATTTTTTTTTACTACAAACCAATTTTCCACACTCGACAGTCACGAAAAGATGACCATGGGGATGGAATTAATTACAACTCAAGCTCCAGAACATATATAAGAAAATTAAAAAGGTTGTTCACTTTTTTGCCGCTGAAAGAATAACGTCTACAATTTTCATGCATATCCGTTTTAAATTACTTCGTGCGAGTCAAAAATACTTGTGTTAATAAGCAAGATTTAAAAAAAAAAAAAACCTTTATATGTATTTAAATTAAAAATTGTATTGGTGTAGAGAAACTTTCTACCTTCAGACATAGGGGGCGTTATGACACTCCCCCCTTCTTGGATCCGCCCTTGCATAGAGATCATGTCATCATAATCGCCAGACAAATTAAGGCTTAGATCGAAATCGAAAAATACATGTAGTCGCGGCTGTTAAATCGAAATCGGCACAAAATAATGTCGCGAATGTACAGAAGTACTTTTTGCGTTTTTATATTCCTTACGTCTAGGCGATACACAAAAATTTCCAAAATACTGAACAAACCTCGGATAAAAGCTACACTCTTTCCATGTACTTTTCATAATAGTTTATCAATATTCTAAACACATGTCAGCTCACCATTATTCCGAATCCGTAGAATCCCTATCATAAATTTAGGAAGAAGAATTTTTATTTTAATTAATCTCGAAATTTCTGCCATTAATTAAAATAAAAGTCACTATTCAGAATTTCTGTTATGAATTCGAAATTTCTAAATAAAAAAGAATATTGTGTAATGCACGTTTGGATGCAAACGGCATAATTTTTACTTGCTATTTTGAGAAAAATTGCTGTTTTAATATTTCACTCAAAATACTCGAATTGGTCTGCGATATCTGTCTAAATGTACAAGTCCCCAAAATAACTCTGATACCTGTGAACATAAACAATAAAAACATGAAATAGCTCGAATTTTACACTGTTTCACTGCCATTCACAAAATTACACTGAAAGGCACTTCTGAAATATTAGGTTTTTCTTGGAAGAGACTGAGAATAGCAAAGACTGATTCAAACTTTAGCCAGTAAATAGCATACTAGTCACAAAGTCACAAGTGAACTAACACATCTTCCAACACGCGAGTGTCAACGCCTTACTATATATATCCAGTTAACTTCAATCAAAGCTATGACTAGCTCTGGAATCGATATGCAGTAAGCGGACTAGTTACTCATTTGTTTCTATCGGCTGCTGAGTTCGAGACTAGCTGCTGATCGAGAGGATTAACATTTTGATATCCATTCACGATTCTAAATTTCATTGTTTGTTTACCTTTAAAGCTTTCCTATTTAAATTTTATGGTGTGAGTTTTGTATTTAAAAAGTGGGTTTTGTAATTTTTAGATAATGCTTAAGAAGTTACACCCAGGCAGGGTGGTGCAAAATTTTAATTAGATTAACTATTGAAAACTACCGATTAAAAGTTTAATCATGACTAAAGATTGACGATAAAGTTCAATCGTCAATCCTTAGTCATGATTAAACTTTTAATCGTTAGTTTTCAATAGTTAATCTAATTAAAATTTTGCACAACCCTGCACCCAGGCTTAACAAATGACGCAAGCCATTTGCCATTTTGTGAGTGGTAACATATATATACAAAGTGCATGAAGCTCATAAAGTTTTATAAAGCCTATAAAAAACGGTAACTTGTAACAAATCAATCTGTCAAAATTTATGACTACATGGGTCATAAATTAAATCTTTACACAAGGTACCAAAATTATCATTAATACTATTTTCAAATTCACAGATATTTGAAGAGAAAATTTACTTTTTATCTTAAATTATAAACTTATTTTTAACGATTAAATAAAATAACAAATTCTTTCGGCCAGTCTCTACGTAATTGAATAAGAAAGACGCTAATAAAATTATAAGTGAATCGATCCAGTAATTCTTGAGTGATTATGGTCAGCGAATTGAAAAAAAATGAGTTTAAAATATTGTGTCATAATTACAATACTATGCTTATTATTTATTTATTTATTATTTATATAGAATCATCTGTTCCTGGAACATAAAATAGTCCTTCTTCAGATAAAGCCTCTAAAACTGCAATTTTCTAAAATTTATGCCTAGCTGTAGTCCCTTAAAATAAACCTTAAGAGAGCTATATTTTAATGACTGTCTGTTTGTTTCAGAAAGTCTACTCTGAGAATACTGACATATTTGTGATAAAATTAGCGCTATTCGCATGTATCGGGGATTTTCTCTCATAAACTCTCAGAATTTTTAAATTTGAATTGTTTCCGGGATATATATATATATATATATATATATATATATTTGTAACTTACCAAAATTTTCAACTTCTAATATTAACGAAATTTCTATAAAGATGGCAACTAAATTACTCCACTGCCAGAGCCGTAGCGTCAAGGGGGTAGGGGGGGAGGGGGGGCAGGATCACTTCGCTACCTATATTTTTATATACTATATTTGGCCTTATTTAATTCATACCGTTCAAAGATTAAAAATGGCCAAATGTAGTATATAATTATACTGGTAGTAAAATGATCGTGCCCTCCCCTCCCCCCTGACGCTAAGCCAAAGTCCACTGTTATAAAAATATTTCGAAATGGAGGACAAAAGGCCTTCTGAATATTCACTTCCATCGTTAGCAATCATTTTTTTTTTTAAATATTACAATATATATACAAACTAATGGGAAAAAATAGACACTAGCATGGCAATTACTATCAAGGGGAACTACGCTCAGAACAAGGTATGGAGATCTCCTAAGAACTTCTTAATCCGAGGATTTTATTAATAAGGCCTTTTTAGCGATATAATTAGGAAAAAAAATACTATTGAAACAAGTCGCTGATCTCTTACACGTGACAGCAGTGTTCTCTTGCGTACAGTACGTCACAAAGACCTCTAAAAATATGGGTGGCTCATCCTATATCAATATTTCAAAATTTTCAAGAAAAATCTTCTAAAATATAAAATAAATAAAAGAATATAAATTTTGTAATGTATTTTAAACTTTAACAATTAACATGAAAACATACAATGGCACACTTCTACATCTAGTTGATTTATCAATGCTGCTTTTTATCAAATCCACACTTTATGAGACAGGTTTTAAAAAGTTTTTTGAATAATAGTGAATATATCTCCCTAATAAGCTGCTTTCCCACTCAGAAATGTGTGTTTGCGCACGTAATAATCAAGCGTAACGTTGCTGGTACCAATGTTATAGTCTTAAATAAATAAATAAAAAAAATAAAAACAGAGGGTATACGCGAGAGAGTATACGTCACAGCTTTACTGGGAGAAACAGAAGGTACATTTCTTAAAATAATCCAGAAGGTAAACAGCGTATACTAATTAATATATATCAACGCAATAGCCCAGACAGGAACTGTAAAGCAAAGAGTTTTATGCAAGGATTTTTGTAATTTTTCACAAATACCGAAATTAATATTCAGGATTGTATAATATACAATTATAGAAAAAAAAGTATAAGAGAAAAAACTCATTATACTAAATGTTATCGATGATATGGAATACAGATAGTGCATGCAGCAGTTCCGTTGTGCCTACAAACATGCAGCTACTCGTCCTATGTTCTTCTTTCAATATCAAAATAAATAGGCACACTTCGTTAAAAGATTTGACGTATAGTAAAGACTTTTTGCAAGATGGCTGTAAATTCCTGATCAGAGATTCATCTTGGAATAATTCAATTTAGTTGAAGGAAATGAAGAATGATAATAAAATAACTCTCGTAAGAGGTTTTTGGACTTAACAAGAAAATCGAAAATCCAACAAGAAAAAAAAAACACTTGATTTTTTATTTATTTATTCTTATAGCAAAGATACTGGAATATGTCAATTACCATCTGCGTTTTCTTTCATTTGCTTTGCAAAATAATGACAGTTGCGGCAGTTTATGAATAACGAAAAGCTCTAGCCAGGTAGGAACCCGCTACATGGCATTGAAGCAGTTTTGTTGATTAAATTTAGGAGATGTTACTTTTTAGCTAACAGTAAATTTCCCTAAATATTACCTAATAAATATCAATATTAATAACAAATTAGTCTTTTCTATTTTTTAAAATTGTCACATTCCTCTGTTACAATTCACTTTTCTTTGTTATTGTCACAAGTTCTTTAAAGAATGTCTGACGTAGAAATTTCTTGAAATGTTTTTACACTTTAGTGCGATTCCGTATAAAATGTCGATATTTCTTTCTAGTATTGGCGTCATTTTACGGAAATTGTTACTTTCTGAGCGTAAAAATTTGAGTTAAAATTTGTAAACCAAATGTTTTTAATTAATATGCATAGTTCATCTTTGGAGTCTTTTAAGAATCATATAGGGGATTATATAATCTTATCATTTCTTTGGTTTCAGTTTATTTTCTAAAGATTTAGGGAGTAATTTCCTTAATAACATTATAACGGAGGTTACATCTTTGGGGGATAATAATATGGAATGTTTTACTTTATGATGACATGCTTATTGGTGGTAGGAAATGATGCTTGATGTAAATATTATTATGCAAATTTTATGTATATAACAGAAAAGGTTATTTTCATTAAATAAAATAAGCCTACGCTTTAAATAAGAACGGAGGATGCTATAAGTTCTCACCATTTCTAGTTCAGTAAGAATATTTCAGATTACGAGAATGTACACTTTGACAAATGACAACGGAAATGAAAAAGATATACCTCTGGATTTGAAAATGTTTATTAGGGAGTGAATGTCTTTATATATTTCTTTTAATTCTCATCACCAAATGCATGAGTCTAACTGTATTTTTTTTACTTTAATTTTTATCTGAATTTTACTATAAATATACTTAATATTACATTTAAAATGTATAGCAAATGTTTAAAAATATCACCTTTTTCACAATCTTCTGTCTCCAAGATGATTTTTTTTCAACATTTTAATTACGAGCTAAATATTTTTTGTTAATTTTTTATAAACTAGTTAACCAACTATATTTCACTTAAGGTTGTCATGGAAACTAAATTTTCTTGCTTTTATTATTAGATATTTTTTTCATATTTTTTTCCTTGAAATAGATATATTTACGGAATATATACAGGATTATATATATATATATATATATATATATATATATATATATATATATATATTTGATGAAAAATCTTGTATATAAAGTTTGTAGAAACTATCTTCGAAGCACGTTTTAGTTGCAATTGTTGCAAATACCTACCACGATTTTCTTTCTAATAAAATACTGGTTTTCAAAGAGCGGACCAGTGAGAGCCCTGTATATACTTGTCTTTAAAATAATCTAAAGCAATTAATTTAAAAAACATAAAACTATTTATGCTAGCCATATGAGAAAATTGATATATTTTTCAGGACAACAGCATTATTTTGCGTACCTTTTCAATTTTTGTGTACAGAAAAGAATAAATATTGATTTATTTTCTTAATTCTTAACAATATTTATTTCGAAAATTTAATAATTTTTTGAAGATGTAAAGTTATTTTATAAAACACTCGCAGATTCCTCTGGCGTTGCCCGGAAATCAGTAACTTTCTTTTGCGGTTTCGGTAAAAATAGTCATTTTCGGAGCGCATTCTGTTCTAAACAAACCTCTTTCTGAACGATACTCCGGCACTCGTCCTCACTGCCTACGGCATTGTATAGCAGGCGTGCTACGCACGCGATTCAATGTTGTTTAGTTTCAATTTACACCGCTAGGGGCGCGAAATCATATGACTTTGTTATCTGTATCTTAATTAGTTCATGTTAAGGTATTTGACTACGTTTAAAAAGTGGTTTTCGACCAAAATTGTCAAAACAATTTTATTACATTTTAGTGAAGACCAACTTTTTACCTTTCCAAAACTGTGTTTATTTTCATTGTACGATAAATAGAACCGGAGTTGTAGCGATTCATAAACTACTCAACACCTGTCACTCAAACCGGAAGTACTGTTTAAAGGATCTGAAAGAATATTTAAAGGTACTAACTGCGAGGGGGGAAAGCAAAAATTTGACCTTCGAGAAATAAACAAACGCTCAGTACTTGAAAAAAGGAGTATGGTTCATAAAAACAGTGAAGTTTAGATGCATATTATTATGTAAATTATTGACGTAAAACATAAATCTAAACTTTAAATGCATTTTTTGAAATATGTAATTTTTGGTGAAAATTCCATACGCAAAACATGGTGCTGGACTGGGCTGAGTAGCTGTGACTGCAAAGTGAAATATAGGAACACACACGTCTATTTATATATATATATTTGTAAGGTTACTTGTAACTTGTAAGCCATCTAACAGTAAAAAAAAAACTATTCAAGTATTCGTTTTTGCTTTCGTCATAAAAAAAATCCGGCTTCTTTTTCATCCGTTCGATGCAAACCGCATTTTTTTTTTTTTTTTATCTTTATTGATTTTCAAATTATTATTTTTAAAATTGTTTTCGACTTTTGAATCACTGACTACATTTATTAACTACTTACCAGTCTCATCTTTATAACGAAAGGGAGTTTTATAGTTACTAAAATTTTAATATTTTAATATAGTTAATTTTATGATTGTTTCTGAACTCGGAAGTGTATTTTGTATACTTTACAAGATATGCTAGTTTTGTTAAAACTTAAGGCTTCTGGCCAGTCAATTCTCTGACTCCCCTCGCTAATGTTAAACCTATGGACGTGGAATGCATTCGTATATTCAAAGTATCTCCTCGGGAAATTAATATTTTTAACTTCATTTTTTCTGTATACTCTCCTTAAAGGATGTGTCTTTTATTTCTTACTTGTCAAAATATTTCTAAAATATATGATTAATTTTATGTGAATTGTTAAAATCTTACTCACAGTTCATCAGCTCTTAACACATAAAATATTAAACAAAGTATACATTTCAGATATATTTTGACAACTAAGGGGGAAGAAAAAGAGACATCCTTGAAGAAGAGTACAAAGGAAAAAGAAGTTACAAATATTAATTTCCTGAAGATTTGCTTTAAACATAAGAATGCATTCCACGCCCATAGATTTAATATTAGTAAGGGGAATAGGGGGAGTTGCCTGACCAACAAGCGTTAAGCATACATAAAAAGAGGCCATAGGTAAAGTCGATTTTTGAAAAACATAAGAACCGCTTGCATGCCTGAGACAACGTAAGTGGTTAAATACATAATATCGTTCAAAATGGTAAACAATATAAAAATAAACAAAAATAATACAAAATAAGTTGGCATACATTTATTAAATTCTAACATCAGATTGGCAGCTATTGGAAATGAAAGATATATGAGAAGATGTTTTTCTTTCCAGCTGGATCTTATGCCCGCCTGTATGCACTAAAGCTATAAAGCTGTCAAACTATTGCAACCATATAATATTAACTATGCAGTTACACCGTAGAAAAAAAAAAAAGATAATGATTACTGTGTAATTAATATTAGCGGCGTCATTGTTGGTACAGGTACACAAATCTTCCTTGCACGGATAATACGTAACTACAGTGTTTAGAAGTATATATTTCTAGACACTGTAACGTAACTACCAAAGATTCTGAAGTTACATATAATCTCGAATGCATTATTTAAGATTTAATCACCTATATATTTATCCCGAGTTAACTCGGGTGTAAATAACTTGCCAAAATCAATTATTACGAATTAACCTGTGCCGTCAGATTATGGACAAAGCAGAGATTATATTTTATTTGTTTTTACAAACATTTTTAATATATTTATTTTTTTAATCTTTACAGTAAAGTTCAAAATTTACTGTATCCTAACGATTTGTTGTTTTTTCTTTCTTTCTTTCTTTCTTTTGTTAACAATGTGAGATTATCATTGTTAGCAATTTAGCGGTTTTTTAAATTCTGAAATCTACCCTTATTTTCGAATACTAAAATTAGACAGAACATATGATAGAATTAATTGAGAATGTTACTATTTGGAAATAGGGGCGGATATTTGAATTTAAGAATCCACTAACTTGGCAATGCTGGTGATAATTATGATAATGACTTTGAAAGCAATGATAATATCAGTATCAGTAGAAGTGTATTGGTGAACTCAAAATAATTATTTGCGATTCACTTTGTATCAAAAACAAACAAAAGGAATAAGAATAGAAACAAATTAATTTGAGAAAATACTTGTTGATCATTTTATTACTTTCTACGATGCTTCAATGTACATATTTTTTATTTATTTATTTATTTTTTAAAGGGAATAATTTTTGGAAGAAAACGGCGAAAAAAATCATTTAAATGGTTAAAATATATAATTGCGACTTAAGATTAAACTGTGACCGCGAGTTAAAGTTATTCCATTTTTGGAATAATTCCCAAATTCCGTAGTAGTATATGAATGGTAAAGCGTATAACTTTTTGTCCATGTAAGAAGTATGAAAGCAAACCTTTTAACAAGCGTATTGTTATACATCGATATTTTTAAATATTAACAACATTAAACACAAAACAATTATTATTATTATTTATTTATTGTCGTTATTTAGTTATTTTAAGACCCTTCGTCCCGTTAAAGATTCGTATTTGTAATATATAAGATGTCAGAGTATTCAAAAACTATTTTTCAGCTTTAACCAAAGTATCTGAAATGCATCGTTTATTTCAAAATAGTTAAAAATGAGTTAATACTGGTTTTCTTAAGGGGCCTCAGATTCCTCTCGCTAACGTTAAACCCATGGGAATGGAAAACATTCGTATTTTTAAAATATCTCATCAGGAAATTAATATTTTTATTTTCTTTACTTTGTGTGTGCTCTTCTTAAAGGATGTCTGTTTCTTTTATACTTTTTTGACTGTCAAAATACTTCTAAAATATGTACTTAAATTTATTTGAAGTGTTAAAATCTTATTCACAGCTCACCAGCTTTTAGCACATAAAATAACAAATTAAGTACATATTTTTAAAACATTTTGTAAACTAAAAAAAAAAAAAAAAAAAATCAAGAAATGACAGAGAAAAAAGGAGTTACAAATAATTATTTTTTTGAGGAAATATCATAAAAACATGAATGCTACCCCCATAGGTTTAACATTAGCGAGGGGAATTTGTGATCTCACTGACCAGCACTTTTAAGTTTAAGTGTATACATAGACGCTCCGATTATTCCAAAACTCTACTAAAATAATAATCAGAATACCCACGTTTCGCACCCTTGATATATTCGTTTAGTGCAGAAGCCCCACAAGCAAACTTACTTAGACGCCTTAATTTGTTTTTTAATTTGTATTTTAGGAGGCATTTAAAATTTGTATTTTACAGATTGTTTCTCCTCTTGATATTATTTTCCCCGAGCTAAATTTTCTACATTGTAAAATATGCTTCATTCACTTTTTTCAGTTTACCTCGCATGTTTCAATTTCAGTGGTGTCCGAAAATATTACATTATTAACGTTTGAATTAATTTTTTTTAACACTGACCAAAATAAAGTTCTGGTTTACTGTAAAATTGAGTTTTGTTAATTTGTATGCCTTACCCAGAATATTTATTTAATAAAAAGAGTTAGAAAACCAGATAAAAATACATAGCTCAATGTATACTCCATGTAGTCCATTCTTTTGTGTGTTTTCAATTGCATAAAGGCATGGGCGTGATTACAAAAGCGAACGAAAATTCAAACGGTAAACAAATTTCAGAATAAAATCTAACTGAATACGAACCTTAAGGATGTCTATACTGGAAATTTGCAACTAAATATACAGGGCTCGCCGAGTACCTACTTTTTTTTACGATTGGTATTACTATTTTGAAACAGTAAAATTTTGTAAATTTCTATTGAGATGTCAATGGAATTCGCGGTACCAAAGAAGAAAAACCTCTGGAATGATGCGAATCGGGTGATTTCGTGTATAGAGTACAATAATCATTCTTATGTCAAGTATTTCTCGTGTGTACATACAATACATATTTATCTCAAAATTGGATCACGCACATAAATATATACAAATGTACGTGCAAATATATATAAAGACAGGAAATAAAAGAACCTTCCAAGAACGGATCTTATTCAGAAATTCCAATATCATACCAGAAATTCCGAATAGTATTTTTTGCTTTATTTAATGACAGGCATTTCATGATTACATAAATTACATTTTTTCTAAAATGAATTTCCGGCATAAATTCGAAATACCTGATTTGAACAGCACGCCAAGCTGGCCACCCTTATTCGAACCTGGAAGAACTGTTCTAAGCCCTAACCTTTTTTTTTTCTTTTCTTTTCTTTTCTTTCTTTTTTTTTTTTTTTTTTTTTTTAAATGTTGTATTTTGGCAAATATATGTGTGGTACACAAGACACGTTTTTGAGATAAACATACAATCCCTAGCACACATGAGGAATATTTCATAATAAAGAAAGGAAGAAAAAATAAGAGAAAAACAAGTGTACTTATACTTTGTATAAATAATATAATATGTTAATATCGCGGAATTCGCAGCGATGATTTTCAAGAAAAATGGCTCTTTTTAAAATCCAAAAAAATATTTTTTTCAACAAATGTTTATACGTTTACTGTTGGAAATTTTTTTTAATTAGGCCGAAAAATCATTGAAATTAGTTTAAGGCCCATACTTATCAGTCTGATCATATTTTTACTCATTTATGTTAGACATCTATTTATAACATCATTTTTTTTTTCGTAATCAATGAAGTATAACATTCATCTTACATCGATTTGTACTTACATTTTTATTTTTTTTAGAGATAAAGTGTAGAAAAACTCGAGTTACCATGTTCTCCCCCCCCCCTTTTTTTTTTAAATGCATATTCATCGTAAGTTTCTTCGTCTAAAATTCGACACTCTTTTGCTAAACGGGCTTTGCCATAACTACAGCGCAGCGACTACAATACAAATAGTCTAAGAGTCTCAACGTTTTCGTGACCTGCAAGGCTCATTTTTCTATATATTCTACCTCTTTAATGTGGAGTACGAATGCGGCCGGTCTGGCTGGCGGGAGACGCTGCGTTTACCTGTGAGGGGAGGGGCAATGCAGGTAAAAAAAGTGACAAAATTATGTCATTTTACCATGAATTTTGCTTAAAACACTTGATTCTTCTAACTATTCGTGATATTAAGCCATTATTGCCAAACATTAGTCTCACCCACCTCACTCCACTGGAATCATGACATTGCCTGCAATGACAAAAATGTTTTGTAAGCCTAATACTTTCTGTATCCTACCTACAGTGTCTAGAATAATAATCGAATAATAATAATAATATATTTCTAGACACTGTATCCTATCGAAGGCAAGACAGTAGAAGTTCAATATAGAACAAGCTCTTGAAGAGAGCCTGCACAGCGCATGCTCGCTTTGATTTCTGCCTTTTTACTTGGCGATAAGCGGAAAGTCTTCGCCAATGCGCTGAAGAGCGAAAAGTCTAACCGAAATTTTTTCTCTGTTAATTGTAAGCTCGATATTGTCAAAAAGGTTGCGAAAAAAAAAAGATAATCAATTTTTCTTATCACGTTTGATTCATGAATATATTTAAATCAGCATTAATCATGTTACTTAATCTAATATTTTATTTTCATCCATATATTTTGTACAGAGACCAGTAACATAATTTGCAAGTGTAAATGTTAATGTACATTAACATTTATAACATGTTATTCATTCAAAGCAATAAAATAATTGTAAACAAAATTAATTAATATAACTTTTAATCAGGGGTCGGAAAAACTACTTTTTGTTTGTAGCGAACTACAACTACAACTACTTTATGAAAAATGTAGTTAACAACAACTACAACTGCTTGTTTTAAAAAGTAGCGACTACAAACTACTTTTCAAAAGTAATCACTACTTCGCTACTTTTCGCTACTTTAGTTATCATCGCAAACGATTTTTACACTGACTAGAATGTAACAGAATTCTTTTGAATATCTTTGTAAGCGAGATATAAATGCTACACACTTCATTTTCAATATTCAACTTTCAATGGTAAACTTCAATAACATATAAAACTTTCACGGCAATCCGAGTATATTTACGAGAGTTAGAGCACGGACAGACAGACAAAGCGAATTCATAGACACTTTTTAATTATGTTAGAAAGTGTTAAAAAGAGGAAATTTGAAAACAAAATTTGCAATAATCTTACAAATTTATGAGAGTGATATAGCACAGTAGCGTTTAAGGTGGTTCTCAAATTCCTTGCTCAACAACGTGAAACTTTCTGACATTTTATCTGACTCATTTTTAAACGCAAAGGCATAACATTGGCAGGTCTGACTATGGAAGCGATTTGGAATCGAAATGAGTTTTCCGTTTTTGATCAATAAATTACTTATCGAGTTATAAGCGATTCGTGTCACATTTTTTCCTTTTCCCCTGCTGCGGCGTCGGAAATTCGGTTGAAAACGCCGACTTAGGATAGAAGACAGTGTTTTCTGAAAAATCTTCTGTCTTTACCAGAAAATAAAATAAAGAAAGAATAATGGGAAAGGTTTTTTGGTTACAATTACAATTGAATAATTTGAATAATGATATATTCGGTGCGAGATGTAATGCAGTAATTATTATTAATAAAGAAAATGCTAACTCACCGCAAGCAGATGATTTTGATACTGATAACTTCTTATTAATTGGTCAAAGTTTACATGCTACAGAATAATTACCACTTTCTTGTTGTTCTATAACTCAAAATTTTCATTATATGTCGACCAGGGCAGTTCTATACTATTTTTGTCTGTCATTCTATTACATCCATCTCAAACGAAGAATCCCCACATTAAAAAAAAAGATCTAATAATGAGTACGAAGACAAAGGGTTGCCAGCAAGAAAATTAAATTTTTTGATGTGCGAGTACTTTGCGTTTTTATCAGCAAATCCAGCAAATAACAGATCACAGGCATGGTGACACTTCACGTTTCAGCTGCAAGTTTGTTTAAAGGCAGAAATCATTCGTTCCCAGTGCACTTTTCTCTAATAATAAAATGGTGTACTTGTTCTTTTCTGTGCTTTTTCGAATATATGTATATTTTAATTAGAGTTCTAACGATTTTAAACTGGCAGGAAGCGAGCAGAAATTTTGTTCGAAGGGAATATTTTGGATGATTGATTATTTATTTAATGTTACTAAACTGCAAAGAATACGGAAGAATACGGAAAAAGAAAAAAAAAAGAAGAGTTTTAAATTCGGTATATGGAGAGCTGGGGAAGGTTTTAGGGGGAGGGGGATAATTTATATTACTGATTACTTATCGTCACTAAAGAGCACTCTTTAGGACAGAAGATTTTTTTTATATAAAAATAAAAATAACTTAAAGATTTTAGATTTATTTTTATGCTGGGTGGGGGGGGGGCGGTAAATTAAGGGAGGTTAGGGGACAATTTAGATTTTTACTTATATATTATTATTAGGTAGAAACGAATGTTTTTTTTTTTTTTAATAAAGAGTTTAAATATTTGAAACTGTATGCTGGATGAGCCTTAAATTTTGGGGCCAGGGGAATAATTTCTATTTATTGTCATTAGAGAGCAATAAATGGAGTGAAAGATTTTATTTTTGTATAAAAATAAAGACTTTTGTATAAAAATAAAAGTTTAAACTCTTTTGTATGCTACTAGGGGGAAGCGTGAATTTGAGAGGTTAGGGATAATTTAGATGATTTATGTTTAGATGAATCCGTTCTTTTGCTTTTCCTTTTTTTTTTTTTTTTTTGTAATAAAGATTCTACATTTATTTGCTTGCTGGGAGTTGGAGGGAAAAGGGAGAAGAAATTAGAGTTAGATAAAGACTTAATATAGCCAGACGACTATATTTTGGTAAAAACAATCGTAGTCGTATAAAAATACATTATATTGAGACGATTTCTATGGATTTAAATGACAATACACGAAGTTTCTGACACCCAAACTATGAAAATGACAGTTAATTTGTGACCGTGCTCGTCGTCTTTGGAGAAGTCTATGACACTGCAACTGAGATTTGTCGCTGACATTCGCAAATTGTTGCAGAGAACATATTTTGCACAAAAGAAACGAGTTATGATCATGTGATTTGAAGATTGGCACTTTTTTCCTCCCTCCTAAAGTAGCGTCAAAAGTAGCGCCGATGCTCTCTACAAACTACTGATATTTTATATCGCGCTACTCGCTACACTACAATTTTTTAAATGTAGTGCGCTACACTACAAACTACTAGAAAAAGTAGCGGCTACTGTAGTTTCGTTACATGTAGCGCGCTACTTCCGAGCCCTGCTTTTAATATAATATTTTTATTTCATTAAAACTTTACAGACAGTAATTATTAAATGCAGTATATAATTATTTGCAGCTGAATACTTCTTAAGTGAAAATTTTTTGTTACTTTTTATATAATATCTTATGCTTTATTTATTTATTGAGAGTTATTAAAAAAGAAAATAAAGTTCATTTTTATACACTATAGTATAATTAGTGTAACGAAATTACACTACCCGTGTTTGCTTCAATAAGGAGTAAACACTACATTTTTATTTATTTATTTATTTATTTATTTATTTATTTATTTAACAGGAAAGATGAACTCTTTTGCTTGATTAATGAACAGTAATTCACAGATCAACATACAGTGATAAGAAAATCATGATCGGTACAGAATTTTCATCCTTAGAGTATAAGGAAGAATGTGGTACTCTTGTTAAATCAATATTTGGTAAATTTTAATTATTGATATTTAATTATTCTAAATATTTCTTTTATCGTCTTAATCCATACAACCGAATATGTGGTAATTTTGGCAGTGTGAAGTGGAGATATTCCTAAATCGTAACATATAATCTAAAATTTAAATATGCATATTTCTCTTCAACGATATTGTATAGCATACATTCTAAGCGACAATTAGCTGTTATTATTTAAATGTGAATAATGTAACAAAATTTAAATATTAATAAGTACTTAACCCCTTGGGGACGAGCGACACGTATGCGTGACGCATAAGATGCTTAGAATCCTTGATTATTCTCACCAGTTACTTTTTACTGTAAACTTTGCTTTATTTAATGTTAGTATTTCTGCGATTCAATTAGGCGAAAATTTCTGTTTTGAAAAACCAGTGGTAAAAGATTAAAAATTCTATAAAGGACGCTTGTCGCGAAGGGGTTAATGTAGAAATCTAATATTTTATTTCATTTTATTACTGCTTTTACTAGATTATTAATGTTATTTTGAAATAAATTAATTTTAAGTTCCATAAAAGTTACTCTCGTATTCTATGATATTGTGATATTAGAAATTTTTTCTACCCTGTCAACCCCCCCCCCCCCCCGTCTCCTTCTGCTTGTTTCTTTGCTTAGCTTATTTATGTTTATTATTTGTACCTTAATACTCAAGAAATAACTTAGTTTTAAAGCAAATAATAGACACTCATTTCTTGACGATAAAATAAACAATTTGAATGAAGGTGAATACTTTATATGATAAAGTAATATTAAAAATGATTTTGTTTGTACAAGTATATTTTTTATTTCTGAATATTTTTTATGAGCAAAAGTTTTCATAATTCAGCCAAAAGTCATTTTCATCATTTCATTTCGAAAAAATAAGTATTACATATACATAGAGTAAGTCCTTGTTAAATACTGTAAGACAGTTACATAGAGTCACATATCTCAAATCTGGCTTTAAACATCCATTTTATCAGAATTTTCCGAATATTCCTTGAAGTCTCAATAAAGTTATCTGGATAAGTAATTTGCAAGATTTTTAAAACTACAATAATTTATTTCAGGAATAATTGTTAATTTTAACCTGATAAAAGAAATAAAAATTATGCTTTGTTTGCATTTCTGAAATATAAAAAACAGGACATTTATAAAAAATATCCCCATATATCTGATAAAAAATATACATATACAAACTAAAATATTACACAATCGATTGCGGCACAAACAGACATATAATACAGTAAATGTAAAGCTTACTGCACTTTTTTTCTTTTCTTTTTTTTTTTTTTTTTTTTTTTTGTGGAATAAAACATGCCAGATTTTTAAAACAATACAATTGCTCTAAATCGTAATTTGCGCTAAACAACCATTCCTAATATGTCGAATACAAATTGCAAATGTAAAAGTCTTCTCCACAAGCCCCACTTTTACAATAAAACTTGCATTATTGCAATCTAACTTTTAAACATTTCTCTTTTAAATATGTTTTATTGCAGGGCATAAGATATTACTTGTCCCCTTAAAACTTTAAATGAGATAGTATTTTTAAAATATTTCAAAACAAAAATGCTCAAAAGATAAATCGATAAAAATTTAATAACATCATAATCAAGCATTTTAGCTGTTGCAATAATACAATCCTATACTATGCGACCGCCCCCCCCCACCCCAATTAAGATTACTATATCTAAACAGTAAAATTTTTTATATATAGATTATCTTAAATAAAACTTCTGAGCTTGATCTTGCTCAGTATACTTCTACGTTATTAAAGATTAAATACAACTTTAAAAATAAACAATTTTTTCCTCTCACCGACTGAGAGCCAATGCTTCCTTTTTGTGTTCAGTCGGAGCCAATTGTACCAGATGCTTATTTTCTATAGAAATATTAAATTAAGTTAGGCAAACTAAGGCTGCTGTATATGTAACTTATATATATGTAGTAGCTCTAGACAAACAAGCAATGAATTGCTAAATACAGAAACCCTGTGAATGCATTGCAGTCTCTCACACGGAGCACATTCTATATTGAGAAGCTAGCAGTGTTCTCAGAAGGATTTTAGTTTTTCCCCTAGACTATGAAAGTAAAATTCCCTAGATTTCCCTAGATTCTCAAGTCACGTGACTCAGGAAGAATACGGTATTTTGATTGGCTGGCACGGTTTTATATGACAATAAACATGTAAATAGAAATAGCAGATGGCAGCAACAAAACTGATTTTGTTCACTTAAATGTTTACCTATTTATTGTTAAAAATACAGAAAAGAAAGACAAAGTTTATAGGTAGAAAATCGAAATAAAATGTAGCTCCGCCCTACATTCATTCTCTTTCTCCTTTTTAATTTTTTTTATATGTATTTATAAATATTTACGTGTGATGCCCGTCGCACAACTTGAAGCTAAACAAATATATATGACATGATTAACCATAAAGAATATTTAACACACAAATATGTGTTAATAAAAAAAAAATAAAAAAAACCATTGTTGTTACAGTATGAGCTAAGGGTACATTTTTAACTGTTTTAGAATATATATCATCGTTTTTACACAATTTTTTACTGAAAAAAATTGTAAAAAACTACCAAATTATAATTTTTACTACCCTTAAAACATATTGTAAATTCATGGAATATGGTGCAATGATTAAGAGGCTTTTTGCAATATTAAAAAAATATATATATTTCTCAAATAATATTAATACAATTTACACCTGTATGCAAATCGTACCGGGGAGACGATGCCCGCTTACTTTATATACTAGATTTTCCGCAATGATACTTTTATTCTGAACGAATTCATATCAGAATGACGATGGGCGGAGTTTAAACATTAAAAACAGCGAGGGCGGAGTACAGATGTCATAAAAATATATTAATAAGTATCTGACATATAATCTGTAAGTTAATACTGATAGCTTCATATTTTGGGAAATTTATTGTTCACTAAAGAGTGATTTATGATAAACAAAATCAGCAAATTATGTTAAAAGGCATGGATATCCTTCAAACAAAATTTACACGTTCTTATAAGACATCGCCCTTTATTATTTTCAGATAGTCCTTGACTGTTGTAAACCTCTTTTAAAATTATTTGCGAATAATATAATATAAAATTATTTGCGAAGAATATAATTATAATAATTATAATAATAATAAAATTCCTTGAATAAGAAAAAAAAAACTGGAATGAAATACCAATTTGATAATTTAGGAGAAATGCTCGCTATTGTTATGACTAACACTTAAAAGCTATAGACTAAAATGTCTTTATAATATCAGAATATTTAATTTTTTAGCAGATCTTTTCATCTAACATTCTTCTGTTTTATATACATTATGCATAGTACTATACTTCATAACAGGTATAATGATAATGAATTCCCCCTATGCATGTAAAACCGGTTTTTCTAACAAAAGGAAATCAGATAGATGATTTATTTGGTTTCACATAAAAATACTCGAGGTAGAAAGAAAAACCATATCTAACGACCGTCCCTCTTCCTCCACTTTCTCCAAATGAAGGACCATATGAGGGGTAATTTCATTTAAAAAATTTTCTAGTAATTTCAATCGAGATGCTGCAATCTGCAAATGATTTTTCTATTCTAATTTTAAGAGGCTGGATGACAAAATATGCAGTGCAGCGCCCTTAGCTGGAGAAATTAACAACTGTAGGTCCAGGTGGTGAACATTTATTAGCCATACTGGATCCCGCGAAACGAAAGGGAGGTTACTATTTCGGAAACTTATCCCCCTCCGCCTCCGTTAACCAAAGAGTTGCTTGAAGAAAATTTCTCCCATACTTTTACTTCCATCTTCATCCATCACATTTATTATTTCTCACGTTCATTCTCAGAAAAACACAAAAGACTAACAAAAATTCTCCTTCTGTATTGTAGAAAATTCCCTTGAAATAAAAAATGATTTTCTAAATCCCTAAATGGATTTGAATTTCCCCTAGATCTCGGAAACTAGGCAAAACAACTTTTAAAATCAATAATTGGGCTACCTGTTATCAGGTAGACCAAATGTCATGAATTTGTTAGCTGATGTTATGTATGTTTCAGAAACAACTGTATTTTATAACTGTAATTTTTCTTTGAAAATTTATGGTGTGAATTTTAAATTAAAAAATTTATAATTTTATTCTTGGATTATGGATACATTAGGTTTGGCGTTTTGGTTGTGAGTACATTTTTTAAACATAAAGGTACGAGTTACGACAATACTAACAGTAATTATGAAAGCATATATTGAAGATAATTTTTTCACATTATTAGAGAAATTTTTTAAAAAACCGACGTTGATCTAATTAGCAGAATAACATCTTTCATTTAAAAAGAAAATTTAGAATCAAATACTTATATTTTAAATGTAATAATTGTGTTTATTTAATTGAATAATTAATGCAAAAAGTTTAAAGTTATTAAAATTTTTTCTCAGGTTGCAAAGCTATGGAAAAATATGAAATATATGTTCATTTTGTAACATATAAGTGCTTTTAAACCATAAACGAAAATTTAGAATCAAATACTTGTACTTTCTATTTAATAATTGTGTTTGTGTAATTGAAGAATGAATGCAAAGGGTTTAAATTTATAATTATTTTTTTTCTCGGGTTGTAAAGCTGTGAAAAAATATGAAATAAATGTTCACTTTGCAAAGTATTAGTGCTTTTAAGACATAAATATTATGGTAGTAATAATTTTTAAAAAATCCCAGATTATTAAAGTAACTTTTCAATCAATTGAGTTATGGAATAAATTATTGAAATCAACTTATTCATTAAGATCCTATATTTAATTTAATAGGAAAAAGGTTTTATTTTATTTTGAATATACAGTAGAATTTATTTAAAAAATGTTGCCTTTTAAAAATACATGCAATTAAGCCTTTTTTTTCTTTTTTTTTTTTTAAGTTTCAGTTACAAAATATTCCAGCTACAATTTTTTTTTCAAATAATTTTCGCATTATTAATCTCTTTACCTAGAGGTAGTAATTATAAAATTATAAGGTAATCTCGAATAATCGATTTTCAAATAATTTAAACACTTAGTATTATGAAAAAGAAATTAAACTACTTAACAGAATAACTAATCGTTCAAACTGATCTTAAATGTCATTCGAGCAAATTCAAATTATTTTTTTTTTCTAGATATAAGATTAGATCGACCAAAATCTGGGGAAAGATAAAATTTTGGAACTGTTGCGCCTGTAGTGTGCTTTCTTTCCCATTATCGATAATGCAGAATACAAACACCGAGAACCGTGCTACTGTTACCGCTTCCCTTGACTGTGGCTGTTGCGCGCGCCTCCGATGCGCATTCTATTGTAATTTGTGTTTTGCCGTTGGCAACATTTAATATTCGTCATTCGTTTGTTTATCGGCGATCTAAGCGGACCTATGGTGCGTTCGCTGGATCTACAATCTTTGAATAATGTAAAAGCAACATGTATATATTATTAGTGTACATAAATCAATTTTGAAGCAATATTTAGTTGTAATTGAACCAGCGACCATTCGTATTCACTCGCAGCATCGACATTAATTTGGTCCGCTCGCGGAGTAATTTGATTCTAATTAGTGCTAGTATTTTAGTTAGAAATTATAATTAGTTCATAATGACTACATTGGTAACTTTAAATCGTATTAGAGGTTCTGTAAAGGCACAACTCACAAGATTAGAAAATCTAGTAAAGGATGAAACAGTTCAATGGACAAAAGTAAAAATAGAAATGAAACTGAAAGTGCTTGAAAAGATTTCCAGTAATGTGGATACACTACGCACTGACTATTATGCAACAGTTCCTGAAGATCAAAATATGACAGATATCGATACTTCATTACTCGAATTGGAGGAAAGATTACAAGATTTAGAGGTAGGTCTCCTTCAATTAAATTCTGATGAATATGAAAATAAAAATTCTCAATTCAAATTACGTAGTTGTAAGATAAAATTGCCAGAAATTCCGCTTCCTCAATTTAGTGGGAAATATGAGGATTGGAATATGTTTAAAATTGAATTTAATAATATCGTTACAAATAATGACGAACTGTCAGACGTTCAGAAATTACATTATCTTCACTCCGCATTAAAAAATGAGGCTAAACTGTTAGAAACTCCAGAAGATACATTTAATTCGTTGTTCACAGCTTTAGAAAATAGATTTGAGAATAAAAGAATTATGGTTAATATTCATTTAAAAGCTATACTAGAATTTGAAAAAATTATGCATGAGTCAGCTAAAGAATTAAGACGTTTAGTAGATGCGATAAATAAAAACATCAGGGCTTTAAATAACTTGGGATTTGAAAGAAATAAACTTTCAGACATTTTGATAATAACTATCATTTTAGATAAATTGGATAAAGACACGAGAAAGCAATTCGAACTGTCTATAAACACGTCAGAAGTACCAAGCTTTGATAATTTAATGACCTTTCTTGAAAAGCGAAGTCAATCGCTCGAAAGCATAAACAAAAATATATCTACAAGAATAAAAAACACTAATGAAATGAAATCGAAAGCATTGGTCGTTAATTCAAATTCTTCCGAAAAACATTGTGTTATTTGTGATTCATTTCACCCTCTTTTTAGATGTAAGAAATTCCTTGATATGAAATTTGATGAGCGATTTGCGATCGTTAAAAAATATAAACTTTGCCTTAATTGCTTCTCACCGAAACATCTGGCAGCAAATTGCGGATCGAAATATTTATGTAGGCATTGCAATTCAAGGCACAGCAGCCTTTTACACAGAGAAAACGCGGTTGTTCCCAATTATTCATCACGTCATCAAAAGCGAGAGATAGAGCAATTAGAAGAAAGAAATGTGACGCCGGATATCGTTTCGCAAAATCTTTCGAACTATTTACTTTCAAATAAGAATGTTATTTTATCAACTGCAATAATTGATATTAAAACTGTTAAAGGAAATTTTATTCGAGGAAGAAGTCTTTTAGACTCTTGCAGTCAAATTAATTGTGTATCATTTGACTTTGCCAAAACATTGGGTTTAAAGAAAGTTAAGGTTGTCGCTCCTGTATCAGGGTTAAATGGAACATGTACAACACTTAATCATAAAATTAAAACTATAATTTCAAATAAAAATAGAGCTTTCACAAAGGAACTGGATTTTTTTGTAGTGCCAAAAATAACAGAAATAACGCCATTAATGCCCATTCATATAGAAATTTCTGATATACCTACACATATTTCGTTAGCAGATGATACATTTAATGTACCAGGAAAAATAGACGTATTATTGGGTGCCGAATATTTTTTTGATTTATTATAAGCAGGTCAAATTCGCTGTTCTTCACAAAACCTATTATTTCAAAAGACAGTGTTCGGTTATGTAGCTAGCGGTGTTGTGAATAATTCCTCACCTGATTCTCAATACTGCGGTCTACTCACTCAAAACGAAAAATTAGAAAAGTCATTGCAAAAATTTTGGGAAATAGAAGATATTAGGGATTCTAATTCTCAGCTTAGTAATTAAGAACAATTTTGCGAAAAGCATTTTGAAGAGACACATTATCGAACATCCGACGGCAATATGTAGTGAGTATGCCTATGGAGGATGCTACATTTTTAGGAGAATCCAGAAAACTTGCTGAAAAAAGACTCGATCAAGTTTGGCAGCGGTTAGATAGGGATTCGAACTTGCAACTACTCTATTCGACATTTATGGAAGAGTATAAAAATTTAAATCACATGGAATTCGTAGAGGAATCTGAACCCGGAGAAGTCTGTTATTATATACCTCATCATGGGGTATACAGACCAGAGAAAAGCACTACACGCTTGCGCGTTGTTTTTAACGCGTCAACGCTCACAACGTCTGGTTTGTCATTGAATGACATCCTTTTAAAGGGTAAAATTCCGCAACAGGAATTGATTCAGATTATGATTCGCTTTCGAAAACACAGGTATGCGTTCGCAGCTGATGTACAAAAAATGTATCGAATGATATTAGTAGATCCCTCACAAAGAAACCTTCCTAGAATTTTGTGGAAGGACAGTATTGACGCGCCAGTACAAATTTATAAGCTGAATACAGTGACTTACGGGACATCGAACGCTCCTTACTTAGCTACTCGTGCTCTTAAGCAATTAGCAATAGATGAACAAAACAATTTACCTCTAGCATCGTCGGTCGTCTTAAATGATTTTTACGTTGATGATGTTCTTTCTGGAGAATCAACTCTCGAAAGGGCTAAAATCCTTCAATCTCAATTAATTAACCTGTTAAAACTCGGAAACATGAAGTTGCACAAATGGTGTGCAAACCACCCAGAATTGATCGAATCTGAAAATAGGGTTGCCACCGAATACAGTTTCGATGATCAACCAGAGTGTCCTTCGATAAAAACCTTGGGTGTTCTATGGGATCCACAGAGTGACTGTTTTCAATATAGTAAATAAAAAATTTCCGACAAGGACCTTTATAGTAAACGAGATGTTCTCTCTCTTATTTCGAAAATCTTTGACCCACTGGGTCTACTTGGTCCTGTAATAACAAGAGCCAAGATATTTATGCAGAAGCTCTGGCTAGCCAAAATCGATTGGAATGAGCCATTGCCGGATTTCCTGGCAAGAGAATGGAATGACTTTGTATCCACCCTCTTAGAGTTAAAAAACTTAAAGGTTCCCAGACACGTTTTTCGAGAAGATCGCATAATAATGCATGGGTTCGCTGATGCTTCGTTGTCAGCATATGGAGCTGCAATCTATGTTCAATCCTTACCGGTTGAAGGCTCTCCTACTGCACAACTTCTGTGTAGTAAATCCAGAGTGTCGCCCATAAAGACTGTGACAATTCCCCGGCTGGAGTTGTGCTCTTGTCTTCTATTAGCTAAGTTGATGCATAAAGTTCTACCATCACTGGACGTTCAAATAGAAAATGTTGTTCTCTGTACTGACTCCACGATATCTCTCGCATGGATTAGAAAACCCCCACATCTGCTAAAAACTTTTGTTAGTAATCGAGTTGCCGCTATTCAAGACCTTGCGGACTCGTACCAATGGCAACACATATCATCGGAAAACAATCCAGCTGATGTTATATCTCGAGGACTGGATGCCAAGGAACTGTTGACCTGTGAATTTTGGTTTTGTGGTCCGAATCTTCTTCGTGAAAAAATTCAGCAGGTAGAAAATCATCCGGTAGATCTTGACAATAACATTGACTATGCTGCAGAACTTAAACCAATTCAGGACTATACCTTCGCAATTAAGACTGAATTTTCCTTGTTTAATTATTTATTTACTTTGACTAATAATTTTCTAAAATTGATTCGTGTCATAAGTTATATTTGTAGGTTTGTAAATAATTGTCGAAATGCTGAAGAAAAAAAACACGGGCCATTATCCTCTGCTGAGTTAAAGAAAGCTGAAGTATTTCTTATAAAACAGGTACAGTATTCTTCATTTGCTGAAGATCTAAAAAATTTGAAGAACCAGAGGAACCTTTCAGGTAATAGTAAATTAAAATTTTTGAATCCATATTTGGATTCCGAAGGAATTATTCGTGTAGGAGGTCGCTTAGACAATTCCATTCTGACCTATGATAAGAAACATCCTATTGTACTACCTCATAATCATAAATTAAGTGATATTATTTTTGAATATTATCATGTAAAGTTTTTCCATCTAGGGCCGCAGTCATTATTGCATCATGTTCGGCAAAAATATTGGATACTAAATGGAAGATCTTTGGCTCGTAAAACAGTACACAAATGTATAGCCTGTTTTCTAAATAAACCCATGGGGGCAAATGAAATCATGGGAAATTTGCCCTCAGAAAGAGTAAATCCTAGCCCACCATTTGAAAAATGTGCGATTGATTTTTGTGGACTCTTTCTGATTAAATACAAAAACCAATGAAAGGGAAATTATAATAAAATTTTGTAGCATTATTTGTTTGTCTCGCCACTAAGGCAATTCATTTAGATATAGTTACCGATTTAAAAACCGAATCATTTATTGCTACCCTGAAACGATTTTTCGCCAGAAGAGGTAAAAGCTTAATTATCATGTCAGATAATGGAGCTACTTTTGTAGGTACTAATACAGAGTTGAAAAAATTACATGCCCTGGTATGTAAGCCTGATGAAGAATTGTCTAATTATTTGGCCTCCGAGGCTGTCACTTGGAAATTCATCCCTCCTCGTTCGCCCAATTTTGGTGGATTATGGGAGGCTGGGGTGAAATCTTTCAAGTACCATCTTAAAAGAACCTTAGGCAATTCTCGAGTCACACTCGAAGAATTTTGGACATTAACGGCAGAAATCGAAGCAATTTTAAATTCTCGCCCCTTAATACCCTTGTCGCCCGATCCAAATGAAATTGAAGTCTTGACCCCTGGCGATTTTTTGATAGGTCGACCCATCACTTCAATTACTGAACCTGATTTGACAAAAATTAATGATAACCGACTGTCAAATTGGCAGGCAATCACAAAAATGACACAATTGATATGGAAAAAATGGAAAAAGGATTACCTGAACCATTTACAGCAAAGATCCAAATGGTATGTTGAGAAACAAAATCTAAAAGAAGGATGTATGGTCATCCTAAAGGATGACAATTTACCCCCAGGCAGATGGGCAATGGGTCGTGTTCTAAAAGTCATACCTGGATCTGATGGAAAAATTAGAGTTTTAGAAATTAAAACAGCAACAGGTGTAGTTACGAGGTCCATCTCAAAAGTTTGTCCTCTTCCATTAGAAACTTAAGTCATTAATGCAATTATATTAGTGTCATTTATTGTTTGTATATATTTATATATGTTTTCTAATTTTTTTGAAGGGTTGTTATGCATATTAAGCACTATATTGTTTTAACGGTTAGCCATGTATAATGTTTTAAAAGTGAAGTATGTAGGTGTTTTGGAACTTGTATGTAATTGTATTTTAAATAATTTTTATTGTAAGCAATATGTTTAAAAATATTTAGTGTTGTATTTGTTTGAATGTTGGCACATGTCAACGGGGGCCGGTATGTTACCGCTTCCCTTGACCTTGGCTGTTGCGCGCGCCTCCGATGCGCATTCTATTGTAATTTGTGTTTTGCCGTTGGCAACATTTAATATTCGTCATTCGTTTGTTTATCGGCGATCTAAGCGGATCTATGGTGCGTTCGCTGGATCTACAATCTTTGAATAATGTAAAAGCAACATACATATATTATTAGTGTACATAAATCAATTTTGAAGCAAGATTTAGTTGTAATTGAACCAGCGACCATTCGTATTCACTCGCAGCATCGACACATTCTACAAAATTCATGATTTTTACGCACCTGATCGACAAAATTCATACTTTTTACGTGCCGGATTGACAAAAAAATTTTTTATCACCCGATCGACGAAATCCTTGATTTTTATACACCCGTTTGATGAAATCTGCGATTTTTATGTGCAAACTTGATAAAATTAATGATTTTTTCATGCCCGATCAACGAATTTTTTGATTTTCATGCGACCGTTTGATGAAATTTGCGATTTTCATACACTGATAAATGAAATTCATGATTTTTACCCGCTTGTTCGACGAAATTTATGATCTTTTCTCCCCTGTCGACAAAATTCATGTTTTTTCTGTGTCGATCGATGAAATTCATGATTTTTACACATTGATCAACGAAATTCCTGATTTTTACGCTGCCAAATGACGAAATTTGCAATTTTTTCCGAGACTAATTGGTATCTAATGCAGTTTAATTCATTCCACTCGACAATTTTTACGCACCTGATCGACAAAATTCACACTTTTTACATGCCGGATTGACGAAATTTTTTTTTATCATCCGATCGACGCAATTCTTGATTTTTATGCACCCGTTTGACGAAATTTGTGATTTTTACGTGCAAACTTGACGAAATTAATGTTTTTTCATGCCCCATCAACGAATTTTTTAATTTTTAAGTGAGCATTTGATGAAATTTGCGTTTTTCATGCGCTCATAAATGAAATTAATGATTTTTACCTGCCTGTTTGACGAAATTTATGATCTTTTCTCCCCTATCGACAAAATTCATGTTTTTTCTGCGTGGATCGATGAAATTCATGATTTTTACACATTGATCAACGAAATTCCTGATTTTTACGCTGCTAAATGACGAAATTTGCAATTTTTTCCGAGACTAATTGGTGTCTAATGCTGTTTAATTCATTCGACTCGACATCGACAGGTTATATCGATTTTAGTTCCAAAATTCACCAGCAGGGGCCGCTTTCCTCTCTCGGGTTCTATGTCCCCAATCACCACGCGGTATGGCTTATTCGACTTGAAATCCACAGCCTCAAAGATTTCAGCTATGTTTGTATAGAACAGAGTGCGCCCCCTGGCGGTGGAAGATGGAACTAACGGATTTTGTAGCTAGCTCGAGTTCTATGGGTTCCATCACAATGCAGTTTTAATTTATTCGACTCGGCATCGACAGGATATATCGATTTTAATTCCAAGTTTCACCACCAAGGGGTGCTTTCCTATCTCGGGTTCTATGGGCCCGATCACGACGAGGTATGGCTCATTCGACTCGAAATCGACAGCCTCAAAGATTTCAGCTATGTTTGTATAGAACAGAGTGCAGCGTCTGGTGGTGGAAGCTGGAACTAACGGATTTTGCAGCTAACTCGAGTTCTATGGGTCCCATCACAATGCAGTTTGATCAATTCGACTCGACATCGACAGGATATATCGATTTTAGTTCCAAGTTTCACCACCAGGGGGAGCTTTCCTATCGGGTTCTATGGGACCGGTCACGACGAGGTATGTCTCATTTGACTCGGAATCAACAGCCTGAAAATTTTCAGCTATGTTTGTGTAGAAAAGATTGCGCCCTCTGGCGGAGGAAGATGGAACAAACGGGTTTTGCCATGCATTTTCATCCTTCTAATTGTGTTACTCTCTCGCTGTATAACTTTAAATTTGAGTCTTGGACTCCTCTCCTCGGGCCACCACCCTCATATTTTTATTGGGGTCCTAGGGGTCTTTTTAGCATTTCTTTAAAATTTTATTCTAATGATTAATTTATACCCTATGCTTAATTTCGACTAATTGACATTTTCATCAATAACCGCAAAATGATTATTTTGCGTTATATTATCCACTTGCATACATTTCCCTTTGTTTGGATACTATGACGCAAAATAATCATTTACATAAATTTTACTTATGATTTGGGATAGCGTGGCACAAAACATAAATCAGTTTATTGAAATAAATACATTTCAATACATAATATAGGCTCAGTGAAAGTAATATATTTAACAGTGTATTGAAAAATTAAAAGTATTGTTTGCATGTGTAAATATACTTTAGAAGACAAACGAAAAATAATTTAAATTGAATTTTAAAACAATCCTACTAAATTCACGGCAAGGTGTCACTCAAATTTTGATATCATTTCTTTTAAAACCCATATTTTGAATTCCGGAGAGATCTGAATGAAACAGCATCAGCGAATAAATTTTATATATTTTTTCATGTTAAGATAATAATTGCACCTGTGAATATAAATAAAACTAAAAAGAAAATGATGATTTTAAAAAAAAGTTATTAAAATAGCGTCACTTAAATTTGATATCATTGCTTTTAAGACCCATATTTAAAATTCATAGAGCCAAAAGAAAGTGCAGCGTCACAACTTTTAACCCGTTAAGGGTTTTTGTACTGATAATAATTACACTTTAATGACATTTTTGTAAGGATTTTGTGAACAAATATTATTGTATTAGGAGTGAATATTTCAACCTAATGATTAAAGAATCAGAAAAAGGAAACAATTTTAATTAAAGGAAAAAAATTAAAAAATCAGAAAAAGCAAGTCCAAATAAGATTACAAAATAACATTAAGTTGCTTGAAAACACGTTTAACTTAAAATTAGTCCATTTTCATTTTTACTTTCTTTTTATACAAATTTACCAATAAGCTGCCTAATCTCTCCTAGCATGGAAACTAATGGAAACAGTGCGCGATCTCTCCTAAGTAGCAGATGCGCAAACTCTCCAATTTCGGTAGGAGAGATTGCGCGGCCTTTTATTTAAACATGGCCGCTACTAAAACGAACCGTTGAACGAACCACTGTAAGTCTAGATTAGTAGCTTATGAGAATTTGCTTAAGTTTACAATATTTTGTACTACTGACATTGTATAGAAATTCTGACGAAAAGCTGTGAAAATTCCAGCACTTACTTTGGGAAAACAAAACAAAATAGCAATGTTTTATCTTAGACGCTCAAAACAATCAACATGCACTTTCAAGTACACACTCCACTACTGCTGTTGTACCTGTTACATAACCTGGAGTCTCTGCACGCTGACTCTACTCCTTCCCCCCGAACCTCTATGTGCGCAATCTCTCCGACCGCGCCATCTCTCCTGGCTTTACCTTATATTATGTTGTTAATTTACACCTTTTAGCATTTAAAAGAAATATTATTACAAGGTGTTATAATTTATTATATTTACTAGTGGCGTTTTCAAATAAGTGGTTAAAATTGATTTCTTTTTTTAATTTTTTCAAAAAAAAATTATATTTAATTTTTTTTTTGTTTAAAATATTTCTATTTAACATTTACATAATAATATACAAAAATATATATTTTTTAATGTTGATAATATTTTTTTCCTTTTGCATTGGGTGCCGAGTCCCCTTAAGGGCTTAGACAAAGGAAGGACGCATTTGGCTCAATTCCTTCCCATTCAAATAAAGCCAATTTTTTAATTAACCAGGTGAACCGAATACCGAATATTCGGTCAGCCGAATAATAACTATTTTGCCGTATACAGAATATTCGACGAGCCGAATAGTAACTATTCGTCCGAATTATGATTATTCGGCTATCCGAACAGTCCTATATTTAAAGGTTTAAAAGTTTAGATAATTAAGTTTTAAAAGAGTTTTAGATCATATTTAACATAAAGACAACTTTGATTAACAAAATCTTTTCACAACTAAATTCTACAAATAAATACATAAATAAATAAGTAAATTAAATTAAATTAAATTAAATTAAATTAAATTAAATTAAATTAAATTAATGATTTGAATTATTATTTAAAAAAGTCTTAAAACTCTTTTAATTAATAAAAAATGTAACTAAAGGATTTCTTCTGTGAACTAAATTGAATGAATAAAATTTTCTTATATTCTAAAACAAATATTTTCAAATCAAAAAAGAAATTTTAAAGGACTGTTTTACAGTCATATATTATTTATTTGGCAGGAAGCGAGTAAAGGAATGAAAAAAAAAATTCTCAAAAGGTTGCAACTTAGCAAGAAAATTTTTCAGTGTACCAGAGGATCTAAAGTAAATAACTATTTCCAGAATTTGAAAATGTACAAAGTTTTTCTAAAATTTTATATCAAACTTTCAAGACTTTACATATTTTTTTTAAATTCTAGCCTATCAGGAAGTGAGTGAAAACACGATTATAAAATTCAATTTTTACGCACATGCACCAAGTTAAGTTAAAGTAATCGTATGTGCCAATTCCAAAACTTTCTTTTATCTCATACATACAAGTTTCACATACACCAATAAAAAGAAAAGTGCCCAGTGAAACTGATTGCATTTAGCTCACAGGTTATTCACACTGATTGTATATCATTATCTTATTCAGGGGTGCCAAAATCTAGGAGACAATTGGCCGAATCCCACCACTAAATTTTTAGTATTATTCGATTAGTAAAAATAGTGATAAAATTTAGGCAAAGTATACTAATAAAATTTGACGAGGAATACTAATAAAATTTAGTGATTCCTCGGTCATAGCGATCAGTCCATTGGCGTCTAGATTTTTGCACCCCTGTTCTTATTACAAAGAGTAATATCTCTCGAAAAATAAAGAAATCGACATTAAATAAAGGGGAGGGATTATCACCCGTTCCCCCCTTTATACTTAACCAATGACCCCTCCAAAACTAATCAGGGAAGTGCGTTATCACAATGAACCTATATACAAAATTTGATGCAAATCGGTTAATTCTGCTTGAAAAACCCATTTATCTAAAAATGACCGAAGAAAAGATCAGAGAAAACAAGTGTAAGTCTACATGTTACAAAAATATAATATATTAATATCGCAGAATTCACAGGGACGATTTTTAAAAAGAGTGGCTCTTTTAAAAATCCAAAAAAATATTTTCTTCAATGTTTATATGCTTATTGTTTGAGAGTTTGTTTTTAGTTAGGCCGAAAAATCATTGAAATTAGTTTAAGGCCCCTACTTATCAGTCGTTTATTTATTATAGACGCTTATATATAACATCAATTTTTTCTTGTTTGTTTTTCATAATCAATGAAGTATAACATGCATTTTATATCGATTTGTGCTCATATTTTTTTCTAAAATATAAAATGTAGAAAAACTCGAGAGACCATGCCTCCAACCCCCCCCCCCCTCCCCTTTTTTTTCAAATGCATATTTATCGTAAATTTCTTCATCTAAAATTCGGCTCTCCCTTGTTAAACGGGCTTTGGCATAACTCAGTCTCGGAACATTTCTGACCTTATGTTTTTGTGCCTCCGTTTATTATTAGTCTTTTAGAGATGTAGAATTTCACCCCTCATCTGAAAGTCCTTCGTAAACTGGTCTCCTAGATGGGTTTCTCAAGATTATGAACAATTTTCAATGTACGTGTTTAACATACAAGGCCTTAAGTCTAAAAAATATTGATAACATGATACTAATGAATTTTCAGTAAGGCAGAAGCCACGCCCTTAATGGATGATTTTTTTAAATAAAAACCAAAATACTCGTTCCCCGTAGGCATTGTGTCAAGAGAAAAGAGATTTTGCGCGAAATACTATAAACAATCACGAAAATGAAACATCCACCAACGGAAGTATTTCTAATCTTATATGACTTATTTATGTTACATAATTTATATTATATTAATATATGCCTTATTTACGTATAAATTAAAAAAAAATTGCTCACAATGTATGTATTAAATGATGCAAATATAAAACAAACTGTTTGTGTATTTGATACATTAATAGTTACTTCATAAAGATATAGGTAACAATGTCATCACGTGTCGTTTCTAAAAGTTAATGAATATTGCCAGAAGAACATTTGAAATTTATGCTTCTCTCGCCAAATTCAACCTCGCCATTTTATCTCTCTTTGCGAGGTCATTACAAAAAAGACATACCAAAAATACTTTAACGCTTTTTAATTGATAAGCTATCTTCATTCCCGAAGATTGAACGAAGGGCTTTCAAGAATGTCTGAATGAAAAATGGATTAAATTTCTTGAGTCTGTGATTATTTCAAGGTTGAAATAAAAATATTATTTTTTTCGAGGTGACTTTAAACCATCTTCTCTTAAAATTTTCAAAATAGGGGTACTTAAGTATGATTACTATTCAGGATTTACTTGCTGATAAAATCCATGTATCTATTACAATTTTAAGATATATAATAAAAAATGTCATTTTTTTGTCAGGCAGAAGTGCCTTATGAGCCGAACCAATTAAAGTAACCAAATATTAAAATAATTCAGTATTTAAGCATCATCACTATTCAGGGTCTACATACGTTGAAAATTTTTAGAGTCGATGACTAATTGAAGGCTAAAACAAAAAAGTTTTTTTTTTTTTTTTTTTTTTTTTTTTTTTTTTTTTTGTGTGTGTGTGTGTGGGGGGGGGGGGGGGATTAAAACATATTTTCATGAATTTTGAAAGAAAACAGTATTTAAGCATGATTACTATTCAGAATATACATGCATACAAAATTCATGTGTCTATCACAATTTGAAGACTCATAAATAAAATTGGCAGAATTTTCTGTTCTTTTTTAAGGGGAGGGGGGGAGGGGTGTCATGTGTCCCAATGATCAATTTTTAGGATTTTTAACTGTACGTCGATAGAAGAAATAAGTAAGTGGATTGATATTATTTATTAAAATACCAAATAATTTCAGTAAACTGATTTAGTTATTACAATTTTTTTTTATACTTTGACAAACAAACAATACTTATTCAAATCTAGCTTTGATAGCATGTGGCGGAGTCCAAGGAGATATCTCTGTCAGGCGCAGCGTTATACGATTCTTATGCATCTCATTCATTCAATTAGAAGCGTGACATTGTCTCCAATGAAAATAATGTTTTCTAAGCCTAATGCATTCTGTATTCTCCTATCGAAGACAAGACTATTTTACTTTTATCGTAATAAACCGGCTACGTAAGTATGGCGGCCGATTTACATGAATTTTGTACAAAAAAATATTGTCATATCTCTGAAAACTATTGTGTTTTATAAATCTAATTTTACCTTGAAGAGTTTATGGTGTAAGTTTTAGGTTTAAAAACCTAAAAAACTATTTTCAGATTATGGGTACAATAGGCAAATCTTTAAACTTGGAGGGTCTAATTTTGGCAATAATAACAGTAATTATGAATGCATATATTGAAGATAAGTTTTTCACATTAATAGACATTTTTTTAAAAAACGAAGATGATCTAAATAGCAGAAAAACATCTCTCATTTAAAAAGAAAATTTAGAATCAAATTCTTATGCTGTATATTTAATGATTGTGTTTATTTGATTGAATTATTAATGCTAAAAGTTTAAATTTATTAATATTTTTTGTCTGGTTGTAAAGCTATGAAAAAAATATGAAATAAATGTCCATTTTGTAACATATTAGTGCTTTTAAGACATACATATTTTGCTTGTTAATTAATAAGAAAAATAAAATCACAGGTTATTAAAGTAACTTTTCATTCAGTTGAGTTATGGGATACATTATTAAAACCAACTTATTTATTAAGATCCTATATTTTATTTGATAGAAAATATGTTTCATCTCCTTTTGCATATACACCAGAATGGCTTAGAAATTTGTTGCCCACAACCAAACCGGCTTTTCACGAAGGGATGATACGCCGCAGTCTTACCTGCTTTCATTTTGCATCCATTTACAAACACAAGCATCAAGCCAAATCTCTTAAAAAATCCTGAAGCTGCGTATTTTTTTCTTCTGAATTATGATTCGCTGATTAGTGAAATGCCGTACAAACTTCCGGTATAAACACAAATAGAAGCCGTTTGCAAGCGTTTTCGCACATAAATCTTGTTTCTTTTTCTTTTTCAGAGAATTAAAATGGCTGACCGCTTTTTGTTAATAATAATAATATAATTTTTAATTATTAGTTTTCAAGAGTCTAGAAATATTTGTTCGTTATAATGAAATAAATAATAATAATAATATTTTATTTTGAGAGAAATGATTTAATTAAAATTACCTAAATCCGTTTGTTTTGAACATGCTGAGGAAGAAAATTACATTTTAATGTTTTCTACATAGTTTCTGCATTTTATCCATGTTATTTACTATCTAAGTATCATACATGGTTATGAACAGTAACAAAGCGAACTTTCGAATTTATTTAATGCTTTCATTGTAAACTTCTAATAATAAAATTTTTAAGCTAAGCTATCTTTCTCAATTAAAAAAAGAATAATGAAGTAGTATCTGTAAAAAATTAGAATCCAGCAAATATTACTACTCTAAAATGTAGTAGTTAAAGCCAAATTGAGGAGGATGCGTATTTATTTTTTATTTTTACTTAGAAAAATATATCTTGTTCATTTTCTATTTAGCGAAATTCCATATTACAAATTTTTTAGAAAAAATGGGACATTTATCGAAGTTTAACTGCATTTTTATAGTTTACCATTTTTATACTGGGTTCTCGCATATATTTCTATAAGGGGAAGAAAAATGACATAAGTAACGTTTTGATTAACTCTATTTTTTGAATCTGTAAAAAATTTTCATGTTAACTAAATTTTATGTCAACAGTCAACATCTATATTACACTGTATATCAATATGACTCAATTCGATCAATGTGTAAAATTTTAATGTAATTGAAAACGCATAAAGAAAAAAAAAATACTCAAAGACAATATAGTGTGTCTTAGTATTTCTAGTATGTACGTCCTGTATAAATCCTACACACCTCAATAACGTACTATGAATATTGATGATTTGAAATTGTATAATATCATGAAAAAATTACTTCAAAAAGTCTCCCATCATAGGCGATAAAAAGAGAAAAGGCAATGTTTAGGGCGGAGTTTTCTTCAAGCTTCCAAATTTGCGCAATTGAGTGGCTCCATCTAAAATTTCGCTTGAGAAAAGTCCCATATCCTGTGCCACAAGATTTGGCAATTTTTTGGCGTACTTTTTGGGAGATAAATGTTTCGATCTGGTTTGATCAGTTTCCGATCTGATCGTCGAATTTAAAACGGCTTTTCGGGTCTAGGGTTGCTTATTTTTTAGGAAATCCCGTTAGAAGGGAGATCTTGAAGCTTATTTGTTAATTAGGATCACGTGAATCGTTAGTCAGCTAAATTTTGAATTCTGTTAGATAACTAATTTGCGGCACACATTTGGATCCGTCTGTGCTGCTGTAAAGTAAGTGTCGTAGTGAATTATACCTCTGGGGGTGCCTAGTCAAGTGAGGGTCTCGTCACCTGATCAAGCTTCTAAATTACGAGACCTTTTAAATCTGTCAATTCAACAAAGTTAAACAGAAACCTTGAACCGGCAAACAAAGATAACTGTAGCAAACCACAAGAGAGCAAGCACAGCAGCGATGTCAACAAATGTATAGTCAGGTGGATCACAGACATGCTGTGAACAGGCGATTTCCGCCCCGCTCCCAGGTACTAACCCGTCAAGCTAGGCACTCATGCCGGGCAGGTAGGGGCCTGGTTAGTGGTATATAAAAAAAAGGTAAGTGTCTCTGCCATTTACTTCGTTTGGGGTTTTTTTTTTTTTTATTAATTTTTTTTATTAGAATTTTTGCATTAGCAGTTTATAATGCACCATTTATTAAAAAGGGGTTGTTATTTTAGGGTAGATAGCAAAAAAAATATGATATTTGGCCTTATGTACGTTTTAGACATAAAAATTCGGCTTTTTTTTTTTTTTTTTTTTTTTTTTTTTTTTTGTATTACCTGTTTAAAAAACACCCTTTATTAAAGAGGGATTGTTTTTTAGGGTAGGTATAAAAAAAGTGATATTTGGCCTTATGTTGCACATTTTTGCCGCGTTGTCTATACAGATTCGGCAAAGTTACAAATAACAGTAAAGGCGAATTCGTGTCAAAAACCGATAAAGCGAACACCATTAATGATCTAGAAAACGAAAATGCTTGGTTTAAAAAATCTCTAAAATGTCGCAGCAGCGATAAAATGTTGTCACAATATATGGCTCTTGATTTTTATTGCCGGCGCAAGCTAGATCATTTAACAACGGTTTAATGAATCGCCGTCTCATTTATTGGTATTTATTTATGTTTAACCTTTTAGTTTATATTTATTTATTTTATTTATTTATTTATTTATTTTTTGGCAGTTGTAAGCGAGGTTTTACCTGCATTAAAAGTTTCTGTGCAAGTTTTTTTTTCTCTTTTTCAATGTTCAAAATGTTGGGTTCAGGGTAACAGAGTCCCCCTCACAATAACAAATATTCATCACAAAAAGCACATTTGTTTATTTTTTTACTCGTTAGTTTATTTAGAATGCTGCTAAATTTGTGTAATTACATCGTAACAAAATTTTCAAGATGGCGGAAAAACTGCGTTTTTAAATCTTTATGTTATTTATAAATCCATGTTTTTACATCATTTTCTGTTTTTGAAAATGGTGTAAAATCATTAATTTATAAATAGCATAAAGATTTAATAATTTTTCTCGCCAAATTCGCCAAGCGGCAAGGATACGGAACTCTCCCCTTTCGCTTTAACTGTTTTTTTTTTCCCCTCTGTGCATTCGAACAAATAGATTTCTAAATATTTACGTGGATACCGATATGTACCCCCCCCCCATGAAATAAAAAGCTAGTTTCGGCCCTTACTCATATCACTTGACTTTAAACGTCTCAGTTGTCATAATTTGAAATTCTTACAACTACAGTAAAATCTATCTATAACGCATTCCTGTCTTAAATGAAAAAATTACATGGTCCCAATAGAAAGAAAAACTACATTTATACCTACTAAGACAGAAACCTGTATAAAGAGATTTTTTTTTATAGCTAATGTTTATAGGCTTACATTTTGAGAAATTTATTATTAGTTAGGCCGAAAAATCTCAGAAAAAAAAATCATCGAAATTATTTTAAAGTTTTTATTTATCACTCGTTTATTTACGATAGACGTTTATTTATGACACCATTTATTAAAAAATATATAAAATCAATGAAGTAGAACATGAATCATAAACCGATTTTGTACTTATATTTTTTCTGCAAGATTATATGTAGAAAAACACTTGCTATCATATTTTCCCCTTTTTAATGCATATTCTTTGGATGTTGATAATTCGGCACTTCTCTCTTAAAAGGCCTTGGCGTAACTCAGTCTTAACACATTTCTTACTGTACGATTTTGCAAAATCTGGGTTGTTCTAAAACCCAGATACTGGGTTGTTCTAAAACCAGTTCTAGTAGAAGCTTCCGCCGCCACCTCTTCAGAAAACCTTTCGTAAATATTGTGTCATAGATAAGTTTCTCAAGTTTATGTATCAGTAAATATCTTTCTTTCAGTGTACAGATTTAACATAAAAAGACTAACAATCTAAAAAAATATTGACAATATGGTATGATTCCATTTTCTGTAACGTGGAAGCCACGCCTCTAGTCAATCATTTTTTTAAAAATAAAAACGGAATACCCGTTCGGTAATGTGTTAAAAATGTGCGATTTTGCGCAAAATATTGTAAAGAATCACATATATATGTTATATATTTTGTGATATATTTTGTATTATATTACTATATTACTAATGAATATTGACAGAAAAGCGTTTGAAAATTCTGATTTTTTCACGAAATTTGAGATTTTCGTTTTCACTTTTACTCCAAAGCCACTATAACAAAGACGTACCGAAAAGAAATTAACAAGCTTTAATTGATCAGCTATTTTCATTCTTAAAAAAGTGATTGAAGATTTTTTAAGATAATCCGAATGGAATTAAATTAAATTTATAGTGTCAATGAAGAAACAAACATTTTTTTTTGTGGAAGGGGGGAGGGAATAAAGAGTACTTAAATATGACTACTGTTGACCATTTACCTGCCGATAAAATTCATTTGTCTATGACAATTAGAAGGCAAATAATCAAAAATGCTATTTTTTTGTCAGCAGGTTTGGGTGGGGTCGGTATACTTTTGGCCCAGCTTATTGGAATATCCAAAATCAAAGTATTTAGAATCATCACTATTCAGGTTCTACCGAAGAGTTCAAATTTTCTAGTGTCTATGACTATTTGAAGGCCCAAACAAAGATATTATTTTTTGTCGGTTGTTGGGTCTTTAGACAGTCTTTTCTGGAATTTTTCAATAAAAGAGTACCTTAAGCATGCTTACTATTCGGGATGTATCTGCCTAAAAAATTCAATTTGAGGGCTCATAAAAAAATTGACAGATTTTTTTTTTTTTTTTTTTTTTTTTTTTTTGGATGGGGGTGAGGTGCCCCAAAGATAGATTTTGAGGATTGTTTACTGTACGCCAGTAGAAGGAATAAGTAGTCAAATTGATAATGTTTATTAAAATACGAAAAAAAAAATCAGTAAACTGTTTTAGATAAGGTAACATTTCTTATTCTATTCGAAACAAGCAATGGTTAACCAAGTCTAGCTTCGACTGAATGTAGCTGAGTCCAGGTAAATATCTCCGTAAAGAGGATTGCTGTACGGTGATATAGGTCCTACCACGCGGCTACACCACGCCTCTCAGAAAGAACGGCTCTTATAACAATTGCACCTGAAAAATTCCCTATACTACGACAAAATTTCTATTTAAAGGGAAAAAGTGGTTACTTGATCAGTTGGTTTCCTCTATTCGATATTTTGCGTACACGAAAAATTGTTATAGTTTCTTATTATTTTAATTATGTAATTTTATGTTTTCTTTCTTTCTTTCTATCTTTTTTTTTTTTTTGTGCAAAATGAACATTTGAACGGAACTATAGGTAATTTGGTTTGGAAAAAAAAAAAAAAAAACGAGTTTAAATAAAAAAAATCCGACGGCAGTCAAAATAAAACGAAAAGAAAAAATAAACTTATTTTATTCAAAGATTTTAAATAAACAAATGATGATATTAACCCATTTAACTCCAGTTTTAAATCAAGCTCATCTAACTTGTACATGAATGATATTTGTAAGTCGTTTGCTTATTTTTTATTTGTAAAAATTACGAAAAAATTTTATGCAACATGACGTCAAAAGATGAAAGTAAACAATAATGCCATATCATATGAGTCTGCACGCTGTGCTAGGAAATTTTTGGGTGCATTATTGATAAGAGACGTTGTGAGGGGCGCGGTGTAGACGTTAGTGTCCTACCCCTACTAATGACCCTGATTGTAGGAACTCTAACCCCTACCGCCTCATTACATTGTAATATTATAATTGCAGGCAGAATATAGCCTGTTGACATATTCGCGAAAGTATTCTGAATGTCTACACTACATCAATAAATCGGCTGCCGTAATGAGGCAGCTGACATGAGTAATCGATTTTAATTTTTGATTCAGGACGTGGAAACTATCGTATATAATAAATAACGTTGTCTGCACTATCTTTTATGGTGTAAGATTTATATTAAAAAGTTTATTAATTTTTTCCCATATTATGTGCACATTAAGAAAAACTAAACTTAAATGGTTGTATTTCATCAAAAGTTAAACTGGAAGATTTTTGTCTTGACAATATGAACAGAAAATATGAATATATATATTGAACATAAGTATTTCACATTAATAGACCTTTTATTAATAAGCGATGAAGATCTAAATAAAAGAATAACATCTCTCATTAAAAAATAATGAAAGACCGTATATATTTTTTAATAATTATCTTTATTTAATCCAATATTAAATGTTATTGCTAATATTATTAATATTATAAATATTATTATAAATGTTATTGCTTATTGTGAATGCTAAAAGTTTAAATATACTCATATTTTTTCCCAAGTTGTAAAAATAGGAAAAAAAAATATATGAAATAAATTTTTATTTTGTAATATATTAATGCTTATAGCATATAAACATTTTTCTTATTAAATTATCTATATATATCGCAGATCATTAAAGAAATTTTCATTCAGTTGAGTTATGGAATTCATTTTGAAATCAACCTACTCATTAAGATCCGATATTTGAATTAATACAAAAAAATATATTTTCCCCCCTTAGAATATACAACAGAATGTGTTATAAATAATGTTGCCATAAAAATATTTGTAGTTTTTTACTTTTTTTTCTCTTTCTCTGTCCCTTTTCTTTTCTTTTCTTTATTTTCTTTTGTTCTTTTCTTTTGTTTTAGTGACAAATATATTATTTTTTTTAAGTGTTTTCCCATTATAAATCTCTTTAGCAAGAAGTTACTTTCAGTAGCGTATCATTAAAAAAAAATATGGGCGGAGTTCGATTAATTCATTTTTCAAATAATTTAAACATTTAGGATTTTAAACTTTTGGATCACCGGCTACATTTATTAACCATTTATCAGTCTCATTTTTATAACGAAAGAGAGTTTTTTAGTTACTGAAATTTTAATCTTTTAATATAGTTAATTTTATGATTGTTTCTGAACTCGGAAGTGTATTTTGTATACTTTACAAGATATGCTAGTTTCGTTAAAACTTAAGGCTTCTGGCCAGTCAATTCTCCGACGCCCCTCGCTAATGTTAAACCTATAGACACGGAATGCATTCGTATATTTAACTCCTCGGGAAATTAATATTTTTAACGTCATTTTTTCTGTATACTCTCCTTAAAGGATGTGTCTTTTATTTCTTACTTGTCAAAATATTTCTAAAATATATGATTAATTTTATGTGAATTGTTAAAATCTTACTCACAGTTCATCAGCTCTTAACACATAAAATATTAAATTAAGTATATATTTCAGATATATTTTGACAACTAAGGGGAAAAAAAAGAGGCATCCTTGAAGAAGAGTACAAAGGGAAAATAAGTTACAAATATTAATTTCCTGAGGAGTTGCTTTAAACATAAGAATGCATTCCACGCCCATATATTTAATATTAGGTAGGGGAATAAGGGGAGTTGCCTGAGCAACAAGCGTTAAGCATACATAAAAAGAGGCCATAGGTAAATTCGATTTTTGAAAAACATAAGAACCGCTTGCATGCCTGAGACAACGTAAGTGGTTAAATACATAGTATCGTTAAAAATGGTAAATAATATAAAAATAAACAAAAATAATACCAAATAATTTGGCATACATTTATTAAATTCGAACATGAGATTGGCAGCTATTGGAAATGAAAGATATATGAGAAGATGTTTTTCTTTCCAGCTGGATCTTATACCTGATTGTATGCACTAAAGCTATAAAGCTGTCAAACTATTGTAACCATATAATATTAACTATGCAGTTACACCGTAGAAAAAAAAAGATAATGATTACTGTGTAATTAATATTAGCGGCGTCATTGTTGGTACAGGTATACAAATCTTCCTTGCACGGATAATACGTAACTACAGTGTCTAGAAGTATATATTTCTAGACACTGTAACGTAACTACCAAATATTCTGAAGTTACACATCATCTCGAATGCAATATTTAAGTTTTAACCACCTCTATATTTATCCCGAGTTAACTCGGGTGTAAATAACTTGCCAAAATCAATGATTACGAATTAACCTGTGCCGTCAGATTGAGGACAAATCAGTGATTATATTTTATTTGTTTTTACAAATATTTTTAATATATGTATTTTTTTAATCTATAACAATAAAGTTCAAAATTTACTGTATCCTAACGAATTGTTGTTTTTTCTTCTTTCTTTCTTTCCTTTTTTTCTTTTGTTAACAATGTGAGATTAACATTGTTAGCAATATAGCGGATTTTTAAATTCAGAAATCTACCCCTATTTTCGAATACTAACATTAGACAGAACATATGATAGAATTAATTGAGACTGTTACTGTCCGGAAATAGTAGCGGATACTTGAATTAAAAAATCCACTAAATTGGCAATGCTGGTGATAATTATGATAATGACGTGGAAAGAAAGGATATTATCAGTATCAGTAGAAGTGAAATGGTGAATTCAAAACAATTATTTGCGGTTAACTTTGTATCGAATTAAATGTATTCCACTTAAAAAAATTTTGGACTAATTCCCAAATTCCGTAGTAGTATGTGAAAAAGTAAAGCGTATAACTTGTTGTCCATGTAAGAAATATGAAAACAAAACTTTTAACAAGTGTATGGCTATATATCGATATTTTTAAATATTAACAACTTTAAACACAAAAACAATTATTATTATTTTCTTTTGTTGTTGTTGGTTTTAAAATCCGTCGTACCGTTAATGTAATTTGTTCACGAAAGTTTCTTATGTGTAATATATGTAATATATAAGATGTCAGAGTATTCAAAAACTATTTTTCAGCTTTAACCAAAGTATCTAAAATTGATCGTTTATTTCAAAATAGTCAAATATGAGTTGATACTTGTTTTCTTAAGGGTGTTGGTCACTTAGGCCTCAGATTCCTCTCGCTAACGTTAAACCCACGGGAATGGAAAACATTCGTATTTTTAAAATATCTCATCAGGAAATTAATATTTTTATTTTCTTTACTTTCTGTGTACTCTTCTTTACCCTTTAGCGGGCGGTGGTCACAAAAAAGGACCCTAATTTTAATTCCAAAACTGACAAACGGCACCAAGAATATTTAATTAAAATTTTCTTTTTATAAAGTAAGGGAAAATCAGCAAGTTATTGTTTTGTAAGGAAATCGTTTGTAAAATCTGGTGTCAGTCCATTATTTCATTATTTTATAAACAGCTTTATTCCGCGCCGGAAAGGGTTAAAGAATGTCTGTTTCTTTTTTACCTTTTTTGATTGTCAAAATATTTCTAAAATATGTACTTAAATTTATTTGAAGTGTTAAAATCTTATTCACAGCTCACCAGCTTTTAACACATAAAATAATAAATTAAGTACAGATTTTAGAAATATTTTGTAAGCTTTAAAAAAAAAGACATTTTTCAAGAAGAGTACAGAGAAAAAAGGAATTACAAATAATTAATTTTGAGAAGATATTATAAAAACATGAATGCATTCTACTCCTATAGGTTTAACATTAGCGAGGGGAATTTGAGATCTTACTGACCAACACCTTTAAGATTAAGTGTATACACAGACGCTCCGATTAGTGCAAAAACTCTACTAAAATAATGTTCAGAATATCCACGTTTCGCACCCTTGAAATATTCGTTTAGTGCAGAAGCTCTACAAGAGAACTTACTTAGGCGCCTTAATTTGTTTTTTAATTTGTATTTTAGGAGAAGCACTTAGAATTTGTATTTTAGAAATTGCTTCAGCTCTTGATGTTAATTTCCCCGAGTTAAATTTTCTACATTGTAAAATGTGTTTCATTCACTTTTTTCAGTTTACCTCGCATGTTTCAATTTCAGTGGTGTCCGAAAGTATTACATTATTACATTATTAACGTTTGAATTAATTTTTTGTAACACTGACCAAAATAAAATTCTGGTTTACTGTAAAATTCAGTTTTGTTAATTTGTTTGCCTTACCCAGAATATTTATTTAATAAAAAGAGTTAATAAACCAGATAAAAATATAGAGCCTCATGTATACTCCATTTGGTACATTCTTTTGTGTGTTTTCAATTGCATAAAGGCATGGGCGTGATTACAAACGTGAAAGAGAATTCAGACGGGTAAACTAATTTCAGAATAAAATCTAATTGAAAACGAACCTTAAGGCTGTCGGTACTGGAAATTTGCTACTAAATATACAGGGCTCGCCGAGTACCTATTTTTTTTTACAATTGGTATTACTATTATGAAACAGTAAAATTTTGTAAATTTCTATTGACATGTTAATGGAATCCGCAGCACTAAAGAAGAAAAACTTTTGGAAAGTTGCGAATCTGGCATAGCTGCCAACTTTTACGCTTTTTTATTACCACTAAAATTTAATAGAATTTTTTTCCTATGTAATCACACGATTATGTCGATTTAATAAGATAAAATTTACTTTCAAATTTTAGTGGTAGGAAAAAAGCGTAAATGTTGTCAGCTATGGAATCTAGTGTATTTCGTGTATAGAGTACAATAATCATTCTTATGTCAAGTATTTCTCGTGTGTGCCCATACAATGCATATTTATCTCAGAATTGGATCACGCACATAAATATATACAAATGTACGTGTAAATATGTACAGAGGCAGAAAAAAGGAACCTTCCAAGAACGGATCTTATTCAGAAATTCCAATATCATACCAGAAATTCCGAATAGTATTTTTCGCTTTATTTAATGACAGGCATTTCATGATTACATAAATTAAATTTTTTCTAACGGTATTTCCGGCATAAATTCGAAATATCTGGCAACCCTTATTCGAACCTGGAAGAACTGTTCTAATCCCTAACTTTTTAATTTTTATTTTCTTTTTGTACTTTTTTTTTCTGAAAATATTGTATTTTGGCAAATATATGTGTGGTACACAAGACACGATTTTGAGATAAACATGCAATCCCTAGCACACATGAGGAATATTCGATAATAAAGAAAGGAAGAAAAAATAAGAGAAAAACAAGTGTACCTCTACTTTGTATAAATAATATAATATGTTAATATCGCGGAATTCGCAGCGATGATTTTCAAGAAAAGTGGCTCTTTTTAAAATAAAATAAAAAAATATTTTTTTCAACAAATGTTTATACGTTTACTGTTGGAAATTTTTTTTTATTTAGGCCGAAAAATCATTGAAATTAGTTTAAGGCCCATACTTATCAGTCTTATCATCTTTTTACTCATTTGTGTTAGACATCTATTTATAACATCATTTATATATTTTTTTCGTAATCAATGAATTATAACATGCATCTTATATCAATTTGTACTAATATTTTTTTTTCTAAAATATTAAGTGTAGAAAAACTCGAGTTACCATGTCCTCCCGCCCCCCCCCCTTTTTTTTTAAATGCATATTCATCGTAAGTTTCTTCGTCTAAAATTCGGCACTCTTTTGTTAAACGGGCTTTGGCATAACTACAGCGCAGCACCTAGAATACATATAGTCTAAGAGCTAGCAACGTTTTCGTCACCTGATTTTAGCAAGGCTCATTTTTTTATATATTCTCCGTCTTTATTGTGTAGTACGAATGCGGCCAGTCTGGTTGGCAGGAGACGTTGTGTTTACCTGTGAGGGGAGGGGCAATGCAGGTAGAAAAGTGACAAAATTATGTCATTTTAGCATGAATTTTGTTTAAGACACTTGATTCTTCTAACTATTCGTGATATTAAGCCATTATTGCCAAACATTAGTTTTATCCACCTCACTCCACTGGAATCATGACATTGCCTGCAATGACAAAAATGTTTTGTGAGCCTAATACTTTCTGTATCCTACCTACAGTGTCTATAATAATAATAGAATAATAATAATAATATATTTCTAGACACTGTATCCTATCGAAGGCAAGATAGTAGAAATTCAATATAGAACAAGCTCTTGAAAAGAGCCTGCACAGCACATGCTCGCTTTGCTTGCTGCCCTATTACTTGGCGATGAGCGGAAAGTCTTCGCCAATGCGCTGAAGAGTGAAAAGCTCTAACCGAAATTTTCTCTCTGCTAATTGTAAGCGCGATATTGTCAAAAAGGTTGCGAAAAAAAAAAGATAATCAATTTTTCTTATCACGTTTGTTTCATGAATATATTTAAATCAGCATTAATCATGTTACTTAATCTAATATTCTATTTTCATCCATATAATTTGTACAGAGACCAGTAACATAATTTGCAAGTGTAAATGTTAATGTACATTAACATTTATAACATGTTATTCATTCAAAGCAGTAAAATAATTGTAAACAAACTTAATTAATATAACTTTTAATATAATATTTTTATTTCATTAAAACTTTACAGACATTATTAAATGCAGTATATAATTATTTGCAGCTGAATACTTCTTAAGTGAAATTTTTTTATCACTTTTTATATAATATCTTATGCTTTATTTATTTATTTATATTTATTAAAAAACAAAATAAAGTTAATTTTTATACACTATAGTATATTTAGTGTAACGAAATTACACTACCCATGTTTACTTCAATAAGGACTAAACACTACATTTTTTTTTTTTTTTTTTTTTTTTTTTTAGAAAAGATGAAGTTTTTTGCCTGATTAATGAACAGGAATTCATAGATCAATAAATAGTGGTAGGAAAATCATGATCGGTATAGAATTTTTATCCTTAGATTATAAGGAAGAATATGGTACTATTGTTAAATCAATATTTGGTAAATTTTAATTATTGATATTTAATTATTCTAAATATTTCTTTTATTGTCTTAATCCATACAACCGAATATATGGTAATTTTGGCAGTGTGAAGTGGAGATATTCCTAAATCGTAACATGTAATCTAAAAATTAAATATGCATATTTCTCTTCAACAATATTCTTTAGCATACATTCTATAAATAAGCGACAATTAGTTGTTATTATTTAAATGTGAATAATGTAACAAAATTTAAATATTAATAAGTACTTAATGTAGAAATCTATTATAATATTTTATTTCATCATATTACAGCTTTTATTAGATTATTAATGTTATTGTGAAATTAAATTAATTTTGAATTTCATAAAAGTTACTCTCGTATTCTATGATATTGTGATATTAGAAAAATTTTCTACCCTCCCCCCCCCCCCCCCCCCCGTCCCTTTCTGCTTGTTTGTTTGCTTAGCTTATTTATGTTTATTATTTTTAATTTAATACTCAAAAATTAAATTAGTTTTAAAGCAAATAATAGACACTCATTTCTTGACGATAAAATAAAAAAATTGAATGATGGTGAATACTTTATATGATAAAGTAATATTCAAAATGATTTTGTTTGTACAAGTATATTTTTTATTTCTGAATATTTTTTATGAGCAAAAGTTTTCATGATTCAGCCAAAAGTCATTTTCATCATTTCATTTCGGAAAAATCTATTACATATACATAGAGTAAGTCCTTGTTAAATACTGTAAAGACAATTACATAGAGTAAGGCCGCCTTTTCATAACTAGCATATCTCAAAAGCTGGCTTTAAACATCCATTTTATCAGAATTTTCTGAATATTCCTTGAAGTCTCAATGAAGTTATCTGGATAAGTGATTTGCAAGATATTTAAAACTACAATAATTTATTTCAGGAATAGTTGTTATTTTTAAACTGATAAAAGAGAAAATGTAAAACTTACTGCACCTTTTTTTTTTTTTTTTTTTTTTTTTTTTTTGTGGAATAAAACATGCCAGATTTTTAAAACAATACAATTGCTCTAAATCGTAATTCGTGCAAAACAACCATTCCTAATATGTCAAATACAAATTACAAATGTAAAAGTCTTCTCCACAAGCCCCACTTTTACAATAAAACTTGCATTATTGCAATCTAACTTTTAAACATTTCTCTTTTAGATATCTTTTCTTGCAGGGCATAAGATATTACTTGTCCCCTTAAAACTTTAAATGAGATAGTATTTTGAAAATATTTGGAAACAAAAATGCTCAAATGATAAATTGAGCAGGTGCCTCTGATGCAGGTGTGTGTGTGTGTGTGTGGGGGGGGGGGGGCACAACCTCTACAGAAGACGTTTAATTTGATGCTTATTAATGGTGTTGAAGTGCAAATTCTGTACATAACCACCAGCACACAGTCGGAACTTTAACCCATCTCTCCCCCCCCCCCCCCAAAGAGATAAAAATGCCTGAATTAAACATGAAAAATTAAAAAAAATTATTAAATCTTCAAAAATTATCTAAAGTACTTAATTTTTACTTATTCCCGCATTAAATGTAAGGGAAAAAAAAGGTCCATATAACATATTATAAAAACTGGAATGAGGGAAATTAAATTTTCAAAAACAAAATTGCTAAAAATATTATAAATTATTTAACACACTCATTTTTTATGCATCATTCTCTTATCAATCATATACAAAAAAAAAAAAAAAAAAAAAAAAAAAGTCTATATGTTATAAAAATCAGGAGTTGAAATTATTTTTCAAAAACTAAAGTACTAAAAATTATTACATTTTCTAAATTATTTAAGTCTCATGATATTATTAACAGTCGCATGACAGTCTCATCTCTCTTACGAATTGAAAAAAGATTATATATATATATATATATATATATATATATATATGCAAATTTGGAAAGTATTAAATTTTCAAAACAGAAAGCTCTAACATTCAGATTTAATAACATCATAATCAAGTATTTAACTGTTGCAATAATACAATCCTATACCATGCGACTCCCCCCGACCCCTCACCCCAAGTAATATTACTATATCTAAACATTAACATTTTTTATCTATAGAATCTTAAATAAAACTTCTGAGCTTGTTCTTGCTCAGTGTACTTCTATATTATTAAAGATTAAATACAACTTTAAAAATACACGTTTTTCCTCTCACCGACTGGGAGCCAATGCTTCCTTTTTGTGTTCAGTCGGAGCCAATTGTACCAGATGCTTATTTTCTATAGAAATATTAAATTCAGTTAGATAAACTAAGGCGGCTGTATATGTAGCTTATATATATTTAGTAGGTCTAGACAAACAAGCAATGAATTGCTAAATACAGAAACCCTGTGTATGCATTGTAATCTCTCACACGAATCACATTCTATATTGAGAAGCTAGCAGCGTTCTCAGATGGATTTTTGTTTCCCCCCTAGACTATGTAAGTAAAATTCCCTAGATTTTACTAGATTCTCAAGTCACGTGACTTAGGAATAAACGGTATTTTGATTGGCTGGCATTGTTTTATATGACGATAATCATGTAAATAGAAATAGCAGAAGGCAGCGACAAAGCTGATTTTGTTTACATAAATGTTTACCTATTTATTGTTAAAAATACAGAAAAGAAAGGCAAGGTTTATAGAGAGAAAATCGAAATAATGTGTAGCTCCGCCCTGCACTCATTCCCTTTCTTCTTTTTAATTTTTTTATATATATTTATAAATATTTACATGTGATACCCGTCCTTAGACCATACAATAAACTAGACCCCACATTGGTAACCTTTTCTATGACTGGCATCAGAGGTGGTGGTGGTAGATTTATTCCACCAAACTGGTTTTTCTCCCGCCAAAATCTACTTGGAGGAATTTCCCCCTTTTCCCGCTGAAACTTTATATTGCGTCTGTGCCTGTCTGTACTCTTGTTGTTTTTCTAGAGATTGATTAATATTTTAAATTCAAAACAGTTATTTTAAGAACTTGTTAAATTGAATTAAATTGATTTTTTTTTCTTTCGGGCTATAAGAGTTGGTCTTATAAAAAAACTTGTTAAAGTAAAAGTTGTAGATACTATTAAGAGGATTTATAATAAATTTAAGCAGATTTGATATCGTGTGAATTGACGAAGTTTTGAATTCTATTCTTCTTAAACCCTATGCCCCCCCCCCCCCTTGAGGTCATTTTTAATTATATCAAAAATCTGTCATACATAAATTTTCGGCCCTTTTTCTAGAAGTATTAATAACTTTAAACGGATTCGATACATATCATAATTAAGAAGTTATGGGGATTTTTCTGTTTTCATCCCCCCCCCCCCTTTGGTTCGATTTTGCCCATTATCGAACTTGACCAAGATTTTATGCCTCTTAATTTTGTGTATCAGTTTGGAAGAGATTTGTGCAGAATTATTGAAGTTATCGTGTCCATTTGAAGTTATCGTGTCCATAAAAAAGTGATCTAGATAGATAGATAAAAGTTTGAATTTGGGGTGGTTTTGGGTTCTGGAAGTGATGATCGGCGTAGATCTGCAAAAACTTTTCAGAAATTCCAACATATGGGAGAATGTAATAGGTAGTATTTCTTACGAAATCTACCTAAAATCATAAAGTAGCCATTTTGTATTTGAGAAGGTTTTATAGCATGTAATTATGACAGCAAATATTGTTTAGAAGTCAACATCTTCAGTAGTTGCCTGTGGTTATTATTTTCAATAATTGTAAAGAAAAAAAAAAACACTTGAGAGTTAAACTTAATTTTTTATAGCATCCAAAAGTTGCAAATTATTTCTTCTCAGAAACTTATGCAAAATAATAGTTATTTTAACAGAGAAACAATTACACAAGTTCTAACTTAGTAGATATGAAATATCCTGGAATTTTTATTTTTCATACAAAAAAAAAAAAAAAAAAAAAAAAAAAAAAAAATACTGTGCATTTGTATTTGTATTTTTTTTCTATACATGCGTATATGTTATCTATCGATGTTTTCCTTTTGATTAAAAATATTGTAATACATTTATACTTTCAATTAAAAAAAATATATATATGTATAAATGAAAGATTGCAAAAAATATGCCTTTAAATTGGAACATCAAAAGCAAAACAAAAATTCTGGATTGCAGCAAAAATATGTTCTATAGAATGTATTGTTAAATAAAGACAGTATGTGATTTCTAGTTTTCAAAACCTATAAAATACATTATCAAATCAAATAATATTTTATAACATGTCACTGCTAACTTTCCACAAATTCTTCACTTTTGTAAGAAAAAAAATTGTTGTTGAACCACTGTATTTTATAAATTTAATTTTACTTCAAATAGTTTATGGTGTAAGATTTAAATTTAAATATTTATACTTTCATTTTTGGATTATGGGTACATTAGGTTTGGCGTTTTGGTTGTGGATACATTTTTTAAACATAAAGGTACGAGTTAAGGCAATACTAACAGTAATTATGAATGCATATATTGAAGATAATTTTTTCACATTATTAGACCAATTTTTAAAAAAAACGACGTTGAGAATAGAGGACGTTCAGAATAACATCTTTCATTTAGAAAGAAAATTTAGAATCAAATAGTTATGCTTTATATTTAATAATTGTGTTTGTTTAATAGAAGAATTAATGCAAAAAGTTTAAATTTATTAATATGTTTTTCTCGGGTTGTAAAGCTGTGAAAAAATATGAAATAAATGTTCACTTTGTAAAGTATTAGTGCTTTTAAGACATAAATATTATAGTAGTTAAAATTTTTAAAAAATCACAGATTATTGAAGTAACTTTTCAATCAAATGAGTTATGGATAAATTATTGAAATCAACTTATTCATTAAGATCCTATATTTAATTTAATAGAAAAAATGTTTTATTTTCTTTTGAATATACAGTAGAATGTGTTAAAAAAATGTTGCTTTTTAAAAATACTTTCAATTAGCCCTTTTTTTTTCATTCTTTTTTTTTTAAATTTTAGTTACAAAATATTTCAGCTACATTTTTTTAAAAATAATTTTCGCATTATTAATCTCTTTACCTAGAAGTAGTTGCTTTTAATGGTGTAGTAATTATAAAATTATAAGCTAATCTCGAATAACCGATTTTCAAATAATTTAAACACTTAGTATTATAAAAAAGAAATTAAACTATTTAACAGAATAACTAATCGTTAAACTGATTTTTAATGTCATTCGAACAAATTAAAAAAAAAAAAAAAAAAAAAAATTCTAGATATAAGATTAGATAGACCAAAATCTGGGGAGAGACAAAATTTTGGAACTGTTTCGCCTGTAGTGTGCTTTCTTTCCCATTTTCAATAATGCAGAAAACAAACAACAAGAACCGTGCTATATCAGCGCATTATTAAAAATATATTCGAGGTCGGTTTTCCATCTCGAAAGCTTATTTTTTAAAAAAAGATGATTCTCTTCTGTCTTCTATGTTCATGCAACAGTTGCAGAGAAGCAAGTCTAGATGTTCGTTTCGACGTCAAAAGTGAGCTGTTCTTTTGAAACAGGTAGAATTAAATTTTGAGGGCAACGAAATAACAGTTGCACATTACATCAGTAACTTAAGCTTCTATATATTTTTAGTAAGAAATCGGCTGCCGAGTTGAAGTGGCCAATTAATGTAACTTCTTATCTTACAGAATTGAATGACAAATATCGCAAACAATGAGAGTTTTGAAAGAATAGTCGCACCATTACATTAGTAACTTCAATTTCAATTTCAATATTTTTTAGAAAAAGCAAAAGAAGTCGTCTCCCTCAGTAGAAGAGGCCGATTAACAGAACTGAATGGCATTATGAAGAGTGCCAAACATTGAAGCAGTAATGAGGGGCTTCCTAGTTGCTGTCAACTAAGTCCAGTCTGTGGATAGATTGTCTTGTTATATTTGAGCTATTGGGTACGAGTATAACTTTAGTTATGGAACTACTTAAAGAGTTATCTTAAACTTTAAGAATAGTTTAAAAAATTAATTAAGGATAGTAAAAATTTAAAAATAATAAAATATAAATAAAGAGGGAAATAAATTTTAATTGATACAATTTTCTAATAAGAGAGTTAAATATAAATAAGTTATGGTGTAAGAATTATGGCTGTAGCTTTTTTTTCATTATCTACCAAAGGAATTAGAAATAAAAATAACAATTTTAACCTAAAACTTATAGTTTAAGAAAAAAATTCAGCACAATTTCGAATCAGCTGAGGCAGGGCAATCTTAAGCAAAGTAAATAACAAAAATGGTACTATTCGGGGTCATATAAGTTTTTTCCTCAAAAATTAAGGAGATTTTATTCGTATCAAAACAGCTCCTGACAGTCCCACTCCTGACATTATTTTAAATATTTGCAAAAAGTTCGTTGTATTGGTGTACTGTTCAAAGAATAGCAGCATAAGTGTTAATGATGCAAAACAAGAAGTGTTTATGACAAAATACCGTTTTGTTGAACATCTTTCACAAACCACAGGTGACTACTACAACATGTTTTATACAATACTTTCCAAGCTGGACGCGTTCGTGGGCAAGCAGACGAGCGTGAAGCACAAGGTTTTTATAATTAATAAAGTCCCACTTTGAAAAAGCTGTAAAAAGGAACTACAGGTGAAGGTCGTATTATTTTTCATACATTTCATTATAAATATATCATTTTTTACTCTATGATATATAGAATTAAAAAATAAATTTTATTACTCACTGAAGTATTTGTTGAGCCCCTTTAACTGTTTTGCAAGAGTCCCGCTCGATGTTGCGCCGGCCCTGCGTTAAAGAATGAAGAAAAGCAGACAAACTTACTACATTTATGTTTAAAATTTTCAATAAAAACAAATTATTTTGTATTTAAAGTTTTTTGTATAAAACATAAAATTTCCCTAAAACATGATACTGAATCCTATAGTTTGTTTTTGTGAGTGCAAAAAGCAAATTATCATTTAGAATATAATTATCTCGGGAAATAAATTGCAGCTACTGTTTTAATAAATCAGAATATGAAGGAAGATGATGAAAGGAAACTTTTACTTCGAGATGATGAACGGCAGTATGGAACACAACAATATACCATCTTGATTATAAAAAGAAAATAAATAATCCAAATTTTCAAAAACTAAATCATGTGCAAAAGCTAAGCAAAAACAAGATCGAATGAATCCTTGACAGAAACTTAGGTTGGCGAGCAGTGCAAATTCCTTGCAGCGGCCGCAAACGGAACTAGATTTTGATTCCCGAACTCCTACTTTATTTCGTACTTTTGTTAGAGCCTGTTTAGATCGAGTGAAGCCTCCGTTTAACGTTAGCTCTCGAGTTTCTTTCGGTGACTACTATAGGCTCAAATTTTTTTAGTCAGTTGCCTCAGTCTAAGTTCTAATTAACATGATTTCTTGCCATTTATATCAATTCATAGTTCTATATAATCACTATTTTGTTTTTCAAAATATATGTTGATTACCCTTGTTGTATACATCATCATCGTCAAATGATATTTTTGAATAGAAGAACTCAGGTCTATCGCTAACGTTGTTAGTTTTCTTTTTTTTTTTATTGGTTAAAGTATTTTAATAAGCGGAAATTTATAATTTTGAAACCGGTTGGAAACGGTTCTGACAGTGAAAGTATATAAAACAACTGGAACCAAAATCGAAAAGTAAAAAGTAACAACATTAGAGATCGACCTCAGCTATTCTATGCAAAAGAACTCATGATAAAAGCGAGCGAGAAATTTGAAAAAAAAAACTTGCTATTGACTTAACATTAGCTGGAGCATTTTTTCACATTGTAGGCTCAAAAGCTTCATTTCTTTTTAGAAAGAAGTCAGTTGCTTCAGTTGAAAAGGCCGATTAACGTGATACCTTGCAGAACATTATGGCATTTATCGCGATTCACAGTGTTATATATTATTACTTCTTTACTTTTGAAAATATATTTTGTGAGTTTTTATTTAAAAGATTACCCTTGTAATATGCTTAATTAAACTGTACCCTAAAGAAATTTATTTGGACAAAGATGAAAGCATAAGATTTTGTGTTGATCATCAGCTTATTAGAAAGAAATATTAATGTATTAAAATAAATGTTTTAATATTATAGTAAAACTCGATCAAGCTTCGAATTTAGAAAAAAAAAATCACTCTTTTATTAAAGTGCTTAACACTTTGCCGTCCACATGTCTCGTAAAAATACTTCTATTCGTAAAATGTTGAAATGATTGATTGACACCAGAACTTAGAAACAAATTGATTCGAAAATAAATAGTCTTTTCTTCATGTACTTGATAAAAGGGAATTTTTCATTCCAAAATTCTGGTGCCAATGTAGCATTTAAGGATTCAAATTAAGTTACTTTACGTACGACACAACTGTTGTGTCGTCGGACGGCAATGTGTTAATTACTGAGTTTATTCGAAATAAGTTGATTGACGTTAAAAGTTAAAAGTTTTTATCAAAACTTCCTTTATTTTTCCATAGTTATAATTTATGAAACATCAATAAGACAACTCATAACATATGTCTAAATAATACTAGAATAATACATTCTAATTTTTTTCTCTTTAATATATTTGTGCTTTAATTGAATTCTTATTTTACCAATTACATTCACATTTTATTTTAGATTGGTAAAGAAACTTTTTAACCAACATGATTTATTCAATTCACAAATGAATGCAAAAATTCATTTACAAGGATGCTTTGTGTTTAAAATTGCCGCATGTTATGGTGTTTGAAGTTATAATAGTATATTTACAGTTCACGAATTATGCATGAAAAGTTTCTTTTCTTTTAGCTAGTCCTAGACTAGGGGTTCTCAATACTTTGTTGATCGATCACGTGCATATCGTATTTATATAATCAAATGTCATTGACTAAAGGTGTGAGTGTTCTGAATTCTTAGTCACATCTGTCTAATGTTTCTTGCATAAAATGTTTTTTATCGTAAAAGTTAAAAATTTATTACAAATATATAGACATACTTTGACAGATTGGAAGAAATATTTTATTAAATTCATATATTGTAAGATATTTACTAATTCAATAAGCTGAAAATCTATTAAAAGCAATCAATATACAAATGGCGTTCCATAAAAACTTAGAGTAAAATCATAAAAAATCAATAAATATATTTACAGCAGAAAATACATCATTCTTTTTAAAATACTTTCCCTGGGATGATATGCAACGGTCCCATCGCTCAACCCGCTTTTCAAAACAAGTAGAGAAGCCTTTTTCTGGAAGCTGCTTCAACGAACCCATCACTGCTGTTATCATTTCGATCACTCACATCACTTTCTGGTCGGCCAGGATTAGGACACAGTTCTGCAGACAAACGTCCTTTTTTGAAATCACCATGCCATCTAAAAATCGTTGACTCACCAAAACATTTGTCTTTGTAAGCTTCTTTCATTAAATTATACCTGTTTATGGAGCTGTTTTGCCCAAATGATAGCAAAATTTTATGTCGCAACGTGTTTCGTTTTTTAACTCTGAATCACTCACCTCCATTTCTGTAGGGCAAATAAAAACAGTTCTCTAAGCAAGTCCTAAACTAGGAAAATAAAATCGTCTCCTTCTTTTAGAATATTTATAAACGTACAGTTACCAGTTTGAAAAAAATCGCTTGCAACATTTTTTAGTTTTGCCGTGTTGCCACTAAGTAAAAAAAAAAAATAACTCTCAGTTTTTATGGAATACTCTTTATACTAAAAACTATCAGAAAAAGGCGGCGCTTATTGTTTAAAAATTTATGTTTCATATTAAATAGGCGGTAAACAGTGCATTAAATTGATGTCCACCGCAGAGAGATTTCAGGGAAGTCGTGCATTTGCATTAGAAAAATCATCACATTATTATTTTTTTTTAATGAGATGTAGTTAAACCAAAAAATTTGTCTTTGTAAGCTTCTGTCATTAACTTAACTGTTTTTGGAGCTGTTTTCCCGAAACGATAGCAAAATTTTATGGCATATAAACGTTTATTTATAACACCATTTAAATATATATATATACATATATAACCAATGAAGTAGAAACATGCATCATAAATCGATTTTGTACTTATATTTTTTCTACAAGATTAAGTGTAGAAAAACTCTTGAGATCATATTTTCCTTTTTTTAATGCAGATTCTTAGTATGTCAAAAATTTGGCACTTCTTTGTTAAAGGGGCATAACTCAGTCTTAACACATATCCGACCGTATGTTTTTCTGAAATTTAGGTTTTACAGTAGTAGAAGCTTCCCCGCCCCTCTTCTAAAAGCCTTTCGTAAATATCGTGTCCTAGATAAGATTATCAAGTTTATGCGTCAGTAAATATCTTTCAGTGTAGAGATTTAACATAAGACTTACAATCTAAAAAAATATTGACAATATGGTATGAACTCATTTACTGTAATGTGGATGTTGCGTTTTATCGCTACTTCCATGGTTTTAATTTAATCGTTTCTTTTTTGCGCCTCGCGCAGACGATATTTTTCTGTTGATAAAAAAAAAAATGGATCTGTCTTAGAACTTTTATGAATGAACTAGAAAATGTAATACGGAATATAAGATGTAATATTTATGATGTGCGCGAAAAATGTTATGTATATTGTGTTCGTGATCGTCAATATATTTGTCTGTGTGTCTACTTTGTGTAGATTCAATTATTTTTTGAACAACATGAACATTTATACTCGAAAAGTTAGAGTAATTTAAGATATCTTATCTCCCGAAAGAAGACCGTTTAGGTAAGCCTAACCTATTCTTGTGTTCTAGTTTTATGATATTTTAATTTTGAAATGAATATTGATACCTTAAGATCAATATAAATAATATTGAAGATATAATTTTACAGACAGGGACAGATTCAATATTATTTTGGCATCTCTCTACCGGGATATTATATTATTTAAGAAAATAAAATACGATAATGGAACAAATTAAAAAATTGCGTACTCCATTAAGAAGCGCTTTTACGCGAATTGCTAATTTACTTGAGAACAAATTAACTGATGAAAATAAAGATATTGAAGAAATTGAGATTTTATATGCTCAATTAGGTGAAAAATGGACAGATCTACAACCAAAAGAAAAAGAAATGTTAGATCTTCTTTTAAACGATAAAACATGTTCTCAAGAAAATTATGATAAGGAATACGAAGGTTTTAGCGTGTATGAAGAGAAATTTATTAAGTTAAAAACGAAAGTTCAAAAGATTTTAAAGGTTTTCGAAACTGAAAATACCACGAAACGGAAGTTTAAACTTCCTAAGACAGAATTTAAATTATTTGGGGGAGATATTAAGGAGTGGTTAGCTTTTTGGGCTCAGTTTGAAAAAATACATAACGATTCTGAAATCGCGAAAGAAGATAAATATCAGTACTTGTTACAAGCAACGTTAAAGGGTTCTAGGGCAAGAGAAATAGTCGAGTCGTACCCCGCTACTGGTGATAGTTATGAAAATGTTATTGAATGTTTAAAGGCTCGATTTGGTCGTACTGATATGTTAATCGAAGTATATATAAGAGAAGTGCTCGCTTTAATGATGAATAATGCTACAGGAAAAGGTCCAAGAATTCCTCTTTTTAAATTATACGACAAAATTGAAACCTATTTAAGATCATTAAAAATGTTAGGTGTTTCAAGCGAACATTATTCTGCAATTCTTTATCCATTGATTGAATCGTGCTTACCAGTTGAAATATTGAGAATTTGGGAAAGAAACTTAAATTCTATTACTTTAAATTCAAAAGACGAAAGTAATAATAAGTTAGATTCTCTGATGAAATTTTTGCAGCACGAAATCGAAAGCGAAGAAAAAGTCCATTTGGCTAGAAGTGGGTTTAATTTAGAAAATGTGAACAAAAATATTTATACAGTGTCAAATAGGCGAGAAAGAGATATTCCAACGGCTACGGAATTACATAATTCATCAAAAATGAAAAGGGAAACGTGTATTTTTTGTAACAAGTCACATTTAAGTAACGAATGTAGACATGCTAATAGTTTATCTCATGAAGAGAAAAAACAAATATTAATGAAAAAAGGGGCTTGTTTTAAATGTTTAGAGATAAGAAAACACATATCACGTTTTTGTAGAACGAAAATACCACCCTGTGATTGCGGTAAATTACATTTCAAAATAATGTGTCCAGCAAAAAATGATAATGAAAACCCGATTATGGAAAAGTCAGATATCGAAAGTAAAAAAGACACTGCTTTATCCAATAAAACAGGTACTCGTCGCGTACTTTTACAAACGCTTATTGTCCGTCTTAGATGTAATAATAAGATGAAATACATAAGAATATTAATTGATTCAGGTAGCAGTAAATCTTATTTATCATCTTTTGCATTGGCCGAGATGGGATATGAATGCATTGGGGAAGATAATTTGACACATAGTTTATTCGGTGGCACGGAGACTGTATTATCACATAAAAAATATTTGATCAGTCTGAGCGACTTCTTTGATAATTATCGCTGTTGTGTCGAAGTATTAGATCAAGAAAAAATTTGTTCGAACATTCCTAAAATTCCTCTTGGCTCATTTATGAGTGAAATTAAGAAACAAAAAATCTTTCTCTCTGATTTGAATAACCAGGTTGAATTGCTATATGAGTTTTCACCTAACGAAATTCATGGGCTTATAGGAGCTGATGTAGCAGGTAAATTGTACACCGGAAAAATCAAACAATTGATTTCTGGCTTAGTATTGATGGAAACACGTCTTGGTTGGACTTTGATGGGAAAAACTGACCTATGTAACATATCCGATAGCACAAACAGCGTCATGTCACTTCATGTAAATGATGCAAAAATTTCAGATTTATGGCGGCTAGACACACTTGGAATTCTCGATCCTGGCGAAAGCGGAAACAGACAAGAAATAGAAAAAGCAACTGAAGAGCATTTTAATAAAAATATAAAAATAGATGCAGAAGGAAGGTATGAAGTGAGCCTCCCATGGATTGAAAACCATCCTCCTTTACCAACTGGTCGAAAAATCGCTGAACGACGATTAAGAAATTGTGTTGAATCACTAAAGAAAACTGAAACATTACAAGAGTATTAAGATGTATTAAAAGAATGGATACAAGAAGGCGTTATTGAAGAAGTTAAAAACTCCTGTAATGACGAAAGTGAACACTACTTGCCACACAGAGCTGTGATCAAAGAAAATTCTACCACCAGAGTTAGACCAGTCTTTGATGGCTCAGCTAGACAAAAAGATTCACCTTCGATCAATGATTGTTTAGAGAAAGGTCCTAATATCGTAGAGCTCATTCCGACTATATTAAATAAATTTCGATTGAAGAAAATAGGCGTGATTGCAGATATTCGAAGAGCCTTTCTACAAATTGGTTTAAATGAGCGAGATAGACCATTTCTGAAGTTTTTATGGTGTGAGGAAGGTGACCCCGAAAAGTTCAAAATTTTCCAGCATAAAAGGGTTGTTTTCGGTCTTACATGTTCGCCTTATTTACTTGGTGCAACTATCCGATATCATCTGAAGAATGTGCCTTCTAGATTTAAAGAAACAGCAGACAAGTTGTTAAAGTCTTTTTACGTAGATAACTGCGTCACTAGTGTTGAAAACTATGAGGAGCTTGAAAAATTTATTGAAGAATCCACAATTATTCTCCAAAATGCTAAATTTGATCTTCGAGGGTGGGAGTATAATCTCAACAAAACAGAAGCAGAAAACTTCCCGTTATTAGAAGAAAAGAATATTCCAGTTTTGGGACTGATGTGGAATGTAAAATCTGATACTCTGAAAATAGATTTACGAAAATGTTTTGAAGATTCTACTATTGTAACGAAAAGAGCAATCCTGAGTGCTGTTCATAGAATTTTCGACCCCATTGGCTTCACGTGTCCTGTCACCTTGGGGCCAAAGATTATCCTTCAAGAATGTTGGAAATTGAAAGTTTCGTGGGATGCTGAATTGCCTGAATCTATTACCAAGAAATTTGAAAAATGGCGGAAGGATGTCTCTAAATTAAAGGAAATAGAAATCCCTCGATGTATTATTTCCAATTATGAAGCGCCAGAAAATCTTTCTTTGCACATATTCTGCGATGCAAGCAAGAATGCATATTCTACATGTATATTTTTAAGAAGTGCGACTGAAAATACAATATTTTGTCAGGTTGTACAGGCTAGGTGCAGGGTTGCTCCAATGAAAACCATTTCTATTCCTCGATTGGAACTACTTTCCTGTAATATAGGAGCTAGACTGGCACAAAGTGTTATACACGATCTTCAGTTGAAAGATATCCCGAAATTTTTCTGGTCTGATTCAGCAAATGCTATATATTGGATCAAGGGAACTGAAAACTGGGCTCCTTTTGTTTTCAATAGAGTTAAAGAAATCCGATCTTTGACAGAACCTGATAATTGGTATCACATACCTGGATCATTTAATGCAGCAGACCTCCCTTCTCGTGGTTGTAATGCAGAAACTTTAGTGAAATCGAAATGGTGGGAGGGCCCGGAATGGTTGCGAAGACCGGAAAAAGAATGGCCAAAATCCAACGTTGTTCCTGATTTCAACATAGTATATTCCGAAAAGAGAAAAACTGTTGTTAGCACTACAAATCATGAAGAATCAACTGAAAAAATTTATAACAGAATTTCGTCGTACGACAAACTGATCAGAACTATTCCTTGGATTTATAGATTTTTTACTAACTGTAAAGTGGAACGTGCCAACCGGATTTCTGGATTCTTAACTCTAGAAGAAATAAATAGAGCTGAAATATCTTTGTTAAAAATAGTACAAAAGGAATCCTTTTTAGGAACTGAAGATAAACGCTTAAAATCACTTCAGTATTATGTAGAATCGAATGGACTACTTAAAGTAAAGACACGTATTCTGATGAGAGAAGATAAAAGAAATTTCCGATTTCCGATACTGTTACCCTGTAGCCATCCAGTTGTGGAAATACTTATTCGGACAAGACATCTTAGTTTAAATCATGCTGGTACCCAGATATTGATGAGTAATTTAAGAGAAGACTTTTGGATTTTGAAATGCAGGAAGACTGTTAGAAAGGTAATTAGAAACTATGTACGTTGTAAAAGATTTAATTCAAGACCTAAACCGATTATAGAAGCACCTCTTCCGGAAGAACGTATAAAAGAAGCTGCAGTATTCGAGGTTGTAGGGACTGACTACACCGGTCCTTTACTTCTTCGAGGTGGTCAGAAAGCTTGGATAGTTATTTTCACATGTGCTGTCTACAGAGCCATACATTTAGAGATAGCCACATCCTTATCGACTGACAACTTTTTGCAAGCTTTTAGAAGATTTATAGCACGAAGAGGTAGACCTGCGATAGTATATTCTGACAACGGTAAAAATTTCACGGGTGCTGAAAATTTACTTAAGCAAATTGATTGGGATGTTATTTCTCAGTACAGCACAGCTCGGAAGATCACTTGGAAATTTAATCCTCCATCTGCGCCGTGGTGGGGTGGATGGTGGGAACGTTTGATAGGCGGAATAAAAGGGATCCTTCGAAAAGTCTTAGGACGAAGCTCTTTGGACTTAGAAGAAATGCAAACTGTTATTTGCGATACTGAAAATATTGTTAATCAGCGGCCTTTGACCTATGTTTCAGAGGAAATTGATGATTTAATACCACTTACTCCTTCTATGTTTTTACAAGGCATTAGAGAATCAAGTATTCCTGATCTTGACATTTTGGATTCATTGTCTATTAATAAGAGACATGCCTATAGACAGCGATTAAAACAAGATTTGCGAAAAAGATTCCGCACTGAATATTTGGGATGTTTAAAACAATCCTCGAAATTTAACAAAAATCAGCGACCTGTCCAAATTGGTGATGTAGTTCTTGTGATTAGTGAGAATGTTAAAAAACTTGAATGGCCACTTGCAAAAATTATTGAACTTTATCCTTCAAAAGATGGAAATGTACGATTAGTAAAGGTAAAGATGAAAGGCGGCGAATTTCTACGTCCTGTTCTCAGATTGATTCCTCTAGAAGTAACCCATGAAAGAGGTACTGAACTCCATTCTACAGTTCAGTCGAATGATAAAGAATGTCCTTTAGATCCTGCTCCTACCAAACCGACGGTAAAATTGACTGGTAAAAACTGTTATTTAGACCCTGCTACGAGTAAGCCAATGATCCAACATTCTGTTAAAGACTGCTTTTTAGATACTGAATCTACTGAACCTATTTTCCATAAAGGTGCTAGTGACTCTCCTGTGGTGACTGTACCTGAAAAACGATCCCGATATGGTCGGTTATATAAACCCAAAGTAAAGTTTGAGTTTCATTGAATTCGAAACTCAAAGGTGGGAGTGTGTTGCGTTTTATCGCTACTTCCATGGTTTTAATTTAATCGTTTCTTTTTTGCGCCTCGCGCAGACGATATTTTTCTGTTGATAAAAAAAAAATGGATCTGTCTTAGAACTTTTATGAATGAACTAGAAAATGTAATACGGAATATAAGATGTAATATTTATGATGTGCGCGAAAAATGTTATGTATATTGTGTTCGTGATCGTCAATATATTTGTCTGTGTGTCTACTTTGTGTAGATTCAATTATTTTTTGAACAACATGAACATTTATACTCGAAAAGTTAGAGTAATTTAAGATATCTTATCTCCCGAAAGAAGACCGTTTAGGTAAGCCTAACCTATTCTTGTGTTCTAGTTTTATGATATTTTAATTTTGAGATGAATATTGATACCTTAAGATCAATATAAATAATATTGAAGATATAATTTTACAGACAGGGACAGATTCAATAGTGGAATATAGTGAATGATTTAAAAAAAAATAAAAACTCAATTCTCATTCCTGGCCGGCAATGTGTTAAAACCGTGCGATTTTGCGTTAAATATTATAAACAATCGCATATTTATGTTATATATATATTGTGTTATATTTTGTACTATATTATTATACGTCTTATTTATACATAAGTGAAGGAAATTGCTTCACAATGCTTGTATTAAATAAAGTAAATGTTGAAAAAAAAGAAAAAAAAAACTGTTTGAGCATACGATACATAGAAATAGTTATTTCCATAAAGCATAACATTCTGATTAAGTTTTTAAAATACTAATAAAAATTGATTGAAACGCGTTTGAAAATTCTGCTTTTCTCACGAAATTCGACCTTCCCGTTTTCACTCTCACGCCAAAGCCACTATAACAAAGACGTACCGAAAAGAAATTAACAGGCTTTAATTCATAAGCTATTTTCATTCCAAAGGAGTGAACGAAGATCATTTAAGAATGAAATTAAATTAAATTTCTAGTGTCTATGAAGGCACAAACAGAAATATTATTGTTTTTTTGTCGGGAGGGGGGGGGGGGATGGAGGAGGGGGTTGTTAAAGAATCATCTCTTGAATTTTTTAATAAAAGAGTACTTAAATAACGATTACTGTTGACGATTTACCTGCCGCAAAATTCATGTGTTTATGACAATTAGAAGGCAAATAATCAAAAATGTTATTTTTTTTGTCAGCAGTTTTGGGTGGGGTTGGTATACTTTTGGGTCAACCCATTGAAATATCCAAAATCGTAGCATTTAGCATCATCACTAATTCGGGTTCAACCTATGCATTCAAATTTTCTAGTGTCTATGACTATTTGAAGGCCCAAACAAAAATATTATTTTTTGTCGGTGGTCGGGGATTTAGACAGTCTTTTCTGGAATTTTTCAGTAAAGAAGTAATTAAACATGATTACTATTTGAGATGTATCTGCCTACAAAATTCAATTTGAGGGCTCATAAAAAAAAATTCAGATTTTTTTTTTTTTCTTGTGGGTGTGAGGTGCCCCAAAGATAAATTTTAAGGGTTGTTTGCTGTACGCCGCGCCGGTAGAAGGAATAAGTAATTAGATTGATAATTTTTATTAAAATACGAAAAATATTCAGTAAACTGTTAACATGTTACATTAGATTAACTATTAGATAAGCTAACATTTCTTATCCTTTGCGAAACAAGCAATGCTTAACTTAAATCTAGCTTCGACTGAATGTAGCTGTGTCCAGGTAGATACCTTCGTAAAGAGAATTGCTATACGGAGATGTAGTCCTACTCACAACGGCTCTTATCACTATTGCACCCGAGAAATTCCCTATACTACGAGAAATTTCCGATTAGAATGTGGTTACTTGTTCAGTTGTTTTCCCCTATTCGATATTTTACGTACACCTGATCGAACGAAAAATTGTTATAGTTTCTTGTTATTTTAATTATCTAATTTTATGGCATTTTTTTTTCTTTCTTTCTTTTTTTTTTTTTTTTTTGTAGTTTTTTGTAGTTTTTTATTTTTATGCAAAATGGATTATTCGAATGGAACTACATTTTTGAATGTTTGTTTGATTGTAGTAAATCCTTTACACGTAACCAATGATCTAGAAAAATAATCAGTTTAAATATAAGAATAAGAATATTTATCATTACTTTTATTTTTAGGATAGTGTATAGTGTACCAATACTTGAAAGGAATATATATATATATATATATATATATATTATTTATTTATTTATTTTTGATGTAGTGACTATTTACTTTTATACATTTAATTTTATTATGATTTCATTAAGTTTAAGTTATAGGTAATATAGTTTTAAAATAAAAAAATCTCGACGGCAGTCAAAATAAAACCCGTTTTCTGTAACGCAGAAACCACGCCCCTAATCTTTTTTTTTTTTAAATAAAAAACAGAATATTCTCTCTCGGTCGGTAATGCGTTAAAAATGTGCCATTTTACGCCAAATATTATAAACAATCACTAAAGTAAAGCGACGACCAATGAAAAAAATTTCAAACTTTTTATGTCTTATTTGTGTTAGATATTTCATATTATATTATTATATAGCTTACTTACGTATAAATTGAAGAAATTGCTTCTCAATTTATATATTAATTGATGTAAACATAAAATACTGTTTGTGCATTTAGTACATTAAAAATTATTTCATAAAACAATAACAATCTCATGATGTTTTTAAAATGTTAAACGACTGGCACAAGGTCGTTGGAAAATTCTGCTTTTCTCGTCAAATACTACCTTGCCATTTTCTCTTTTACGCCAAAGTCTCTATAACAAAGACGTACCAAAAATAATTTAACAGCTTTTACTTGATAAGCTATCTTTATTTCCAAGGAATGAGCAAAGTTCTTTCAAGAATGTCTGGATGGAAATTAGATTAAAGTTCTAACTTCAGTTGAAGGTTCAAACAAAAATATTATTTGTCTCGGGTTCGGAGGGCAGGGTTGCTTTATCTTTGTGATGCTTTTTCAGGTGTGATAATCTTTTCTTGAATTTTTCAATAAAGGAGTACTTAAGTATAATTACTTTTGAGGATTTACCTGCCTACAAAATTCGTGTATGTATGAGAACTTGAAGGAAAATAATAAAAATACATATTATTTTATTGTCAGGCGGTGGGGTGTGGACGGCGCTGCCATTTGGACCTAACACATTGAAATATCCAAAATCTGAGTAGTTGAGCATCATCACTATTAAGGTTCTACCTGTGTTCAAAGTGTCTAGTTGCTATGACTATTTCAAGGCTAAATCAAAAATGCTATTTTATTCGTCAGGGTAGGCCTCTACACATCTTCTCATGAATTTTTCAAAAAAGGAGTACTTAAGCATGATTACTATTCCGAATGCATCTGCCTACAAAGTTCCTCTATCAAAATTTGGAGGCTCATAAATAAAATTGACAGATTTTATTCTCTCTCTCTGGGTGTGTGTGTGTAGCAGGGGTTGGGGTGTCAGGGATCCCGATGATAAATTTTGAGTATGGCTTTCTGTATGCAGATAGAATAAGTAAGTAATTGAAATGATATTATTTTTTAAAATACGAAATAATTTCAGTAAATTGTTTTAGTTACGTTAACATTCCTTATTGACAAGCAATACTTAACCAAATCTGGCTTCGATTGCAAAGTCCGGGCAGACATATATCCAAGGAGCAGTGCTCTGTTCACACTATTGGAGGTACAATAACAAAAATGTTTTGATATCCCTATATTTTCTGTATCGTGAGCGATCACTATCGCATACTAAGTTAAGTGATAATGATATTACTTTTATAATAAATAATCGGCTATCTAATTATGAAGGCCGATTGGCATGATTAAAAGAGAGATCCATATTATAAACTAGTAGGCGAACCACGGTAATTTTTAAATACAATTTTATTCCACAGGTTTTATGGTGTAAGTTTTATATTTAAAAAATTATAAATTGATTTTCATACTATGGATACATTAGTCAAATCTTTAAGCTTACAGAGAAGTATTGTGGGAATATTACCAGTAAATATGAATGCATGCATTCAATATAAATTTTTCACATTAAGAGACCTATTTAATAAAAAGCGACGATTATCTAAATAGCGGAATAACGTATTTCATTTAAAAAGATAATTTAGAATGAAATATTTATGTTTTACAATTGTGTTTATTTAACTGAATTATTAATGCTAAACGTTTAAATTTATTAATGCTTTTTCCATGGTTCTAAAAGTATGCAAAAAGTACGAAATAAATGTTCATTTTGTGACATGCTTTTAATATATAAAAATTTAGTTGTTGAATTAAAAAGAAAGATAACAGATTATTACAATAACTTTTCAATTAGTTGAGTTATGAATTCATTATTGAAATCAACTTATTCATTAAGATCCTATATTTTATTTAATACAAAAATTTTTATTTTCTTGTGAATATAGAGCAAAATGTGTTATAAATGTGTTATTAGCCTGCTTTCTTTTCTTTTTTCTTTTTCTTTTTTTTTACATTCAGTAACAAAATATATTATCTTTTTTAAAAATAATTTTCGCATTATTAATATCTTTGCAAAGTAGTTGTTACTTCTAATGGCATAGCAATTAAAAAATAATAGAGAGATGCTCGAGTAACAATTTTTTAAAATAATTTAAACAATTACGATTATGAAAATAAAATAAAATATTAAACAGAATAATTTATCGTTTAAACTAATTTTTAATGTCAGTAGCACAAAATCAAAAATTTAATTTTTCTTGATGAGGATTAGATGGAACAAAACCTAGGGAGAGACAAATTTTTGGAACAATTTATTCTCATTTTTGACAATGGAGAATATTAACATCAAGAACCGTGGTACATCATGGCCCGTATTACAAAACATTTTCAAGTCCGAGTCTCGAAAGCTTATTTCGAAAAATATGCTTCTCCTTTGTCGTCTATGCTCTTGCAGCAGTTACAGAGAACCAGGTCTAGACGTCCGTACCGATGCCAAAAGTGACATGTTTTTTTTTTTTTAAACAAGTAGAATTAAACGTTGAGTGTTTGGAAAAACGCTGTTGCACATTACATCAGCAACTTAAGCTTTATTTTTTTATTTTATTTTTTTAGAAAGAAATGGCCTGTCTGAGTTGAAGTTGTCAATTAACGCGACTTCTTGCAGAATTAAAAGTTAAATATAGCAAACTTTGGGGGTTTGGAAAGAACAGTTGCACATTACATCAGCAACTTAAGGGGTTACTTTACTCACAAGCAGCTAGCTACTTTGCACACAAGGAGCTACTTTACTCATGCGAAAATACCCGCTCGCTGATGTTAATGCTATGGGAGAAAAATTTAAGAATATCTTGTTTCCATTTCAAAATTTTAAATTTTTATTACTATTATTAATATTAATATTTTGTATTGGATAGCTGAGGTCGATCTCCAGAAAGTTCGTGTTTTACTTTTTCGATTTTCTTTACAGTTTTTTTTTTTTTTTTATTTTATTATTTTTTTTATGACGATACTTTCACTTTCGAACCAGTTCTGAAAGTGAAATTTGTAGCGGATATTTTCACTTTTAGAACTGGTTGGAACCGGTTCTGAAAGTGAAAGTATACTCATATATAAATAACTGTAACCAAAATCGAAAAAGTACAAAATACAACATTAGATATCGACATCAGATATCCTATTAAAAAAAAATCATTTAAAAATATTAAAATGCAAGCGAGTAATTTGTTTCTCCAAATGTTTTAACATTAGTTTCCGAGTTTCTTCGCGTGAGTACTGTAGGCTCTTAAGCTTTAATTTTTTTTAGAAACAAGTCAGTTGCCTCAGGTGAAGAGGCCGATTAATGTGATTCCTTGAAGAATATTGTGGAATTTATCACATTTCACAGTGCTCTATCATTTCCTTAATTGCAGAAATGTTTGCTTTATTTCAATAAATAAAAAATCCGCAAATTTGGTGTTTTGAAGTTTTGATAGTATTTAAAATATACGAATTATGCATGGAAGTAATTCTTTTCTTTTAACTAGTCCTAGACTAGGGATTTTTAATACTTTGTTGACCGATGACGAGCATATTCGTGTCTATATAACCAAATGCCATTGGCTGAAAGTGTGTATGTTCTGAATTCTTTGTTATATGTGTTTAATGTATCTTCCATAAAATGTTTTTTATCGGAAAAGTTAAGAATTTATTACAAATATATCGACATACTTTGCCAGACAGGAAGAAATTTTATATTAAATTCATATATTGTGAGACATTTAATGATTCAATAACCTGAAAATCTATTTAAAGCAATCAGAATACTAAAAACTGTCAGAAAAAGGCGGGGCTTGTATTATTTAAAAATTTACATTTCCTATTAAATAGCCGAGTAGCAGTGCTTAAATTGTGGTCCACCATAGAGAAATTTCAGGAATTTCGTGCAGTTACATTAGAAAAATTATCACATTATATCTTTTTTTTTTTTTTAATGAGATTTAGTAAAGTTGTACATTTTTATCTTTTATTATGTACGCTATAAATGAGAGTAGTATTCATTGCATTTGTTTGGAAGAAAATAAATGTCACACAGTATTTGAATGCATTGTAGTTCGTGCATATCTGAAAGATCGCATATGCTTAACTGCATTATAATGTGTTAAGAATATGACTATTTTAAGAACATCCACTAAATCATCCACTAAATCGCACAAACCTATTTCATCCTACATACTGGTAATACAGATTTAAACAGATATTTGCATTTCATACTCTTATCAAAAACAAAAGCTATTTAAAACTATGTTCATTCAATTATTTAAAAAATTACCTTCATTATGTTTAAATTCAAACAATGCTCATTGCTGAAAGGGTTCCATAAATCCGAGTAGGAGAAGGAGAGCGGTCTTGACATTTGATTGGAAAATGTGTCCGTGTAACGAATTATTTTAAGAACCCTAATCATTCTACTTTCTAGTACCCATGTTTTGCTTACAAGCTAACTCAGCTTAAAATTGTTGAAACATTTTAAAACACGTAAAAATTATCATTTATAAATAAAAGAGGGAAATGCGATAGATAAGCATGCATGCAGTTTCTATTACATTTGTAAAATAAAACAACTGCACAAAAATGTGCTGTTTGTTGAATGCATTGCTAATAAATTGGATTTATTAAACTTATTGGATTTTTCGTTATGGCATGTATATATATGTAGGCGACAAGCTCAAACATTTTACCTGGATTTTATTGAGTACCCTTTTTTTTCAAAAGAAATAATTGGGTAACAGTTAAAATCATATAAATATCAGTATAAACATGTATTTATAATTGCGTCTGTGTAAGCGCAGTTACCATTTTTTTCCACGGTTGGTCTCGATTAACCCTTTATATCCTGAACTAATTTCCCAGCTACTTTTTAGATGCTCAGAATCCTCGATTATTTCCACCAGTTATTATTATTATTTTCTTTTTGTAAAGTTTCCCTTATCTAATCATAGCATTTTTGCGATTCAATTAGCTGAAAATTTCTCATTTGAAAAACCGGTGGTAACAGATTAAAAATTCTGTAAAAGACGCTCGTTGCGAAGGGGTTAAAGTGGTACTTATAAGTACCGTCAGGATAAAAAGGGTTAATACTACACCAATAAAGCTGAAAATCTCAATCTACACTTTCTGTTAGTAATAAAAACTAATGCTATTATAAGGGATCGACAAGAAAAAAAGGAAATATTATTTTAAGTATTCTTTTTAATCTTTAATCATCTAAATAAAAACCCCGGCTGCGTCATGTTAATTAGATAAATTTAATTTAAGTGATATAATTTAATAATTTCATCTCCTGTTTTCTAAGCTGAAACAATTCGAAACTGAAGTATTTCCCTACAAACCAAAACAGCTCATGGAGCTAATCTGTCTTGCACACCGCGGTCATAAATTTTATCATCTGAGATTAGATAAGATTTGCTGGACGGTATCATTATACATTCCTGCCTGAATGCAAGCAATTTACACCTCTTGGGGTCCATTCTTTTTGTGTGTTTGCAATTGCATAAAGGTATGGGCGTTTTTACAAATGGGAAAGAAAATGCAAATGGGTGAACAGAATTCATTATAAAATTTAACTCAAGACACGCTTTAAGGATGTATGGACTAGAGATTTGCAACTAAATATACAGGGCTCGCAGCGTTCCTAAAAATCTTTACAATTGGTATTTCTATTATGAAACAGTAAAATTTTTAGCATATTGCAGATGTTACTGGAATCCACCGCGATATTTTTCTTTTAAAATAGCTGTATCAACGAAAGAAAATTTTAGTAAAATTTCGAATCTTGTATATGTAGTATATAAAAGACAACAATCATTCTTATCTCAAGTATTTCTCGTGTGTGCTTATACAATACATATCCATCGCAATATTGGATCACGCTCACAAATATAGACAAATGCACATGTAAATATAAATAAAGATAAAACGAAAAAAAAAAATAACCTCCAAGAACGAAGCTTATCGGCTTTTGCCATTTGAACTAGTGTTGCAAGATTGGCCTCTTTTTTAATTAAGAAATTCCAAATTCGTAATAGAAATTTCGAATCGTATTTTTTGTTTTATCTAATGACATACATTTTATGATTACATTAATTAGTTTTTTTATTTCCGAGTTGTTTGCATGATTTCGGAATGTGTGCATGAAACAGCAGGCCAAGATAGCAATCCTGATTTGAACATGGAAGATCTGCTCGAAGTCCTAACCTTTTAGGTAGCTTTCAATACAAAAAAGTATAAAGCTACCTATTGCAGCCGTTCGGAGGAAAGCAGTTCCGGAAAATTTCGATATATTTTCACCGATCATGACCCCCAGACCCCAAAACCACCCTCCGTTCAAATGTTGATTTATATATATATATATATATATATATATATATATATGACCTACGTCATACGATAACGCTCGTATTTATAAATCAATTTTGATGAAACTAATTGTGTGTATTAAGCTCACCAATGTCTCGACCGAGTTCGTTGGCCAGCTTGGTCCGCCATTTTGTTTCAAGATGGCGGCCATTTAAAAATTTAAAACTAAAATAAATATACAAAAAAGTTAAAAATTCAAATTTATTTTTTAATTCAGTGTTAGGCCTTGAAACGAGGATTCCAGAGCATATTTTATTTTACCTCTATCTTAAAAAACGGCTGAGATAGAGCAGTTTGAAATTCTAGGGTGGCTGACATTTTGAAACAAGACAGCACATTACAAAAATTTTCATTATTGCAATAATTTTCCCAATCAAACGCATAAAACTATATATTCATATCCGTTAGCGCCAAATTCACGCCAAACTTGGCGACATTTGGCGAAATATTGCCAAATTTGGCGACCAAAATAAGTTTTCATAAATGAAGCCAATTTGGCTATTGCTCAATAATTTGCCAAATTTCTTATTCAAATTCAGTATTAACGAATCTTTTGTAAACGTTTTATTTGCATTTTAAGTTGCTGTTTTCGTGTAACATTAGCTAAAATTTTAAAACTAAGATATAGGAAAGCTACCTTTTCCTCCCGGTACAGGCCGGAAGGACTTTTTATTTTACTTTTGTACTTATTTTTATGACAAATGTTGTATTTTGGCAAATATATGTGTAGTACACAAGACACGATTTTCAGATAATCATAAAATCCCTACCACACATGAGGAAAATTTCATAAAAGAGAACGGAATAAAACATTAGAGAAAACAAGTGCACCTCTATATTGTAATAAATAATATAATATATTAATATCGCGGAATTCGCAACGCGATTTTTAAGAAGAGTGGCTCCTTTTAAAATCCAAAAAATAATAATTTTTTCAACAAATGTTCATAGGCTTATAGTTGGAGAATTTTTTTTAGTTAGGCCGAAAAATAATTGATTCGGAATATCTGAATGAAACAGCAGGCCGAGATGGCAATCCTGGTTTGAACCTGGAAGATCTGCTCTAAGTCCTAACCTTTTTTATTTTATTTTTGTACTTTTTTTTTGCAAATATATGTGTTGTACTCAAGACTTTGTGAGACATAAGACTAATTGCAAGATTTGAAACTAGTTTAAGGTCCATACTTATCAGTCGTTTATTTATGACAGACGACTATTTATAATATCAATGTTTTGTTTGTTTGGTTTTCATAATCAATGAATTATAACATGCCTCTTATATCGATTTGTATTTATATATTTTCTCTAAAAGATAAAATGTAGAAAAACTCGAAAAACCATGTTTCCACCCCACCCCATTTTTTTAATCCATATTCATCATAAATATCTTCTTCTAAACTTCGGCACTACTTTGTCAAACGGGCTTTGGCATAACTCAGTCTTGGAACATTTTTCACTGTATGTTTTTGTGCATCCTGTCTTTTAGAAATGTTGACCTTCACCCCTCTTCTGAAAGTCTTTCGTAAATTGGTTTCCTAGATACGTTTCTCAAGATTATGGATACTTTTTAATGTAAGTGTTTAACATAAAAGGCCTTAAAGTCTAAATAGCATTGATAACATGATACAATTGCATTTTCATTAAGGCAGAAGCCACACCCTTTATTGATGATGTTTTTTGAATAAAAAGTAGAATTCTCGTTCCCCGTATGTAATGTGTTAAGAGTACAGCGATTTTGCGCGAAATACTATGAACAATCACGAAAGTGAAACAACGACCATTGAATGTATTTCTAATCTTATATGACTTATTTATGTTACATAAAATGTATTATATTAATATATGTCTTGTATATGTATAAATTAAAGAAATTGTTCAAAATGTATGTATTAAATGATGTAAATATGAAACAAATTGTTTATGCGTTTGATACATTAATAGTTAATTCATTAGACTATAGGTAACAAATTCATGACGTGACTTTTTAAATGATAATTAATATTGTCAGAAGAGCTTTTGAAATTTCTGCTTCTCTCGCCAAATTCAACCTCGCCGTTTTCTCTCTCTCGGCGAGGTCACTATAACATACTCATACCACAAATATTTTAAAGGTTTTTAGTTGATAAGCTATCTTCATTCCCAAAAAGTGAAGAGCTCACACTGATGCGTTCTTCGACTGGTGCGAACTATGGCGCATTAAAATTAATGAAAACAAAACTGCTGCTGTTTATTACACTAGAAAACTAACATATCCCAATAGAATAACCATTAATAATACCACTATACCTTGGACTAATGAAGCAAAGTACCTGGGGGTCACCCTTGACCAAAGACTTTCTTTCAAAAAACATATCCTCACCATCAGGGGGAAAGTCGCTGGATCTACGATTGCACTAAAACCTCTTCTTAATAGTAAAACACTGGCTATCCATAACAAACTTCTCCTTTATAATTCCTGTATTTTACCAATTATCACCTACGCCTGTCCGGTCTGGGGCTATATCTGCAAATCCTCCATGAAAAACCTCAGCCAACTTCATAACAGAAATCTGCGTATCTCTCGCTATCTCCGTAATAGCACTATTCGCAGAGACCTCAAAACTACCACATTAAATAAAAGGATCAACCACCTTGCCAAAAAATTTATGAAAAATTATATGACCTCCTTAATGATATAATCGCAGAATTGCCGGATTATGACGCATTCGAACCACATCACCGCAAGCGTCCAAAATATTCTTGCATTATTGGTTATGAGCATTAGTGTTCACCATTCTGCAAATTTCTCTCTCTTACCTTTATATAAATTTGTAATTTCCTATTTAAACTTATTCCTATGCTAAACAAATTAATAAAAAAAAAAAAATTGAAAAAAAAAAAAATGTTTGCTCTTTTTAAGTGCTATTTTTGTTAAAGCTTTGGTTTGCCTGCCTTTTCCACCTGGCATTTATGTACTGTGTTTGAACATGTTCCGAACCCTATTTTACACTTTTTCAACTTTTTTCAGTAGTTAATTTTAACTACAGCTATACCATTTTACTTTTTTCCATTTATTAGACTCTATCCGTAATCTCTATAGCTTTACTTTTTTATTCCCATTGTTTAATTTTTCTCCTATTTTTAATTGTTCTTTCTTATGTAGTTTTACTACATTTAACTTTTCCCAATGGTTCAGTATTTACAAGACAGGTTACTCACAAATAGACTGGGCGTAAAGTTGATCGCAACTCGGAAGCCCCTAAACCGACATCAACTGTTCGGCAACTGTAATAGTGAAGAGTTGGTAGTGCTGTTTCTTCGTCGGACGGAGCTTTGAAAGGGGATGTGTTATTCCCGCCCTCCTGCTATCCATTACAAATGTGTGTCCAGTGCGGTTTCTTCGTCGGGCGGAGCTTGGAAAGTGGGCATGTTATTCCTGCCCTCTCCACTGCTGGTGTTAGTCGCGTGGAGCGTGGAAAAGGGGCGTGTTCTCCCGCCCAACAGATCTCTGCTAATCTTCGGTGACTGCTCTTTTGTACGCCATGGCCATGAAAGAAAAACAACAACTAGACGACTTCATGAACGGAATTATAAACGGATATGTTCCTGCGGACTGGCTACACGAATTCAACAAATTCCCTACTATAAATGAGCAAGTGAACGACGTTTTTCGAGAAATACTATCCGGTGTAGATAAGGAAATACTGTCTCTCCAACAACAAAAGGGCTACAACGACACCCACAAGGCTCAGGTAAAAGACCTCTGTCTTTTTGCTATATCTATTTTGGGGGAGCCATCTAGATTAGATTTAATTGATTTAGCCTGTAGAACTGGTTATATTAGATTTCTAGGGAATGACCAATGGGAAAAACTCCAAATTCTAAAGAATTTTAGCTCACATTCTAATCCCCTCCGTGTAGGAAAAAGAAAAAATTTTGAATCTGAAAATCCAATTCCCCTCAAAAATAAATTCGGAAATCTAAATTTCGAAGTTAATCTCGACTACTATGATCTTATTGATCATAGTCTACCCAAGATGGTGCTGCAAGCAGCGATGTTGAATGTTCAAAAAATGACAAGCACTCTTTCTTTATTGAATTCAAAGATATGGATTGGCGCAAAGTCGCACAAGAGATAAAAGCCCTTGATTCTGATAATCCCCCTCAAGTCAGCCTCTCTGGGGAACTTCTATAAGTTCTACCCAAATCTGTAATCCAATTTAGAGATATCCAAAGGTACCTAACTGACAAACATATGAATTTCAACACCCTTCATTCAAAAGAACTTAACCAAAAAAAATCTGTATTAGGGGAATCTCCCCAACACTGACCCTCAACTTATTATCGAAGACCTTGGTAACCATGAATTTAAGGCCACACGAGCCGCCATGCTCAAGAGTCGCAAAACCGGCAGAGGTATGCCAATTTACATGGTCAACGTCCTCCCTTGCACTAACTTTGAGAAAATCTATAAAATTAAGGAACTTTGTGATATGAGTGTTCGTATTGAATACTTCAGAAATAACAATAACCCAAAACAATGTTACCGCTGCCAATGGTTTGGACACGCCTCCGTGATGTGCAGCATAACACCAAAATGTCTTAAGTGCTCAGAAGAGCACCTTATTGATAACTGCCCCAAGACATGTAAAATTATTCCAAAATGTTCCAATTGCAACGGTGCCTATCCGGCCTCATACAGAGGTTGCCCAAAAAATGCAAACAACATTAAGAAAAAAAAATACCCCAACACTCAAAACTAAAACAAAACCGCAAAACCAAAAAACAAATCTAATTGCTGATATCGCAGACATTTTCAAACCCTACAATTACATCATTCAAGATAAACCAAACGATATTAACAACAGTGAGACCTCTACTGACGTTAATAACGATATCCAGAAAACCCCAGTTGAGGACACTTCCAGTTACACGAAAAACAATAAAACACCACCTGTTATACACAATAATTATACGAATACATTCAAAGATATGTTCGACATCTTCAAAGACATGAAGGAACTTCTCCAAATTACCAAACTCTTAAAACATTTAAAAAACATCTCCATCAAATCAAAAAATTGAACAATCCATTCGACAAAATGTATATCATAATAGAAGAATTAGACGCCTTTTCTACGGAGCTCAATATTCCCAATTATGAATAATTACAATAACAAAAATTTCTCTTCTCTTCTTATTTTCTCCTGGAATTGCCAATCATTGCAACCCAGGATTAATGAACTCCGCTCCTTTATTTCCATTAATCCACAAATCGATATACTCTTAATCCAAGAAACACTTAACCCTTCCTGCAGTATCACCATCCCAGGTTACAAACTCCATCATACACCACGTGCCAACTCTCACTGGGGCGGCACAGCCATCTACATAAAAAATTATATCTCACATCACACAACTCAAAATATTCCACTCCCAGGCATTGACTACACCAGTATTGTCGTCAACTTGCCCCATGCCAAAATCAACTTCACGTCTTTTTATGCACGACACGGGCGACGATACCCCATAAACGACCTGACACACATCATTACACAACACCAACACGCATTTATTCCTGGTGACTTCAATGCACATAGCAGGCAGTGGAAATGCCATTCCACCACTACCAGAAGTAGATCTCTTCACAACTTGGTTAGCCATTTCAATCTGAGTCTCCACGCACCTACTACACCCACACACATTCCTGTTGCTCGCAACCAGCACTCCTCTATAATTAACTTCGCCATCACCAAAAATCTTACCTTCCCTATCACCACTTCTGTTATTAATGACCTAAGCTCTGACCACCTTCCTGCCTTCTTCAAAATTGATCTTATCAACCCTATCTCTCCTCCTCCTTCAGTAGCAATTGACTGGAATAAATTCCAAAATTACCTCAACAACACCGACCTTACCTACCCCACAATCAACAAGACTACTGACATTGACAACGCAGTTAATAAACTCAACAGCATCATTTACAAAGCTCAGAAAGATGCCACTTACACCAAATTCAAAAATAATAACTCTTACATCTTACCCACTTACATACATAATATCTGTAAACAACGCAACACACTCCGTCGACTCTACCAAAATACCAGAGATCCTACCTTCAAACTAGCTGTCAACAGACTCAACAATAAAATTAAAACCCTTATTCAAAAAGATAAGCAAAAAAACTGGTCTAAATTTCTCGAAAGTCTTACTTGCGATGATAACTCTCTTTGGCAAATCAAAAAGAAACTCAACAATAATTACACCCCTATCCCTCCCCTTACTACCAATAGTCAAACTGCGTATACTGACGAGGACAAGGCATAATGCCTCGCTGGCGCATACGAAAAGCAATTCTCTCGGAATCCCTTCCTCGTAAATCAAGCACACTTTAACAATGTCAATGATACTGTTAATGTCTTCCTATCAACCCCTCCTACCCCTCAAAGAAATTCAATCCATCATGATCAGCAATATTATTCAAAAACTTAACAATAAAAAATCTGTTGGGTACGATAAAATTTCCAACTATACTCTTAAACAACTTATCAACTGTATTCTCTACATTACGAAGCTTACTAATTCTATCCTCAAACACTGTTATTTTCCAAAACCCTGGAAAACCTCTATCATTTCTCCTATTCCTAAACCATCCTGCAATCTTAATGATCCAACTAATTTACGTCCCATCCGTCTTCTCTCCTCTCTAAGTAAAGTCATTGAACGCGTCATTAGATCACAGCTCAATGACTTCCTTCACAACAACAACATTCTTATGCCTGAACAATTCGACTTCAGAGCCAAGCACTCCACCCAACACCAACTTCTTCGATATGTGGAATACTTAACTGAAAACTTCAACGAGAAGAAGCCTACTGCTGCCATATTTTTTGATGTCGCCAACGCCTTTGACAAAGTCTGGCACGCGGGCCTCATTTAGAAATTAATTCGGCTTAAGTTCCCGTCTGGACTTATCCGTTTAATACACTCTTACCTTGGTGATCGTGACTTCTATGTCCGTGTAAACAACTCACTTTCTCTACTACACATAATAATCTGTGGTATTATTCAGGGTTCAGTCATTGGCCCTATTTTATTCATAATATACTTTAATGACATTCCACGCACACTTTTCAAATCACTCGCACTCTAAGCGGACGACACTGTTCTCTATGGCACTGCACATCACCCTACAATCTTTACAAAAATCTTCAATGCCACCTCAACATCTTCATGGATTGGTGTGATCAATGGCGCATTAAAATAAACGAATCTAAAACTACTGCTGTTTACTTCTCTAGAACCTTCTCCACTCCTAATAGATTAACAATGAATAATACTACCATTCCCTGGTCTGACGATGCCAAATACCTGGGGGTTACCATTCACAAACGTATTACCTTTAACACTAGAACGGGCGGCAATTTTGACATCCTAAAACAGCCGCCGGTGTCATTTCGACACCACTAGTTTAATTATGCAAAATGGACGCTATAAATTCTAATTTAACACTATATTTCGTCAATGTACTGTAATTAAGCTTACCTCCTTAACTTTTCACAAAAGCCCGATGCTTTATTTTCAGAAAAAGACATTAAATCAAAACGGCGGAAAATTTCGACATCCGAAAACAGCCGCCGATGTCATTTTGACACCACTAATTTATTTACGAAAAATGGATGCTATAAATTCTAATTTAACACTATATTGTGTCAGTTTGCTTTAATTAAGCTTATATTGTTATATTTTCACAAAAGAACCATGATTTATTGTAAATTCTGCTTTGTGTCGAAATAACACAAGCGGACATTCTAGGTAGATTAGGCTGTAATTTCTTAAAAAATCGAATCACATAATACAAATTTCGACAGTGTGTTTATTACGCAAAATTAATAAAAGTCATACAATTTGAAGAATATGGGTAAAAAAATGTGATAGAGAGATAAAGCTAAATTCGGTTTGGTGTCGAAATGACACCAACGGACGTTCTAGTGTTAAAAAGCATGTTCTTAATATCCGCGGTAAAGTCGCCGGGATTTCCAAAACCCTCGTTCCCCTTCTTCGCAGTCACTCACTCTCCATACACAACAAACTCTTAATATATAATGCTTGCATTCTTTCTGTTATCACATATGCATGTCCAATCTGGGGCTTCACTTGCAAAACCAGTATGACCAGCCTCTCTAGTACCCATTACAAACAGGTCCGTTACATCAGGAACGGGTCTAGATATCTCAAAAACTCCCCAATCCTCAAGGATCTCAAAACGACTTCACTCAAACATCGCATTAAACACCTTGCAAAAAAATTCTACAATGACATTAATCACATTCCAAATGAACTCATTTATGAGCTACCTGACTACGATGCTTGCAGTCCATCCAACCGGAAAAAACCAAGGTACTCCACTATTCTTGATGAATAGTCCTTCCAAGCTATAACTCTTACCTCAAAATTTTTCTCTTTAATATTTAAAAAAAATTATTCAATAATTTTTTCATTAAATAAAATTAAATTGACTTTTCTCCTAAACTTCTCCTAACATCTTTACTTTACCTCGTCTGGCATTATTTTTGTTTTTTTTAACTATGAATTATTTTTACTTTTATACTTTAACTATAAATTTTCATAATTTTATTGTTAGACTTAACACTATCCTATTTTTATGTAGTCAATTGGACTACGGCTAGACACTTCATATGGCTCTCTTAGGATTTGACATACACCTACTCAAAGCCAGGGAGTGCAGTTGCGTCGGAACTTGGAAGCCCATTGAACCTATCACAAGTTCAAGTTCAATTTAATTCAGTAGACGTGTTCTTCTAGCGTATGTGACTGTGATATTGAGACGTTGAAGTATTGTTACAGTGGGTGATACAATTGTTTCATCCAAGATGATGGCCTCGCAAGCCGAAAAAGATGCGAACATTGTACTCGACAAACTACAAAAAATTCTAGACGGTATTGAACCAGCAAATTTTTCTTCTTGAATTCGACGCATTCCCGACCCATCATGAGCCGGCAAACACTGTTCTCCAAGAACTCTATCAAGCTATAGACGATGAGATTCGAGCTTTACAACTCCTCCCAGATTTTGCTACTATAGACGACTACAAACAACAGGTGAGAAACCTCTTTCAATTCAGTATTTCCATTTTGGGGGAGCCACATAATGTTGAACTTATTATCTCTTCTGGATACACTAGATTATTCAAACGCGACATATGGAGCAACTTAAATACCCTAAAAAGTATTAGCCCAAATCCCATTACCCCCCTCGGTGATAAGCGTCGCCATAACGAATCTGACGCTGGCATAGAATTATGCAACAAATTCATGAATCTGTCTCCCGAAGTAAACCTAGAAGCTATGGACCAGCAGAACTCCGCTCAAAATTCCACCACTGATACCGCTGCGAATGCCGTATCAGGTGTTTCGAAAAAACCTGATATTCACCCATTCTATGTGGAATTCCACGAAATTGATTGGCGGTTAATCGCTCAACAGATCAAAGAATTAGACCCTGAAAATCCCCCTACTGTCTGCCTTAAAGGCGAATTACTAAAAATTCAATGCAAATCGTAAGCTCAATTCTGTGCTACCCAAAAATATTTGAGCGATAAATCCCTCAAATTTACTACAATTCATCCTAAAGATCAGCGACCTAAAAAAATCTGCGTTAGGGGAATCCCCCAACACCGATCCTCAACTTATCATTGAAGAACTAGCCTTACATGGTTTTTCCGCTACTCGGGCGGTCATGTTAAAAAACAAAAAAACCGGAAGGGGAATGCCATTATATATGGTAAATGTCCTTCCTTGTAAAGACTTTGACAAAATCTATACTATCCATGAACTCTGTTACATAAAAGTGGAAATCGAACATTTCCGTAACTCTAATAATCCCAAACAGTGCTACAGGTGCCAACGTTTTGGCCACGATAGCGAAATTTGCAATTTTGACCCTAAATGTTGTGAATGTGCTGGACCCCACCTCACCGATAAATGCCCAACCCCTGGTAGGATTACCCCTACTTGCTCCAACTGCTTTGCTGTGCACCCGACTTCTTATGGCGGTTGCCCCAAAAATCCCAAAAATTAAAAAAAATATTCTCCCTAACTCATCTAAAAATGATAAAAAACATCCACTGTCAAAAATATTACCCCTAAACATATCACTTCAAAAAACGCACAAGAGCTCTACGAAATTATGAAAGAATTTAACTACGTAGAAAAAGCTAAACAAAAATCTCCTGACTGTACTCTTACTAAACCCACCAACACTGAATCATCTACTACCTCAAAAACGGAAGTTGCACAGGAAACTCCAACCGCTGTACCTTCCACCTCTACTGACAAAACTACCCCCCCCCCCCTCCTTCCCTCTACATCTACATCTTCCTCCACTAAACTTACTAAATTACTCAAATGCAATAAAAAAATATCGACAGAAACTCTAAAATGTAAAAATCCTTTCGAAAAAATGATTATCATTAGTAATGAACTAGACAACTTCGCAACAGAGCTTAATTCAACCAACCATGAATAATTCCAATAACATTTTTTCTTCTCTTCTTATTCTTTCCTGGAACTGTAACTCTCTTAGAAATAAAATTAACGATCTCAGATCTTTCCTTTTTTCCAATCCTCAATCCGATATTTTCCTCCTTCAAGAAATTTGGAATCCTAACTTTAGTATTAATATTTCCGGTTATAAACTCTACCGTACTTCCCGTATTAACACTAGTGTCGGTGGCACTGCCATTTATATTAAAAATCCCCTTCCCCCACTACATTACTCAAAATAGGCCTCTGGCGTTGACTATACTAGTACCATCCTTAACCTTCCACACATCAAAATTAATATTACTTCGCTATATGCCAGACATGACCCAAATTTTCTTGTCAAAGACCTTCTCCATATCATCAATCCACACCAATTTGCTTTCATAGCCGGTGATTATAACGCTCACAATAGACGTTGAAACTGTCACAGCACTACTGGCCGCGGTTCTAAATTGCACAGATTTATCAATCAAAATCAACTTAGCCTGCACCTTCCTGATACCCCCACTCACATATCTACCTCCTATCACTACCTCTGTTATTAACGCACTTAGCTCCGACCATTTACCCGTATCTTTTAAAATTGACTTAATCAATCCTATCATTCCCCCCCTCCGTTGCTATTGATTGGAATAAATTTCGTAACTATCTTAACAATACCGATCTTACTTATCCTGCCATTAATAACCCTACTGACATCGACAACGCCGTAACTAACCTTAACAATATTATACATGCAGCTCAAAAGCACGCTACCTACTCCAAATTAAAAATAATAATTCTTTTTTCCTTCCTACACACATCGGCAATATTTGCAATCAACGTAATAACCTCCGTCGTCTTTTTCAATCTACTAGAGATCCTGCACTCAAAACCGCTGTCAACAGGCTTAATAAAAAAATAAAAAATCTTATCCATCAGGAAAAACAAAAAAGTTGGTCCAATTTCCTTGAAAATCTCTCTCCCGACGATAACTCTCTTTGGCGTATTAAAAAAAAGCTTAACAACAATTACACACCTATCCCCCCCTCACTGTTAATATTATCACTACCTACACCGATTATGATAAAGCTAACTGTCTTGCTAAATCCTATGAACTTCAATTTTCCCCTATTCAATTCATCGACAACCAAGCGCATATTGATGATGTCACTAATACTGTACGCAACTACCTTACTATCCCCCCCCCCCCGAACCTCTCCCGGGGATTCAACCTATCGTCATTTACAATATTATTCAAAAACTTAAAAATCGTAAAGCCCTTGGGTATGATAATATCACTAACCACACCATAAACAATAAGAAACAGCACCTATTAATTGTATTTTTATATTACACACCTTACTAACTCTATCCTTAAATTTTGTTACTTTCCGAAACCTTGGAAAACCGCTATTATTTCTCCTATCCCTAAACATTCTTGTAATCTCAGCGATCCTACTAATTTCCGCCCTATCAGTCTTCTTTCATCTCTTTCTAAAATTATTGAACGTGCTATCCTCAATAAACTTAACGATTTTCTCACCACCAATAGCATTCTCATTCCCGAACAGTTTGGCTTCCGAGCAAAACACTCGACACTACACCAACTTCTGCGTGTTGTAGAATTTTTGACAGAAAACTTCGATATAAAGAAACCCACTGCCGCGATTTTGTTAGACATCGCCAAGGCGATTAAGGGGTCATTTTTGGGTCAACGCGGGTCAAATTAATTTTATCTAAAAAATGGCTCTAACGATTTTGATTAAATTTTGTATCTTACGATAAAGTCTGGCATGAGGGCCTGATATCATATATTCTAATACGAGCAAATCTTGTGTGTGGTTATATATATATATATATATATATATATATATATGCAAATATTATCTTAAAAACGGCCCTAACGATTTTGTATCCTACCGTTTTGGGGCACCAGAAAACCATTGGGCTAGGTCATATGTTCGAGAAAATTCGATTAGTTGGTCATTTTGGGTCATTTTGGGTCATGGTCAAGCTAATTGTATCTAAAAAACGGTTCAAACGATTTTGACAAAATTTTGTATCCGACCATTTTCGGGCACGAGAAGTCTATTGGGCTGGGTCACATGTTCGAGAACTTTCGATTAGGGGGTCATTTTTGGGTCAACGCGGGACAAATTAATTTTATCTAATAAACGGCTCTAACGATTTTGATTAAATTTTGTATCCTACGAGTTTCAGGCACGAGAAAATCATTGGGCTAGGGCACATGTCCGAGAAAATTCAATTAGTGGGTCATTTCTGGGTCATTGTGGGTCAAGCTAATTTATCTTTAAAGCGGCTCAGACTATTTGCACTAAATTTTGAATCCTATGGTTTTCGGTCACGAGAAGACTGTTGGGCTAGGACACATGTTCGAGAAAATTCAATTAATTAACATTTATTTGACAAGTAATGTGCTGCCCTCTATAGTAATAATAATTATTCAAAATTAAGTTTGATTTACATATTTATTATATTATATTTAATAATATATATAAATAGTAAAAAATAATAATATCATTGTAGTTTTACATTAACATCAGACAAAATCCTATTATATGAATTAAATTTAACCAGAATTAAATTTATCTTACATAGTATTTCAAATATTCTTACCAAGAGTAAATATTATGTAAAAGAGATATTTCTTTTAATACATAGAGCTGGTGCTGCCATCTATGGTAATCTACTTATATATATTATAAAATTTACATAAAATAATTAATTTTTTATACTTCTACTAATTATTAAATGAATTCTTATATAATACATATTGCTACCTTCTATCTACTTATATATAAAATAGTATTTACCGAAAATAATTAAGATTTCATGCTTCTACTTATTAGTTAATGAATTAATATCATCATATATATATAGAGAGAGAGAGAGAAAGAGAGAGAGAGAGAGAAAAATGAAAAAAGATAGATATTTATCTAATTATCAAATTTAATATATCAAAAACAATTTAAAATATCTCAAACTTATAAAAAATTTAATTAATAATAATTAGATTACTTATGTGTTTCAATCATTTTAATGCAATGCAGTATTTAAAAGACTTTATTAATATATATATATATATATATATTGCATATATTTATGTTTGTGATTCATAATCAACAATGTTATCCATGTATAATTTTATGTGTTTTTGTATAAGTTATTTTTATAGTTATTTTAATACAATGCATATTTTATAGACTTTTTATTATATATATATATAGTTATTTATTTTTATCGTTATAAAGTTTTTTGAAGGTAAAGGTTAGTTTGGAAGGGGAGGGACTAATTTCAGGTTCCTTTAGAACAGAGGTTCCCAAAGTGTGCTGCGCGGAGCCCTTAGGGCTGCGCCTATACTTTTCAGGGGCTCCGCGGCGTTTCAGGAAAATAAACAAAACATGAAAGAAATTAGCATATTGCAAGGGAAAATTTTTCAAAAGTATGTGGGAATTTGTGTGTGTGTGTGTCAAAACTAAATACGTCTATCACTGGGTTGAAAAATACTATAATATATTTTTTTAAATCATATAAAAATTTGCATTTTATTTGATCGTGTTTTTGTTAAATATATATGTCCTACATGATGAACAGAAGAAAATATAAGAGTGAAAAAAGCCTGCCAGAGTGAAATATGCCAGTCAGGATATCGTTGATATAACTCTGTAGGAATTGCATTGTCACGACAAACCAAAGTACCCAGGGAACGTATTCTGGTGTTATCGGAACGCTGAAACAGGTCGGAAAAAGTCCTTTTAGCGACAATTTGCTATTCTGGTGTCGTAGAGTCGAAATTTCGCCTATCGGAGTCGGTTGCTTTTCGTCGGCGTTTTGCCGAGTGCTTCAAGGATGTCGAGATCGCAGCGGCAAGGCTCGGAAAGATTTTTTGTTTTACTTTGGGGGGGGGGGGGTTGGAGCGCTTGTTTAACATTAAAAAATAGAAAGAGGGCAGAGTCTTAATTACCAGGGTTCGTAAATATCGTGACATTTTCGAAAACATAAACAAATCTGACATTTTGATATATATTCGATATTTTCTAAATAGTCAACTTATTGTTGTTTAGAAATTTTTCCATACTTAATATAATTAGAAATTAAAATGTATTACACTTAGCATGAACACTTGTAGGATTTAATATTAAGGAAATGTTGTTTAATACAACAAAATTTGAAATATAAAATAGTTTTTGTAATTGAAAAATTGGAAAATAAATGTAAGTTTGTCTGCTTTTTCATTCCTTAACCTATTGTATAGTACTAAACTAAAGCCTGAAAAAGATTCTTTCTTATGAAGATTTAAATAACTTATCTAAATTTGATAGTGTATCTTTCAGTGGGTGTTCTACATTTACAAATTCAGCTTCAAACGTAAAGGTTTATATATATATATATTGGGAGGGGGGGGGGACGCTTAAGTCACTGCCAGAGCAAAAGTTCTTTGTCTACAAAATGGTACAGTTAATGAAATTATCATGTACACAGGTTTTGAACAATTTATTTATGCTGGAAGTATAAAAAAATTCGAGTATATATTATATTTGATATCAAATATCAAATATCGAAATTAACAAACATAATAACATTTTTAAAATATCGGATATATATGAATATCAATGAACCGTGTTAATTACAAAATGTTATTTTCTTACAAGAAGCTTCTTTACAGATCCTTTGAAAAATTTTTAACTCCGATATCTGTATATTATTTTTTCCTTACCGGTAAAAAATGTGCAACTAATTTACTTACAAATTTGATTAATAAATCTATATTAATCCAGACAGCAAAAAAATATATAAACTTTCAATTACATAAAAAGGAATTATAGTTCAAACACGGAAATTAAAAAAAAAAAAAAAAAAAAAAAAATGCGTGTATTTTGGACTTGTAAACAAATTGAAAGTTTAGGCGGAAGGACACGATTTGCTGACACTTTTTTTTTCTGTTTAATATTAAAGCTGTTCTCTAATTAAAACTGTCTATTTTCTCACACATTCCTGAGTTCATTTTTATTCGCAAACGCAGAAAATTGGTAGGTTTTTTTAAATTCCGAAACTGTGAAATCGAATAGCATTTCTCATTTCTCTATAAAGGCAAAGGATCTTTCAGAAAATACAGACAAAATAGGCATTTTGAGACGAAATTACGAAAGCGACACTTGAAAAAGGACGTTGTAAGACAACAATCGCTTATAACTCTAAATGTAATACATTTATCTATCTATATAGATAATAAAAATAAATAAAAGACGCTTTTCGATTCCAAATTACTTCACTTGTCATATCTGATAATTTTATGCTTTTACGTTTAAATATAAATCTGTAAATGTGCAGGGCCCGATCAAGCAAAAGAGAGGCCGAAGGCCAGACCTTCTTCCTATGATGTCACAAAAAAAAAAAAAAAAAATATGTTCTATGCCATAGAATACAAATATAAATATATAAGTACATATTTACACAAATAGATAATTTGTGTTTAATCTTTTCCGACTGTAATGGTACAAAATATGAATTATAATCAGCACAAGCTCGAAATATATGTACAATATCAGCCTTAAAATATTGCAAATTAAGTTTGGGACCCCTAAAATCAAAGGGGCTCAGAACCACGGCCTAGTCGGCCCTTTTTTTTTAAATCAGGCCCTGTGTTTGTGTCAGAAAATATCGCGTTATTGAAGAGAAAATATTTTTTTAGATCTACTTTACAATTTTCTTTTAGTTTTTAATATTTGTTTTTACGTTTAATGATTTAATTGATTCAAATTATCCTGTTCACCAAGAACCACGATTTTCAATTAATTGATAAACATACAATAATAATTTTTTATTAACATATTTAGTTATTTTTGAAATAAGTAATAAAACGAATTGATGATCTGATTAAGTATTTTAAATATCAATAAATAAAGAACATTTGAGCGACTTTCTTAAGAATCTTTCAACTGTTATGAAAATTATTAAATCTTGATGAATTTAAAAATGAGATTTAACAAGAGGGTGGGGGGGGGAAGACATAAGTTTAAAGCTAAATTAATAGACTTATTTTATTTTATTTTTTAAGTATATTGTGAATTTGAGATTAAGAACAACTAATTACCCGAGTCCTTAAGCAAAGCTAGATTTTTTTTCAGTAAAGATACAACTAAATTATATTTAAATATTCTGCCTAATTTACATTTTTTCAGAACTGGGGGGGTGTGTCACAGTTATAATCAATTTAAAATAAACAAAATTATCGAAACTGGAAATATAAGTTAACAATTTTAATATCATTTGCATAATTAATTCTGGTTTAGTTTATAATAAATGGTCTAAAGATACAAATAAATAAAAACGTTATGAACTATTTTATATTTATTTTTAAAAAAAATTCGATTATATTCTTAAATATTCATATAGAGCTTGGTAGAATCTACAAAAGTCCTCCTCCCCCCTATTTAAAAAATATTTTGCAGTGTATAAAAAAAAAAAAAAAAAAATCTGACAATTTCACTGGAAATTTGCTAATATTTTTCTGAGATCAAAATAGAGCAAAGTTACTTTCCAAAAAATTTGGTTCAAGAATAATAATAATAAATAGTATTTTATGCACAATTAAAAATGCAAATAGACATTTTTTTATTTTTCACTTCGGCCTGGAAATATTACACAGATTGCAGGAACGGACACGCTGATATTAAACAATCGCATTCCCTCTTTTTACCCTTTTGTAAATAACCCAAACATTTTTTCGCACTGGACAATAGCCCAAAGCAAAACAGCTGACATCCCTTCTCCCAAATAAACGAAAACACGTGCGTATTTGCATCTGATTGGCTACAAACATGTCCGACTGCAAGCAGGGGATTTTCTATTTTTCATCCTCTACTGTAGGATAACGACGTCAGACCAGAATAGCTCTTGTCCATCGCTGTCGTTATGAAATGGAGATTCCGGTTACGACATGTAGTTATAATCGGATAAGACCAGAATCGATCCCCAGGTTCGAGTCCTGGACCCGGCATTTTTCTCTCTGTTGGAATAAATCTCAACTATTATACTCCAACCATTGAATATATATTTCCTATTTTTTAATGTCTTTCTTTTTAAATCTCGCTATTTATTTAAGTTATGCGTTTTGCAAATTATTATTTTAAAACACTTTGTTGCCCAGAATCTTATTTCGTTTTGAATTAGGAAAATTTATTTAACAGTTTAAATTGTCATTTTTAAATTTACATTATTAATATGATTTTTTACGTATCATATAATGTACAACAAAATTAAATTTTTTTATACACTGCTCAAAAAAATTAGGGGAGCACATGGTTTTGACGAAATTATGCAAATACTTACACCAATAAGTACCTTAAATTAAAAACACCCATAATTTAAAGCATAGCAGAAGACAGAAAAATAAAACTTCATATGCAAATCAAAGTTCATGACGTCAAAAACCAGAAAAAGGAGATAGGTGCAGAAATCGGGATTTCGCAGAAATGTCTTTTCCACTGTCTCACTTGAGAAATTCAATTGCTAAGCTTTTGTTCTGAGAAAAGGTGATTTGAAAATATCACAACAACGTGATTTACTGGAATCCATGGCTTGGCGTGTTAGAGAGAGACTTGAATCTGGGCAAACACAATGAAGTGTAGCGGACGTTGTTGGAGTTGCAAGAAATGACCTTGGAAGGCTGCGGAATTGATTCCAAGAAACAGGAAATGTTAGAGGATGACCAGGGCAAGTTCGAGCACGTGCACCACAGCAACTGATGACCGATATAGCCTGTTAACAGCTCGTCAAGACAGAAAAGGGGATGTGACTCAGCTGCAAAGACTGTAGTTCTTGGCAACACGACGAAGGGTGTCCAACCAAACAGTGTGAAATATGCTTCATCAGGGTGGTCTCTATGCATGTTGGCCAATGGTCTGTATTCCGTTGATCTCAAGCCACCGTGCGGCCCGAAGAAGATAGGCTGCTGAATATCAAGATTGAAGGCAAGGGGCTGGAGACAAATGCTGTTTACAGACGAGTCCCTATTCAGTCTGGAGTGTGATACTCGACGTGTTTGGGTACGGAGAGACCCCACATTCCTTCGTGAAAGATCACATTACAGACAATGTGGGTTGACGGTATAGACTAGAATCAGCATAGGTGGACGTACGGAGCTGCATATCACTTGGAATGGCACTTTGACGGTCCAAATGTATGCAGACGAGATACTGAAACCTGATATCGTACCTTACGCTTCACCCATGGTGATTCCTTCGTTTTCATGCATGATAATGCCAGACCGGATACAGTTCGTCTGGTGGAGAACATGGTTGAAGCTGACACAATACAGCGTAGGGAATGGCCAGCATGCTTCCCTGACCTGAATCCGATCGAGTATGTTTGGAACACACCCGGACGACGAATTGCAGCGAGATGAAGGCTTTCTTTTTTTGTCTGGGACAAGCAGATTGCAATTATTGAAGAGTAGAATAGTATTTCTCAAAGTCTTATCTATAACCTCATCGCATCCATGGGAAACATGTGTACAACAGTCTTAGCTGTTCGAGGGGACCACACGCTGTATTAAACAACTTGCATCATTACTGAACAATACTTTTTGTTTTGTAATTTACATGTAACCAAATTATTGCCCTAAACCATCTTTTCATGTTCTTTCCATCCTTTCAAAGAATTAAAGCTTTCTTACAATTTGTTGCGTCTTTTTTTCTGTATTACGCATTGATACACGTGTACTCCCATACATCAATATAATAAAAAAACTGAAACTTCAACATATACTTTTCAATGAAATCCCTTTTTTTTAAATGTTTTTTTATGTACCCCGCCTCTGTTTAATATTTAAAATATTGGAGGTTAATATTTAATATTATGTTTAATATTTAATATTATGTTTAATATTTAAAATATTGTCAAATTGTTTAAAATTTACTCTAAACTTGAGTTATAATTAATTTATATTTTTTCCTGAAGGGCTGTGTTTCATTATTAAACTGACTTTACAGAGCAATTTTTTATAAATCTATTTGCAGATAATCATTTAAAAAAAGTATAGTTGTTATTTCTTATAAAATGTACTATTTTGTATGTGCTATTTCATTGATGCGGTATTATCGTTGACCATAAAGATTGAATAATAATAATAATAATAATAATAATAATAATAATAATAATAATAATAAAGAATTGTTTTATGTATCGATATAATTTGATACTCAATAAACCGCCGAAAGATGGCAACACTAAACGTAGAATTAACCCTTTGTTTAAAAATTGTTATTAAAGACTAATGAGAAACAAATAATATAAATATAAAATTCAAAAGCTCACTAAACCGTAACTGATATAATTTTTGCACACTTTCCTATGCATAGGAACCTCACCAGTGGCTGAGAGGTTCTACTCCCAAAGCTCGTAAGAGGGAGGTACTGGGTGCTCAAACCCTTGTCGCGCTCGTCGACCTAACAGTTCAGTTCTTCCGTGGTTTTCTTCAAAACTTGTGTAAATGCGGGTTAGAATTAAAGGTGAAAATAAGGAATTTTGCTTAGATGCCACTGACCGGTAGGTTTTTTTTTTTTTTTTTTTTTTTTTTTTTTTAGTAGCCAGTAAGCATATTTATATCACTGAATATTTAATTTAAAAAGCATATAATGAGTTTGCAGTAAACATGTGTACTAAAAAAATGTAATGTGCTAAATAAAAATATTTTAATTTATATTAATTTGAATAAGCTTGAGATAATAATTTTCAACCTATTTTAAATTTAAAAATAAGTTAACTGCAAACTTATACACAATATGCTAATGTACCTAACTATAAAAGTCACACTAAGCTTAGATACTTGTGTACCTTTTGTCATAGCTGGCAACTTTTAGGCTTTTTCGCCACCACTAAAATTTAATAGAAAAATTTGGCAAATATAATTTTATATATAATATATATAATTATTAATATAATATAATAATAATAAATTTGCAAAATAAGGCAATTAAATAAACCAAAATTTAATGTTAAATTTTAGTGGTAAGATAAAAGCGTAAAAGTTGGCAGTCATGCTTTTTTTTAAATTATTTGACTAGAATTCGCAGGTAAAAAAGTCAGCAAAAAACCTTTAAAAAAAACCTTAAGGAAAACTGAAGGTATTTCGGACAAAAAAACCTGCATCTTCCCTTTAGGCGAAAGACCTGTACTTTCCCTTCACTTTTTTGTCCGAAATACCTTCAGTTTTCCTTAAGGCAAAAAACCTGTACTTTCCCTTTACTTTTTTGTCCGAAATACCTTCAGTTTTCCTTAAGGCATAAAACCTGTGCTTTCCTTTCACTTTTTTGTTCGAAATACCTTCAGTTTTCCTTTAGGCAAAAAACCTGAACTTTTCCTTTAGACAAAAAACCTGTACTTTTTATATGCAGAAAAAATATTTTTTTTTAATAAGACAAAAATACTCTTACAATCTTTTGCACGGTCAGGGTTAAAATAAATAGTGCATTAGCATACAGTATTATGTTGTTGGTATAGTTGAAAAGAACCAAATCTGGGAACATTTTGAAGTATTTTAAACATTTTAGAAATCTCCTTATATAAAAAATCTTCAAACGGAGAAGTAGTAATTTTCAACCGTTTCTTTATTAAAGTTTTAAAATTAAAATTTAACATTGAACCTTAATTTTTAGTTTTTTTTTTTTTTTTTTTTTTTTTTTTTTTCTATTTTGCTAAAGTATTAAAAAAAATTATGAAAATGTGTCAGCAAAATTTTTGCTAAAAAGCAAAAATAGAAAAACAAATTATAAAAGTTAAAACGTTCTTATTCTTATGCAAATGTTTGCAGAGCAATAATTATGTAGTGTTGAATTCAGGGGTGACCTGGGGGGGGGGGGGGAAATCCCCTTGGAGCATTGAAATGTCCCCGCTGAAAGATTTGAGATGTTATACTTTAAATGGTCAAAAAGTGCAATTCCCCCCCCCCCCTCCCCTGGAGCCCAGAAATCCTTCCCGGGGAAAGATGTCTGAATTCAACAATGATTATGTAACATCTATTGTAATTTAGATTTCAACTTTTCTCAAAGTACTCACCCCACACACACACACACTCTAAAAAAACTTCTTTTTAGCAGAGCAGCGGAGTTGGTAGAAAAAATGATTGACTCTGGGATGGCGAAAGTACTAGTATTGCCTGTTGATTCCTATTATTATTCAGATTGCTTCATTGCTGTCATTTGTTTTGAAATAGTAATAGTCGCTTTATTAAATTTGTTATTAAATAAAGGAAATATTACTATTTTTAAAAAGTGGCAGCAATCAATTAATTGGAATTAAAAAACCCGTAACTAGCAACACTGGAACTACCGGCACATTCCTGTTTGACCTTGGAGCATATGATATACATATCAACTGATTTTTTTTTCTTTCTTTTTTCCCTCGTTTCATTTCTTTGAATATGGGTGTAAGCTATGATAGGTAGTCAAGACCAGGACCCAGTTACTGAAGTGGCAAACTTCCAGAAATATTTTTGTATAAGTGTCATCTTTTTAAACGCATGATTTTTTAAATTTTAAATAAGGCAAAAGTACTCTTATAAAATGCTTTCAGAACTTTGTCCCTGCATTAATCAGCACTGATCAAGACTGAAAATATTTTGAACATCCTTCCCCTCTTATCAGATACTCTATAATTTTAAAAATTTAATTATGTCAAAACTGTGCAACAACTGTACGTAAAATATTTTTGTATGTGTAAATTACAACCGAAAAGTTAAATTTGAAGGTATTAAATAGAAACAACAGTTGAAATCTAATAAATCTCCAAAATTTACTTTGAACAACACACACAAAAATCTATCAGTTGAATCCAAACATGGTATGTTGATATGTCGACCAAAATATTTTATGCCAAACATAGTAATAGTATAAAATGCCTGCGGAACTAAATATTGGATAAGTGTCTTACAAGTAACCATATTTTGCATTACCTCAGGTTCTGCATACTCCAAAATATCAAATATATATTATACCAAAATATGGGCGAAAGGATGTTTAATTTTGGCTCTATATCTATTCCTGCAGACCCCAAAAATAGAAGGCAGAAATTTTACAGTTTAAGTATCGTTTGGGGTCTCCAGAACTGAAAAATTATGAGGGAACACAAGAAAAATAAAAGTGAAAATTCTACTATTTTGGCATTAATTCTGTTCTTACAGCTTCATAGAAAAGGGCAAAAATTTTATATTTTCAACATCATTAATTGTACAATTTTGGGTTTTGCAGACCCGAAAAATCCAAATATTGATATCTAAAGAAGTAAATAAAATGGAAATTTTATTATTTCAGATCCCGCTGACTTGGAAAGGAAATGCAAAAAGTTTCAATTTTGGACTTATTCTGTGTCCTACAGACCTGAAAAATTCTGATGTAAGGGAGGAAAATTAAAGATGAAAATTTTACTATTTCAGAAATAATTTGGTGCTGTGAATTTCCCTATTTGATCATTATTTTGGGTACCGCAGACACAGGAAAAAATAAATAAATACGGAGAAAAATTTACAATTTTGGCATTACTCCTGGTCCCAACGACACCTGAATAATCTGAGGGAAAACAAGACAAAAAAATAGGGAAAAAGATTTCCATTTCAATGATATTTCGGGTTCTGTGGACTCCAAAAATTGCAGAAATTTCCAATATTTGCATTACCTCAGGTTCTGCAAACTCCAAAACATGCGAGACAAGACTACATACTAAATATAAAGTATCAACTAGAGTTTTCAAATAAAAACAATTTTCATATATTATATGCTGTACATTGAACAGTATATTGGGTCTGTTTAACATTTTTCTTCATAATCGATCGTTGACTTTCGCAGTGCCTTACTGCGACAAATTGCCCGATTTCCCAGCTCCTCCTCATGCGATGGAAAAGCTCATTTTTTCCTGCAACTGACCGATAAAATGAGATTTTTGTTGAAAACTGATCAACAAATTTCACAATTTCATTCTGTGACAAATTGACAAAATATCAGATTCGCCTTGTGCGGGTGAAAAAAATTGGGTTTTCCTACGACCAATTGATAAATTTTGACATTTTCCTCCCTATCCTTTTTATCCCCCCCCCTCCTCATGCAACGGAAAAACTGATTTTTTCCTGGAACAGACTGATAAAATTTGAGATTTTTGTTCACCACCAATCAACGAATTTCAGTTTCATTCTGTGATAAATTGACAAAATATCAGATTCCCTTGCGTGACTGAAAAAATTGTTTTTTCCTGCAACCAGTTGAAAAATTTCGACATTTTTCTTCGCCACCGATCAGATTTTCACAGTTTTATTCTACAACAAATTGATGAAATGCCCGATTCTCCCCCTCTTTGTGAAACTTTTCTGCGACTGATGGATAAAATTTAAGATTTTTCTTCACTATTGATCGACAAATTGTGCAATTTCATTCTGTGGCAAAATGACAAAATACCCGATTGCTCTTGTACAACTGAATATATTCAATGTTTTTTCTTGCAACAGACTGATGTACTTTGAGATTTTTCTTTGCAAACGATCGACATACTTTGCAGTTTCACCCAGTGAAAATTAATGCAATTCCTGATTGACAGCTTTCGCAGTTTCATCCTTCAACAAATTGATGAAATGCCTGATCTCCCCCCCTCCCCCCTCCTCATGCAACGGAAAAACGGATTTTTTCCTGGAACAGACTGATAAAATTTGAGATTTTTGTTCACCACCAATCAACGAATTTCAGTTTCATTCTGTGATAAATTGACAAAATATCAGATTCCCTTGTGTGACTGAAAAAATTGTTTTTTCCTGCAACCAGTTGAAAAATTTCGACATTTTTCTTCGCCACCGATCAGATTTTCACAGTTTTATTCTACAACAAATTGATGAAATGCCCGATTCTATCCCCCTCTTTGTGAAACTAAATAAATTGTCTTTTTCTGCGACTGATGGATAAAATTTAAGATTTTTCTTCACTATTGATCGACAAATTTTGCAATTTCATTCTGTGGCAAAATGACAAAATACCCGATTGCTCTTGTACAACTGAATATATTCATTGTTTTTTCTTGCAACAGACTGATGTACTTTGAGATTTTTCTTTGCAAACGATCGACATACTTTGCAGTTTCATCCAGTGAAAATTAATGCAATTCCTGATTTTCCCTTCCCCTTCCCCCACACGACTGAAAAATTTGTTTTGTTTTTTTCTGGTGGCCAACTGATAAATTTTGAGATTTTTTTCCGCAACCAATCAAAAAAATTTGCAATCTTTTTCCTAGTACTGATCAGCAAATTTCATGATTTTTCACTTTCAACTGATTGACTTATTTTGCAATGAAAAAAAAAAAAGAGAGGTCGTGTCAAAATGAGCCATCAGCAGGGTTATGATTTAGCCCAACCCAAAAAAACCGGGTGGGTCAAAATTTCAACTTTAAATTACATAGGTAATATATTTCTTAATGTCAGTACACCAGTTCTAAAGTTTATCACCCCCCACCAAAAGGGAAAAAAGTCTTAATTCTTCCAATGACAATTTTTAAAACAAATAATTGTAACTTAATTTTCTATAAGTTTGTGTAACTATCACACACAAAAACAAATTTTTTTCCCATTAAAAAAAATACTTTGATATATAATCCTGAAGTTGAAACTCGTAACAAAATACCACATATGCTGAGAATCCTAATTTAATGATGTAGACATGTAGAATTATTTGGTTTATTCTATTAATTAGTTATAATAAAAAATACTTTACAGCAAATATTTTTTCCCAGTTCTGCGAATTTTGTTATATTCAGTTTCAATTGTAAAAAATTTTGCTGAATTAAATATAAACTACCACCCAACTTAATTCAATAACAACATAAACTAAGGGAAAACCGAAATTTCCTATTTACCTCGGGCTGAGGAAATGTTACTTACTGTGCCTAAGAAAGAATATAGCAACACATTTTGAAATGCAAACAACTCAAAAAAAAAAATCTTACAATCCATCATTAATCAATATGTTTCAGAATGAAATTTTTCTAGAGAAAAGTATTTGTTATATATAGGCAATCACTTCAATTAAAATGAATAAAGATACTTTATCCTTAACAAAATATTACAGCATATGATAATTTTATTGTTAAAACTATTACTAATAATCAATTTATCTAAAAGCAAAGCATAATTTTGGTTATTGTCAATGATTTATATATTTTTGTAATCAATTAGTTACTTTAAATTGTATTTAGTAGTAAGTACATTTTTTTTCAAACATTCTGAACCACCTGTAACTTAAAAAACCCTGATAAAACCAAGTGGGTTGGTTTTTTCTGAAAAAACCCGGGCATTTAACAACCCTGGCCATCAGGCACATAAAATATTTAAAAAGGTCTGCCGGGTGCATAAAGTTAAAAAAGGATGTTGGCACTGCACCCTACCCATATGCTAGAGTCAATATTATTCTAGAGAAAGTGATACTTTTTGACTGGCGAGAATGTAAATACAGAAATTGACATGAAAATAAAATTTATGACACTTCTACACAAAACAAAACATATGAATCTGCTTAAAGCGTAGAAGATTCTCACCCATAAACAGAGCAATTCTTTTTAACAATTGCTTTGTATACATCAATTACATTTCAAAAAATAAAATAAATTACTTACCGATGAACAGGCATGCAGAAAATGTTTTTACTCCGAACATTTCCCCCAATCCAATGAAAATTTCCCCAAAATAAATTCTGTATTACGGTAGGTATAGAAAATTTGCAATATACAAGTCGCCTCTTTAAAAACCTATAGACTGAACTTGTAACATGTCTAGTTATTGGAAAGGTATGTTAATGCATGTAAGTTTTAATCTAATTCTTATGCCTAATATTTATTTTAATAAATGTACAATTTTAACCAACAAATACAATGTTTTTGATTACCTTTTCTGATAAATTGTCAATTATTGAGAAACTGCAATCTTACACTGTCTTTGTGGTCACTTTTCATGTTTTGTAGATCTTGAGTGTCTCTTGGAGAAAATCTAGTGAAATGAGAATTTCCGCCATGAAAATGATGTCTGTTTAAGGATGCTTTTAATAATTCCGTAGCTTTATGCACTGGAGGTCCATTCCATGATATAAACACTTCATGAAAGAGATTATCAGATTTTAGGGTTCGGTTATAAATATGACTTCCAATAATAGAGCCAACAGATTCACACATTCACTGCAAATTTTCAAGGAGGTAGAGTATTTCTGGTACATCAGCGTACACATCAGGACTGGTAAAAGATTCTTCCGCTGTCTTGATCCAGAAGTGATGGTTTCTTTTCAGAATTCAGGATTTTTTTTTTATTAAATTCAACTTTTAGAATGTTTTTTCTTCAAAGTTATCCACTGATTAAGAAGACTTTTCTCATTATTAAATTCCTTTATATTTTTGCTCACCCATTCAGTAAAGAGCTCTCCACCAATGGTGGTGTGAGATCTTCTTGATTAATTCTCTTTCTAAAGATGGGATAGAGCTCAAAATGAGTTTACTACTGAAGCATTGTCTCATATGTTTTACAATTTTTAGTTCACATATTCTTTGTTTAAGCTGAGCAGAGGTTATTAATATTTTCCACTAATGGTGGTGGGGAATCTTCTTGATTTGATTCTTTTTCTAAAGATGGGGTATTACTAAAGTATTGTCTCACATGTTTTACAATTTTTGGTTCACATATTCTTTGTTTAAGCTGTTTAAGCTGAGCAGAGGTTTTTAATATTTTTTCTTGGGAGTTTGAAACACACACCTTTTTGTGATGTTTTCTTGTGCAATGTTAAAATTCCTGGTCGCCACCGGCCACAGGGTGACTAAATGTAAAAAATTGACGACTTTATGCTATGCATCTGATTGCCAAAGGAACGATGTCTATTTTTCATGTAGCAGTACATCTGATTTCTTAGTGCCATTTTGTTTCCAGGGATGCACTTGCCCACCGAACGGCAGATTTCCGCTTCTTAATTTTTTAAAAAATCTAATCCTCGATTTCTGTGAAAAACAATCGCCATTTTTGTCAAGTGATCGCTGAAAAAAAATAAGATTTTTGTCAAACTATCGCGAAATAAAATCGCGATTTACAGCAAACGATCGCGAAATTAAACCAGGATTTTCATCCAACGATCATGAAATAAAACCACGATTGTCGTCAAACAATCGCGAAATAAAGCTGCGATTTTCAACAAGGGACGGCGAAATAAAACCACGAATTTCGTCAAACGATCGCGAAATAAACCACGATTTTCGTCAAATGGTCGTGAAATAAAACCATGAATTTCGTCAGACAACAGCAAAATAAAAGCACGATTTTCGCAAGATGATCACGAAATCCAACTTAGATTGTCGTCAGACGATCGCGAAATAAAACCACGATTTTCTTCAAACGATCCCAAAATAAAACCATGATTTTCTTCAAACGATCGCGAAATAAAACCACGAAACCCGATCGCCGCAATTCATGATTTTTTCGCTCCCGTTCTTCGAAATTCATGATTTTTCCGTGTCTAATCGAAGAAAGTTATGGTTTCTCTGCGTCCGATCAACGAAATTCATTATTTTTCTACATCCGATCGTTGAAATTCGTGATTTTGTTGCAGCCGATCGCCGAAATTCCTGATTTTTATGCTCCCGACTGACGGAAATTCATTATTTTTATGCTTCTGAACGACGGAAATTCAGGATTTTTACGCTCCCGATTGAGTGAAGTTTGCAATTTTTTCCGGACTAATTGACGAAATACACAATTTCTGAAGATGTTGGCCACTTTTGGTTCGCGGGCCACAGGTTGTGCATGTATAATGTATATCATGTTGTGGGTTATTATTTAGTGTATAAACTAGAGGTGCACAACTTTTATAATGGGAGGGCAACTCACGAAAGTGACTGCCTTGTCTACAATCCGACTTGTTCAACAAAATTCTCAATTTATACATGCCGTATCAGTTAAATTCACGATTTTTATAAGTCTTATTATCAGCTAAATTCGCGATTTTTATTGCCCGATCGACGAAATTCATAATTTTTGCATGCCTGATCGGGGAAATTAACGATTTTTGCACACCTGCTCGACAAAATTCACGATTTTTATGCTCCTGATAGGCTAAATTCGTGATTTTTACTCGTTCTATTGGCTAAACTTACGATTTTCACCCGCTGATTGGCTAAATTCACGATTTTTACACACCTTATCGGTTAAATTCACGATTTTTATGCACCTTATCAGCTAAATTTGTGTCTATTATTTTACATAATTCATTAGCTTTGACAATATAATAATTAACACCTTAATTTATTTTTTAAATGTTTATACATAACCAAAAGATGGCTAAAAACATGTACCGACAGACACTTCTTCAAAACTGGTCTCTCTTTTAAAAAATAAGATAGATTTAATGTATTTATAAAAAATACCGAGGCCTTAGTAGAAAAAATATTTCAGAGGATATTTGTATTGTCAAAGTTTCGTTCATATTACCTTATTTTAGACTTTTTTTTTTAATACTTTAATAGCGATGGAGTTAATTTAAAGTTTGTTATTGTGAATTCAAATAACTCATATTTATTATTTGCATTTTCAATTACTTTTAATCAAAGTTTATAAATAATATACCAGGAAGAAAATAATTTTATAAAAATTATGATTTAAGGTAATACTATTTTAAATATTGTCCACTTGAATGATGGTATGTTACATGAAATGTTATTAAAAGCTTTTTCTTCCTTCAGTAGCACATTATCGGTGAGTAGTGCCCTTTCTTTTTTTTTTTTTTTCTAGTTTGAACACTGGGTCATATAGGGTAAAATAGGCAGGTTTCAAAACTAAATTTATAAAAAACACAAACTGTAATTATTTGCAAAAAGTACAAGAAAAAAAAACTGGGGTAAAATAGTTAAAAACCTTTCATTGTTTAAAACTCGCAATGTCATTTGAAAAGTTACATATATATATATATATACATTTTTTTAAATTACACAAAAAGTACTATAATTTAATCAATAAAAAGTTTAAATTGATTCTTCAACCCTTTAACATACATTTGACATCAATAACATACCATCATTCAAGTGAGCAATATTTAAAATAGTATTACTTTAAATCATATTTTTCATAAAATTATTTTTATCTTGGTATATTATTCATAAACTTCGATTAAAAGCAATAGAAAATGAATGTAAAAACCTTGAGAAATCATTAATTGGGTCGACAATTAATATTAACACACATGCGAAGTAGAATCAAGATCAACCAAAACGATACTTTAAATTCCAGTGTAACGATACAAGGCTCAAATATTAAATTTAATTTTGTAATAAATATGAGTTATATGAATGTATAAAGTTATGTACTTTAAATTAACTCCATCGCTATTAAAGTATAAAAAAAAGTCTAAAATAAGATAATATGAACGATACTTTGAACTTACACATCTCCTCCGAAATAATTTTATTTTAGTAAGGCCTCGTGGTATTTTTTTTATAAATACGGTGAATGTATCTATTTTTTTAAAAGAGAGTCTAGTTTTATAGAAGTATCTGTCGGAACATATTTTTAGCCATCTTATGGCTATGTATAAACATTTAAAAAAATAATTAAGGTGTTAATTATTATATTGACAAAGCTAGCGAATTACAGAAAATAACAGACGAACGTTACCGCTTACCGCTTAAAGCCGCGACGTGAGTCAAGAGTCAAAATATAAACACGCGAGTTGAGTTGAGAAGTAGTGTTTCTTCTACCACTGTGGAGTCGGAAATGCCGCGTCAGTTGCGAAAAAAAAATCAAATGTTCTAAAGGAAATTTTAAATTAATAAGAATAATACATTTTTCATTTGTTTTTTGAAGTAATTTTCATAAAAACTGGAAGTCATGTCTGTAGTTAATAACCCCAAACTTAAAATAAAAGAAGAACTAAGAATTTTTCGTATGGTGGGGGGGGGGAGGGGGGATCAATTACTACTTCCTGAATTCGGGAAGGGGGGACTTTCCCCCAAAATCCCTCATAAAAGTTATTTATTTATTATTTTTTATATTTATGTGTTAAAAATTTATCTCAAAGGGTGGTTCAAAGCAGTGTTGAATTAGGGTAGGGCTGGCCCGCGGAATTCTAGCCCTCCCCACGGAGGATTTTGAAATTTAATAAACAAAATTTTCTTTTTCTTTGAAAGACATTTTAAAATTTATTTTTTTTTTGAGTAACTTAAAATAATTAAACACTAAGAGAAAGAGGAACTAAAAATTTTTTGCTAAGGGAGCCCCCCCCCCTGTGTAAATCCCCCATGGAAGTAAATTTTTAGCTCTATTTTCGTTTATATGTTGGTCTTTAAAAGTTACCTTAAGCGGAGGTTTAGGGGAGTGTTGAATTCAGTGCCAGATGGGAAGAGGAGCACCCCCCACCCCCCGGATTTTAAAATTTAATTAATGTAATTTCCTTTTTCGCTGATTTTGAAAGAGTGAAATTTATTCTTTTCAAGTATGTGTTTAAAAATAACCTTAAACGGAGATCCAGGGAAGTGATGAAGTCAAAAAGAGCGGGCGCCCCCCCCCCCCGCAGATTTTGTAATTTTAATGACATATTTTTCTTTTTCTTCAATTTTTAAAGACAGTAAAATTAGTTTTTTTGAGTAACTTAAAATAAATAATTAAGTATTAGGAGAAAGATAAATTATGAATATTCCTTTCGTAGTGTGCGGGGGGGGGGCGTAGGGGGTACTCCCCTTAATCAGTCATGGCAGTTAATTTTTGTCCTGTTTTTCTTTTTACTTTTATGTGCTAAAAAATTACTTTAAAATTGGGTATTTCAGGGCAGTGTTGATTTCAGCCTCCCCCCCCCCCCTTCAATTATGAACAATTAATTAAAATTTTAACTAATTTTCTTTTTTAAATTTATTCTTTTCGAATAACATAAAATAATTAAACACTGAAAAAAAGAGGATAGAACCAAATTTTTTTTTTTAAATCTACTGCCCCCCCACCCCCCCCTCTATGTGGCCCTGGCCTTTTCCAGTAAAAAGCTATTTGAATATGAGTTAGATACTTAACCATTTAAGCTCTAATAAAACATTTAGAAAAATATTTAAAATTTTCTACATGAAAAGCAGTTTTTCTTTTCCTTCAAAATACCTGTAGTGATTTTAGGACAGATTTTCTAAGTCACTGAAGGTAATTTGTAGGCCATAAGCTTGCTGAAATAAACCTGTATAAAACCTTTAAAAAAACCTTCATATTTCCTGCATGAAAAGCTGTTCCCGTTTTTCTTCAAAATACCTGTAATGATTTTAAGAAGATCTGCTAAGTCAGTGAAGGTAATCCCTAATATTAAGCGCGGTAAACGTCTGTGTGTGTGTGTTTCTGTCTGTGCACTCCACCTTTGTACCCGCAAAGGCTCCGGGACCAGGCGACGCACGGACGGCGGACGCGGACCGAAAAATTCGCAAAAAAGGCGCGACGCTCAAGTTTCGATCGGGTCGGGATTCCGACCCGGACACGGAGAGTTATTAATGAGCGAAAGTGTTTTAATTACCGACCGAAACCGAACTGGAAAAAGAATCGAAAAAAATTTCCGTTTTGATAATCGCAGACATCCAAATCGTCGCTTTTCAACGCATCATCGAATAAAAAAAAATTTACCGGAGGTATCGATCCGAAAATCGGGGTACACACGCGGCCGATTTTTGTCGTTCCAAAATGTCAAATTTTTTGAAATTCGGACCGTAACTTTTCTTTATTTCGGCCAAAAACTGACCAGACATCCAACATCGACCCCAGACGTAAAAAAAGGTTGCCGTAAAGAACGCAGGGTCGACAGATCCGAGATCAAATCGCTCCATTCCTTTTTGAAACAAGTGGAAATAATGACTCTACATTCGCGAAAATTTGCTAACACGTGTATAAAAAAATCGCGAATTCAACAAAAAAAAAATCGTAAAAATCGACCAGTAATTTTTGAAGATATCAATTAAAACTCATTAATGACACGGCAAATGAATTTATTTCTATTCCGAAGAGACAGCTTCTTTTTTATTTCAACATTCAACGGAGACAAATCGTCTGTGGATAAGTCATTTCTGAAAGAGATAAAATAGTCACGTGACTTTCAACTGCGTTTTTTCAGAGGGAGAGGGCATTTCCGAATCTAAGGGGCGCATTAATTCCAAACTTTGACAGGGCGACTCAAAATGGATTCTGATTTCAGAATATCTAAAATTTATTCTCATATCTTCATTAGGAGCCGATATATTATTTTATTGTATAATTGATCATCGTTATTTGTATAATTAAAGCAAAAGAAAGATTTCTATGACAGTGCCGGCTAGATATTACGATTTTAAGAAGTAGGCCGCGTCTAAAAACTGCCATAACGAGTATCTTAAGTTTTTGTTTTAGAGTGGCAACCAGATATTATGATAGGGAAAAGCGGGCTTCGCCCGTTATCGATTTTTTTTTTTTTTTTTTTTCAGTTTTAAGTTTTCCTACAGGTCCCTGTGTTTGAACAAGAAGTCCGGTAGTCTAAATAAGTTGTTTGACATCAGATTTTTTTTTTCGGCAGTCTAATTTAGTTGTTTAAGGAAAAGCAGTGTCCTCCCCCCCCCCCCCCTTCAAGTTTTTTTATCTTAACTGTGGGGTTCTAGAGGTTCGTTCAGTTCGAGGTTTATCTTATTCGAGGTTTATTTTTTCTATTTGCGCCACCTGGTGGCTGAAGGTGGAACTAACGTATACTGCAGCGCGTGCGCAGCACGACTGCTATATGGTGCCGCAGGCAGCGGGACCGAAATCACCCACTCGTGGACAGCCACCCGTGAGGTATAGGAACAATAAGTCCACGAGGGGAAAAATAAACGCTACCCGGCACCGATAGCACCCATCCGTTCCAACCCCCACCGCAGGAGGCGCCTGTTTATTAGATTTGAAACAATGAATATAATTACATAACAATAATAAAATATAAAAGGTAAAAAATAACAATTTTTTGCAAATTGAAAGTTAAATATAAAATATTTTCGAAGTACTATAAGTTCATAATGTCCTAAATTTATGGTATTTTAGTTCAGAAAGTCAATGGTCAGTTCAGTCAATTTTTTTTTTAAAATTCTTTCGTAATGAAAGAGAAATTTTTATTGAGAATATTATAATTCTCTTTTAACTTTTGAGAGTTTGAAGGATTGAAAATGATATTACGAAGGTTATATCTGAGAGTTTCGTTCTTATCAAAAGGGAAGTGATGGATCATAAGAGGGCAGCATCCGAATATGTAGTGAACTGCATCTCCTTCTGCTTTATCGCATGGACATCTAGGTGAGGCTCTTTTTCTTATTTTATGTAAGTATTGTGGGAAACTGCCATGGTTACTCAGATAATACGGCAGTGTTGGCTGTTTGCAGAGATAATTTGGATCGACTTTATTTATAATTTTATAGGTATCTCTGCCCTTATTACATGAGTCCCAAATGGCTTGCCAGTCAGAGATGGTTTTCTTTTTAAAATACAATTTTGCTATTGAAATGGGGAACAACATATCTTTTCTTGATTGATATTGGTCTTGTAAGATGGCTTGCTTTGCTAGGAGATCAGCTCTTTCGTTGCCAGTATCACCCACATGAGATTTAGTCCATGTTATTATAATGGATTTATCAGGAATTTGAAGTAATTGATTGTAAATGTTTTTGATAATGTAGTTTCTAGGAAAAGCAACTTTTAATACTTCCATAGAAGAGTAACTATCTGTAATAATTAGTAGTTTGTTGTAGTCGGAGGTAGAGAACCATTTTATTGCTTTATAAATTGCCATTAATTCTGCTTGATATATGTTATTCAGTGGATGATGTCGTATTGCTTCATCATGTATATTATTTCCATCTTTATATATGGTGAAAGCACTGGCTACACCCCCTGGCATGACAGAACCATCTGTGTAGGCTTCCACATCGTATTCTTTTGGATGGATGGATTTTCTATCTTCTATAATTCTGATATTTTGGACTCTGTAGTAATTGAGGAATCGATACGATTTTTCTTTCTGCATTATATTGTTAATGTTTAGCTGTGTGTTATTGATTAACAAATTTCTATTTCCTATTTTCAGTTGGTAGTACTGAAATTCATTCTGTATTTTTATTAGGATTGGTGGAGTTCCTGTAAGAAGATACAGAGCTTCGTGAGAGATAGTCCTATAGGTCCGTATTAAGTTTAATAATGCCAAACGCTGAGTTGAACGTAGTAATTTGCGGCCATCAGTATTCAAGTTTGGATACCAAATTTCGTAAGCATATAGTATTTGGCGTTCTATGACTGTTTGATACCATATTTTCAGGATGTCTGGTTTGATACCTTTATTAAAGAATCGAAATCCTCTAAATCCGTTTACAAAGTTTGCAATCTTTGTTCGAAGGTCTTTCATGTGATCTGTAAAATTGAATTTAGAATCTAACAGTACGCCAAGATATTTAATATTTTTTACTACTTTTATTTTTATATTTTCTAATTTAAATCTCGGAAGTCTTCTTTCGAGGAGATTGCTACCGAAAAGCATTGATTGCGTTTTCTGAGTTGATATTTTTAAACCGAGTTCATCACATATATTCTTAAAATGGACTATTTTGTTGTTGGTTGTAACTTCCAGGTCTATTACGGTATTTCCCTCTATTGGAATCAAAAAATCATCTGCGTAAACAATAATATCTTCATATAGATTTTTATAATTTTTTATTATGTAGTTAGCTATAAGAAGCCATAAGAGTGGTCCAAGACAGGATCCCTGAGGGCATCCTTTAAATACCCTGAACCACTCTATATATTCATATTGATTTAAGCCTATACTTCTTTTGCTTATATAACTTTTTAATAAGGTTTTGAGGTATCTGGGTAACGGTGAGTCATCAATTATTTCTGATAATTGGTGCCAGTTTATAGAATCGAAAGCACCTGTAATATCAAATGATATGATGCCCACATAAGTATGTTTTTGTAATAATTGTGCAATTTTCTCTTTAAGTCTCTCCAGAGCTGATATAGTGCTTCTGTTTTCACGGAAGCCGAACTGTTCATCTTTTAGATAGTTTATTGCTTCAAGATAAGTTAAAGTTCTATTTTTTATTAATCTTTCTAGGATTTTACCAATCATGGGTAGTAGTGTAATTGGACGGTATGAATCAGGTTTTGATGGATCTTTGTTTTTCTTTCTAAAATAGATGACTACTCCTTTCTTCCACGTTTCTGGAAAGTGTCCAAGGTAGAGACATTTGTTATATAATAACTTTATAAGCTTCATATTATTTTTTATCAAATTTTCTAAAATTCTGCCATCTACCCGATCATATCCTGGGGCTTTCTTTTTATTTTGTTGGTTAATTGCATATTGAATTTCTCTATGGGTAAATTTAAAATTGTTATATTCTTTTATTGATAGTGTGTTTGTGTTTTGAAATGATGATTCGAATTCTGGGCTTGTATTGTAATGGTAATGAAGTAACGTTTCTTGAATCTCTTTGTATGTATCATTTTGAGTTGAAGATTCCATGACAGAGTGGATGAGATCTGTATTTTTTAAATATTTCTGCTTCAGAATTTTAAAAGCAGTACCATACTTACTGTTTGTTTCCGAACAAAATGTTATCCAAGAATCAATTTTAGCTTTTTTAATATCTAATTTGTATTTTGCTTTGGCTTTTTTATATTTAATCTTGAGTTCTACAGAATCTGGATTTCTTTTATGTAGTTTATATATAGCATTTAGGTGGCTTCGCTGTACTTTAAGTTTGTCAGTATACCAGGATACATTAATTTCATGAGACAACTTTTTCTTTTTAAGTGATTTTTGCATGATGTTTAAAAGGATAACATTAAATTCCTCTGTCCACTTCTCTAACTCTGGAACAGAATTGACTGCTTTAAGTGTTGAAAGTAATGTTTCTTCATGTTTTTGAAACAGTTTATTGAATTTTTTAAACGTTTCATATTTGGTTTTGAAACGGTATAAATTTCTTATTGTGGGTGTGACATTCAGAGTAAAAGTAATATATTGATGGTCACTTAGTGATTTAAATGTCGAGTCTATTTTCCATGAATCTATAATATTTTTTGAATGTTCACCGCAGAGGGTCAAATCTGGTTTGCCTTTAAACTACCCGAGCCGGAAGTTCGTTCAGTTAGAGGTTTATACTATTCTATGTGCAATTTAAGGGATTATCCGGTGCGTGCGTAGCACGGTCGGTATACGGTGCCGAAGGCAGCGGGGACCAGGGTCGGAACGACTGCTATACGGTGCCGCAGGCAGCGGGGACCCGAGCCGGAGGTTCGTTCAGTGACAGGTTTATACTATTCTATGTGCAATTTAAGGGATTATCCGGGTTCGTTCAGTGACAGGTTTATACTATTCTATGTGCAATTTAAGGGATTATCCGGTGCGTGCGTAGCACGACCGGTATACGGTGCCGAAGGCAGCTGGGACCGGGGTTGGAACGACTGGTATACGGTGCCGCAGGCAGCGGGGACCGAAATCACCCACTCGTGGACAGCCACCCGTGAGGTATAGGAACAATAAGTCCACGAGGGGAAAAATAAACGCTACCCGACACCGATAGCACCCATCCGTTCCAACCCCCACCACAGGAGGCGCCTGTTTATTAGATTTGAAACAATGAATATAATTACATAACAATAATAAAATATAAAAGGTAAAAAATAACAATTTTTTGCAAATTGAAAGTTAAATATAAAATTTTTTCGAAGTACTATAAGTTCATGATGTCCTAAATTTATGGTATTTTAGTTCAGAAAGTCAATGGTCAGTTCAGTCAATTTTTTTTAAATTCTTTCGTAATGAAAGAGAAATTTTTATTGAGAATATTATAATTCTCTTTTAATTTTTGAGAGTTTGAAGGATTGAAAATGATATTACGAAGGTTATATCTGAGAGTTTCGTTCTTATCAAAAGGGAAGTGATGGATCATAAGAGGGCAGCATCCGAATATGTAGTGAACTGCATCTCCTTCTGCTTTATCGCATGGACATCTAGGTGAGGCTCTTTTTCTTATTTTATGTAAGTATTGTGGGAAACTGCCATGTTTACTCCGAGCCGGAGGTTTGTTCAGTGACAGGTTTATACTATTCTATGTGCTATTTAAGGGATTATCCGGTGCGTGCGTAGCACGACCGGTATACGGTGCCGAAGGCAGCGGGGACCAGGGTCGGAGATTAGTTCAGTTAGAGGTTTATACTATTTGATGTGCAAATTAAGGGATTATGCAAATTATGGGATTATCCGGTGCGTGCGTAGCACGACCGGTGTACGGTGCCGAAGGCAGCGGGGACCCGTGTCGGAGGTTCGTTCGGTTCGAGGGGGATGCGAGCCGGAGAATACAAAAGTTTCGAGGCACCGATGTAAATTAGGGGCCCGCTGGCGGGCGAAGCCAGCTAGTCCCTAATATTAAGAACGGTAAACGTCTGTGTGTGTTTCTGTCTGTCTGTGCACTCCACCTTTGTACCCGCAAAGGCTCCGGGACCAGGCGACGCACGGACGGCGGACGGCGGACGCGGACCGAAAAATTCGCAAAAAAGGCGCGACGCTGAAGTTTCGATCGGGTCGGGATTCCGACCCGGACCCGGGGAGTTATTAATGAGCGAAAGTGTTTTAATTACCGATCGAAACCGAACTGGAAAAAGAATCGAAAAAAATTTCCGTTTTGATAATCGCAGACATCCAAATCGTCGCTTTTTAACGCATCATCGAATAACAAAAAATGTACCGGAGGTATCGATCCGAAAATCGGGGTACACACGCGGCCGATTTTTGTCGCTCCAAAATGTCAAATATTTTGAAATTCGGACCGTAACTTTTCTTTATTTCGGCCAAAAACTGACCAGACATCCAACATCGACCCCAGACGTAAAAAGAGGTTGCCGTAAAGAAAGCAGGGTCGACAGATCCGAGATCAAATCGCCCCACTCCTTTTTGAAACAAGTGGAAATAATGACTCTACATTCGCGAAAATTTGCTAACATGTGTATAAAAAAATCGCGAATTCAACAAAAAAAAATTCGTAAAAATCGACCAGTAATTTTTGAAGATATCAATTAAAACTCATTAATGACACGGCAAATGAATTTATTTCTATTCCGGAGAGACAGCTTCTTTTTTATTTCAACATTCACCGCAGACGAATCGTCTGTGGATAAGTCATTTCTGAAAGAGATAAAATAGTCACGTGACTTTCAACTGCGTTCTTTCAGAGGGGGGGGGCATTTCCGAATCTAAGGGGCGCATTAATTCCAAACTTTGACAGGGCGACTCAAAATGGATTCTGCTTTCAGAATATCTAAAAATTATTCTCATATCTTCATTAGGAACCGATATATTATTTTATTGTGTAATTAATCATCGTTATTTGTATAATTAAAGCAAAAGAAAGATTTCTATTACAGTGCCGGCTAGATATTACGATTTTAAGAAGTAGGCCGCGTCTAAAAACTGCCATAACGAGTATCTTAAGTTTTTGTTTTAGAGTGGCAACCAGATATTATGATAGGGAAAAGCGGGCTTCGCCCGTTATCGATTTTTTTTTTTTCGGTTTTAAGTTTTCCTACAGGTCCCTGTCTTTGAACAAGAAGTCCGGTAGTCTAAATAAGTTGTTTGACATCAGATTTTTTTCCGGCAGTCTAATTCTGTTGTTTAAGGAAAAGCAGTGTCCTCCCCCCCCCCTTCAAGTTTTTTATCTTAACTGTGGGGTTCTAGAGGTTCGTTCAGTTCGAGGTTTATTTTTTCTATTTGCGCCACCTGGTGGCGGAAGGCGGAACTAACGTATACTGCAGCGCGTGCGCAGCACGACTGCTATACGGTGCCGCAGGCAGCGGGGACCCGAGCCGGAGGTTCGTTCAGTTAGAGGTTTATACTATTCTATGTGCAATTTAAGGGATTATCCGGTGCGTGCGTAGCACGGCCAGTATACGGTGCCGAAGGCAGCGGGGACCAGGGTCGGAACGACTGCTATACGGTGCCGCAGGCAGCGGGGACCCGAGCCGGAGGTTCGTTCAGTGACAGGTTTATACTATTCTATGTGCAATTTAAGGGATTATCCGGTACGTGCGTAGCACGATCGGTATACGGTGCCGAAGGCAGCGGGGACCAGGGTCGGAACGACTGCTATACGGTGCCGCAGGCAGCGGGGACCGAAATCACCCACTCGTGGACAGCCACCCGTGAGGTATAGGAACAATAAGTCCACGAGGGGAAAATAAACGCTACCCGACACCGATAGCACCCATCCGTTCCAACCCCCACCGCAGGAGGCGCCTGTTTATTAGATTTGAAACAATGAATATAATTACATAACAATAATAAAATATAAAAGGTAAAAAATAACAATTTTTTGCAAATTGAAAGTTAAATATAAAATATTTTCGAAGTACTATAAGTTCATGATGCCCGAGCCGGAGGTTCGTTCAGTGACAGGTTTATACTATTCTGTGTGCAATTTAAGGGATTATCGGGTGCGTGCGTAGCACGACCGGTATACGGTGCTGAAGGCAGCGGGGACCAGGGTCGGAGATTAGTTCAGTTAGAGGTTTATACTATTCGATGTGCAAATTAAGGGATTATGCAAATTATGGGATTATCCGGTGCGTGCGTAGCACGACCGGTGTACGGTGCCGAAGGCAGCGGGGACCCGGGTCGGAGTTTCTTTCGGTTCGAGGGGGATGCGAGCCGGAGAATGCAAAAGTTTCGACCGGTATACGGTGCCGAAGGCAGCGGGGACCAGGTTCGGAGATTAGTTCAGTTAGAGGTTTATACTATTCGATGTACAAATTAAGGGATTATGCAAATTATGGGATTATCCGGTGCGTGCGTAGCACGACCGGTGTACGGTGCCGAAGGCAGCGGGGACCCGGGTCGGAGGTTCGTTCGGTTCGAGGGGGATGCGAGCCGGAGAATACAAAAGTTTCGAGGCACCGATGTAAATTAGGGGCCCGCTGGCGGGCGAAGCCAGCTAGTTTGAAGGTTATAAGCGTGCTGAAATAATCCTGAATAAAACCTTTAAAAAACCTGTAATATTTCCTGAAGGAAACCTGCAGTTTTCATTTTCCTTCAAAATACCTGTAGAAACCTTCAAAATACCTTCAAAATCATTAAATTTTTAAAGGTTTCTTGCTGATTTTTTTACCCGGGTTAGTATCTGACTATAATAAAATAGGTATTTTTATACACTAAATAATAACCCACAACATGATATACACATACACAACCTGTGACCCGCAGACCAAAATCGGCCAACATCTCCAGAAATTCAGGAATTGTGCATTTTGCCAATTAGTCTAAAAAAACTGCAAATTTCGTCATTCGGGAGCGTAAAATTCATGAATTTCGTCGATCGGGTGCATAAAAATCACGAATGTCGTCGATCGGGTGCGTAAAAATTATGAATTTCGTCGATTGAGAGCATAAAAATCATTCATATAGTCGATCGGGTGCATAAAAGTCATGCATATCGTCAATCGGGGGCGAAACAAGCATGAATTTCGTCAATAGGGCGCGTAAAAATCATGAATTTTTGTCGATCGGGTGCAAAAAAAATCATGAATATCGTCGGAAAGGCGCGGGAAAATCATGAATTTCGTCGATTGAGCGCCTAAAAATCTTGAATTTCGTCGGAAAAAATCGTGTATTTCGTCAAACGGGAGCAGAAAACTCATGAATTTCATCGGTCGGGTGCGTAAAAATAATGAATTTCGTGGATCGGGCGCGGAAAAATCATGTATTTCGTCGAACGGGAGCGGAAAACTCATGAATTTTGTTGATTGTGCGCGTAAAAATCATGAATTTTGTTGATCGGGCGCCTAAAAATTATGAATTTCGTCGATCTCGTGCAGAAAAATCACGAATTTTGTCGATCGGGTGCGAAAAAACCATGAATTTCGTCGAACGGGTACGGAAAAAATCGCGAATTTTAGGGAAAAAAGGAAATTGCAAAATCCTGCATTTGGCCGGTTCATTCCGCATTTTTAATCGCCAGTTTTACAAGTTTAAACGCCGAGTGGCGACTTGCGAGTGCTTATTTTAACCTTTAGTTAGGATCTCTTAGAAAGGCTCCCACCAAGGGCACTCGGCAGATGCGTTCAGTTTCACAAGCTTGTTTCTTTTAAAATCCGACGTGATGGAAGCAATTGGAAACTGTGTCCTGAGAAATTGCTTGCCAAGCAGCATTTGCTATATATAAATAACATCCATCAAATTTATTGTATGAGTTTTGTTTGCTTTTAAACTAGTTTGAATGTCATTGACTAGTTTCTTTCTGTACATCTTAGCATGGGCCTAAATGCTAATTTCAAGGATATTGTATTTTTACGAAAGAATTCATGCAGTCTTCACTCCTACAAGGTTTTCGCATTTTTTTCTTTTCTTAAAATGTAAATTGTTATCCTTATATTGATCTGGATAGCTGAGTTCGAAAAATTAGTGCTTCACCTTAAATGTTAAATGAATTAAAAGCAATGATTTTAATATAAAACTTACACCGTAAATATTTTGAAGAAAGAATGTATAATAATTCTTATTCGCGATTTTGTTATTAATAACTTTACTGAAAAAATATGAACTTTAAATAATTGGTTGCTCACAGTAATGAGCGATCACTAATAATCAATGATCAATGTAAATGTACCTTGAAAGTATCTGGCTCAACTCTCAAATATATCAATGATTCTATTTTCTATAAAGGCAAGCTTACAGTTGATTATTTTCACATTATTAACTGATCGATGACATAGTCCAAACAACTTCAATACGTGAAGAAAGAAAGGGCAGCTAAGCAGTCTGGCCGTGACCGAGCATTTGCACTTATTACTGGAGCATATTCGGAACAGAAATAAACATGTAGATAGAGTATTGTTTTACATAGTATTAAATATAACTTAACTAATATTATTGAATATTATTTTCTTGAGTCAATTTTGCAGTAAATTGACAAAACTAATGAAGAAATTAAAACATTTTGTTTAACAAATTCTGACTTTTTCTCTTTATTTTACAGTGTAGTTTAAGTGGCAAATAATAACTTAATGCATAGGTTACGTAGATTTGCGTTCAGAATGGGATATGTCCGTAAGTATTAAAAATCTAAAAATCGCTTCGTTTGAAATGAATCATTTAATGAATAAAATATTCAATGTATTTTATTCTTCGCCTTGTTTCTCTTTTTATCTTTAAAACACATAATACAATGTCCGAACACTTATATTTAGTTATAGTTTTTTCACTTTGACAAAAAAAAAAGAAAGACAGAAAGAAAGAAAAATAATTTCTTAATTAAAATAAATAATAATAAGAAATTTTCTTGAAAATATTTAAAGCTACAAATAACACCTATGTCTGTGTAATACAACTTGCAGATATTCACATGCACACATTAAATGCAAAAAAAAAATCTATTTTTAAGGGGGCGTTTCTTCATGGTTTATAAAAACTTTTACTTAAAAATTGAGATAAATTGTTTGTATACCATAGGCTAATTGAGAAATCCGTCTCTTTGCTAAGAGACCAAATTGTTTCCAAAGAGGCAGACTAATTGGTGAATCACAGGCTTTTTTTCCCAATCAACCTGAAATTATTGAATTATTTGTTTTAACAGTTTTACAGTAAATTAACAAACTTATCAGAAATTGAAGCTATTTTCATAAAAAAAAAATCCAATCTGAGTAAATTTCCTCTTTATTTCACTCTTCTAAGTGGTGGATTAACACTTATCGAACGGGCTACGTAGATTTACTTTTAGAACGTGCTCCATTCGAAAGTGATATGAATCTAAAAATCACTTCGTTTGAATCATTCAATAAATTATGAAATTTAGTGTATATTTTTTCTTTGTTCTGTTTCTAAAACACAACACAATATAACGAGATTGAACATTTGTATTTTGTTATAGTTTTTGTAATTTTGACAAAATAAGTCGTTAAAATAGCGAACGTGCTTTAAAAAAATAACATCTATATATTTTTTAATTTAAAGCTGCAAATAACGTTTGTTTCTGTGCAATTGAACTTGTAGTTTCACACACACACATGCAGAAAATATAACATAAACATTATAAACTGACTAGATAGTTTTGTCAATAGTATGACCCATTCTATCATATGTCTTCATCTATTTTTATAGGGGCGTGTCTTCATAGTTTATGAAAACATTTTGATTATTTAAAATATCAGATTAACTGTTTATATAATCTTTGTGCAATAGCACTATGCGATTATTTTATCTATTAGAGTATATATTATCCAAAAACAATTTAACATGTTTAATAACAAACTCAAAAATTAAAAAACCTCATTTTTGGAAGCTATAAATTAATAAATATTTAGTTAGAAAAATGTGATAGATTTCAAGATTTTCTCGTATTATAAAACTAGCTGACCTGCCCGGCCCCGTGATAAAATTAAACCATCCTAAAGTTTGTATGATTTTATATCTTTAATTCGATTTAGTGTGAAATTATTTATTTAAAAAAGTGCTGCACACACGAGGAAAATCCTTTGTTGCCACTTTCAGCCGATAGGGGCGCATTCTGAAATAAACGAATCTCCGACATGTGTGTTCGGCTGCTTGCGGCACCGTATAGCAGATGTGCTGCACACGCGCTGCAAAATAATCTAGATCCACTTTCCACCGCCAGGGGGCGCAAATTGTTCTAAACGAACATCTAACATGGGTACCCGTTGTATCAAGGTAGTTGAATAAACCAATTCTCGTCGAAATCGGGCCCGTAGAAATCGAGAAAATGATGCACCCTCTGGCGGTGGAAGGTGTAACTAAAATCTGTAAAATCCGAAAATCAAGTCGAATCATCCAAACCCCGCTGTGATCGTGCCCATAGAACCGAGATAAGAATCCAAGTGCTCAACAACAAATCATTTACTTTTATTGTTGATATACATCAAGTAAATACGGGTTGTGTTCTTTTATTAGGAACATAAATATAATGTTTACGAAAATCGTTATTTGAAATTTCCGGACATATAACATTTATAAAACGCTATGGAAAAAGCTAAAAATGTTAAATTTCTCAAATGGAATTTGTTCTGTGTAAATCAGAGCAAGGCGTTAACCCCCTTCCTCCCCATACCCGAAAATATAACGAATAATTTGTTCAAGAAAACCACCATTTCCTACATTAACGCGATCATTAAAAAAATAATTATATTTTTTTGATATTAGAACATAACGAAGACGCTAGGCTAAAATAAGCGCCAGATGGCACCGCCTCCCATCCTCAATTTCAAATCTATATCTTAATTAGTTATCTTAATTTTTGATCATTAGTAAAAATTGGCAAAAAAATTGTCTGAAGCTTTCTCGGATTTTTTTTTTTTTTTTTTTTTTTTTTTTTGACTGGTGCCGCCAGATTTTTGGCATTTTTTTGCAAAAATTAAGAAAAATTACGTGCCTTATTTTACAAAAATTGCATTGTCGGATACAGAAAATTGTTCTACATATGCTCAGAAAATTTCAAGTCGATATCTTAATTAGTTTTCTTAAAATTCGATAATTAATAAATGAATTACAAATTCGTTTATTTCTGTTTGCAAATCGAGAAGAGGTGTTCTTTTCTTCAGCCATTTTGATAAAAAAGATAGGATTATCGATGCGATGTTTAATGAGATTATAATTAATATCTTGGGTAATTATCAAAATATTAAAATTCTGAGTATCGGGTGCATGTATTTGGAGCGTGATAAACATTTTTATATTGTTGGTAGATCTACAGCTGTTAAAAGCGTGGCACTGTGAAATAAAAATGCAATTAAAATGTGAGAGTTAAAGGTATTTTTTCTACATATTTTATTTGTTCCACCACGTTTTAATTTATTTTTTAAATATCATATAACTTCAATTTTTATTTCAAGATGCGAAGTTTTTTGCAATAGAAACATAATGTATGTTGATTTTTATACTGTTCTAATCAAATCACAGTCCTATCTAATGTGACATGTTAATTAACAAATTTCTTCAAAAACATTTACTAATATAATCACTTTAAACAACATTCTACGACAAGAAAACTTGAATTAAACCAATTTCCATGAACGGAATAAATGTATAATATAGAGTAAATAGAAATGCAAAAATAGAATAACAACGAACTAAATGTATTCCAAACTTAATCTTAATGAAAGTGTAAGAGATTTCACGCTCATGAAAGAAATTTAAATGATTCTATATATAAAAACAAAAATATGCAAATTGTGATTATCAGAAATGTTATCTTCTATAAAATATGATAAACAGTTTGCTAATTGCATATGTTGCTTAATTAATGTATTATTTTTCTTTAAATATTACGTGAAGGAAGTCGCGGGTAACAGCTAGTTTATAATATATGTTTATGATCAATATTTGCGGAATAAAAGTCGTTGGCAATGTTTTTGGGACGCCTTGTACATTTGAGAGTCAACTTGCATATTATCGTTTCGACTATATTGACAGAATAAGCATAAAACAAAAAATCCACAGGTGTGACATTTGTTATATGAAAGAAAAGACAGAATAAAAAAACTTCTTCGCTTAAATTTAAAATGAGTTAAAAATCGATTACAAAATTCAATGTTTACGTACAGAAATAAAGTTGAACAGAGAATAAAAATATTTTTTTAAAATGAAAAGAAAAGAAAAGAAAAAATAACTACCGATTTTAAAAGAGATTTTTAAATGCTGAAAAGTGTTGCCTTCTTTTAAAATAACAATACCTTTGAAAGTGGCGTTTACTCTGTTTATTTTTTTTTAATTAAATATGGCAAAAGCAATGGAAAATAAAAAATATTGTTTAAACTACCTTTTTGGGATTTCTAAATTAATTTCTCCGTTTCATGATAAATCCGTTTTAAACATTTAGCCTAATACAGTAAATTTTGTTCCCTCGAACTTTTGATTTTTTAGTGATTTTTAATGTGGTTTTTATCGTTTATTCGCATTCCGCGGTGATTTTTGAATTTTTTTCTATTTTAAATGCGATTTTCAATGTGATTTGTAGCGTTTCAAAACGCTGATTTTTTTCCATTCGTGAAAGAGTTTCAGTTACAATGTGTTAGTAACTGTACTAAATTTTGTCATCTGAGATTTTTTAATTTTGAAATTCTTTCTGTGGGTTTTTATTTTACGTTCACGTCGATTTTCCCACATTAGTAAAAAGAAATCCGCTTTTAAACTTTTAGACCGTTATAGTAAATTTTGTCCTCTTTTCAATAAAGTTTATCCGGAATTCGTACAGCGATCTCTGAAATTGTCGCGAATTTTTTTCATAGGATTTTTCGTGTTTCGCGGCGATTTTTTGACAATCGCAAGAAATCCTTGCTTTAGTCTTTAAGCCCAGTGTAGTAAACTTTGTCCTGTGCGATTTTTGAATGGTTTCTGGAGTCCGATTTCAAACTCATTTTGCCTTCCGCGATTTTCAATACAATTTTTAGCGTTTTTTGCATTTCATGTCGATTTTTGAGTTCGTGAAAGAATTCCAGTTACATTTGTTTTAGTCCAGTGTAGTAAATTTTGTCCTGTACATTTGTATTTTTAGCATTTTTTTAATGGGATTTTTACTTTTTTTACAGTTTCGCGGCGATTTTTCTACATTAGTAAAACAAATCCAGTTTTAATCTCTTAGCCACAATATAATAAATATTGTTACTCTTTTCAATTCGGTATTAATATAGTGATGTTTGAATTTTTCGTGAATTTTTTATGTGATTTTTAGAGTTTTTTCGTGTTTTGTGACGATTTTTGGACTTTCATAAAAGTACCGTAAAGAAAGAATTAATATATAGCCTCATTTCTTATATACGTTTTATTCCTCATGCAGTAAATTGAATACATACCGGGTGTCCTGAAATATTACGACAGATTTTAAAACTCAATAACTGGCAAACGGTATGAAAATGTCGTATTATCATCGGAAACACACTTTTGAACATCAGCTTTATAATTCTATTAGGAAATGAGTCAAAAATCGATCAGAAAATTCCCTGTTTACATACAATATTCGTTATTTAAAGAAAAAACACTACCGATTTTAAAAGAGATTTTTAATTGCCGAAAAGTGTTGACTTCTTTTAAAAATAACAATACCTTTGGAAGTGGCGTTTAAATCGCAACAATTCGGACAAATCTTTTCATCGTAAAGAGATAGTCAAACTTAAAGGCATCGTATTTTGCCTTTTCTTCTGAAAATGCGGTAAAACACCAACCTCTTTGCTTTTACGAATCGAAATGTTCACATTTTTTTTTTTCGAATCTGTGACGTTGGGACAACCAAGGAAGGTAATACTACATGTGACTCGCGACCACACTTAGATTCCTGAGGAACGTCCCAGAATATTAAAATTGCGGTCAGCTGCTGACTGAAAACTTGGGCGACGGAGCGAGTTTAGCCCTTCTATGCGTCGGAGTGACAAGAAACTTAGCTCTTTTTTTTCCTCGTCTGAAAACAAAATTTTTGGTTTCTAAAATGTTTAAAATCGGCCAGTAACATTTTTATATATATATATTCAATTCTATAAATTTGTCTATTATTGAATCATTCCTTCCAGTTCCAGACATGTCTCTATCATTAAAAATGCGGCTTTTGTTTAGTTTTGTTATTGCATTCTGAATGCGTTGGAAAGCGTTTCTGTCAAAAAAAAATGCAAAAATCCTATATTTTATTGCTTTTTAAAAAATATATATCATAATTAAACTTTGTATGCTGAGAGTAAAATTTGGGAGGAAGAGGAATTTTCACTAACTTAAAAAAGAGAAAAAAAAAGAAAAAAAAAAAGCGAAAATCTGCCGGTGTAGACTTTTACTGGAATAGTGTCGCAATAGAAACTTTTTTAACGCTCAATGCCAGTTTTTATTCATTTTTATTTATTTATTTTCTTGTAATCCTTTTTAAAAATGGACATGTAACATTCATGTATTTAAAATAACTCCTCGGGAAATTGATATTTTTAACTTATTTTTTGTTTGTACTGGATGTCTCTTTTTTTTTCTTAGTTGTCAAAATATTTCTAAACTATATGCTTAATTTAATGTGTTGTGTGTTAAAAGCCGAGGAACTATAGGTAAGATGTTAACACTTGAAATAAAATTATGTGTATATTTTAGAAATATTTTGACAACTAAGGGAAAAAAAGGAGACGTATTACAAATAATTATAAAGAAAACGGGAGTAAAAAATATTAATTTTCTGAGGAGATGTTTTAAATACACAAATGCATTCCAGCATACATACATCGCACATTTACTATTATCCATTTCATCCACCTAATGTCCATAGTCGTGTATTCTAGCGAATATATCGCGAGTTAGTCAATGTAAAAACTTCTTTAGAAAATATTTAAAGGAACCAGATATTCTCTATAAATTTACAACATTCTCGTTTAAAGAAATTCCATTTTCTTGATCTTTATTCAAACGGTTTTATAGACTATTTAATGAAATTAGCACTTCAACCGAAACGTTGTAATGCGAAAGACAGGATAGATAATACAATATATATATATATATATACAGGGTGTAACTGAAATGCTTCAACAAACTTTGAGGGATGATAGTACTCATGAAGATTAACAAAAAATGCAATAGAACACGGGGTCGCAAATGACATTTAACCCTTTCAGGGACAGTGGTATGTCTAAAAAAACACTTAATTTTAATTCCAAAACGCCACAATGGCACCAGAATTTTGCTAAAATCTTTTCCATTTAATATGTATGTGAAATATAGCCTTTTTCTTATTTACAAACAATTTTTTTTGTAAATTCCGGTGCCAGTCCATTTTCAGACGCATTTTCTCTATTTTTATCCTTTAAGCCTTTTAGGGGCAAACTACTTTTAGTACTAAAATGTTGAAATAAATGACAGGCACCGGAATTTATAAAAAAAATTGTTTGTAAATCAGAAAAAGGCTATATTTCACATACATATTAAATGGGAAAGATTTTAGCAAAATTCTGGTGCCATTATGGCGTTTTGGAATTAAAATTAAGCGCTTTCATAAACATACCACTGCCCCTGAAGGGGTTAAACGTCATTTGCGACCCCATGTTCCATTGCATTTTTTGTTCGTCTTCATGAGTACTATCAACCCTCAAAGTTTGTTGAAGCATTTCAGTTACACCCTGTATATATATATATATATGATTTTGTACAGTTGTAGTGTCGTAGTTTTGTATTTACGGCGAAATTTTCACCAATGAAGTTTTCGTATACTTTTGTATAGTTCCTGGCTTCTGGTTAAATGCGCAGGTACTAAAAACAAACATGTATTAATACAATGACAATATAATAAATTATAACACCTTGTAGTAAGTAATATATATTTTTCAAATGCTAAAAGGTGTAAATTAGCAACATAATATACAGTAAAATAACTTTTATTAGGTTGGTGACATGTTTCGGATCACCCCGAGCCATTTCCAAAAACAAATGAGACTATTCTATAATTGCACGGGATTGAAGTTATTATTTGAAATGCTGTCATTTAATTTTCATGTACTTTTTAAAAATTACGAACCTTATCTTTTACTTTTACTGGGTTGTTTATTTCCATAGTTTTAACCATGGAGTAACTCGAGCCGCAATTTCGGTAAGTTAAAAGGTGCTGTATTGTTACATATTGTATTTTTGCGTGTTACTATCTCTATCTTTTATTTTTACTTGATTGTTTTTTCCATATTTGTGACCATGGAGTAGTGCGAGCCACAATTTCGGTAAGTTAAAAGATGCTGCATCGTTACATATTGTATTTTTGCGTGTTATTGTCTCTATCTTTTATTTTTACTTGGTTGTTTATTTCCACATTTTTAACCATGGAGTAACTCGAGCCATAGAGATAGTAACACGCAAAAATGCAATATGTAACGAAGCAGCATCTTTTAACTTACCGAAATTGTGGCTCGAGTTACTCTATGGTTTCAGATATCGAAATAAACAACCAAGTAAAAATAAAAGATAACGTGCGTAATTTGTAAAAAGTACATGAAAATTAAATGATAGCATTTTAAATAATAACTTCAAAGACCGTGCAATTATAGAATATTCTCATTTGTTTTTGGTAATCGTTCGGAGTATAAAAGTTATTTTACTGTATATTATGTTGTTAATTTTCACCTTTTAGCATTTAAAAAATAAAACTTGCAATGCTTTTTAAGATACCAACAATACAAACAACAAAATAAAAAGCTTTTTTTTTTAATGAAACAGTCATTGCATTTTCCTCAAAAGACTGGTAGAAGCAGTTTGAGCATTTTCAATTCAAAATATTTATAAAACCTTATTCATTTCATAATATAGCATATGGAATAAAATAGACTGTACTGTAAATACATATAATATGTAGTGAGTTTTGCATGTTTTTTTTTTCCTAAAATTATTTTAGTGGTTAAAATTTCATAGATGTATTTTATAATGACGGTTATAAGTTTGTTTTTCAAATCTATCTCGACAATTATAATACTAAACTAGATGGAACCCGTCAAAATTTGACGGCAAAAAACTTGATAGTACCATAAAAATAAAATTCATAGCTGCTTTAAAATGTTTGAAACTTTTGCAGAATAATTCAAATAAATAAAAAACCCACTTTGAATTAAAGCTAGGTTGAAGAACAGCAATTGGCTAAGTTTCACTGGCACATGCACTCGCGGAATTTCTTGCATTTGACACATTTAGCGCTGTTGTGCAAGTAAATGGTAAGTGCCCCCTTGGGGAGGGGGAAATGGCAGGATGGACCAAGGAGATGCATAACATGAATAAGCAGTCAAAGACCTTTCAAACGATATGTAACATGAGGGGTGTGTGCAAAATTTAAAAAAGTACCGCCTTGGGGGGGGGTAAAGTAGGGGATGGACACGGTACATGCATAATATGATTAAGTGGTCACAGACCTTTCCAACGATATATAACATGAGGGTTGTGTGCAAAATTTAGAAAAGTACCTCTTTGGGGGGGGCAAAGTGGGGAGATGGACATCAGAGATATGCATATGATTAAGCAGTCACAGACCTTTCCAACGATATATGACATGAGGGTTGTCTGCAAAATTTAGAAAAGTACCCCCTTGGGGGAAGGGGAGGGCAAAGTGGGGAGATGGACATTGGAGATGCATAATATGATTAAGCAGTCACAGACCTTTCCAACAATATATGACATGAGGGGTGTCAACAAAATTTAGAAAATTGACCCCTTGGGGGGGGGGCAATTGGGGAGATGGACATTAAAGATGCATAATATGATTAAGCGGTCACAGACCTTTTCAACAATATATGACATGAGGGTTGTTTGCAAAATTTAGAAAAGTACCTCATTGGGGGAGGGGCAAAGTGGGGAGATGGACATTGGAGATATGCATATGATTAAGCAGTCACAGACCTTTCCAACGATATATGACATGAGGGTTGTCTGCAAAATTTAGAAAAGTACCCCCTTGGGGGGGGGGGGGACAAATTGGGGAGATGGACATTGGAGATGCATAATATCATTAAGCGGTCACAGACCTTTCCAACAATATATGACATGAGGGGTGTCAACAAAATTTAGAAAATTGCCCCCTTGGGGGGGGGGGCAAATTGGGGAGATGGACATTGGAGATGCATATGATTAAGCGGTCACAGATCTTTCCAACAATATATGACATGAGGGGTGTCAACAAAATTTAGAAAATTGACCCCTTGGGGGGGGGCAATTGGGGAGATGGACATTAAAGATGCATAATATGATTAAGCGGTCACAGACCTTTTCAACAATATATGACATGAGGGTTGTTTGCAAAATTTAGAAAAGTACCTCCTTGGGGGAGGGGCAAAGTGGGGAGATGGACATTGGAGATATGCATATGATTAAGCAGTCACAGACCTTTCCAACGATATATGACATGAGGGTTGTCTGCAAAATTTAGAAAAGTACCCCCTTGGGGGGGGGGACAAATTGGGGAGATGGACATTGGAGATGCATAATATCATTAAGCGGTCACAGACCTTTCCAACAATATATGACATGAGGGGTGTCAACAAAATTTAGAAAATTGCCCCCTTGGGGGGGGGGCAAATTGGGGAGATGGACATTGGAGATGCATATGATTAAGCGGTCACAGATCTTTCCAACAATATATGACATGAGGGGTGTCAACAAAATTTAGAAAAGTGCCCCCCTTAAAAGGGGGGAAATGGCGGGATGGACCCCGGAGATGCATAACATGAATAAGCAGTCAAAGACCTTTCCAACAATACGTAACATGAAGGGTTTGTGAAAAATTTACAAAAGTACCCCCTTGGGGGGGGGCAAAGTGGGGGATGAACACCGGAGATGCATAATATGATTAAGCGGTCACAGACCTTTTTAACGATATATAACATGAGTGGTATGTGCAAAATTTAGAAAAGTGCCCCAATTGACGGGGGGGGGGGGGGGGATGGACCACACAGATGCATAACATGAAAAGGCAGTCGCAGGCCTTTCGAACGATATATCATGAGTGTCAGCAAAGAAAAGTCTCCGCCCCGTGTGGGCAAAACATACTCCCCCCGCCGCCATAATTATTGATGCGGACTCATTTTTTAAATTCGTTCGCACCCCTCTTCTCCCGCAAAATGTTGTGAATTTTAAAAACTCCCCTTCCGAATTTTTTTATACCAAAAGCACTTATGTCCATCGTCTGCATGCAGAGTTTTGTGCTTACAGACGCCAGACACAACAACACACACACAGACAGACGTTTACCGACATTAATAGCAGTGTTTCCCCCAGACAGTTTGAGAAGGGTGCTGCACCCTGCCTGCCCTTTGGTTTGCAAAATAGCACCCTTCTTGCCCCTCATAAAAATAATTAGCACCCTTCTTGCCCCCTCCAGCAAAATAATTAGCACCCTTCTTGGCCCCTCCAGCAAAATAATTAGCACCCTTCTTGCTCTCAGTAAAAAAAGTGCCCTTTCTCCTTTTTGCATTAAAAAATTTGGTTTCATAATAAAAACTGACTCAATGTTGTCTTAAAAAGAGTGTTTTGACTTTGAAATATCAAAAGTGGCTTTAAAAACCAAAAGAATACCTTTAAGCTTTAACAATTAAAAAAGTGCCCTTAAGATTCTGAAAAGTGCCCTCAAAAATCCAAAAAGTGCCCTTAAGAATAAAAAAAGTGCCCTTTTCTCACCAGCAGCACCTTGCCCCTTTTTAAACCTGGGGGAAACTCTGTTAATAGTATAGATGATACTCAGTGCCTACACATTTCACCCTTTATAATTCAGCCAATGAGTTGACAGTCGTTCATTTCCAGAAACGAAACAATAATTCTTTAGGATGAATTTTGTTTGTTTGGCGTCACAAACTTTTTAGGGCACCTGCAGACTAAAAACATATAATGAATCTTCGCGGGGAAAAAAATCCTAGATTTCGTCAAATGATCACGGGAAAAACACTAATTTCATCAAAGGATCATGTAAAACGTGAATTTTGTTAAAAGGCCACAGAAAAACGTGATTTACGCAAAAGATGAGCAAATTTTGTCAAAGAATCGCAAAACAGGAAATTCCACCAAAAGATAGCGCTTTCTTGCCAAATTTCGTCTAAAAATTGCGGAATAAAATGTATTTTATTAAAAAATCGCTGGAAAACGCACATTTCATTAAACTATCGCGAGAAAAATGCGAATTTCTTCAAAGATTGCTGAAAAAACGCGAATTTCATCGAAGGATTGCTGAAAATTCATGAATCTTATCAAAAGGCAGCAGAGAAAATGTGATTATTATCAAAGCATTGCGAAAAAAGAAAATTTCGTCTAAGGATCACAGAAAAACGCAAATTTCATAAAAGAATCGTGGAAAATAACGCAAATTTCGTGAAAAAAAAAATCTCAGAAAAAACACAAATTTCGTCAAATTATCGCTGAAAAAAAACACGAATTACGTCATAGGATAGCTGAAAAAATTGTGAATCTCGACAAAAAAAAGATACAGAAAAAAATGCGAATTTCATTAAAGAATCACGAAAAAAAATGCGAATTTTGTTAAAGGATTGTGCAAAGAATGTGAATTTTTTGAAAGGTTCGTGTGAAAAATGAAACTGTCTTTATTAAAAACAGCACACACACAAACATCTATACAAACCTCAATACACACAAACATATTATAGGCAGGGCTTGAAATTCAATTTTTCCACGGACGGGAGTCTCCCTACCAACATTTTTAAATGGAGGGGAGTTGTAATGTTTGGGAGGGAGAAAAAAAAATTTAAACCCCACTATTATTTTACGTGTTATTTAAAGAATTACATTAATGCAGACATGACAAAATACCATTGAAAAAATTAAGTCAACTGAGAATGATTATGTAAAATGTTTATTTTTATTATAAAAAAGGGAAGAAAGTTAAGTTTTATATATGCAGTGTATTTTTCAAGTTCCATTAAATGTGTTAGGGACCCTTAACAATTAGGTTGTTAAATAAATTTCTGACTTTAGATTTTACTTGATTGAGATTCACCGATCGATCGTGGAAAAGACGCAAAGTTCATCGATCTGTCGTGGAAAAAACGCTAAGTTTGTCGATCAGTCGGGGGAAAAAAGCAAATTTCGTCGATCGATTGCAGAATAAACACAACGTTCGTCGATCTGTCCCCAAGAAACGCAAGGTTCGTCGATCAGTCGCTTAAAAAACGCAATGTTCGTCTATCTGTCGCAGAAAAAACGCAAAGTTCGTTGATCTGTCGCGGAAAAAACGCAAAGTTCGTCGATCAGTTGCGGAAAAAAGCAAATTTCGTCGATCGATTGCAGAATAAATGCAAAGTTCGTCGATCAGTCAGGGAAAAAAGAAAAATTTCGTCGATCGATTGTGGAATAAACGCAAACTTCGTCGATATGTCCCCAAAAAACGCAAGGTTCGTCGATCAGTCGCTTAAAAAACACAATGTTCGTCGATCTGTCGCATTCGTTTGATGTCGTCGTTGAAAATTTATGGATTTCTATTATTAAAGTAATTTTTTCATTTTACCGTATTTATTTTATTTTTGTGTTGTATGTATTTTGCTACTTTGAATTTTTTTAAACTAACCCTTTTTTTTTTGGAGAGTGAGAGAGAGAGATTTAGTAATTTGGTGACACGAAGTTCCGCAAATTCTTAAAATCCACAAATCGTTTCCAATGTAAACAATGAAATTTACAATTAAGTTGCAAGTGCAAAATTTCAGTTTTTTAAAATTTTCATGTCATTCTGTACACATTTTAATATGTCATTCTGATCATTATACATATTTAGTTATGCATTATTAATTATTTACTTGACCTTTACTTTTAATATTTTAAATATTTCAAACTTACAGCTGAATGTAATTATTAAAACATTTGAAATACTGCATTCGAAAAATGAAATTTCAGCTTAGAAACGCGACAATTACTATTAGGTTAAAAAAATTTAAAGTAGAAAAGTACTTATGATATAAAAAGAAGAAAAAAAAATACACCAGAATTTATCTGTATTACGAAAGCGGGAGAAATGATTTTCTGTGCTATACGAAAAGATATCCAAATAACTCAATCATAAACATAGAAATAGGTATCGGTTTCTATGTTCATGTGCACTCAATCCAAACTTGAAACTTTTAAAAAAGTCATTGAATGAATGAAATTCATCTCCGCCTTTCACATCCAGAAAACTTGCTGTGTCGCCAATTATGTTTATATTTTATATATATATAAAAAAATAATAATTCAGGCACTTTTCCGTTATACGGACACCATTGTCGCCAAACATACATACATACATACATTTTGGCATAGTGTCCGTATAACAGAAAAGTACTAAAGTTCATGGTTTAAAATCACAATAAAATATCATGAAATTTATTGATTAGTTGTGGGAAAATATCGGGGAAATAATGTGTTTTTCGTGAATTTTTTGTTTTGTTAACAATGTGGTTAGAGAGCCAGGGAGAAACCCAGAAAACTTGATGTGTCGCCAATTATGTTCATATTTTATATATATATATAAAAATAATAATTCAGGCACTTTTCCGTTATACGTACACCATTGTCGCCAAACATACACACATATATTTACATACATACATACATTTTGGCATAGTGTCCGTATAACAGAAAAGTACTAAAGTTCATGGTTTAAAATCGCAATAAAATATCATGAAATTTATTGATTAGTTGTGGGAAAATATCGGGGAAATAATGTGTTTTTGTGAAATTTTTTGTTTTGTGTTGTTGTGTTTAATTGTAAGCATTCATTATAATTTTCAGTGCATTATTAAATTGAAATTTTTGTTTAAAATATGTAAACAAAACAGTGACCAGAAACCTGCACAATTTCTAATATAGATAGATAGATAGATAGATAGATAGATAGATGCATGCATGTAGTACTTTTAATTATTTGGTAAAAATACTGTGATCGTCACTGAGAAAACCTGAATTTAACCTAAAAGTAATTGTCGAGTGTTTAAGCTGAAATTTCATTTTACGAAAACAGTATTTCAAATGTTTTAATAATTACATTCAGCTGTAAGTTTGAAATATTAAAAGTAAAGGCCAAGTAAATAATTAATAATGCATAACTAAAAGTAATTGTCGAGTGTTTAAGCTGAAATTTCATTTTACGAATACAGTATTTCAAATGTTTTAATAGTTACATTCAACTGTAAGTTTGAAATATTAAAAGTAAAGGCCAAGTAAATAATTAATAATGCATAACTAAAAGTAATTGTCGAGTGTTTAAGCTAATTTCATTTTACGAATACAGTATTTCAAATGTTTTAATAGTTACATTCAGCTGTAAGTTTGAAATATTAAAATTAAAGGCCTAGTAAATAATTAATGCATAAGTAAAAGTAATTGTCGAGTGTTTAAGCTGAAATTTCATTTTACGAATACAGTATTTCAAATGTTTTAATAGTTACATTCAGCTGTAAGTTTGAAATATTAAAAGTAAAGGCCAAGTAAATAATTAATAATGCGTAACTAAATATGTATAATGATGAGATTTTTTTTTCTTGAATTATTCAGTGAAACTCGCCTTATAAATGTACGCAAATAATTCACATCAAAATCTTAAAATAACAAAGTTTTCTTTCGTGTTTAGCTATGCTTAATAACCAAAAAAGCTTGATTAATACAAAAATTTTTTGGTAAAAATACTGTGATCGTCGCTGAGAAAACCTGAATTTAATCATATCACACAGAATTACATATTAAGTTTAAAAAACTGAAATTTTACACTTGTTTACATCGGAAACGATTCGCGGAATTTCGTGCCACGAAATCTCTCTCTCTCTCTCTCAAAAAAAGGGGTTAGTTATAAAAAATTCAAAGTAATAAAATACATACGACTTAAAAAGAAAATAAATACGGTAAAATGAAAAAATACCTTAATAAAAGAAATCCATAAAGTTTCAACAACCGAACAACCAAATGGAGTCGTAGTAATCCACATACGCTTCTAGAGAGAGGAAAAAGCCTTCACCTCATTGGCTGAAATATCGCGTCTGAAGATAGTAAAAGCCTCTAGCTGATTAGCTGAATGCTCGCGCATGCCTATAAAAGGCATTTTTGCACGAAAAACTAAAAAGCAGGTTAGCTTTAAGTATATGGATATTTAAAATTTAATAAAAATGGTGCAAATTATATTACTAAATATTAAGTTCCTTAGGCATATTAAAGCGATAATTTTTTTAACGAAAATTTATTTAAGTTTGTTATAACTTATTAAAAAGGTAATTATTATTCTTTAAGTGTAGATATTTAACAATTTAGCAGTTCCGAATGAAACATTAAATGTGAAAATCATACCCAAAACCTGTCTTAACATTTTTGGAATCCGGGAAAATATCCACCACCACTATTTTCGAATATGTATATATATATTTTAATTTTTTGTCATATTTACGCAACAAATTCTACCAGTAACAACACTATTACAATTCGGAAATAGTGGTACTACTTAACTGAGGCAACCCCTGTGGTAATGAGGATCTGATCATATATGAAATTATATTTATCATTCATTTATATATATATTAATATTCTGTTCATTCTCGGATATTTCTCAATTTATAAAAAAGCAAATTTTCCCACCTTCAGTAAACAATCTTTGTAGGGCTAAAATTATAAGTAATTTTCATTATTTTTTAGTTGTTATGCAATCCTATTTAATATGATTTCATTTCTCAGTAAGTTTAAAATCTAAAAGAATTTTCAGATAAAAACAATAAAATCGAAAATATATATATTTTTTTTTTCCTACTTAATAGAATTCTTAAAGAAAAATCAATTTTATTTTTAAAATTATATTTAAAAATAAAATCTGGGATTGAAATGGTAATCCTTTTTGTTTACGTTTTAAAAATTTCTTTAAAAAAATTAAAGTTATATAAATAATAATAACTTTTTACGCAACAATTAATTTTTTTTCTGTGTTATACAGAAGCAAAATAACAATCATTTGATAATAAATTATGAACGCTATTACCATACGTTGTCTCTGTCTCTGTTTTAGCGTTATGTAGGTGCCCAAAATTGTTCATCCTGGACCAGATGAAAGTCAGATTTAAAGCCGTAGCCGAAGGACAAAACTAGAGTTGAAATTCATGCAGACTAAGAGCTATTTTTTTAGGGTTTCGTTCATGTCACTAAACACCATTAGTCCCGTTTCGTTGTCTGTCTGTCACAGAGCCGGTTCTCAGAAACTATATAACTTACAGACATGAAATTTTGTGTACTTATAGCTGAATACCTACTATGAAGCTCAAAATCATAAAATTTGAAAATATCGTATTATTTTAATATAGAGAGATTAAAAAAAAACTAAAAATCTAACAGCCTTTTCCTATTACATTTAAACATTTTTCGTTATAGCAGTTGCCAACAATTAAAAATCCACAACAAAATTCTTTCTACAATAACTAATTTTCGATTGAAAGATTTCCACGTGAAAAATGAAAATGAAATAAAAAGTTTCATCAATTGTAAAAAAGATAAATATGACGTCATATTGGTAATTTCAAACATTTCTCAATAATACAATTAATATGAGTATGCGTAAATACAGAAAGCAGCTTAATAGGACGCCATTAGAGAATTAAAAAAAAGTAATCTAACGTTATATTGGAAGTTTAACGGATTTTTAAATGTTTGAGAATAATATAAAGAGAGCATCAATATGAGTAATAGAGAATAGCAAATATATGAGTTCTAGCAACGTATTGAATAATAATAAAAACCCCATTGTGGAACTATTGGCATATTTTAACATTCTGAAGGTCTCTATACGACATGTTTAATTTTGAAATTGATTTTTTTATATCACATTTAGTCTACATGACACACATTATTATGACAGAGTATAATAGCGGACTTCGCCCGCTATCGGGCCGGTTCAGATATTCGAAAAAACGAGAAAAATTGACCGGTAAATTTTTACTTTTTAAAAAACATGACTCTTTTTTTTTTCTGGAAAATGAAATTTATTTGGATTTATTGAAGAAAGGATAAAGTGTTTTGAAAGGAATATTCAACGAAACACTTTGTGTGATCTTCGATCACACTTACCCATTTGTTTAGCTTGCTGCTGCGAGCCCTGATTTCTGGGAGATGACCTTTAACTTCGAACACGGGGAGAATGTCTCTGTGGGCCGCAGATTTCTATTGTTAAATTGGGCGTCGTCGTTTAATAATTTTACTCTGATAGCCATATATTTAAAAGTAATTATTTAAATGATAAATATTGAAGTAATTCATCTGTAAATAGTAATATTTCTATTAGAATCTTTAATCACGAAATATTAAATGTTTAAAGTACTCGTATAATTATTGCAATTTGTCTTAACACGTTCGCTGCCAAGCTAAAAATACCGGAATTTTAATTTTATTTAGAAAGTTCAAATTCATCCCAGAAAATACTAATAGCAATATTTACTTTGTTTTATTACAGACATTTCGTGATTACATAAAATAAAAATTCTTCTTTTGAAATTTCCGGTGCGAATAACTAATTTTAGATTGAAGAAACGTAGTTAGCACTACGAGTATACTCGTAATTGGCAGCGAACGCGTTAATGCGACTGGCGTCATTTTTATCAAACTGTACCGTCCTTGCATCCTACACGAGTCATGATAAAATAGATTTTCATAATTTACAGTTGCTTAGTTTTAAAATTATCATTTTTCCCATACTATTTAATCCTTTGTTTCAACATGTCCCATATGTGCAACATACCAAAAAATAGATCCAATTTCCATAGCGAGCATTAAAAGAAAATGTTATTGATCTTCCAACTCTGTGGTTAATGCAAATTATCCGTGGAATACCCAACAGACGGAGATACTGAGTTAAGTTTCCACACCAAAATTTAATTAATATTTTAATCAGTTTCACATGGTCATTTGTATAATATAAACTTCACCAGTTTGGTGAAATTAAAAAGGCTGGATATGTCGAGAAATAAAGTTTTCAAGAAGTTATGTTCATTATACTTTACAATTTTGTATTAGAAAATTTGCAATATTTATGAGAAATATTTTTGATTGTTATGTAAGACATAAAACAAGCATCTTTTTGATAATATTTTTAATATTTTTGTATGCAATATTTTTTATATGCTTTTTGACTACTAAGAAAAAAAAAGAGTTCCACCATCTTTTGTTGAATTTTTTAATAAAAGAGTACTTAAATATGGTTACTGTTGGCGATTCACCTGCCGATAAAATTCATAAGTCTACGACAATCAGAAGGCAAATAATCAAAAATATTATTTTTTTGTCAGCAGGTTTGGGTTGGGTCGGTATACTTTTGGCCAAACCCATTGAAATAGCCAAAATCGGAGTATTTAGCATCATCACTTAAATAGTGATGATTAGAGCCTAAATGGCTCTACCAATGCGTTAAAATTTTCTAGTGTCTATTTGAAGGCCCAAACAAAAAAATATTTTTTTTTTTGTCGGTGGTTGGGGCTTTAGACAGTCTTTTCTAGAATTTTTCAATAAAGGAGTACTTAAACATAATTACTATTCAGGATGTTTCTGCCTACAAAATTCAATTTGAGGCCACATAAAAAATTTGCAGATTTTTTTTTTTTTTTTTTTTTTTTTGTTCTTGTGGGTGTGAGGTGCCCCAAAGATAGATTTTAAGGGTTGTTTGCTGTACGCCGGTAGAAGGAATAAGTAATTAGATTGATAATTTTTATTAAAATACGAAGAATATTCAGTAAACTATTAACAAGTTACATTAGATTAACTCTTAGATAAGCTGACATTTCTTATCCTTTGCGAAAAAAGCAATGCTTAACCAAATCTAGCTTCGACTGAATGTAGCTGAGTCCAGGTAGATACCTTCGTAAAGAGGATTACTATACGGAGATGTAGTCTTACTCAAAAGCGTCTACACCACGCCCCTCACAACGGCTCTTATCACTATTGCACCCGAGAAATTCCCTATACTACGAGAAATTTCCGATTAGAATGTGGTTACTTGTTCAGTTGTTTTTCCCTATTCGATATTTTACGTACACGTGATCGAAAGAAAAATTGTTATAGTTCCTTGTTATTTCAATTATGTAATTTTATGGGGGTTTTCATTTCTCTTTTTTTTTTTTTTTTTTTGTTGTTGTTGTTGTTTGCTATTTTTATGCAAAATGGAATATTCGAATGGAACTACATTTTTTGAATGTTTTGATTGTAGTAAATAATTTTCACGTAACCACTGATCTAGAAAAAGATTCAGTTTAAACATAAGAATAAGAATACTTTTATTTTTAGGATATTGTATAGTGTATGAATACTTAAAAGGCAAATATATATATATATATATATATATATATATTTTTTTTTTTTTTTTTTTTTTTTTTTTTTGATGTAGTGACTATTTACTTTATACATTTAATTTCATTATGATTTCATTAAGTTAAAGTTATAGGTAATATAGTTTTAAAATAAAAAATCTCGACGGCAGTCAAAATAAAACCCGTTTTCTGTAACGCAGAAACCACGCCCCTAGTCTTTTTTTTTTTAAATGAACAACAGAATATTCTCTCTCGGTCGGTAATGCGGTAGAAATGTGCCATTTTACGCCAAATATTATAAACAATCACTAAAGTGAAGCGACGACCAATGAAAAAAATTTCAAACTTTTTATGTCTTATTTGTGTTAAATATTTCATATTATATTATTATATAGCTTACTTACGTATAAATTTAAGAAATTGATTCTCCATTTTGTATATTAATTGATGTAAACATAAAAAACTGTTTGTGCATTTAGTACATTAAAAATTATTTCATAAAACAATAACAATCTCATGACGTTTCTAAAATGTTAATAAGATTGACACAAGGTCGTTGGAAAATTCTGCTTTTATCGTCAAATACTACCTTGCCGTTTTCTCTTTTACGCCAAAGTCTCTATAACAAAGACGTACCAAAAATAATTTAACTGCTTTTACTTGATAAGCTATCTTCATTTCCAAGGAATGAGCAAAGTTCTTTCAAGAATGTCTGGATGGAAATTAGATTGAAGTTCTAACTTCAGTTGAAGGCTCAAACAAAAATATTATTTTTCTCGGGTTTGGAGGGCAGGGTTGCTTTATCTTTGTGATGCTTTTTCAGGTGTGATAATCTTTTCTTGAATTTTTCAATAAAGGAGTACTTAAGTATAATTACTTTTGAGGATTTACCTGCCTACAAAATTCGTGTATGTATAAGAACTTGAAGAAAAATAATAAAAATACATATTATTTTATTGTCAGGGGGTGGGGTGTGGACGGCGCTGCCATTTGGACCTAACAAATTGAAATATCCAAAATCTGAGTAGTTAAGCATCATCACTATTCAAGGTTCTACCTGTGTTCAAAGTGTCTAGTTGCTATGACTATTTCAAGGCTAAATCAAAAATGCTATTTTATTCGTCAGGGTAGGCCTCTACACATCTTCTCATGAATTTTTCAAAAAAGGGGTACTTAAGCACGATTACTATTCCGAATGTATCTGCCTACAAAGTTCATCTATCAAAATTTGGAGGCTCATAAATAAAATTGACTGATTTTATTCTCTCTCTCTGTGTGTGTGTGTGTAGGAGGTGTTGGGGTGTCAGGGATCCCGATGATAAATTTTGAGTATGGCTTTCTGTATGTCGATAGAATAAGTAAGTAATTGAAATGATATTATTTTTTAAAATACGAAATAATTTCAGTAAATTGGTTTAGTTATGTTAACATTCCTTATTGACAAGCAATATTTAACCAAATCTAGCTTCGATTGCATGTAGCGGAGTCCGGGCAGATATATCTCTAAGGAGCAGTGCTCTGTTCACACCGTTGGAGCTGCAATAACAAATATGATTTGATAGTCTTGTATTTTCTGTTTCGTTGGCGAACGCGATTGTATACTAATTATTAATAATATTACTTTTAAAATAATTGATCGGCTGCCTAATTAGGGTGGCCGATTGACATGAATAAGAGGAGCAGAAGTGCATCGCCACTAGCAGCAGAACCACTGTATTTTATAAAGATAATTTTATTTTAAAGCTTTTAAAATGTGAGTTTTTATATATAAAAAATATAATTTAATTATGATATGGATATATTAGTCAAATCTTTAAACTTGCAGAGATGTATTTTGGGAATATTAAAAGTAAATATGAATGAGTGCATGCAATATAAAATTTTCACATTAAGAGACCTATTTAATAAAAAGCGACGATTATCTAAATAGTGGAATAGTGTATTTCATTTAAAAAGATAATTTAAAATAAAATATTTATATTTTATAATTGTGTATTTTATAATTGTATCAGCTAACTCGGGTAATCATAAACTTCCACCACTAATTTTAATACGTTAATGTTGCCTTAATGAATTGTAGTCATTAAATCGGTCGACTTTTTTTTTTAATTAGTGGTAGGAGTATGCCTTATTGCCTATTTTACCCCGTGTTGTCGATACCTATGACCGCAGCTGCACACACTCATGTATGTCAATGGCATATGGCGTTATTGTAGGTAGTGAAAGAAAATGTTAAATATATTTTTTTTAATTCAGTTATCTCGTTTAAAAACATGTTTGTTGATATTAAGTGTTCAAGAAAAATAATATCACAGATTACTGATTTTTTTTTTTTTTTTATCAATTGTGATAAGAAGTTCAATATTTCTTCCCTGTTTGTAAAGGAGTAATTTTTTTTTCGTAATATATAAATATTTTGTTTGTTATATTTCAATATATATATATATATATTAGATTACAGAAGTTACTTTTCAGTCAGTTGAGTTATGGAATTCATTATTGAAATTAAGTTGTTCATTAAAATCCCATATTTTAATTAATATAAAATCTGTTCTTCCCCCTTTGACTATACAGCAGAATGTGTTGTTAAAAATTCCGCCGTAAAATATTTGCTGTTTTTCTTTTTCCTTCTTTCTTTTCTTTTCTTTTTTTTTTTTTTTTTTTAAGTTTTAGTGACAAAGTATATTTATTCTCTTTTTTAAAATAATTTTTTCATTATTAACCTTTTTACGTAGAAGAAATTATTTTCAATAGCGTAAAAAAATTAAAAATTTATGGGCGAAGCTCGAGTAACCATTTTTCAAATAATTCAAACAATTAAAATTATGAAAAAGGAATTAAAATATTTATGAGAGTAATTAATCGTTCAAACTAATATTTAATATCATTAGCACAAAATCTAAATTTTAATTCTACTAAATAGAAAATTTAAAATATTGAATTTCAGATAATTACTATTATGGAATTAATGATACAATGAGTAAACAGTGAATAATTTTTTTGATATAATAACAAAAATAAAGTGAAAAATTCACAGTAATTCCCACAATGTGAGGGGGCGAAGTCTATTTCACCGCGACAGTGGTTGTTTTCAAATTCAAAGTGTGGCACATGGCTTTAGCGTCGATAGTGAAAGAATCTATTAAACAAATATATATATTAGATCAGTTCTCTCGTTTAAAAACATGTTTGCTGGAATTAAGTGCAAAAAACCCTTCGTTAACTGGGATATTTTTTTAAAGAATGAAATGTGTGTATTTAAAATTGGTCCATAAAACTTGTAAACAAAAAGTGGGAAGCCATTGACATTTTTATTCAAGGGTAAGTTTAATGAGTACATTTTTAGTGCTTTGTAAAACTTTAAAACTTTAATTTTTAACACATTCCAACCTAGTTGAAAAGTTTTTATGACTTCGGTTTGTTTGCCGTCTGTCCGTCTGTCCCTGCTCTAATAAATATACTCGGATCGCCATGAACTTTTTGTATGCTATTTTTGCATGTTATTGTCGTTTACTATAACATGTTCCCTATTTTCACTGAAGTATGTAGCACTTATAGTTTTTTTACAGGAACGGTCAAAATTCCGTTACATTAGAGTCAATGAGAAATAATCGTTTCAAGTTCATTTTGATGATGCTACGTCATTTAAAATAGGATGACTGCTGTTTATAATTTTTATTATTGTTTTTGTTAGAAATAAAAATGATCCAGAAAAATTTAACTGAATATTTTATGTTAGTTGTATAAATGTAGCTTTTCAAAATCACTCTGACATATACGTAATATTAATCTAACATAATTTAGAGACATTAATGTTATCATTCAAACGTGTGAAGCAATTATTATGAAATACAGTGTAATTGGAAAAAGGTAAATTTTCTTAACTGAACTGCTAGTGATTTTTATATTAGCTAAATTAATACAAATATAATGAAATGGTCAGCTAAAATGTTGTCTCTTATCTTTATTTGAAATATAACAAAAATAATACTCAGTATTTATTATTATTTTATGTGACCAATAGTGTGTTGGATTATTATTACTTTAAGCTAAAATATTGACATCTATAAGTTATTTTACTAATCTCTGTACAAATTAGATTGATGAAAATAAATATCAGTTTAGTCACCATCCCCATTATTTTTACTTGAAATAAAATATTAAAAATAAAATCCACTTAAAACCGATAATTAAACATATTGCTATGAATTATAGAACACAAAATTGCACATACATTCAATAATTTAAATTCACTGTAATTTAAAACAGGCATTGACTATGTTTGATTGTTCTCTGTTAAACAATAATTAAGTGTACTTATATATAATAATAATAATAATAATAAAGTTTTTACGTAACACTGAAACGCATTCAAAACGTTCAGTAGTAAGACTAAAAATATAAATAAATAAAATAAAATATTAAAATAAAGAGTAAAATCAGTGAAAAAAAATCAAATAAAAATAAAAATAATATTCAGTTACTTTGGGTAAATGAGTGAAAAGAACAAATGAAAAGAAAACGATTAAGTTAATTTGCATCACTCCCCTGTAAAGTTGTCTATCGCACATTAGATGCAGATGAATCACTTTAATTGTGTTTAGCCTACGGGGCGGGGCATATCTTCTTGAAAGCGTACCAGATTTTTTTTACGGGGGACCATAAACCGCTGTTAGAGGCGTGTCCTATGCAGACCTACTTTGTAGAGTAAAAACAAATTGGAGGATGGGCTCTCTCTACCTGATAGCAACTTTTTATTTTCATTTGGCAATTCTGTGGTGCACATCACCACATAACCCAATAACTCAGAGCCTTTCCTTCCGTCCGTACTTTTCTGAGAGCAGGTGATTGTGTTTTATTAGGGGACGTGCTTGCCGATAGTGTTTATTAAACTCTTACTACCAAATTAAAGTTTAATAAAGGAATGAAGTTTTGCGCAAGATATGTATATTTACTTTAATAGCTCGTATTACGAGGGAGAGGGGTGGAGGAGGGGGGATTTACATGTTGATTTCTTATTGTTACAACAAAATAATAAATAGAGAAGATTTTTATTTTATTTTATCTTATCTTATTTATTTATTTATTTTTTAGTGAGGAGCATTATGATTTTAAACTGCGTGCAATGGAGGTGGGGGGAGGGTGAAGGAGAGAGTTGAAATTTCTGCGAATGATAATTTAGATTATTATTAGTCGTATTCTTGTTTCTTACGGTAACAGTTAAGGCAGATGCAAATTTAAATCTCAGTTTAAAAATTTGTGCAGTGGGAGACGAATTTAGATCTTGATAATTTATTGTTACTAGAGAAAAAAATAGGGCATCAGTATATATTATTATTATTTTTTTTTACATAAGAGATGATATAAAGTTAATTTTAGTTCTGAGATAACTAGAGCAATAATTTTAATAAATTGTGTGCTAAATTAGAGTTCTAGTTACTGCATAATAAAGAAGACATTTTCGATTTATGTTGGTTAACATAGCGAGCTGAAATTTGAAAGATCTCTGTTAATTTTTGACAAGTTTCTAGATCTTATTATTCTGTTTTAACTTTTAGCAAAACAACAATAATTTCACTTTAAAGTGATGGTTCATTTCCTAATGCAATTTAAAAAGGAAAAAATAACGTATCAGTTTTTTTTTTTTCGTTATGAAACAATTTTCATTGTTAGCAGTAAAATTTTCAGACGGGGACTTTTTTAGATAAATATTTCAATTACTTACATCATAAATTTTCGTGGAAACATTTTTTTGTTGTCTGATTTATGTTAGCAGATGAATTAAAACACTGTTATTAATGCATATCAGTTTTTAATAAACTTTTATTAATGACTCCTCGATGACTCAATTTGCCACCCATTAATTCTAAATATTTTTGATTTCAAAGTCAGATGCAAGGAGAAGGTTACGGAGGCCATGCCATGATCCTTTTTTAATGATGAATGCCTATATACACAAACATATTTTTAAATGCAAATACATATTAATGGTGTTCCTATCCCCCCCCCCACCTCCCTTACCAGAAAAAGAAAATAAATAAAATCCCGCTGAATATGCAAATATTTTGACAATCACTAAGTCATTTAAATCAGAAATACATGGAATTTGTAATTCCTTTTTTGATAAATTACTTATCGAGTTAAGCAATTCATTTTTCCCCTTTCTCGCGCTGCGTCGTCAGAAATTCGGTTCAAAACGCCGATTTTGGCAGTATTTTCTAAAAGATCTTCTACCTTTAACAAAAAACGGAAAGCGTGTTTCGATTACAAACTTTCTAAATAAGAACACCTGCCAACTTTATGCATTTCTGAACAAAAAATAATTTAGATTTGAGAATAGTCGTAAGATAGCGATAACTGAATTAATTAATTGAGCTTGTAAAGAATGTTTCAAAGCTTCTTTAATCTATTCTGTAGAAAAAATAACTTTACAAATTATGTTTATTTATTATTTTAATATTTTCATAAAATTTTAAAAATTAATAGAATTTATGACTTTAATCCATGATTTAAAAATGTATCAAATGATTAAAGCTGCGATTTAAGTTACTTTACTTAATTTTTAAAATGTTTATTTTCTCCCCTCCATAAAATTTCTATTTAAAAAATAGGGATTAGAAGTCAAAAATATATTATTTCACTTGAGCAATTTTAAATTGTGAAAACGGCATTCAAAGTTCTTCGGATAAGATGAAATATTTCACATTTAAAAATATTTATTTAATTGAAAAAAAAAGATAATATTCCACAATTGTTAATGTTAAAATTTTGATACGACTTTTAAACTTCTGAGAGATAATTTTTTTTCTACAATTTTTATTCTACAATTGTTAATGTTAAAACCTTGATGCGAATTTTAAACTTCTGAGAGATAATTTTTATTTCTATTTGTAGTTTTTATTCATAAAAAGTTTATATATATAGTTAAATAAAATATATATCAAACTTCATTAAAATATTATATCATTAGAGACATGATATAGTTGAGTTTGGATAGTCTATCCACATCGGTTAAAAATTAATTAACTTTTTTAAACATAAATAATGACATGATTTTACAGAAATCCCACTTTTATTTTTAAGTAGGTGTAATTTTACTGTTACTCACAAAAATTATTTCATTAAACAATTTTAACTACATATCAAATAAAAGATGTAGTTAATTCTGCCATCTTCATTATTCTGTTTAATTATATAGACAATGCATAAAAATTACATGGATGCAGTTTTGCGGAAAATTGAATAAACATGACAACACCTAAAATTAAGCTAATTTTCGAGGATGATATTTTATATGAAATAACAATTACTATTACAGGAACAATTAAATTTGTTATCAGCGTGAAAAAAAAAATGTTACTATGGTTAGTTTTTATTATTATTGTAGTTGATGATATTAAAGCAATTGATGCTCTTAACTGATTCTTCAAATTTCTTTAACGTTACTGATTAATATTAGATTTCTGAGATTAAATAAACAAAGCATCCACATTTTAACAATTACAAATCACTATTTTCGGTAATTGAAAACTAGTCTTCTTTTGTTATTTCGGAGCGAACGCTTTTGAAACGTAATTTACTGATCATTATTTAATCCTCCAAGTAAGCGATAAGCTGCCAAATAAGGTAAAGTATAACACCTTCCTTTTGCTGGGAGCTTATCCTCTACATAGGAGCCAGTAATTTGTTGTGATTGGTCGGCTGCTTATCTACGGCCGTTACCTGAGATAAGATTGGTAAGATACTCGCAGTATAACTTGAACTTGTGGTAGGGTTAATGGTCTACGGAGTTGCGAAGCAACTGCTCAGTCGCAGTATACCGAACAGTACTGAACAGTTGATGTCGGTTAAGGGGCTTCCGAGTTGCAATTAACTTAACGCCCAGGCTATAAGTGAGTACAGTGTCTTGTAGAAATTGAACCGTTGGGAAGAGCTAAGATGTAGTATTAATAACATGAAAAATGAATGTAAAGGAGAGATGAAAAATTAAGAAATGAGATGAAAACAAATTTAGAATAAAAAAAGTAATGCGAAGGATTTAAATGAAAGCGTCTAAAAATGTAAAAAAGGGAAATGGTATAGCTGTAGTTATAAACTACTATTTACAGTGAAAAAGTGAAAATGGGGATCGGAACTAGTTCGTAAAAGAGCACATAAATGTCAGATGGTGAGAAGGCAGGCAAAGCATAGCTTTAATAAACTAGCCGGATGTGCTAATCCCAAAACTTTCTTCTATCTCACACAGGTTTCGCATACACTAAAAAGAATCTCCACCCATTTATATCAAGGTCTAACTGAAACTCAAGTTTTATTAAATTCCGTGCATTATTTCTTGAGATATGACTATAGCTAAAATCGTGTAAATCCTGCAAAATGATGCATAGCAGCTCTACTTGCTGGGCGATTTTTACCAAAAACTAATCAGCACAAATTTATATCAGAGACTAGCTGAATATAAAGTTTTTTTAAATTCCGAGCATTAATTCTTGAGATAGAGTTATAGCGGACATCGCGAAAAATGCCGCATAGCAGCGCCACCTGCTGGGCGATTTTTACCAAAAAATAATCAGCACCAATTTGTATCAGGGACTAACTGAATATAAAGTTTTATTAAATTCCAAGCATTAGTTCTTGAGATAGAGCGCTCAAAAAATTTTTGTCACATACAGACAGACAGACAGAGACACGACATACATTTTCTAAAAATAGTCAAATCGTGTTCAGGAGCTTCTAAAACGTAGAAATTCGTCAAAAACCGGAAGTCGAAAATTTTCATGAATCCAATACTTTCTTCTTGTAAAGATAGAAGAAAGTAAAAAAAAGGCACTTAAAAGGGCCATATATATATATATATATATATATATATATTGTATAGCTTAGAAATAAATATTAATTAGGAAATTAGGTATTAAAGTGGAAAAATTACAAAATATTAAAAACAGAGAGTAAATTACAAAATATTAATAAGAGAGAGTAATTTACAGAAAGTCGCAGTACACGAGAACCTGTCTTTTATAAATACAAATTTGCCACCGAACATTCTATGGCGTGAGCTTTATATTTAAAGGAATATTATTTTATTTTCAGGTTATAGGTACATTAAATCATTTTTTAAGCTAAAAGGGATGTATTTTGGCAAGAGTCACAGTGGGAGATTTTTGTGTTGACAATATTATCAGAAAATATGATGTTTTAATGATGAATAATGTTTTCACATTAATAGGCCCATTTATCGAGAAGCGAGAATGATCTAAACTGCGGAGTAACATCTCTCGTTCAAATTGGAAATTTAGAATGAAATACGTATCCTTTCCATTTAATAATTGTGTTTATTTAATTGAATTTTTAATGGTAAAAGTTTAAATTTATTAATATTTTATTCCCTAGTTATGAAGGTATGAAAAATTATGAAATAAATTTTTATGTTGTAATAAATTAGTGCTTTTAATATATAAATATTTTTCTTGTTAAATTAAAAAATATATCACAGATTACTGAAATAAGTTTTCAATCAGTTGAGTTTTAGAATTCCTTATTGAAAACAAGCTATTTATTAAAATCCTATATTTTAATTAATACAAAAATGTTTCCCCCCCCCCCTTTGATTATACATCAGAATGTGTTGCAAAAAATACTGCCATAATATATATATATATTTAAGTTTCTGTGACAAAGTATATTTTATTTTTTAAATTCATTTTCGCATTTTTTTAACCCAGAAGTTCAGTGGCCTAACAATAAAAAAAAATATGAGCGAAGCTAGAGTAACCATTTTTCAAATAATTCCAAAAATTAGGATTATGAATTTAAATATTTATGAGAGTAATTAATCGTTCAAACTAATTTTTAATGTTATAGCAGATAACCAAAATTTTAATTCTTCTAGATAGAAGAAAAAATAACAATACCTTTCGAAGTGGCATTTAAATCCCAACAATTCGAACAAATCTTTTCGCCGTAAACCAGGGCTTAAATTGTGCCGGAGCCCGGCTCCGGTATTTCTCTGTTTTTAGTAAATATTTAAATATTGGTCGGAAATCACCGGGAGCCCATAAGTACTGGGCTCCGGAGCCCAGTACTTATGGGTACTTAAGGTACTGGGTAGTTATGGGTACTTATGGATACTTACCCAGTACTTATCGAACAAAGTGCAATCGTGCAATACATTATGATAATGTTTTGCACGATTGCACCTTGTTCGATTCTTCAGCATATAAATATTAATTTTTGAAAATTTCATTCATTTTTTCATAAAAATGCGTAGCTGCGAACTTTTTTTGTGTGTATGTGTGTGTGTGTGTGTGTGTGTGTGTGTGTGTGTGTGTGTGTGTGTGTGTGTGTGTGTGTGTGTGTGTGTTAACACTATTTCCGAATTACAATCCTTACTTTATTTAGTCGCTGAATTATGCGATTCATTAACATTAAAATTAGGCAAAGATTTCTATTCGGCCGGAGGGATAACTAATAAGTAGAATAATTGACAGCTAAGTAAATGCAGATAATTATATTTAAAAAAATTATTTTGCTAAAGAAAAAATATGCTTTAAATTTTGCAAATGCATATAATGTATAAAATATAAATATGTAGATTGGAGTGACGGTGGAGAGGGGGGAGGGGAACGCTACGGTTATTAGTACTGCAGAATATTAGGGCTCCGGTACTTTTTTGTTAGAAATTGAGCTCTGCCGTAAACGAGATAGTCAAATTTACAGGCATCGTATTTTGCCTTTTCTTCTGAAAATGCGGTAAAACACGAACTCCTTTCCTTTTACAAATCGAGAACTGTTCAATTTTTTTTTTTTTTTTCCGAATCTGGGACGTTGGGACAACCGAGGAAGGATCTTAAAAAAAGAAAAGAAAAGAAAGAATTTTTCTTTTCAAAGTTTAAAAAATGAATATTCAAAGTCACACTATTACATTGAAATCTTATTTTACATTGTTAAAAAAAACTTTTCAATCATATTAAGTTACTCAATTCACAAATGAAAGAAATAATTTATTTAAAACGATGCTTTATTTTAATATTTAGAAAGCAGAATTTTTTGGTGTTTGAAGTTTTTTAGGATTTACATTATATGAATTATACATGGAAAGTAGTAAAATTCTCTTAATTAATTCTAGACTAGAGATTCTTAATATTTTGTGGACTGAACAAGTTCATATTCCTGTTTATATAATCAAATGTCATTGAGTAAAGGTGTGTGTGATCTGAATTTTTAGTCACATCTGTGTAATGTTTTTTTCATAAAATGTTTTTATCGGATAAGTTAAGAAATATATAGACATAAGATATAAGAAATATATAGACATACTTTGATAGATTGGAAGATTTTTTGAAAATTAGAGTCGTATATCGTAAGGTAGTTATAGATATAATAATCTTAAAATTTATTCAAATTATTATCGATACCACAATTATTATTTTTATGTCAAGTATTTTTCATGTCTGTCAATACAATATATATTTATCTCAAAATTGGATCAGGAACATAATTATATACAAATTTACGTGTAACGTGTAACTATTTATAAAGACAAAAACAAAACAAAAAATCGCTTCTCTGCTTTTGCCATTTGAACGAATGTTGCAAGCTTAGCTACTTTTCAATAAAAATATTCTAAGAGCATACTAGATATTTCGAATGGTATTTTTTACTTTAATTAGTGACAGACATTCCATGATTACATAGAGTAAAAGTTTTTCTTTCGAAATTTCCAACATGAATTCGGAATCATTGAGTGTAACAGGAGGGTAAGCTAGAAACCCTGATTTGAATCTGGAAGATCTGCCGTAAATAGCACACTTTTTCATTTTTATTTCCATTATAAAACTTTTTTGACAAATATTTATGTGTGGAACACACGGCACAATTTCGAGGCAACTGTACAATACCTGGAACATTTGAGAAATATATATATAGAGAGAGAAACGAAGAAAATATAAAAGAAAAAGGTTACCCGTACAATATATATTAATATCGTGGAATCCACTGCAACAGTTTTTAATAAAAGTGGTCCTTTTTAAAATCTAAGAAATGTGTTATTAAGCAATATTTGTAATACTTATATTTTAATAAATTTATTATTAATTAAGTCGCAAAATCTGAGAAAAAAAAATCAACGAAATTGGTTTAAATCCCATGTTTACCAAGCCAGAGACGTTTCTCTATAACCCCAACTTTGTTTATTTATTTTTTATAATCAGTGAAGTAGGACATGCATCTTAACACACTCGGATTGGGAAACGAAAATTCTCGTTTTAAAAAAATTAAGCGTTGTCATCGAGAAAAGAGAATTCCCGTTTTTATTCAAAATACAGCATAGACTTTGGGCGTGGCCTAACAGAATATTCATTTATATCATGTTTTTCATATCTTTTTTTAGATTGCAAGACATTTTATAATAAATCCATATACTGAATGATATATAATGATGCGTAAACTTGAGAAAACAATTTATGAAAGCCTTTCAGAAGAGATAATTGTTTTAATATCATTAGATTACACCGTTTTATATGACAGTTTAAGAAAAAATTGCCCCGATGCGAATGTGTTAAATTGATTTTTTCCATATTCCTTCTACCATAATAAATGTAGGCAAATTCGAGAGACGAGCTTTTACTTTTTGTTTAATGCGTGTTTATCGTAAATCAAATATTCTGCACTTCTTTGTCAAAAGAGCGTTGGCATAACTCAGTCTTAACACATTTCCGACAGTACATTTTGTGAAATCTGGGTTCTAGAACAGTAGAAGTCCTCTTCCCCGCTTCTTCTGAAACACTTTCGTAAATTGGTTTCTTAGACAGGTTTCTAAATTTTATGCACAACTAAATATTTTAACACAAAAGTTATTACAATCTAAAATATATCCACAATATGATACAAACTCATTTTCTGTAGCGTAGAAGTCACGCCCCTAGTACATGATTTTGTTAATAAAAAAGGGAATTCTCATACCCCTGGTCGGTAAATCATTAAAAATGCGCGTTTTAGTTCCAAATATATCGAAAATGAACAATCAAGAAGGTGAAATGGCGAGTAATAAAAAAATTTCTAATCTTATATGGCCTATTTATGTTATATTATTATATGGCTTATTTATGTATAAATTAAATAAATTGCTTCTCAATGTCTGTATTAAATGATATAAACATAAAACAAACTGTTCGTGCATTTAGTACATTAATAATTATTTCATAAAACAATAACAATCTCATGACGTTTTTAAAATGTTAATAAAGATTGTCAGAAGAGCGTTTGGAAATTCTGCTTTTCTAGCCAAATTTAAACTTGCTGTTTTCTCTCTCACTTCAAGGCCAATATAACAAAGACGTACCGAAAATTATTTACCTTTTTTTAGTTGATAAGCTATCTTAAATTCCAACGAGTGAAGGAAGATCTTTCAAGAATGTCTGGATGAAAATTAGATTACAGTTCAAGTGTCTATGACTATTTGAAGGGTTAAACAAAAATATTATTTTTTGAGGAGGAGGGGAGGGGGCTGCTTTAGATAATCGTTTCTTGCGTTTTTCATTAAAGGAGTATTTACGTATGGTTATTATTCAGGATGTGTCACCGACAAAATTCATGTGTGTATGACAATTGAAAGGAAAATAATCAAAAATATTAATTTTTTTAAAGGAATGGGGTGGGGGCGGTACCCTTTGGGGCCAAGGGCCCAACCCATTAAAATATCCATAACCGGAGTATTTTAGCATCATCACTATTCTGGTTCGACTTAGGTTCAAAACTTCTTGTGTCTATGACTATTTTTTCGGGTGCGCGTGGGGTGCTGTAGACCATCTTTTCAGGAATATTTCAATAGAGGAGTACTTAAGAATGATTCTGGATGTACCTGTCTACAAAAATCATTTGTCTATGACAATTTGATGAAAAATAATCAAAATTATTATTTTTTGTCAAGGGGTAGAATAACTCCACTCTACTCTTTGTGTCCAACGCATTGAGGTATCCAAAATCGGAGTATTTAAGCATCATCACTATTCAGGTTTTACCTGCTTTCAAAATTTCAAGTTTTTAACACTATTTGTAGACTTAAACAGAAAGGCTATTATTTTTTTTATCAGGATGGGGCTTTAAACTATATTCTTATGAATTTTTCAAGAAAGGAGTACTTAAGCATGATCACTGTTCAGAATATACCTGCCTTCAAAATTGATTTGTCTAATGACAATTTGAAGACTCATAAGTAAAATTGGAAGATTTTTGTGTGAGTGTTGAGGAGAGGGGCGGGGGGTTCTGAATGCACATTTCGAGGATTGCTCACTGTACATGAATAGAAGAAATAAGTGATTGGATTGATATTATATATTAAAGTACGAAATAATTTCAGAAAACTGATTTCGTTGTGCTAACATTTTTTATGCTTTGCTAAACAAACAATACTTATCCGAATCTAGCTTCGATTGAATGAAGCGAAGTTCGGGAGACGTCTCTGTAAGGAGGAGTACGAATACTATGCAGCTAATACCCTCCTCCCTTCCCTATTGGAGACACGACACTATCTGAGATATCAAACATATTCTTGAGACGCAGCATTTTTTGCATCCCATGTATAACTTTTATAGCTATAAATCGGCTGTATGAAACCGACTTACATGAACACGTGCTTCTTCAAAGTTTTACAAACCAACTTAGACTACTATTTATTATAAATCAATTTTACTTTGAAAATCTTATGGTATGAGTTTTTTATTTCAAAAGTAATAGTTTTATTATTAGATTATAGGTACTTTAGGTAATTGTGTTAAACATACAGGGATGTATGTATATGACGTGTATATGATGCAGTAAATATGACTGCATATATCAAGGTATATTTTTCACATTAATAGTCCTATTTATTAAAAAGCGACGATGATCTACATGCAAAATAACATCTCTAATTTAGAAAGAAAATTTAGAATAATATACTTATACTTTATATTTAATCATTTTGTTTGTTTAATAGAATTATTAAAGCCAAAAGTTAAAACTTATAAATATTTTGTTCCGGGTTGAAAATCTATGAATAAATGTTCACTTTGTAACATATTAGTGCTTTTCAGACATAAATATTTTGCTTCTTAAATTAGAAATAATAATAATAATAATATCACAGATTATTGAAGAAAGTTTTTAATCAATTGAGTTATGTATTATATTATTGAAATCATCTTATTCATTAAAATCCTACATTTTATTTAATTAAAAAAATGTTTTCTTTTCTTTTAAATATACAGCAGAATGAGTAATAAAAAAATGTTACTTTTAAAAAATACTTGCAATTAGCTTGTTATTTTTTATTTATTTTTATTTATTTTTTATACAGTTTCAGTTACAAAATATCTGTTACAAGTTATATGTTTTAAAAATAATTTTCGCATTATTAATCTCTTTACCTAGAAGTAGTTATTTTCGGTGACGCAGCAATTAATAAAATTATAAGCTAAGCTCGAATAACCATTTTTTAAATAATTTAAACAATAAGTATTATGAAAAAGAAATTAAAATATTTAACAGATTAGGTAATCTTTCATACTGATTTTTAATTGTCGTTAGTACATTCAAAATATTTCTTTCTTTTCTAGATATAAGATTAGATACAAGAGTGTGCTTTTGTTCCCAAGGCTGTCATCTTCGTTCATACCAGTAGTGTTTTTTTTTTCTCGTTTTTGATAGTGCAAAATAAAAACATCAAGAACCGTACTACATCTGCTACATTATTACAAAAAATTTTCGAGGTCGGTTTTCTATCTCGAAAGCTTATTTTAAAAAATCCTTCTGCTACGACTTCTAGGTTAATGCAGCAGTTGCAGAAAATCAAGTCTAGACGTTCTTCCCGACGTCAAAAGTGACCTGTTCTTTTGAAAGAGATTGAATTAAACGTTGATAGCTTAGCAAAAACAGTTGCACTTTACACCCGAAGCTTACGCTTCAAATTTTTTTCGTAAGGAATCGGCTGCCTGAGTTGAAGCGGCCAATCAACGTAACTTCTTAGCTTACAGAATGCAATGACAAATATCGGAAACGTTGAGGGTTTTGAAAGAATAATTGCACATTACATCAGGAGCTTAAGATACAATATCAGTATTTTTTAGAAAGAACGAAAGAAGTCGGCTTCCACAGTGGAAGAGGCCGATTAACAGAACTGAATGGAATTATCGAACACTGCCAAACAATGAAGCAGTAATGAGGGCCTTCCTAGTGGTTGTCAACTACGCCCAGTCTGTGGATAGATTGGTTTGTTATAATTGAGACATAGAGTAGCAGTATAACTATAGTTATGGAATTACTTAAAGAGTTAAAGTAAAATTTAAGAATATTAAAAAAAAATTAAATTAAGATTAGTAAAAATTCAATAAATATTACAAATGAAGGAAAGAGAGAAATAAGTTTAATTGGTATAATTTTCTAACAAGATATTTAAGTAAGTTACGGTATAAGAAATATAGCTGTAATTTTTTTTTTTCTTGAATTACTAAGGAAATTAGAAATAAAAATGATAATTTTAACCTAAACTTTATAGTTTAGGAAAAAAATAGCACAATTTCGAATCAGCTGAGGCAGGGCAACCTTAAGCAAGGTAAGGATGTAAATAATAAAAAATAAACTCTTTGGGGTCATGTAAATTTTTCCCTTCAAAAATTAAATTTGAAAAAGATAAAGAAATGGGGATTGCAAACCAGCAAACTTCCATTCCTGCCATTATTTTAAATATTTTCCAAAAGTTCGTAGTATTGCTGTACTGTTCAAAGAATAGCAGCCTAAGTGTCAATGATGTAAAACAAGAATTGTTTATGACAAAAAAACGTTCTCTTGAACATTTTTCGCAACCCAAGGATGATAACTACAACATGTTTCATATAGTGCTTTCCAAACTGGACACATTCGTGGACAAGCAGACGAGAGAGAAGTATGTCCACCCTCTCTATACAAATCGGAATAGTGGTTGAATAATTTATCATGGAAAATAAAATGGTCGGAGTTGCCACAGATTGCATATTCTTGTAAAGAGTTTATAAAATGTATATGTTGAATTTTTAAAAATAAGTGTAACTGTAGAAAGGTTGGTCTATCTTGCACATTATTGTGCAACTGCAAAACAAATGTGAGAAATGACATGATATTATCTGAGGTTTTTAATTTCTATATTAAATTTTTTAAGTATCTTGTATAACAAAAGAATTTATAAATATGCATGTTTGTTATATATATATTCCTCACTATAAGCGTCAAACTACTTTAATTATCCCCCCTATATTGGTTTTAAGCATATTTCTGATCTGAACAAGAAAGAAAAATAGTTCTTCATGATTATGAAACACTTTCCAACATATACAGAATACTATAGCAAAGCTAACAACGCATAACATATTTGTAAACCCAATATCAGCAATTACCATCTATAGTCAGAAAAATAACCTAATTCTTTTGAGAAGCCCTGTATGTGACCAATGGATGTGTATAAATACTACAGAAATTTAGTTCAGTGTAAAAACGAATAAAACAGCTGAAAATTCCACATCAGTAATTTCTGACAATAGACGGCAATATACTCGAATTCTTTTACCAAAGTACCTGTAGAAAAAAATTAAAAATTAAAAAATCGCAGATGACAAACTTTGTACAGGGATTAAAACATTGTAACTTATATTCTTTCACGAATGTAAAAAAATCATCGTTTTAAAACGCTAAAAATCACAATGAAAATCGTATTTAAATTCGAAAAAACTTCGCCGCGGAATGCCAAAAAACGCTGAAAACCACATTAAAAATCATTAACAATCAAAAGTTTCGGAGGAAAAAATTGACTATATTAGGCTAAATATTTAGAACGGATTTATCATTAACCATTTTTATCCTGACGGTACTTATAAGTACCACTTTAACCCCTTCGCGACGAGCGTCTTTTACAGAATTTTTAATCTATTACCACCGCTTTTCAAATGAGAAATTTTCACCTATATGATTCGCAAAAATGCTATGATTAGATAAGGAAAACATTACAAAAAAAAAAAAAAAAAAAAAAAAAAAAAAATAACTGGTGGGAATAATCGAGGATTCTGAGCATAAAAAAAGTACCTGGAAAATCAATTCAGGATATAAAGGGTTAAACGGAGAAATCAATTTAGAAATCTCCAAAAGGTAGTTTAAATATATTTTATTTTCTTTGCTTTTGCGATATTTAAAAAAAAAAAAAAAACAGTGAACGCCACTTTGAAAGGCATTGTTATGCTAAAAGAAGGCAACACTTTTTGGCAATTAAAAATCTGTTTTAAAATCGGTAGTTATTTTTTCTTTTTCTTTCTTTATTTTTTTTTCTTTCTTTTATTTTTCTTTCTTTTTTTTAAAAAAAAAGGAAAAAAAAGAAATATTTTTATACTTTTTCCAACTTGATTTCTGTATGTAAATATGAAATTTTGTAATCGATTTTTAACTAATTTTAAATTTCGACGAAGAAGTTTTTTTATTCTGTCTTTTCTCCCATAAAAAAAATGTCACACCTATGATTTTTTTATGCATATGCTGTCACATTTTATAGTAGAAAATACTTCTGATAATCCCAATTTACATATTTTTGTTTTTATATACAGGATCATTTAAATTTCTTTCATGAGTATGAAATCTCATACTCTTTCACAAAGATTAAGTGTAGAATAAATTTATTTCTTTGTTATTCTATTTACTCTATATTACATTTATTCCGTTCATGGAAATTGATTTAATTCATGATTTCGTGTCGTAGAATGTTGTTTAAAGTGATTATATTAGTAAATGTTTTCGAGGAAATTTGTTAATTAACATACCACATTTAAGTATGACAGTAATTTGATTAGAATAGTCTAAAAATAAACATAAGTTAGGTTTCAATTGCAAGGCTTTACATCTAGAAAAGAAAAGTTGTATGATATTTAAAAAAATAAATTAAAAAGTGGTGGAGCATAAAAGTTTAAAAATAAATAAAATAAGTAGAAAAAATACCTTTAAGTCTGACATTTTTATTGTATTTTTATTTCACATTGACACACTTTTAACAGCTGTAGATCTACTAACATTATAAAAATGTTTATCACGCTCCAAAGACTTTAAAAGTCTTGCTTATTTGTTAAGCAATTTTTAACTATAGTTTAAGATATTTTAAAATTAAAATAATATATGATAATGCGAGAAAATCTTGTGTGTGTATATATATATATATATATATATAAATTTTATTTTAATAACAGCTCTAAAGATTTTGACTAAATTTTTATCATGCCGTTTTGTGGTAAGAGAAGACCATTGAGCTAGGTTAAGTGTTCGGGAAAATTATATTGGTGGGACATTTTTGGGTCACTATGGGGCAAGCTAATTCTAACCGATAGTAGTTCGGTCTTCCCCGCTGGGAATTATATAAGTATCAGAGAAGGATATCATATAGTAATACCTGGATTTTTAATTGGCTTTTCTCTTGAGCTTTTTCCATAATCATGGTGCCTTTAAAAAATAGGAGGGTGATTTTCTTGTTTAATTAGCAGCATTGTCTCTTCTTTGAAATTCACGTGAACGATGTCAAAGGCAAACCCTATTCTCCAATGAAAATTGCACATGCTAACAACTTTGACATCGACTTTAATATATTTATTAAATTTTATCGAAATTTAAAATTCTGAAAGATTGTACCGTAAAAGGATGTAAAACTTACGTTTTGGCAACCAATAAATTCTGTGGAAATTACGCCACTTTGTGTAATTGCTATAAAATGCTAATATTTTCTGAATGAAAACCGGCACCTGATTTAAAATACAGCCACAATTTCACTGGGGATAGTTTTTCCTAAGGACTGATACTTGTCTAGATTTAAAAAAAAAATTTAATGTTTCTCTGATGTTTCGTTGATGTACAAAAATGTATTTATGTTTTTAGGTAACGTACCTGTTTGTCATCAAACTGATTTGTTGCGTGTCTACTCAACTTAACGTAGGCAAAACGTTGTTGAACTAAATTGCTTGAAGTTTCGCTAAATTCCTCGCAATTTTCGAATAGTTAGTATACATTACATTATATAGGAAATAATACATTATAAATTACTAATTCTGCAAGAATTGCTAGTTTTTGACTACAATTAGTTGAGAAATACGCCCGTACTTGAGTGCGTGAAGTCACATGCACATACATAAAAGCGCTTAAAGGAATACAGTATTGTTGTACACATAGAAAAAAAAAATGAACATTAATATTATTAAATACTAAATTTAACTAAGAAATTATATTTACTATGTAATTTAAACAGTATTTGCTAAAATTGCGTTTTGAAATTATGTGTTTACTCTTTTTTTTTTTTTTTTTAAATTGTTCTTTTAAGAATTGGATTATAACTTCAAAGCTGGTGAAATAGAAATGACGCCGCTTTGTCGAACTTATATAAAAAAAAATATATTAGCTTTTAAAATTAAAATAAATGTTTTACATGAAAGAAATTCCGCCATTTTTTTCTCATAAACTTTTTTACTTTTAATCCCTTTTGTTTTAACAGCCATCTTTAATGTATAATTAATGCAAAATTACTATATATTTTCCTTTGAATTCAATTTTTATTATTAGTGGGCAATTATTGTCCACCTAAATGCAAGAAGCTGAAATATGCCTCCTTGGTTGAATCTAAAGCTGAAAAAAGTTACGACGTAATGAATTCTAAATATCAGTAGTTGACAGACGATTTTTGGCTATGTAGAATAAATTGAATCATGAAATTTGAATATGCAAAATATGTTTCTACTTCTTGGAAAATCTACTTTAATATTAACGAATATTTGAAATTGTCTGTTTAGGACGGAAATTTCATCTTCTTTTTAATTCTTCTTCTTTTAATTCATTTTAATTTTTCACATGGAAAATTTTCATTTGAAATTTATTATTGAGAAAAAATTATCATTCCGCGTTTTTATTTATTGGCAACGATACAGTAAAATGGTTAACTTTTATGGGAAAATGTGTATTGATTCTTTATTAAAGTAATCAAATTTTGAATTATTTAAAAAAATATTTGAAAAAAAAATACAAAACTAATGTTCATTTCTGTGTAATAATCCATTTATATGCAAATATACAGGGTCATTAAATCATCCGTTTTCACGTTTACTTCAGCCAAACACACTTTCACATTTATAATATAAATAGGATTGCAAAGTTAAATTAAAAAAAGGTACAGAATTTTATGAAATCAAATAAATATTTCCTTGCTAAAAAATACCTTACAAATCAACCTGCCTAGACGAAAACCTGTTTAAAATGAAATTTTTAATTATATTTTCATTTGTTCAGTAAACACCAGAACCTGTTTATAACGGAATTGTGTTTTAACAGTAAAAATATGTCATTATTCCTACTATGATGTCACTATCATATACTAATTATGTCACTATGATATTAAATATTCCCCTTTCATTTAATTCAATATTCTCAAACTTTTCCCATCATACGCATTTTTTTATTGCTAAAATTTCGCATAAAATATCATTCATTGTGTTCATAAAACCTCACCCCCCCCCCACACACACACACCCTCTTCAATGCAAGTTTTTCATAAAATCTTACTCCTCCTCCGCTTCCTCTTTGAAAGTATTCAAGTTATTTATTTCCTTAAAAAAAGAGAGAGAGAGAGAGAGATAGAGCTTTTAAAAGGTTTCTCGCGTACAATGGATTTAAATTAATGAGTATTTGTTCTGATAATAAACTTTCGTTAAAGATTTACATTATGAGCACATGAAAGGAAAGAAAACTACCACATACTTTGCCAACAGTTAGTATATGATATCATCTGTCACTTCTTTGTTTGTTCAGATATACAGTAACAAAGAGAAGACTCCAATCTTTTGATACTTTTCTCAAAATAACTAACGTACATCTCAAACCACAATAATTTCATTGAGTGTGGCATGTTTAAAAATATAAAAAATCAGTTTAAACTTTGGTTGCTGAGAATAAAAGTTTGAAGATATGAAAATTTGGGAAGAGGTACGGGGATATTAGATAAATTAAAAAAAAAAAAAAAAAAAAGCGAAAATCTGCCGCAGCGTAGATTTTTACTCCTGTTCTATGAGAATTTGATTTTTCATACAGACATACAAAATTTACACAAAATTTCTTCAGTTAAATGAGAAAAAGAAAAAAAAACTTACGGATATAGTGGTATTAAAAAAATAGTTCCTCATATGACACGCCGGTCTCGAAGAGGTTAAGCAATCACTTTATCATTAAATGTAACACACACACACACACGCAAAAAAAAAAAAAAAAAAAAAAAAAAAAAAAAAAAAGGAGGATTAAGAGAAAAGAAACCTAAACACATTTTATAGATACGTGACAAGAGAGACGAATCAAAAACCGAAACATGTAATAACAAATAATTGATACGATAATGACCAGTTCTAAAAAAAACAAGAAAGAAAAATCATGCGTCAAGCATAGAGAATGAAACACTTTCTAACACTTCCAGAATTAATACTACAACATAACTTTCCCGATTAATTAGGTGAAGGTTGATGTCTAAGTAAACAATTTGGAAAAAGATTTCAGCAGTTAATAGTCGGAAATATGTCCGCATTATTTTGTGCAGCCCTGTATAGGATCTATAGATATGTACAATTACTACATAGTATGCTAAAATTTAGTTCAGTTAGGAAACGCGTAGCAAAAATTCCTATTCATCAATTTCTGTCAATAATCCCAAATACATTCGATATCTCTTGTATATGATCTACAGCATTTTTACACAACAAATAATACATATAAAATTATTAAATTTAAAAACGCGTATCACAACTGAAAACACACTTCCAGCAATTATGTTCATAGACAGTACTGTAACCGAATACGTTTGTGTGTCCCTGTAAATGAACGATGATTGCTATGCTCACCTATAGTAAGCCTCTTGTAGTGCACGTCAGTGATAGATATTAATTTCAATATGTTTGAAATAGGTTAAAATCACTAAACTACACCAGCAACGTTTTTCCCTCACAGACTGTAATGTAACGGAATTTATTTGCGTATCCCAGTAAAAGTATAAATGCTATACACTTGACTTTTCAATACCGAACATGCTATAGTAAACCTCAATAACAAATATCAATTGCATGGCTATCCGAGTATATTTACCCAATTTAGAGCACAGACAGACGGCTGACACAGGCAGGCGTATGTAGAGACAAACCGGATTCATAAACACTTTTCAAGTATATTGGAAAGTTTAAACCTGTCCTATGGATAGCACCCGTCCTAACTCGTCCTAACCCGGATTATGTCCAGATACAAAGGAGAACGACCACGTTCACTTTTGGTCTTCTGTTGGGGAAAAACCGAGTACCGCGGCGATTTTTCGACATCCGGAAAAGGAATTTGGTTTCAAACTGTTACAGTAGAACCTCGATCGATCGTTTCTCAAGGGACCATTCGTTTCAAACGATAGTTACGGGAAAACGACTAATGCGGATTAACATAAAATATTTTCGTGTGAAAAAGTATATGGCTTAAATAAATTTATTACATTGAAATATAGAAAATTTGAAGGAGAAAAATACTTACTTACTACAAAATATTTACAAAGCAAAATAAAGAGGAATGGATCTATTTATTTATTGGAAATATTGGGAAATTTTAGCTTGTACACACTCCTTTCTTCTTAACCCAAACAATAAATTTTCTACATTAATGACATCTTTCTGCTCTCTTTCGCTTAACCCTTTAATACCAGATGTTATGAAAATTTTACTCCCCTTAAATCCTGGCACTTCACGAAAGGAAATTCTGTAAATGAACTCGTCCATTTCCCCTGCCTGAGTTTTGTAAGCACGTAAATGGGAGAGGCGTGTTCGAAATGTCATTTTGATGATTGTTAGTTTATTCTTCAGCATCTCCCACCTGCTTCTGTTTCCCGTTCTTGTCGTAAACAACTGATAGAAGATAGTGATCTGTTTCAAAAAAATAATCCCTTTCACTTTGTCTCAATTTCCACAAAAGCAATATGGGATATACTGTTTATCATTTTCCACTACTTTGAATTTAAGTATTATTTAATAGGAAAAATAAACTTGTTCTCAGATCCAAACTGCTAATTTTTTTACACATCCATGGATTTATTTGGAATATAATTTGCATCAGTCTTTGTTAAAAAAATAAAGAATTGATTAGTATTTTCAATTTGCTTATAAAGACAAAGGATTTTTCAGAAAATTGGTGAACGAAATCGCGTTTTAAGTCGATTTTTGGGATTCTACACCCAAAGAAAATTTGTCATTGTCTGACATTGTCTGTCATTGAATGATCTAAGAAAATAACAAGAGGTTCTGTTTAGACAAAAATTTAGCTATATAAATTTTTGTAAATTTGTTTAGATAAAAAATGAGTTGTTTTAATTTCTCAAAATCTTTAAATGTTTAAATTAATTTTTTCAATAGATTAATGCATCGAAGAGGTGATTTTAGGTATTAGAAACCTCTTCAGTGCATTTAAAAAAAAACAGCAGCGAAAAATACAAAAGACTGTGATCAAGCATGTAGGTACAAATATTTTATGTGAGGAGAGGGGAAGAGGGGGGGGGGGTGCTTGGTGATTGAGATGAGCAACTAATTTGTTCAGGTATCTTATATCCAAAGCTTAATAAAAATGATTTTCTAATACGCTTCGTGAAGACACAGCTACTTAGTGGAAGAATGTGATCAGAAACAGAAAATCAAACATAAGTTTATAGGGAAACAAATAAAAAAAAAAGAAAGAAAAATGCGTTCTTTCTGGCGAGAAATGAATTTATTAACGATCAGGTATACACAAAATTTTTAAGGACTGTTTTCTGAATTTATTCTGATTGTTCATATTTTTATTTATGTTAGATTTCACTTTAACACGAAGTCACGAAAACACTAAATTTAAGATCGTAACCTGTAGATTTTATTTATTTATTTATTTATTTTGTATGCGTTTCCAATTGTCTAATAAAAACCTATTGATTCCCAGTGAAGGCCGTTGCAACATTGTAAGAAATCCAAGTATCGACATGAGTTTTTAATTATCTTTAAATTGTATTTGCAAAACATTTTTACAACTCGAAGGCCGTAAAGATAATAATATTGTATGTTTCTGATTTCGATTTTGTCTCCTAAACGAATGACAAAAAGTAGGATAGTCCCTTTGCCGCATTTTTTCAAACCGTTTACAAAAGAAAAGACTCTATAAAACTCATTCATCATGTCAACTCAATCCTAGCAAAGGGTTCCCCACTACTATTGTTCCCGCTTTTCTAGGGATTATTTCAGTCTTTGTAACTTGTGGTGGTTCTATAGTCATAAACAAACTTGTCTTTTCATAAAAAATTGGAAAAGAAAAAAAATATCTGATTCATGATTCGTCTTTCTGCGATGTATAACTGTACAAACGCATGGCGCGACTCTGAAATTTTTTTATTGTATTTCCAATTTATTTTAAATCTACTCTAAAAAAACCTTTTTTCCCCACTCACACTCATGAAGTAATTTTCATATGTAAAAGTATAACATTTTCAAGCGTAACTAATAAAGTGATTTGGAATCGAATAGTATTTTTCAGTTTTCGATAAATGTTAGGAAAATTATGAATATAATATTAGTGTACTCGTCAACGAAGATTTTTTTCCGTTTCTCTCTGTCTTAGATATTGGCTCAAAACACCAAATTTGACATCATTTTCAGAAAGATCATTTGCTTTTATAGAAAAAAGAGAAACAATTCTTGTTTTTCAGTAGTATTTGAATAAGAATACTTGCAAAGTTTGCGCTTTCAGCGATACAAAAGCGTTTAAATATATGTAAAAAAATAGCTAGTTCGAATTTTAGAAAAATCTTAAGCTACAGTTAATAGAATACACATTAGTTCTGCAAACTAAATATGTTATATAAGAAGTGTAGTACACATATGCAGTAAATTATGTAAGTTATTTTAAAAAATTACCTCAAAACTGATTTTTAAAATCAGGTGTCAAGTTAAAAAAAAATCTAATCCCTTTTTTAAGATTACAAGTTAGATTTTAATTAAGATGTAAGTTTTTAATAATGTTATATTTTCGTCAGTAATATAAACTAAAAAGTAGTTAGGAAGTAGTTTAAAAAATTTTTATATTCAAAGACAGATAATTTTATGTAACATGTAGCACTGACTCATTTACTGCATAGTTTATGTTACAAAAGTATTACAGCATGGTGAACTCGAAAAATGGTCTAACTCACAAAACATAGCATTGCATAGCTGAAAAATGGCATCGCGCACTGAGAAATGACATGTTTTATATAGAAAACATATACTTAAAAAAAAAATGTCGTAATTAACCTGGTAATTCAGGGACACACTTTCATACACAGACCATTTTATTTGCACTCATGGACAGTAAATATTGATTTTGATGTCGAGACACATTTTCTCTCTATATATTTTTTAATCTGTTGGAAATAAATATGGAATCACTTGTATTAAAAGCGACAGCATTTTTTTTTGGTGGGGGGGGGGGGGGGGTATTAGTTTTATTATTTGTGTGCTTAATATTTCTGGTACAGATTTGTTACTTTTTATAATATTTCATTTATGTATTAAACTCACTGGTTATGAAAAAATTTTGGACACAATATTTTTCATAAATATACACCTTTATTCACCCAGCATCTTTAAATATGAGATTGCTTATATAAGCAGTATGCCTTATACACAAGCGCGTGTGAATAAATATGTGTGAGGGAAAGAGAGATTATGCACCCATGAAGGATATTAAGATAGGGTGTTTCCAAATCCAAACTGACTACTTTCTGAGATATTTCTGAACTAATTTTTGTTTTATACGTAAGAAATTGTCAGGAGGTCTTATTCAAAAACTATGTAATTGAACTCTTTTATGGCAGAAGATCCTTTAGGAAATGCTTCTAAAGTGAGCGATTTAAACTACATTTCTTGACGCGAAAACAAAAAAAAAACTTTCGTGATGAGACAACAATCGCTTGTAACTCAAAATGTAATTACTTTATCGATAATTGGAAAAACTGTTCGATTGCAAATCACTTCAATAACCATGCCTGCAAGTGTCACGCTTTTACATTTATAATTGAGACCGTAAATATGCCAAAAACCTTCGAATTTTTGAAGGAGAATAGTTTTAAATTCTCCGTGAAGGTAAAATGGCTGGTTATCAGTTTTCAATTCCGACATTTTTTTCTCCAGGAGTTAGTCTTGCTGCTCCGAGGGGGACGATAAGTAGTTATAAAGAGGAGGGGGGGGGGGTAAACATTTCGCCACCAATACACTGTTAAAAATTTGCAGCAAACTGTCCAGTCATTTCACCGTTTTTATGGAAAACGGTTACATAGCCTTAATTTAAGTCCATACTGACCATATTATGGTCAGAATAGAGTTAAATTACGGTTATGTAACCATTTTATATAAAAACGGTCAAATGGCTGGACAGTTTGCTGCAAATTTTTAACAGTGTACCAAACACAAAATTTAAAATCTTCATTTCAAAACTTTGATGCTCCGAGAGTAGGGAGATAGACACGTGTCAGAGAATCACCTTCTGAATTCATCACTGTTGGTGACTGATGTATGTGTTTGTAATTTATTTTCACTATTCTTGCTATTTTATTTTAAGCAGTAATTACTAGCTTCAGATGTTGCTGACGTGTTTAAAAGTTTTATTCGGAAGAATTAGGGAGAAGGGGGGGGGGGGGTAATTTATTCACTCGATGTTACACAATTTGAAATAATAATTAAAAACATATTTATAATATTTTTAAACTTCCCTTCACACTTTATCCAGGGTTAAAACTGGCAGCAATTATTGATGGCGTGTTTAAAAGGGCTTTTTTTTAAATTTATTTACAAAAATGTGTACAGTATGAAATTTTAATATTAAATTTTATATTACTATTTAATATTTTTGAATTAAAAATTAAGTAAAAATCTAAAAATTAGCTCCAATTTATCTCCACTTCTGTTGAAGTAAAAAACTAAGGAGAGAAAAAACCCAGCTTGTCTGAATAGAATTCCTTCAGTTGATAAAAAAGGTAAATACAGACCTTCAAGCCATTATAAATCATTCAATCAATGTCAGCCGAAGAAAGCGATCGACGACAATAAAGATGGCTCCCACAAGATGGGGTGAAACACGTTTCCTTCTATACCCATCACCCCTATTTTTTCAGTATACGGCCCAAAACGGCCTTCTTAGGACTTAAGTTAAAGGCCGTATTGAGCCGGCACAGGTGTTAACCCTTTGAGGGGCGGTGGTATATATTATATACCACTTAATTTTAATCCGACTCAAACCAGAAACTTTTAATTAAATTTTACTTTTTTAACTTTGACGAGAAAAAGTTGAAAAATTGCTTATTTTTATTTTGAACTAAATTCCTTCCTAAATTCCGGTGGGAATTCAACGTTACAGGAGCACAAGTGCTTGCCCCTGAAAGGGTTAAAGAGTTAATGCATGTGAATAAAGAAAATTTCTCATTGTTTCGAATCCTTTAAGTGCTTCAGCAAATGTTGGAACTGGTTCTGTATTGACATTTTCGTCTTCATCGATGTCATCATCCATTTTTTCATTCTCTGCAATCATTTCTTGAACAGAAATCAAGCCACATGTCGCAACCTCTTCATCAATTGATGCATAATCGTCAAAGGTTGATGTTCGAGACATTTGTCCCAAACTGTGATAAATCATTTTCCTTTTCATCATTAGCATCAGCAGTTACATTTTCGAGTTCTGTGACATCCCCCTTAGCCTTATTAAAAGAGTTAATTATAGTTTCTTGGGTTACTCTCTTTAGGCAGAGACAGCGAAATAAATGGCTTGTAAAGCATCAATTTTTATGCTAATGCATTTTTCTACATCCATCATAGCTAGAGCTTTTCTAACTAAATTATTTCTGCAATGGCGCTTGAAACTGTGAATAATACCCAAATCCAGGGGTTGATAAATAATGAAAACAACCCAGCAAACACATACCTTTCGGCACACGATCGGACCGCAGCCGGCAGTGTCGGTTAGGCGTCGGCATCGGGAAAGAGGTATCGGTCAAGTGCCGGTTGTATGTCGGCAACTGATGCTAAAAAACCGTGCTTTTTCAAATGCCAGTTACTGTAATCGGTCCCCTTATGGTTCGATATCGGCAAGCGACTTAAATCGGCAAATGACGCTGGACCGATATCTGGTATCCGTTAATGGTCCGATTACATTTGCCAGCATCGGTCCGAATTTGGAATGTTTAGGAATGTTTTGCCGAACTTATAAAAAAAATATATTAGTTTTTAAAATTAAAATAAATGTTTTACATGAAAGAAATTCAGTTACTGTTAGCCGTCAATTTTTTATTCAATTGTGACTAACCGGCACTTTTAAGTTAGATTTCTTAAGAAATACTACCTGTTACATTCTCCCCTCAGTTGGAATTTTTGGCATTTTTTTTGCAGAACTACGCCGATTATGACTTCCAGAACCCAAAACCACCTCCAATTCAAAAGTTTATTAATCTATTTATCTATCTATCTATGTCACTTTTTTATGGACGCGACAACTACAATAATTCTGCACAAATATCTTCCAAACTGATACATAAAATCAAGGGGCATAAAATCACAGTCAAGTTCGTTAATGGGCAAAATCGAACCAAGGAGGGGGGGGGAATGGGGGGCTTTTTGTGAAAACAGAAAAAAAAACCATAATTTCTTTATTATAATACGTATCGAATCTGTTTAAAGTTATTATTACTTCTAGGTAAAGGGCCGAAAATTTATGTATGACAGATTTTTGATATCATTAAAAATGTCCCCAAAAGGGGGGAAAAGAGGGGGGCGGGGGTTAGAAGAAAAAAATTCATAACTTCGCCAATTCATAAGATATCAAATCCGCTTAAATTTATTATAAATCCTCTTAATATTATCTAAAACCTTTATACTGACAAGTTTTTTATAGGACCAACCCTTATAGCAAAAAGAAAAAAATCCTTACCGGCTACGCTTGCAAAGAAGTTAGGTTTCGAAGTGGGGTGGTTCCAACTGCAAAAAGGTCATTTCTTCCGCAATTCCCAACGAACAGGCGCCCCACGGTCTGCGTCTTCGAAATCTACCTGTGCCTGTAGGCCGAGCCGTCAGGGTTTTTTTTTCGACTGTGATTAAGTCTGAGTTTTGTTAGTAAGTGCATGGATTTAAATAATGTATATTATATATTTTTACTCTTCTTTTGAAGAATTAGTGTAACAATATCGAAAAAAAACTATTATTATATTTCTCTCTCTCTTTTTTTTTTAATAATAAAAATTGTGGATATATTTTTGAAAATGAAATGTAAAATGTATTCAATATTTTACACAAATTTTAAATAAACATATTAGACGTGATAACAAACACATATATGGAAAGATATTATTTGCTTTGTTACCCCCCCCCCGAACCCCTGACGAACGCACACTGGATGGGGGCGATATTTAGATGATTGATCACATATTAATTATTACAACATTCTAAAAATAATGTATTGTAAAAGCTGTGAAAACGTAATCTGTCTCAATAAAAACCTGTCTTAAACGAAAAAATTCATGGCCCCAATGATGGAAGTTTTACCATACAATTATACCTGCTAAGACGGAAAACTGTCTTAAAAGGAATTTTTATGTTCTAAGCGATTTCTTTTTCACAGGCTTTACTGTATAATAGACAAAAATAATAAACACTAAAATGATTAAAAATTTTTAATTGCTGTATCATTAAACCTGTTTTATTGGTCATTTTAAAAGAATAGAATTATGTAAGTATCCATACAATAATTTTAATAAACATGAAATAATAATGCATTTCTTGTAAGCATTTATCAAGTAAGTTTCGGACTTTGGTGTAATTTGATGATGATTTTTAATCATATGAGACGCTTTCACATCCAAAAATTGATTATGACAAAGCGCCAAGTTCAATTTACGAAGCTAACATGCCAGATCTAGAATGTTATCAGCTACTCTATTGTCTACCTTGGGAGCGTACTAAAGGGAAAGCAAAGCGAAAGAACTGCGCGCGCATGCTTTCCAAACTGGATTTTGAAGGGCAAATTGCAACCATAGATTCCCGCGTTTTCATGTAGTTGCCTGATGTGAGATGCGTGAAGCATTACGCGGCTGAAAAAATCATAATATTGGTAAGTCTGCGTAATTTTCTTTTATTAAATCCAAATTAATCTGAATTAAGTTCATTATTTTTGCATACATTTAATTTTTTAAATATTTATTATCTTTTAACGATTAACTTTGCGTAGGAATTTTTTGTTGTAGAAAATGATAATAGGGTAAAATTAGAAAAATATGTTTATGCAGTTTTCATATTTTTATTATTTAAGTTTTTGTGACATGTAGCATATTTTTAATTATTAATAAATAACAAATTCTTTGAACGTTTCTTTATTATAATAAATGCAGAATGACATTTGGTTTTCTTGTTTACATTTTTATCCATTTGATGCTCTACAATTTTACAATACTCGTATAGATCATGTATTTAAAAAAAAAGAAAAGTCAAAATTTTCGAATTCAAAAGAATTCAAAATTTTCCGGGGTTGCTTACATCTGAAAAATAAATTTCACTATTTTTACAAAAATAATCAAAGTTTAAAAAAAAATTAAGTACCATTAAGTGGAGTGCCCCTCCCCCCCTTTCAGCTGCTAGTTCCCAATAAAAGGGGTGCTTTCGGCAGTTTATTGCTTGCCGATATCGGACCACATTCGACAATACTACGGATTTGTTATCAGTATACGGTCGGCACAGCATCTCGCCGTTGTTAGCGTTGCCGGTGCCGGACCAGATTCGGTAGGTGTGCGGATAACTGTTGGTATACAATCGGCACAGCAGATTGCCGTCGATTCCACCGGCGTTGCCGATACCGGACCGACTATGCGCCTATCTGTCGTGTGTCAGTCGTGCGGCGTGTCGAAAAACTTACAGAACCGGTACGGCAGGTGGTATCATGCCGATACCGTCAGTAACGGCAAAGCGGCAATCGGCCGATTGATTACCGATAGATCTGTGTTTGCTGGGAATAGACACACAACAATATCCTATCACGGCCAAAACTGAAATGAGAGAATAACATAAAGTGACAATGTCTCAACATCTAGAACTATGACGTTTTCTGCTAATCCCCGCCCTCTCTGTCAATCATTCACTCTTTCAACATTTTTCGAAAAAAAAAACGAAGGATCTACTGCCGTCCTTAATTTCATTGGTTGAAAGGCCTTCATCCCCCCTCCCTCTCTCGCTCTTAATGTGACTACTTTAATAAATACAGATATCCGACGCCACGTCGTTAACTAAAACTAAGTTCTTATTCTACTTTTTATAAACACAATTCACTGCTCATCAATTTACATTTTTTTTCTATTGCAAACTTTTTTTTTCATTCCACCTGTACACTGGAGGGTTGCCACTTACAGAATGGCATATTTATCGCCCATTTGGGGATTGCATTTAAAGATCACCACTCTCTCATGGAATCGCTCTTGGTTTATCAATACGCACGTGCATCCAAGGTCACAATTAGAACAACTTTTTTTTTCTTAAACAGGAATACAATGGGATAAATTCTCCATTTTTTTTCAAAGGTCGATAAAAATTTTGAACAGTACATGCGGGAATCTGCATGTTTCAAAAACGACCTAAGTGGGTATAATTAACATTATTTAAATAGTATTCGTGACGGGATCTTTAAAACTAGACGATACATACGGGATAACGAAAGATGCGGGAACGATGGATCGAGGTTCTACTGTACTATAGTAAATTTGGTTCTCCGCGATTTTTCGGGTTTTTGCCCTCTTTTCAATAAAGTTTATTCAAATATCAATTGCATGGCAATCCGAGTATATTTACGCAATTTAGAGCACAGACAGACGGCTGACATAGGCAGGCAGACGGAGAGACAAGCCGGATTCATAAACACTTTTCAAGTACATTGGAAAGTTTAAGCCTGTCCTATGGATAGCACCCGTCCTAACTACATCCCTTAGTGGCCACCCTAGCATTGTGTCATTGGATTATGTCCAGATACAAAGGAGAACGACCACGTTAACTTTTGGTCTTCTGTTGGGGAAAAACCGAGTACCGCGGCGATTTTTCGACATCCGGAAAAGGAATTTGATTTCAAACTGTTAGGCCTATTATAGTAAATTTGGTCCTCCGCGATTTTTGAAATTTTTGCGATTTTTCGGGTTTTTGCCCTCTTTTCAATAAAGTTTATTCGAAATTCATGCAGAGATTTTTGAATTTTTCGTGAATTTTTTTATGCTGTCAGATCTTCTTCGCATTTTACGGCGATTTTTCAACATCTGGAAAAGTAATTTGGCTTCAAACGTTTAGCTTACGGCTAAAAGTGTGTCATTTCGGTACTTCAATTAGGTATGCACCGGTGATTTTTACCGAATACCGAATACTCGGCACACAGATGAACTTGAATATTCGGACAGCTGAATAGTAACTATTCGGCCGAATTATAATTATTAGGCTAGCCGAACACTCCTATATTTCAGGGTTTAAAAGTTTAAAAAAGTTAAGTTTTAAAATTATTTTACATCATATTTAACATAAGTTTAACTTTGATTAAGAAAACCTTTTCACAATTAAACTCTACAAAAAAAAAAAAAAAAAAAAAAAAAAAAAAAACTTTGAATTAATATTTAAGAAAGTCTTAAAACTTTTTTAATTAATAAAAAACGTAACTACGGCGCTTCTTCTGTGAACTAAAGTGAATAAAAAAAAATTCTTGTATTCTAAAACAAATATTTTCAAATTAAAAAAGAATTTTTGAAGGACAGTTTCACAGTCACAAAATATTTATTTGGCAGGAAACGAGTAAAAGAATGAGAAAAATACTTAAATGGTGGCAACTTAGCAAGGAAATTTTTGAATGTACCAGAGGGTCTAAAGTGAATGACTATTTTCAGAAGTTGAAAATGTAACAAAGTGTTTCTAAAATTTTAGATCAAACTTACAAGAGAAATAATGCGGTCAAGATAAACGTTTTCTGTACTGAAAAACCAGCATCGCAACCATTTATTGAATCAAAAATACAGGGTGTTTCACTACAAGCTGAACCCAAATTTTCGTTCACAACTTTAACAATAATGAAGATATTTTAGCGAGATTTGCATTCAGTTAACTTTGCTTTACATGAAATGTGATGAAATTTTTCGAAGTGACTGAATTTTTGTCGGTGACACAGTATATGTTCTGTCAGCTGTGTTCTGAATAATAAAAAGTATAGGTTAGTGTTGTTTGTACTGTAATTTTCTAGCACTTCTTTACATATTTCATATAGAACAACGGAAGTCTGATGTTTTATTATATCGTTAAAAAATCTTCATTATTGGAAAACGAAAATGCAAATTCAAGTTCGAGTGAGATACACTGTGTTTTTGAGTAAGTGGATTGCGATCCTGGTTTCCCATACAAAAACTGTATGTCTTGTTACTTATTATAATCTCTGATAGCTGCGTTTTCTCTTCGATTATGTTTAGAAACATCCAGTTGTGAAAAAGCAAATAACATTCAGGAACTTTCATTTATGCATTATTAGTTCCTGTGAATGTTTTCATTAACAGTTCATTTTCTTAATTGTTACTTTTCAATTAGCATATAATCTAAAAGCAAACTCTGTTATTTAACATGATTCTAGTAATATTATCTACACTGCTCAAAACAATTAAAGGATATTGCAGTTTTAGGTGGATTTTGTATCTGGGAAACTTTTTAGCTGATTGATACATGGTCGACAGACATAGTAGGTTATATGAGAATAAATTACACATGTTTGGCAGAAAAAAATGCATTTTATTGCGCATTTGTGTACAAAAGGAAAAAAACACAATTTGTGCATATGAGAAAAAAAGAATAAGAAAAGGTGCTTTCTTCAAAGAAAATCATTTTCAGTAGGGGGTATGGTTTCCACGGGCGGCCAGCAACGTTGAACACCTTTCAGGCATGGACTCAATGAGGCTATTAATGACGAGTTGGGGTATTCTGCCCCACTCTTCCAGAAGAGCTCTTTCCAGTTCTTGGAGTGTTTGTGGGGGTTGTTGGCGGCCAGAAACTCGTCTTCCTAGAGCGTCCCAAACGTGCTCGATTGGATTCATGTCTGGAAAACACGCTGGCCATTCCATTCGAACGATTCCTTCCTCGAAAAGGAAATCCTCCACCAGGTTTGCACGATGTGGTCTACAGTTATCGTCCATTAAAATGAAGTTATCTCCGATTGCTGCAGCGTAAGGGACTACAATAGGTCTGAGGATCTCATCCCTATATCGACGACCAGTCAGAGCTCCATCTCGAATGATGTAGAGGTCAGTGCGCCCGTCAATGGAGATGCCACCATACACCAACACTCCTCCACCGCCAAATCTGACACTTTCGTGCACGAACGCAGGATTATTTCTACTGCTACGGTCCCTCCAGATGAAAATACGCCTATTATCCGGATGCACAGAAAAACGGGACTCGTCAGAAAACAGAATATTGCTCCATTCATTTCTCCTCCAGTTGACATGCTCGGTTGCCCACTCCCTGCGGTCGCGACGATGCCTTGATGTTAATCTAACACATACCATCAGTCGGCGAGCATACAGACCTACAGCATGGAGCCGGTTTCGGGCAGTCTGAGTTGAAATCGTGGTGCCTGTAGCCGAGCGAAGGTGTTGTTGGAGAAGAGTAGCGTTCATGTTTCGGTGTCTCCGAGCTGTTAACGCTAAATACCGATCTTCATTGGGCGTTGTTGCCCGTCTACGACCTTGCCCTGGTCTTCGGCCTGCACATCCACTCTCCAAAAAACGGTTCCAGATCCTGGAAATGACACTTTGTGACACTCTAATGGCTTGCGCTACTTCGGCTTGAGTTTGGCCCCGTTCTAACCTACCACCAATTCTCCAAGCTTCTGAATCTGTCAAATGACTTCGCTGAGACATCGTACTCATCGAAACAAAGCAATCACTGAATGCCGATCATCCTTGTCTTCATTCTCTTTTATCCAGTTGAAAGTCAAATTTCATTCGCTGCTGCTGAAGCTACGTTTTTGACGTCGAACTCAAAATTTGCATACTCCACAGTTTGAAAACCAGAAAAATTTGCATTTGTGATTCTCTTCTTCTATTTTCGGCAAAAAAAAATTCGTTTATATCTTTATTTTATATAAAACTTCAAATATCCTTTAATTGTTTTGAGCAGTGTATATTTTTCTCTTAATTTTTTCTTTCTAAATCTTCCTTTATAAAATATAAATATTCATTTACAAAATTTTTCATGTACATTGAAAAAGTCAAATATTTAAATAGATTGATTTTATCTAAATTCCTTTATTTTAAATTTCATAGAAAAGATAAGCAATTATAATAATAATTCTTCAAAATTGAAGTAACTTGTATAAATTTTTTTAAATAAATTATGATTGAACATACAAAATTATCTGCTGTTGAATAGTATTATTAAACGAAAATTTATACAGCATCATATTATTAGGATACTTTAAAAGAAAACAAATATTGTTTTAATTAATTTGAAGAATAAAGGAATTAGAGCGTTTGAATAAGTTAAAGTCGAGTACTATATAAAACAAATTATTATTATTATTAAACAATAGAGAAAATTTTGACGATTTTTTTTAAATACATGAACTATAAACATGAGTATTTTAAAATTGTGTAGTATTTACAGGATACGAATGTAAACGAATGATAACCAAATGCCATTCTTTCTTTATTAAAGTAAAAGTACGTTTAAAGAATTTGCACCATTTAATAAAAATATAAAAATATGCTATCTATCATAAAAGCTTAAATAATAAAAGGATAAATGAAAACTGCAGAAACATATTTTTCTAATTTCACCGAACTTTCAATTTCTATAACAAAAATACTTACGCAAATTCAATTCTAAAATGATATTAAACCCTTGTGAAATAAAATATATACAAAAATAATGAACTTAATCAAGAATGGATTACATTTAAAAAACAAAATTAATGAGCATGCTATGAAACCAGATTTACTAAAATATCACCATGTGTAACACACATCAGTGAATGAAATCGTGAGCACCGCATTCCCCTCATCTTTTTCAAAACTTCCTTGACAAGCAGGCGTGCGCAGTTTTCAGGGGTTCTGGTGATTTCTAGATAGAGACAAATTTGAAAAAGGTTTGAAAGATAATATTAGAGTTCTTGTACAAAATGTAAAAGATGAAATTTTGGAGTTTGCTACTAGAAAATAATCATCAACAACACCATCAGCACCTGAACCAAGAGATGATTATCAAGAATTTGCAGAACTTGTTATTATTTTCTTTGGAGGAATAGCTGGCAGGGGAATTCGTTTCAAGCTTCCCAGGGCAATGCATCGTGCTCCTTGGATGTCTAAGATGATATATTCTTTGAAGATATTGATCTTTAAGTCCCAATTCATGCTTACCAAAAAGGAAGAAAGAGGTCTTTGTGATGTTTGTGTTTTTATAGTGAGTGTATTTTAAAGTATGGATTACTGCTTCAATAACAGAAACCTCACCAAACAATGACTTTCAGTTAATGAATAGCTTGTTAGAGTATTCTAGAATACATGAAGAAATTGCAAAAGCTGCATCTAAGAAATTTTAAAAGCATCTGTAATAATTGTTAGATCTTTCTAGACTGTCCCTTTTCGATAGCCATGTACTTGTATTAGAATTCTGAGAAGAAGATATATGATTCCCTTAAACATTTTCATGAAAAGAAGTTAGAAGATTTTGTTACCAAAAAATCTTTCAAACTGTTCAAAGAAATAAATTTACCCCAAGGATTCTTTCAAGTAGACACTAAACGTTGGAACACTAATTCTGATTATAGGATTAAATTAGAAATGATGCAATATGTTAAAATGGTAAATGATCATGCTGAGAGAGCTGTTGCTTTGACCAAAGAATACACTAGAATCCTTGCACGGAATGAACCTCAGTTTCAGCTACTGTTGAATGTTGTGGAGGAACACTGGAAAGCTTATCCTTAATGCAGAAAAATGGACTTAACATATTAATCTAATTACTAATACAGTAGAACTCCAATTATCCGAATCAATTGTGACCGGACCCTATTCGGATAATCAAAAATTCGGATAATTGAATTTTTTCCGAAAAAAAGGTCTATTTTAATTAATTACTGTATGTATGTTGAAAATGCGAGAAAAAACTATTTTTAAAGAAAATCTTTTAATTAATTAAATGAAAAGGCAACACTTTTACATGTTAAGCGTACTTACAAGTGTTGTACATTAGTACAGTATGTACGTACCGTACTGTAAATGAAAGTCATTGCTTGCTAAACATCTCGGTCAAAGTAAGCTGTTTGACAGTCTTCATCCGTTTTCGGGCAGCCAAGTCACGCATCTGCTTGACAATGAGAAGTTGCATGTGGTCACACTCAGGCTAACGCTCCATCCACTTCAACGCAGTTTCAAGGCCGGCAAATACTGCATTAGCTGATGGTTCCGTGTCTGCTTCAACTTCGACATTAAGATCATCTTCTTCCTCGACACTTTCTTCGCTCACAATTTCAATAAGTTCATCACCATTTAGAATTTGAAACCCAGGGTCTGAAACCCAGGTGGGTGGGGCCGGCCACCTGTCGACGGACGACAGCCAATAATCGAACAGCTCTATGTGACGGTGACTCATCATCCCAATAATGGTCGCGCTGCGCCTACACTAGATTCGCGAAGGGAAGGACAATAGCGCGCGCAGACAGAATCAGCATTTTGCGAATCGCAGTCCGTTTCCGTCTTAATTTTTTTTTCTGAACTTCTGGAAGCGATTTGGATAGTCGGAGTTCTACTGTACTTTCATACTTTAAACATTTTATATACATTTTATAACATATTTAGAAAATGTGACCGTAAATTTCTGTTTCTGAAAAGGAATTAAAGGTTCGTGTGAGGGAAAACTGGCCTGGCTGTCAAAGAAAATGAAAATAATTATTTACATTGCACCCCCATCCCTTTCAAAGATCGACCAAAGATAACAAGTAATAAAAACTCCCCATATTAGCAAAACAGAAACACGATTATTTCATTTGAAGGGGAAAAAAATCTACTCGAAATCGCTTTATTCCAAGAAAAAAAAATATTTTACTTTGCACCTAATGAAAAATGTTTTATTTTGAAGAAATATTTCTATCAGTAATATGTTAAACCACGACTTTGTTTTTATTAAAGAAAGAAAAACTGATCTTCCTCTAATCCCATTTGTGGAAGTCGCAATTTTTTCGCATCATTTATTTATTTTTAATTAATTTTTAAAGTTTTAATGATTTTGTGACGCCCTCGGTATATTCGTTTCCATATGTAACTTAAATAATAATAATAATGACAATTTTAAAATATTAAAACATTGATTTTAGCGTCATTTAAAAATTGATATTATCTTCCGAAAGCGAAAGCACCCCTTTTTAATTTTGAATACAGAAAAGAATAAATATTAATTACTTTTCCTAATTTTTAACAATATTTATTCAAAATAAATTTAATGTCTATTAAAGGAAAATGTAATTTTTATGTATACATTTTATAATAAGAGCCGTATTAAAAAAAAAATTCTGTACGAAAAAATAATTGTACGAAGGCTCATTACTATACCTATCATAGACGTTTTAGATATAATAAATATTGACAAAATGCATTCTGAGATAAGTACATTTAAATTTTGGAAGAAAGCGCATCAACCGCAAATAGTACAACATAAAAAGCGTTTAATATTTTTTCTAAGCTTTCCGAATTTAATTGTTATATATATATATATATATATATTTAATTTTAATAGTTCTTTTTTTGTGATAAGAAGATATAGTATCAGCCTACATTGTAAGTATTTTCAGAAACATACCCATGGAAGCCCGCAGAACAGAATACGTGGATGGGTAAGAGTTTTAAGCAGATGTGCCTGCAGTCTGCTTTTTTCCTGGTTTTCCTTTGGTAATGGAGGATACAAACATGAAATAATCATATCTAATAGATTTCCTCAGAACCCCACGAACAGGAAAATTTTTAAATATGCAACATAAAATAAACATACAGAAATGTGGCAAATAAGACATATATAGCTTATTATTTTTTTCGTCAGGTTCTATTTAAGATATTTTTAACATGTGATTATAAAAAATAAATTCTAAACTAGAACGCCTTTTCCATGGGAATTCGTAAGAAGGCAGAGCTTCCCCCATTACCTGACAAAAATTAATTAATTATTTTTCTGTTCGTGTTCAATTAATTTAAATCATTTGAGAATATTTTTTTCAATAGTATGAGAGAAATAAAATGTTTTATTAATTTCAAAATCCATGGAGGGACAAGTGCCTTCCCCTTGCAGGCGTCCAAAGGACTTCGAACAGCTTTGACTAGTGGAGCCTGTGGTCATCCACCACACATCCCCAGAACATACCAGGAGACTAATTGTGATGGTGATACATAACTGGTAGCACTGGGTGGAGACATAAGCATAGGCGCCCATAGGTATATCTTATTTCTCAATTAAAAAAAATACTTTTATTTAATTTTAGAAATTACAATAATTTAACGGGGAAAAAAAATATATTAACAATGGACAATGATCGTTATTAGCTTAATTTTTTAGCTAACTAGTTTGAAATAAAAGACATTCTCGCATGTACAGTATAATCAAAGTGGGACATATGGAATATATTCAGTTTTAAATACTTCCTCTTGGCTCTTCTCGAACATTCGCATATTGCTGGAGATTTCACGAAAAATGTTTTTATAAACTAATTATGTGTGTCCTCTTTTTTTCTCTGTGTGTGTATTCAAAATTTTAATGTTAAAAATATCTTCTTGAGACATATTTCAAATGTATTAAACTGCAATAAAAATTACTTTTTTATTACATCAGACTCCAACCCACCAAATAATTTAAATATAGGTGACCAGTGGACCCGTGCGAGGATTTCACACTGGATCTAATGTTTTTTATATGAAGGTTTAAACTTCTAAAGAAAAATCAAGGATAAAAATATCTGCAAACAACGTTAATCACGCCAGAACATCATCTCATTTATTCAGTCAAAGTTACAGTAAAAAGTGATCAAAAGGTATCAAAAAGCAAGCACGCGAAAAAAACATAATAAGAATCGTATTTTAGCAGCATTAGAGGATGACGTCTTCCGCTTCAGAAAAAACACGATATAAAGAAAGTGAATTGAGTACATATAAAATACAATTTAATTTAATTTAACAAAGCATACATTTTAGGCTACACGTGGAACACCACTGCTGCGTCGATCAATGGTGTCTTTTTCTTCTAAACATTTGAATTTGAACTGTGCTTTTAAATCATAAATAAACCCTCGCGGATATGTCCCACTTCACCTTTTTTGTACTATTTGTTATTTTTTTATACTAGCTGTTGCGCACGATACAATGTGGTAATTTATTTTTGTGGCAACGTTGATTTCAGAAAAACCTTCCATTTCCTTTATGAAAACAATAGTGATTTAATGTTTAGTTAACTGTAATTTTTAATCTAAAAACATGTTTTAACGGAATGTGGGTGTACGCTTTCAGAAGCCGGTTCAAAAACCTTTCGAATGATACATTTATTATTGTGCGTTTTGTAAATGGATAGAAAAAGGGATGTTGACAACAGAAATAATAAATATAATGGGAGAATAGCAAATAGCATAATAGGTTTGTAACTCATCTTTGAAAACGTACAAACAAAAGTCCGTTTTTTGCAGCACCAGTTGTAGATAATCAGATCTTCATGTTCGTTTCGTCGTCACGCGACCTGTTCTTTTGCAACAGGTCACACAGTTTCTTTTAGTTTTTAAAAGGGCAGGAACGCCGACGGAAACTTCTGCTTACTTAAGTACTCTATAGAAATATAAATATATTGGACTGTCTAGTTACAGAGGCCGTCTGGCATCAAAGAAAGAAGGAATTAATAAGTATTAATATTGTTTAGTATATGTAGAAAGTTGGAAGTCCTTATAGTAAGGTTTTTTATTTACATCAAAACTTTTTTGCCACTTTTCTTCTTATGAATTTTGCAGGGATTGTCTCTTTGTAGCATCCTGCAATAGTCGTGTATCATGCTGACATCCCATAATCCTTGAAATCGCCTCTCCATTTCCTTTATATTCTGATGAAATCTTTTACCTTGTTCTTCACTAACTCCACCTAAATTTTCAGGAAAATAGTCCAGGTGCGAATCGAGATAATACACTTTTAAGTTCATAACTACAGCCTAAAATCTTGAAATTATTGACCATCTCTTCTACAATATATTTTTAGTTTGGGTCCTTTTTGTTTCCAAGAAAGCTAGTAATAACTAATCTGAAAGATTTGCAGTTTTTTATTTCGTTTGTTTTACTTCTAGTCTTAAAATTTTCATCTATAATCATTTTCCCGAGGTCTGGTCATACAAACACACCTTCCTTTAATTTTGCTTTGGATAGAATCGGGAACTGGTCGCAAAGGTTTCAAAGCATTCACCTTCTTTTGGTAAACCCTTGAGAAATTGTTTAGTTGGCACTAGTTATTTGAGGTTGCTGCATTTAAAACACGAAGCCACGGACACAACGGAAGACCACTTAGCAAAATTTTGTTTTATTTGGATGATGGCGGATAATTTCAGCTAAAATGTCATGCACAGATTGTGATCGCGTATTCACAGAAAAAAGAAATTTATATCGGCACGTAAGAAAATTTCATCCGAATGAAGACATCGACCTCCAGAAAGGAAAACGGATTCAATGTTGAATATGTAGATATTTCATCATCTTTATTAGAGATCTGCATAGTCATATTCAAGCTGATCATTCAGATGTAAAATTATCTTTTGAAAAGGCTCCTGAATACCCCTCCCCCCCCCCCAAAAAAAAAAAAATAAAATAAATAAATAAATAAATAAATAAATAAAATAAAATAAAATAAATAAATAAATAAAAGTAAAAATAAAAATAAATGCCGCTTTTATTCTTCAAATTTTCATAGACACATAAATTTTGTAGACAGGCACATTCTGAATAGTAATCATGCTTAGGTACTCCTTTATTAAAAATTTCAAGAGCTAATGCTCTAAAGACCCCTTCCTCTGCCAAAATAATAATAATAATAATAATAATAATAATAATAATAACATTTTTGATTATGTGCCTTCAAATAGTCATAAACCTTTGACATTTTGTATGCAGGTAAACTTTACATGTTATAACGATTTGGAGGCTGATTAAACAAGTGTTACTTTTTTTTTTATCAATAAAGGAACCTTAAGTATGAGTAATATTCAGGCAACCCGTACATACAAAATTCATGTTTGAATGTCAATTTGAAGGCATAAAATTTCTAGTGTCTATCAGTATTTGAAGACTCATACAATTTATTTTTTGTTACGGATGATGGGAAGGGGGTAACTTCGGATGAATCTTTCAAGAAAGGAATACAAGCATGATTGTTATTTAGCTTTGCTGCCTCTGGAATTCACTTTAAAACGTCGACTTTGACAGCATTTTCTGAAAAATCTTTTGCCTTTACAAAAAAAAAAAAAAAAAAGAAAGAAAGAAAAGAAGAAAAAGAAAAAAGGAAACATATTTTATTACAAAGTTTCTGAATAAAAACACCTGTCAATTTCATGAATTTCCGAAAAAAAATGAATTAAAAAATGTTTCAGAAAGCTGCTTCTTTGAATATGAGAAAAGCCTTAATGAAATTGGCGTTTTTTTTTGGCGATTCAGGCGGGAAAATCGGGGGAAAATGATAAATTTTGAGGATTGTTTACTATACTCCTATACAAGAAATGAGTGACAGAATTGCTATTATTTATTAAAATACGAAAAAGATTCTGTAAACTGCTTTAGATATGCTAAGATTTCTTATTCTTCGCCAAACTAGCAATTCGCTGCCAAATCTAGCTTCGACTGCACACCAGGCTGATTTCTCCGTAGGGAGCAGAGCAGCGTTCTCAGATGGATTTTAGTTTTTTCCCTAGACTAGATTTTCCCAGATTCTCAAGTCACAAGACTTAGAAGAATACGGTATTGCAGATGGCAGCAACAAAAGTGATTTTGTTCACATAAATGTATACAAATTTATTGGTAAAAATACATAAACAGAAAAGAAAGACAATGTTTATAGGGAGAAAATCGAAATAATGAGTAGCCCTGCCCTAAATTCATTATTTTTTCCTTTTTAATTTTTTTATATATATTTGTAAATATTTACGTGTGATACCCATCGCATAACCTGAAGATAAACAAATATATATGACATGATCAACCATAAGGAATATTTAACACACAAATATGTGTGAAAAAAAAAAAAAAACATTGCTTTCGCAGAATGGTGTACGGGTATGTTTTTAACTTTTAAGAATATATATCATCGTTTTTAACACAATTTTCAGTGAAAGAAATTCTAAAAAAAAAAAAAACCCTCCAAAATTATAATTATTTTGTTCCCATAAAAATCCTTTTAAATTCATAGAATAAAGTGCAATGAAACCTTCTCATCACTTAAACTGATACACCAGTTCACTACATTGAAGGTTTTACTGCAATAGAAGCATTGTTTAAATCAATCTAATTTTAAAAATGAATGGAGTTTTAAAACATCAAGTATGATTAATTCTCTCAAGGATTGCACTCATATACATAATTTAGTTTTTTATATAAAGTTTGAAAATTCATCTTATTTTACCATTTTTATAAAACTGGAGAGAAAACAACATTAGAAATTTACCCTTTTGATCGGCGGTCAGGGAGTGAGGCTGTTTGCAATATTCAAAAATTAGATATTTTTCTCAAATAATATGAATACAATTTGCATCTTATTCAAATTGTACTGCGGAGACGTTGCTCCGCCTACTTTATATAGCTAGATTTTCCGCACTGATGCTTTTATTCTGAACGAATACATATCATAATGACGATGGGAGGAGTTTAAACATGAAAAACGGAGTACAGATGTAACAAAAACATGTAAATAGTTTTCTTGCATATAGTCTGTAAATTAATATTGATAGCTTGATATTTTGGGGAAATTTATTGTTCACTAAAGAGTAATTTCTGATAAAACAAAATCAGCAAATTATGTTAAAAGGCATGTGGATATACTTTAAACAAATTTTATTCGTTCTTATAAGACTTCGCCCTTTATTATTCTCAGATAGTCCTTGACTGCTGTAAATCTCTTTTAAAATTATTTGGTATTTTAAAGTGGATTTGATTATTTTAGAGAATTTTAGAGGATTTAATTATTAAGAGAATTAAATTATTTGGTAGTTGGTATTTTATTCCAACAAAAGAACTGGAATAAAATACCAATTTGCATAATTTGGGAGAAATGCTCACTATTCTTATGACTAATACTTAAAAGCTATAGAATAAAATTTCTTAGGATCAGGACGTATAATTTTTTAGCAGATCTTTTCATCTAACATTCTTCTGTTTTACATACATTATACATAGTACTATATTTCTTTTACGGTATAATTATAACGAATTCTTCCTATGCACGTAATACGGGGTTTTCAAACAAAAGGAAATCAGATGAATGATTTATTTGGTTTTACTTGAAAATACTCCAGCAAGAAAGAAAACCAGATGTAACATCCGTCCCTCTTACTCCACTTTCTCCAAATGAAGGACCACATAAAGGGTAGTTTCACTTAAAAATGTTTCTAGTGATTCCAATCGAGATGTTGAAATCTTCAAATGATTTTTCTATTCTAATTCTAAGAGGCTGGATGACAAAATATGCAGTGCCCTTAGCTGGAGCAATTAACAACTGTAGGTCCAGTAAGTGGTTATCATTTATTCTCCCCCCTCCCCCCCCCTCCATTAACCAAAAAGTTGCTCGTAGAAAATTTCTTCCATCCTTTTACCATGTTCATTCATCACACACGTCACATATTTATCTCTTTCTCACGTTCATTCTCAGAAAAACACAGAATAATAACAAAAATTCCCCTTTTCCCTAGAATTTGGAGAGAATTGTCTCTCTTTTGAGTATACCAGAAATAAGAAATAATCCCCTCAAATCCCTAAATGAACTTCACTACATCTAAGGGTTTTCCCTTAGATCCGAGAACGCTAGAGCAGAGGTATGTTTTGAACGACGTTCCTGAAAGCATTAGATCGGTTCCCAACTTAAGAGAACCGACTGCATGATTCATTTCCAATAAGTGCATATTTTGCTGAAACTAGCGTCAACTTTAAATAAAATTTTATGAAGTAATTTTTATGGTGTGAGTTTATATTTAAAAGGTTATTATAATTTTTTTGTATTTTGGATTCATTAAGTAAAACTTTACTTAATGAGATATATTTTGACAAAAGTCACAGTGGAAGATCTTTGTGTTGACAACATAAACATAAAATGTGAATATACATATGTTGAACATAAGTATTTCACATTTATAGACCTATTGATTAATAAGCGATGAGGATCAAAATAGCAGAATAACATTTCTCTGGAAAAAAAAAATATATATATATATGTATATATATTTATATATTTTTGTAATAGTTGTGTTTATTTAGTTGAATTATTAATGCTAAAAGTGTAAATATACTCATATTTTTTCCATGGTTGTAAAAATAGGAAAAAAAAATATATTAAATACATTTTTATTTTGTTATATATTCGTGCTTTTAGTATATAAGCATTTTTCTTATTTGATTACAAATATATATATCACAGATTATTAAAGTAATTTTTATTCAGTTGAGTTAAGGAATTCATTTTGAAATCAACCTACTCAATAATATCCTATATTTGAATAAATAAAAAAAAAATGTCTTTTTTTTTTTTTTTTTTTTTTTTTTTCCCTTTGAATAAACAGCAGAATATGTTATAAAAAATGCTGCAGTAAAAATATTTGCAGTTTTTTATTTTACTTTACTTTTCTTTTCTTTTCTTATCTTTTCTTTTCTTTTCTTTTCTTTTCTTATCTTTTCTTTTCTTTTCTTTTCTTTTCTTTTTCTTTTGTTTTCGTCCTTTTGTTTCAGTGACAAATATATTCTTTTTTTTAAAAAGTATTTTCCCATTATTAATTTCTTTAGCAAGAAGTTACTTTCAGTGGCATAGCATTTAAAAAATTATGGGCGGAGTTCAACTAATTCATTTTTTAAATAATTTAAACAATTTTGATTATTAAAAAGAAATTAAAATATTTAATAGAGTAATTTATCGTTCAATATAATACCAAAAATATCAAAATTTTAATTATTCTAGATAGAAGATTTTAAATATTGGATTGCAGATAAAATGATACATGGGCAAGACGTGAATAATAATTATCTGACATAATAACAAAAATATTTTTAAAAATCACGCGAAGAAAATTTTATAGCTTTTGTGCTTGGAATCGTATTTCCTAGTTTTTAATAGGAGTAAATCGTAGCGTTCACCACTGCTTGGCGACCGTTTATTTTTGGCGCGAGCGATACCGCACTCTGCTTTGCATTCCTCGTATTTGGTCCTTCTCTTCATCCGATCGAGATTTCTACAAGAGAGTTTTATTTTCGATCTTTATATTCGATCTTTTGTTTATGCCTCTTTTATTAGACAAAAATAATTGAAACCTTTCGAATGTGCTGGAACTTTTGGTAATAATAGCGTCCTTTTTAATTTTACGTTCGCTCGCAGGAGCATGAGTTACGCTGAATTTAGAAATTTAGTTACGTTTTACAGCAAAAATTGATTATTTGCTTTATATTATTATTATTATTATTATTATTATTATTATTATTATTATTATTTTATGTTTACTAGTTTCAAAAACATGTTTCTTTTGTACTGAGTAAAAGTGTTTTTATTCCTTTTGCCTTTTGACCATTTTTCATTGCTATTTGGAATTTATTCTTGCTTTAAGCAATATGATTGATTACCCGAGGGTTCAGGGGGGGGGGGGCGCAAAAAATATTTATTAATCTTATTTTTTTTTAAATCTTTTTATCGACCCCTAAAACATAGAAAAATCATCATTTAAAATATTTTCTAGGTAAATGAGATCATTGGTTTTCTTATATTTTTCATAAAATGTATGTTTTTTAAAACGAAATTTTGACATTAATTTACTACTTTTTGTCTTAAATTATATATTTTTGCTTTTATTTTGATTCTCGCGATTTAAAGTTTCGTGGTTTTCGGACTGCTCCGCACAAAGCAGGTGGGTTTGATTCTTAATTTGCCAAATTACCAAAAGGGGATTTATAGTTAAAAGGAGAAAACAGGAGTTCAGGGGGCCCAAATAAACCCTTATGCCCCCTCCCCCCCCCCCAAACTCTCTTCAACAGGAACAGATTTTAATGTTTCTAAATTTTTTTTTCCATAAAATCAGTGTTTTTAAAACGTTATTTTGCTATTATATGTATTGAAATATGTATTTCTGCTTTGTTTTGATTATCGACAATTCAATTTGCGCGCTTTTGCGTGTTGTCTCCTGGAGATTGCCACTCCAGGAGACAAAACAGCAAAAAGGCGCGAATTTGGCGATTTTTTGAGATCGCGCCATCGATCCATAATAATTGTTCTTCCGAAACTGCTTGAAATTTAACACTTTAAGACATGAAAAAAAAATACTCCCCGCCCCAATTATTCAAAAAAAAGTATTTATTATAATTGTAATTAAAAAAAAATAATAACTCTAGAAAAAAAAAAAAAAAACTGTCTTAGTCAGTGAATGTAAATGTATTTCCCTTCCTAATTTATAATACTAGTTAAATCTTCTGAGACACTCAAAATGATACTTGCAGTAATACCAGTTCTCGAAGTGGTCGCTTTTTTGGCCTCCACTAATAATAATAAGAAAAAGATAGTTTTCTACAACATTTGCAATAAAATTGTAATTTCGAAGTTGGTTTGAGTTATTGCAAGAGAAATCTAAAACGAATATACGAATATTTCTTTGGAATAAGCGAGGGCAAATGCAAAATCTAGGCGGCGTACAATTTTAGTACATTTTAAAAATGAAACGTTTCGCCTAATTTTTATTCAGAAACATAATTCGAATTCTGCGATTAAAAGAGGCGAGTATAAATTCTGCAATTTTAATATTAAATAGTAATTTTTTTAATCATAAATGCCAGTGCCAAATTCTTTGGGAATTGCAAGGTGTGTATGCACTTTGGGTAACGCCCATAGGTCTGTAATACTAATATGAGAGAAATTAAACATCAAATAAATTTCATTAAACATTTTTTCCTTCACTTAGAGAGAAACTAATACATTCTCGAGATAAATTTTCGGTTTGAGACAATGATCGCTCTGTTTTATACTAATACAAGCAAATGAATATTTATTCAAAGTCTGAAAAATGTAATCAGAAATATTGAAGTCACGTACCTTGCGTAAAAAAATGCAATACACAAATAAAGCATTTAGCCTTAAAGATAATTAAATAGTTGTTTCATTTGATTCTCTAACTCAGCCATACTCAACCTACGGCCCGCGGGCCGCATGTGGCCCGGCGATCTTTTATTTGCGGCCCAAGGCACATAATAATTATTCTATATTTATAAAATTGATGGAGAAGTTCACAAACGATTTTCAGTACCTTCACTGTTGTTTTGAATATTTTCATGGGAAGACAAAATGTGCCTGTTATTTATAACTAGCTCAGCTTCGCCCATCTATCTCATAGTTTCACATGAAAATAAACTTTGGATGGATAGTTGAAGCCGGGTTCTAAGATAAATATTTTTAGTTTTATGCAGATTTCCGTTATAGACATGCTTAAACTTAATGCAACAGTTGGACAAAAGGCTGAATCCTGGTTTTATGCTGTCCAAAAGAAATAATATACAAATTAATCCCTTTTGATTAAAAAAAAATCCAAAGGAAAATTCAGCTTATTTTAAAATAGATTTATAAAATTTTAAAAAAAGAGGAAGGGGGGGGGGGGGTGAATTTGCTAATACGATGTATAATAACCATTTTTATCAATAATCTCTTGCAATCTGCGTGGCATTGATTCGATGAGGCTGTTAACAATATCAGGATCTCTTTTAATGGTTTCCCAAGCATCAGGAGCAGATCTCCATAACTCATCAGCAGTGTTGAATTCAGGGGGTGGCCCGGGGGACATAACCTCCCGAAAGATTTGAGATTTTATGCTTTCAATGGGCAAAAAGTGGAATCCCCCACTCTATTATATCCCCCCCCCCCCGGCGCTACAGAAATCCCTCCCAGGGAAAAGTGTCTGAATTCAACACTGCTCATCAGACGTTCTAACTCCCTCCAGGCAAACTTCATTCTTCCACAGAGCCCAAATCCATTGGGTTGAAGTCGGCGGCATTGCTTGGCCATTCTAAATTTATTATGCAGTTCTCTTCACACCAAGTTATAACTATTATATGTATTTCGAAACCAAAAAAAAAAAAAAAAAATCTGTCATGTAAATTTAATTTAAATTTAAATAAATTAAATGTAAGTCTGATGGCTTTTTTTGCAATAAACTGCCAATATAAAACTCACCCGTTAATCCATGTTGAAGCAGTTTGAAAGGACACTTGAAAATGCCTAGCTATATCACGAAAACTTCTTCCAGCATGCCACATACCAATCATTTGGCCTCTCGTTGCTTCAGTTAATTGTGGGGCCATTTTATTTCAGCAAATACAGCAAATACACTACGCATACGCGTTTATAAGAAACTTCACTTCAAACATACATACCGCAGAAAAAATAAAATAGCTTTATTAGACTGTATAAGAAGGTATAAATTCATTTAAACGTAACAAAACTAATTAATTTTTTTTTCTAAGGTAGAACTGTTCACATTTTTCAAAAATGAGCTCTATTAATTTAAAAATAAAAGCGAAACTAATTTGCATAAATGATGTAAACATGCATCTCATGCAAATACGTTTTACGTAATTTTAATGAAAAATTTAAAAGTAGACATTAAAAAGTAATATATATATATTCTAATGAAGGCTGGGATTCTGGTGCGTCGCTATATTATATCTTACTCCAATCATAGGTCGTTGTCAGGTTTGTTGTGCGCGCGCGCGCGCATTCATTTACGCTTCAGTTTAAGCTAGCTTTAAAATTAGCGTAATATCACGAAGCACTGAAATACGGTTTACGTGTTGTTTATATCGTAAGACAGACTTACGCTGTAAGTTTATCAATTCACTGTAATCCCAGCCTATGTGTAAAATATATTTTTCAAACAGGGATGAGAGTGCTCCGACCCGAATGTACGATTTTTACCACTAAATTTTAATAGTATTCTCCACAGTATTGAATTTAAGAAATTCTGTCCTTAAATAAGGTGACAAATACTCTGAAAATTTAGTGGTGACAATCGGTCATTTGAGTCGGAGTACACTCATCACTGTTCAAATTATGCTTTAATTCACATCATAGACGGCCCCTTAAAGCAGCATCTCGCCTTTTTTTAAGCATAATTTGAAAACTACTTGGAAGAAAATTTTGAATACGCATAAAGCAGGACATAATAAATATAAATCCATCAAAAAAATTGTAGGTTGCAATTCCTAATTTTTTCGAATATTAATTTCATAATTTATAATTCCTATTATAAAAATTACAAATTCGACGTATTTATGTTTGGGCTTTTTATTATTATAAGAAAAAAAATTAACACATTAGGACTATAATTTCAGGAGATATTAATAAAAATATGAAACATTAGAATCTCTAAAATTTAAATGCTTATAATTCAAAAACTTATCATCCAAATGACTTGAAATTTGGTATCTAGGCATAGTTTGAACCGAAAATTTAAAATATCGTGTCAAAATTGGTTGTAGCCATTGAAAAAACAAAGTTTGGGTTTGTTTTTATATGTAGATGACTCCCTAAGCATTTTTTATATACGTCATTTAAAAATAGACTTTATTTCCAATCGTTTGGCACCAGTAACTTTGTCCTACAATAATTTGTTGCAGAGTTAGTAGGGGGTGTTCAGTTTCTTTTTCCTGCTCTGTACCCAAGAAATAAGAAAGAATCGCCCAAATCCCTAAATGAACCTGAATTTCCCTACAACTGAGAACGCGGGAGCTGAGCTGTATCACTGTTACGCCTGTGATTTGAACAACTTTCCTTAAAAAAAAAAAAATCTGCTGTCAACTTAGGACAACCGGCTGTTATAATTCATCTACTACTGTTAAATTTATTGATGAAGCTACTGTAAATTTTAAGTAAAATTTTTGAAGAAATTTTTGTGGTGTGAGTTGTATTTTTAAAGAGTTATTAATTTTTTTTCATATTTTGGGTACATTAATTAAAATTTTACTAAATAGATGTATTTTGACAAAAGTTATAGGGGAAGAAGGTAATATTTTTGTGTTGACAATATAAACATAAAATGTGAATATATATATGTTGAACATAAATATTTCACATTAATAGACCTATTGATAAATAAGCGATGACGATATAAATATCAGAATAATTTCTCTCTGGGAAAAAAATGAAATATACTTATATATTTTTTTAATAGTTATGTTTATTTAATTGAATTATTAATGCTAAAAGTGTAAATATACTCATATTTTTTCCATGGTTATAAAAATATGAAAAATATAAATATTAAATAAATTTTTATTTTTTAATATATTAGTGCTATATTAGTATATTATAAAAAAATTTCTTATTTAATTGCAAATATACATATATCACAGATTATTAAAGTAATTTTCATTCAGTTGAATTAAGTAATTCATTTTGAAATCAACCTACCCATACAGATCCAATATTTAAGTAAATACAATTTTTTTTCTCCTTTGAATATACAGCAGTATGTGTTATAAAAAAAGGTGCAGTAAAAATATTTGCTGTTTTTTCTTTTTCTTTTCTTTTCTTTTCTTTAATTTTCTTTCTCTTTTCTTTTTTTCTTCCGTTTCAGTGACAAATATGTATATATTTTAAAGTTTTTTCCCACGATTAATCTCTTTAGCAAGTAGTTAATTTCAGTGGCGTAGCATTTAAAAATTATCGGCGGAGCTCGACTAATTCATTTATTAAATAATTTAAACAATCAGGATTATTAAAAAGGAATTAAAATATTTAATAGAGTAATTTATCGATCAATATAACAGCAAAAAAATCAAATTTTAATTATTCTAGATAGAAAATTTTAAATATTGTATTGCATATAAAATGATACGTGTGCAAGACTTGAATAATAATTATTTGACACAATAACAAAAATATTTAAAAAAATCACACGAAATTTTTTTATGGCTTTTATGTATGCAATCGTATTTCCTAGTCTATTATAAGAGTAAATCGTAGCGTTCACCACTGCTTGGCGTCCGTTTATTTTTGGCGCGCGCGATACCACACTGCGCCTTCCAACCCTCGTATTTCGCCCGATCGACATATCTCTTCATCCGATCGAGATTTCTATAAGAGCGTTTAATTTTCGCGCATGCTCCGTTCGATCTTTTGTTTCTGCCTCTTTTATTGGACAAAAAGAGGAGAAACATTTCTAATGTGCTGGAACTTTTCCTATTTATAGCGTCCTTTTTAATTCTACGTTCGCTCGCAGGAGCATGATGAGTTAGTTACGTTGAATTTAGCAATTTAGTTACGTTTTACAGAAAAAAAAAATGATTATTTGATCTCAAAGCTTTGTATTATTCTTAATTTATTTATTTATTTATTTATGTATTTACTTTTTATGTTTACTAATTTAAAAAATATGTTTCTTTTGTATTGAGCAGATGTATTTTAATTTCTTTTGCCTTTTGACCATTTTTCATTGTTATTTAGAATTTGTTCTTGCTTTAAGCAATATGATTAACGGGAGGGTTTAGGTGGCTCAAAAAATTTTAAATAATATGATTTTTTTTTTTTTTAAATCGACACCTGAAACATAGAAAAATCATCATTTAAAATATTTTCTAGGTAAGTGAGATCATTGGTATTCTTCTTTTTCATAAAATGTATGTTTTTTAAAACGAAATTTTGACATTAATTTACTACTTTTTGTTTAAAATTATGTATTTTTGCTTACATTTTGGTTCTCGCTATTTAAAGTTTCGTTGTTTTCGGAATACTCCGCACAAAGAAGGTGAGTTTGATTCTTACCTTGCCAAATTACAAAAAGTGGATTTATCGTTTAAAAAAAAAGGGCAGTTCAACAACAAACAAACACCTTATACCCCCCCCCCCCCCACACCACCACCACCACCACGACCACTACCAAAACAAAAAAAAAACAAATCTATATTCAATAGTTGGAGTATCATAGTTGAGATTGTTTCCAACAGAGCAAAAATATGCTGGGACCAGGACTCGAACCTGGGTACCTGAGCTTTCCTCTGTTCATTATGACAAAAAAAAAAACTCTTCAACAGCAACATTTTTTAATGTTTCTAGGTAAATGATTTTTTTTTTTCACAAAAACGTGTTTTTAAAAACGTTATTTTGCCATTATATGTTTTAAAATATGTATTTTTGCTTTGCTTTGATTACCTCCATTTTAATTGGCACGCTTTTACGTGTTGTGTCCTGGAGATTGCCACTCCAGGAGACAAAACGCAAAAACGCGCCAAGCTGTGGTGAACCCTCTATTCGACCCGTAATAACTGTTTTTCCAAAACAGCTTGAAATTTAACACTTTAGGAAAAAGAGAAAATGTCCTCCGTTCACCGTCCTCCCCCCCCCCCCCCCAAAAAAAAACAAACAAACAAACAAACAAAAAGGCAAAAAAGAAAAGTACTTATAATTGTAATTAAAAAAAAATAACTGTAGGAGAAAAACAAAACTATCTTAGTCAGTGAATGTAAATGTATTTCGCTTTCTAATTTATAATACTAGTTAAATCTTCTGAAACACTCGAAATGATTCTTGCAGTAATACCAGTTCTCGAAGTGGTCACTTTTTTAGCCTCCAATAATAATAAAAAAAAAGGTAGTTTTGTACAACATTTGCAACAAAAATGTAATTCCGAAGTAGGTTTGAGATATTTGCAAGAGAAATCTAAAACGGATAGACGAGTATTTCTTTGGAATAAGCGAGGACAAATACAAAATCTAGGCGGTGTACAATTTTAGAACATTTAAAAAATAAAACGTTTCGCCTTATTTTATTTCAGAAACATATTTCGAATTCTGCGATTAAAAGAGGCGATTACAAATTCTGCAATTTGAATATTAAATAGTAATTTTTTAAATCATAAATACCAGTGCCAAATTATTTGGGAATTGAACGTTGTGTATGCACTTTGGGTAACACCCATAGATCTGTAATACTAATATGAGAGAAATAAAACTTCAAATGAATTTCATTAAACATTTTTCCTTCATTTACAGATAAACTAATACATTTTCGAGATAAATTTTTGGTTTCAGAGAATGATCGCTCTGTTTGATACTAATAAAAGCAAATGAATATTTATCCAAAGTCTGAAAAATGTTATCAGAAATATTGAATTCACGAACATTGCGCAAAAAATGCAATACACAAATAAAGCATTTAGCCTTAAAGAGAATTAAATATTTGTTCCATTTGATTCTCTAACTCAGCCCTACTCAACCTACGGCCCGCGGGCTGCATGTGGCCCGGCGACCTTTTATTTGTGGCTCGAGGCACATAATAATTATTCTATATTTATAAAACTGATGGAGAAGTTCACAAATGGTTTTCAGGACCTTCACTGTTATTTTGTATATTTTCATAGGAAGAAAAATTGTGCCTGTTATTTATAACTAGCTCAGCTTCGCCCATCTATCTCATACTCTCTTAAAACGAAAGAGTGGATTTTGCTTCTCAGAAAAGAGCTCTAATTTATTGGATCGTGAATGAGTTGATTTTTAAATGTTTCAGTCATCATGATTTGAATTTTTATTTTCCTAATGCACTCCAGAAGTGCGAATACTAAACAACTCATCTCGATAAAAAAGCACTCATTGGCGAGCGGAAATCCAGTAAGCTGACGCAGTTGACGTGACCTCACTGTCCCCATATCCGCTGAGCAGACGACAGACGTGTGGTGTGTAGTACGCGGCTAACACCACGTTGTTAAAATTTTAAAGAAAGAATACTTAAAAAGGTAAGAATTTCTGCTGATTTAAATACTCTAATTATGTTTTTTATAATGATTCTGTTTTATATTAATTGTTATTTTATATATGGCGTGATATTTTTCAGTTTATATCAATATTTTTATTAAATATGTCTTAACCCTAACATTTAGGACTATTTATACGAGCGAACATTTAGAGATCTTTTAAGTTGGAAGGATAAATATTAAAAAATACTCTAAAATATAATGAAATAAATCCTTTGCCTCTCCTTTATGTTTTTTTTAATGTTGTTTCAATAAATATGATTTATATAAATAGCATTTAGTAGCAATTTAAACTTTTAAAGAAAATATCTTGGCGGTACGTTTGTTTATATAGTCAGGGGTCGATGCAAGTTTTTATCTTGGGGCCCATTTTGTGAAAAGTAAAGGTTATTTTTGTGAAAAATAACATTTTGTAACGAAAGTTGAAATCCAGCTAATCAAATTCGAACCAAGCATTTATAAACAAAAAGTTTTTAAAATCCTTTTGCTGAAGTTTTTCTCTTTTTTGAACTTGTTTGTTTACAAATTACACATTTTAAAACATCATAAAATAATAAATAATAAGTTTTTACGGAATAGAATTTTGTGAAAGGATCAATTTTAGTAAAAGGAATTTTGTGAAGGGGCACATTTTATCAAATTGATTTTTGTGAAGGGGTCCATTTTATTAAATTGATTTTTGTGAAGGGGCCCTAAATAGGCCCAAAATTTTGTCTGGATATAACCCTGATAGTATATATTTTTAGCGATGTTTCAGAACTCCAACTTTTATAATACTATAAATTGAAAATTGACTTGTCTGACTTTAAAAATATTGTTTTAAAGTAAACAAATTATATTTCTTATTTTATTCTCAGTCTGAATTTTAATATTTTAAAATATACTTGATTTATGAAACTATATAAATCCCATATTTTTTATCGTATGTTGTTAAAAATAAGGTAAATATCTACATTCCCGGATATTCACGGTGTGAATATTCCTAAATAATATTAGGATTAAAACATATTTAATGGTAATATTGATATAAACTGAAAAATATCATGCAATGTATCGAATAATATTGCATAGAAAACATAATCATTATAACAAAATAAAAAAAAAATTAAAATATTTAAATCAGCAGAAATTCTTATCTTTTCAAATATTCCTTTTAAAATTCTCTTTTTGGGTCGGGAGGGGGGGGGGGGGTATATATTTCAAGCAGCTCAGAAACAACAACAACAAAAAAAAAAAAAAAAAAAAAAAAAAAAAAAAAAAAAAAAAGATACTTTTCACTTAATTGTTGAATATATACATATATGTAAACATAAATATGTATACATTCAATATGCAAATTACTTTTTTTTTCTAAAATAATAATCTACCTCTTCATGAAATTTATTATTTTACAATGAATTATTACATTTTACCATGAATTTTAATTCTCCTTCCCCTCCTCAAGTATGAGTTAGTTATAAATCACTCAAGTGCTACTGGATTTAACCTTCATTGATTTGATTTCACTCAAATATGAGTAAAATAGAGATAACTCAATCATGAGTTGCTTAAAAACAACTCGTTCACTCGAGTTGTTTCAACTCTTCATGAGAAGCTGACTTTCAAATCATGAGATGAGTGGATTTCGGCTCAACTTGAGTTATTTTGGCTCTTTCGTTTTAAGAGAGTAATTTCATGTGAAAATAAACTTTGGAGGGATGGTTGAAGCCGGGTTCTACGATAATCATTTTTATTTTTATGCAGATTTCCGTTATAGACATGCTTAAGCTTAATGCAACAGTTGGACAAACGAGCGAATCCCAGTTTTATGCTGTCCAAAAGGAATAATAAACAAATTGATCCCTTTCGATTAAAAAAAAATTCCAAAGAAATATTCATCTTATTTTAAAATGGATTTATAAAAAATACACAAATGTAATGATTTTCTCTAGTAGTCAACTAAGTCTGTTTTCTGTATTAAAAAACTATTTTATCGCGTATTACTGTGTTTATTCTAAATATATCAAAGCTAATAGATTACACCAAAAAAATATTTTTCTCGAAGTTCTAAAAAGGAAATTTCAACGTTTATTCTGCAGTCCCTGTAGTAACGTTCAATCCTACTTATAAACTTTGTTACATCGCTTTGTTATATTTCTATTTTAATTATCGATTTACATTACCTTTTTACCATTAATTACCATTTTACATTAAATATTCTTGTGCATTTGGTTCATATTTATTTAGGCCCAAAATCTTAGCAGTTTCATAAGTTTTTGCATGGCCAAACTCGATTCCCTGTATAGTTGATTCGAATTAAGTCGTGTTTTAGCCTTGCAAGATACAGTATTCCTAACTAAAGTAATACAAAACATTATTTAATATTTCTCCAAGTATGTTTATCCGAATTACAGACTTGAGTTCAGCAGGGACATTTTTTAATGCAAAAGAACTTTCTAACGTTTAGAAAAAAAAATTTAATTCTCGGATTTATCTGGTGCAGGAATCGTGAAAGTTCTAACATTTTTTATCAAATTTTCTAAGTTGTTTAAAAAATTCACGTCCTTTCGCAAATTTCTCCATTTATTAGATTTTATCTTTTATAGATAGTACTTTCGATTTCTTGTTGTTTTTCTAGTTGTGCTAGTTTAATTTTTTTTCGCTCCAGTTTTTGAGAATCATTTACTTTTTAAGTTTGCTATTTTTCAATATAGGAATTCAGTAAATTTGTCTCTTGAATGAACTCAATTTTTCTATTATCTAGGTCACAGGATTTCCCTAAAACCATCAGTAGATGCACAAGATCAATGTTACGCGTATGTTTGTAATAATTTAGGTTTACTATTTTCACAAAGTATATCGAGATATCTTAGAGTTTGGAGTAACATAGTTGATGTTTATTCGAGCAAAGCGATAAATATCCAGGTCAGGCCTCGAATCTGGGTAGCTTGGATTGCCTTGCCAATGCTCTTCTTACTGAGCTACCCGGACGATACCTACTGTTTGTCGACCACAAGAATAGCTCCCGCCAAGAAGTCTGGTTGGTGGCGGTCGCTATAGTAACAATACCTATCCATTTCGAATGGGGAATACGCGTGTGAAGAATTGGCGGAATAAAAGTTTACCCCACGTCATTCTCCTTTACGGATCAGCAGTTGCACGCGTTATCTTATTTTTGATTTAATTTTGCTTTTGTTTTTCTTCTTTCACTCGATGAATCGATTAAAATTATTACAAAAAAGTAATAATAATAAAAACATCGCCAACACGCCCTCAAGGCGCTCAGTAAACCAATGTGTATGCCTAACATCTGACTTCCCCTGTCGAAAATGGTGCGTGCCTTGTTTCCACGGCAACAGACAGGCACAGACTTCTTGGCGAGAGCTATTCTTGTGATCGACAAACAGTACCCGACATCTCGTTGTTGGGAAAAGCTCAACTATGCTACTCGAACTTTGAAGAGAGTTTACATAGTTGAAAAAAAAATTCTTCTTTTCATTATAAATTGAAATAATTCAAAAATGAAACATTTTCATCTACAATTAGACATCCCTGCTTGATAAAATCCAAGTATTAATTCCTCGGAGGAGCGTCCAGTTTGTAGGTTTGTCTAGCATGAAAAAGTATGAATTTAATGAAAACCGTTCTTGTATAAAGATATCTAAAATTTGTAGACAGAACATAAAAGAGGTATACATTAAACTATGAAACAAATTTTAGAATTCTAGCTTGCAACTTGGATCTGCACTCGAGCTTCCCATATCACCATATCATAATAAGAAATTGCACATGCACGTGAACTTTGATAATGATAATAATAATAATAACAATAATAACAATAATAATAATAATAATAATAATAATAAAGACAAAAAAAAAAGAACAAAAAAAACACGGATGGAATCTAAACATTGATACACCATCGATTGACTCAGAAACACATACAAACCGCTGGTCTCCTACACGATACAGCAGCGTCCTCTTACGTACATTTTTTTAACAAAGATCTCCAATCATATGAGTGGCTCATCCTACAGTGGTGGCCAAAAGTGTGGACATTTTTTGAAAGTTTCATGTTTTTCAACTTTGTGTGCTTGTAGAAAATATTAATTTTCACTTAAATACAATATTTTATATAAAATTGAAAGTAATTTAATGTAGAATTTAATAATAAAAACAGTATTACAATATCTGTATTACAAACAAAGTTATGCAACTAATAGTAAGATTTATCTTAGATTTACATTTTTTTAAAGTGATACTTACACAATCAATACTTAGTAGGATAACCCTTATTTTTTTAAGACAGCTTCACAGCGTCTTCTCATCGAGTGAACCAGTGTTTGGAGTTCATCTTTCGTAATCACATGGTGCCAAGAATCAATTATAGCTTCAATAAGTTGTCTTTTATTGGATGGACGTTTTTTTCGCACAAGAATTTTCAAACGTCATCACAAATTTTCAATTGGATTGAGATCAGGGCTGTTTCATGGCCATGGTAATATATCTATGCCTTTATTTTGAAACCATGCTTTGTATACTTTTGCTGTGTGGCATGGAGCTGAATCCTGCTGAAAAATAAATGGTGCGTTGTTGGGGAAGACATCCCTGATGGAAGGTATCAATTTTGGTTCCAGGACAGTTTTGATGTATTTTTTGGCATTCAGGATGCCATCAATCCCTTGAATTCGGCCCACACCATCTGCAGACATATATGCCCAAATCATGACATTTGTTGGGTTTTTTTGTAGTTGCTTCAATGCAATCAGGATGAAGTGCTTCTCCTACTCTACGTCTCATGTATTTTCTACCATCACTACCAAAGAGCGATATTTTACTCTCATCGCTCCAGATTACTTGCTTCCATTGATTTTCTGACCATTTAATGTGTTTTTTTGCCTACTTAATTCGTTTTTCGCGTTGCTTTTGATTTAAATATGGTTTTTTCCATGGAATTCTAGCTTGTAGTCCAAATCCTGATAACCTTCTTCTTATTGTTCTTGAACTTACTGCAATACCCGCTGCATTCATTTCACATCTAATGGCATCTGATGAAATTTTTCTACCTTGAAGGCATAGCCGTTTAATTTTTCTATCGGCAGTAGCACTTTTGCATTTTTTTCGGCCTTATTTGGCCTTATTTCCCACTGATTTCGTTTTTTCATAACGTAAACAGAACTTTCGAACACCAGAACAAGTCACTGAACCACCAACTTGTCTTGCAATTTCAGCATAAGAGAGACCATTTTCTCTCAATATGACAATTCGGCTTCTTTTTGTAGATGTCTAATTAGTTCTTCTTGTTGATGACATTGTTTAAAATTAGTTTAATTAAAAAAAAGGAATTTAAATATTCAAAAACAGCAATACTCTATTTAAATGTACTAGTATGCATCATTCCGCAAAATATTTCCACAACAATAACTCTTTTACCATCCAAATAACCTAAACTACAGTTACAGACATTTGATTGGTCCTCAGAACAGTGTTTGTGATTGGCTAGTACGCTTTTATTACAAAACACGTCCTTATTCAAAACGATTTGTGTATGTTTGTTCTACTGAAATGAGCATAACTTTTTTTGTAATACATATATTGTAATACTGTTTTTTTTATTAAATTCTACATTAAATTACCTTCAATTTGATATATAAATGTTTGTATTTAAGGGAAAATTAATATATTCTACAAGCACACAAAGTTGAAAAACATGAAACTTTCAAAAAATGTCCAAACTTTTGGCCACCACTGTACTTAAATTGTAGCATAAGTACTCAAAGCATAAGTACTCAACATTTTTGTAAAGCACAAAATAAATGAAAATGAATTTTGAATCCTATTTTAAACTTTAAGAGCTAAAATGAAAACTGCACAATGACACATTTCTACATATAGTTTGATATATCAATGCTCTACGCTGCTTTTTTTTATTCCATTCAACACTTTATAAGACAAGTTTTAATACATATTTTGAATCCATAGTGAATATCTGTCGCTAAAAAGCTCTTTTCCCACTCGGATATGAACGTGTGCGCGTGCAATAGTAAAACGTAACGTTGCTGGAACCAGTACTCTAGTCGTAATAAATAAATAAATAAATAAATAAATAAATAAATAAATAAATAAATAAATAAATAAATAAAGTAAATAAATCATTGGGTATACGCTAGTCAGTATACGTCATAGCTTTACTGGGAGAAACAGAAGGTTATACGGTGCTTCTTAAAATAAACCAGAATGTACACAAAGTGTGCCACCATATATCGACACAACGGCCCATCTTTGAACAGTAGAGTTCTATGCAAGGATTTTTGTAATTTTCCACAAATACTGAATAGCCTTGACATTAAGCATGATGATTGTATAATGTACAATTATATATAAAAAAATAGAATAAGAGAAACATACTCATTATATTGAATGTTATCGATAATATGGGATACAAATAGGCGGTGCTGCAATTCCGCAGTGCTTACCCTCAATCAGACAGGCGAGTAGACTCTGGCCGTCCACATTACGCAAGTCTTCTCTGATTGGCCAGAAGCTGGATGAGCATCTGGGGAGAAAACGACTTCTAAGAGTAGAACTTAGAAAAAATTCGGATCCCTTTCACCAGTAGAGAAAAAGAGGAAATAGTAATACTTATTTGTGTAGCTTTCACTTTTCGCTTGCATTTATTATTCAGAATTTATTATTAATCATTAAAATTATAAATATAGAATGTTGAATTTTATAATTTAAACAAAGAAAACACCGAATTTGCAAAAAATGAGTTATTTTCAAAAGGAAATAAATAATAATAAAAAAACCGTAGCAATGGCTGTTATTTATATAAAAATCTTTTTTATATAAATCTGTAAAAAATATTTTTATGGCTTCATATTTTAATATTATAATATATTTTTTAACAGACTTAAAATAAAAAAATAAGTAGATTTGTCAATTCTGCAATATATTTATATATATATTTATTCGACAATAAATATTACATATAAATATATTTGGAAGTTATCTGTGTCTCTTCACGAAATACTGATTCTTTACTTCCCCTCAGAAGGCTTTTCTTTAGAGTATTCATTTTAATGAATGATTTACCTTTTTTCCTGTTTACCTATCCTTTACTGTTGCAAAATTTGTTAAAATAGACCAACTGTCGTAAATGGTGAATATTTTGTCAAGATTAACACCAGCCGTTTAAAAATAATCACCGTATCCTATCCTACTTTTTTTTTTTTTTTTTTTTGTAAGCTCATTTTAAATTTTCCAGTTAATAGATGGTTAGTTGGTTATTTTTTACGACCGAATCCCTGCACTAGGGATATAGACCAGCGGGGGGGGTCTTTCTAACCCGTATTTACTCAAGGTTCGAAGAAAAACTCCGAACGGTTAGACAGACGAGCGCGACAGGGGTTTGAACCCAGCACCTCCCGTCTGCCAGCTATGAGAGCAAAACAGCAAAACCTCTCAGCAGTCACTGGTGGAGCTCTAGTTAATAGAATTCGATAAATTTTGAACTTTTTAAAAATTTGAATATTTTATAATACCTTTTTGACATATTACTAAATGATTTTCTGAAGGAGGTATGAGATATGTAATGAGGTATATTTTTAACGAAAACGCTTGTCATTGTTCGTAGGGGAAAGGGAAGGGAGGAATCGGGGTACAATTTAATTTTGGAAAAATTATGAAAATATTAATCTTCCAATTTGATTTATTGCTGCCATTTCACATTAAATGAAATTTCCCTTGCAGAGTTGCAATCTTTAAAGCTCTTTTTCTCTTTCAGTCTATGGTTTTTCAATGTATAACTATGATCAAAATGCTAAAACTTCGACATGCATTTTTCAAAAATTCATGAATCAATCTTTTTTAATGGACAATCCATATGGTTGATTTAATAAAATCATGTATTTTACCAAGAAAAAAAAAAAAGGACAAAATAGTCATTTTTACATTTGTCATGACATTTTATTTCATTTTTTAACTAATTAATTAGTTGGAAATCTGGTCCTTACAGTTATAGAATACATGTGAAGAAAATTGTGAAAAAAAAAAAAAAAAAAAAAAAAAAAAGAGTGGTGCAAGAAATTCAAAATTGTAATAGAAGTGTGGTTTTAAAATTTTCTTCTTTTTTTTCAAATTCTTATTATACGAATTGAATTTTTCTTTAGTTAAATCATTTTTCTTCATAAAACCATTTAATAATAAGTAAAAAAAAAAGTATATATAAAAAAAAATAATAATATATCAAATAATCAAATAGTCTATCAAAAAATCAAATCAGAAGGTTCCAGGATTCCTTTAACTGGAAATTTTGAAATGTGCTAAAAAAAAAAAAAAAAAAAAAAAAAAAAAAGACAGAGGTTATTTATGATTATTAGTTTTAAAAAAATGTAAAAAAATATTAAAATTTTCGACAAATGACATATTTTGACAAGGTAAATAATTCATTTATAAATCTTACCCATAAGATTAAAGAAAAAAAAGAAGAAGAAGAACAAGAAAGAAAGAATGAAAAAAAATCAGTATTCTGTGAACAGACACTGATAATTTTCGAATTTATTTATATATCATACTAGGGGGCCTAACCCCTGCGAGCGACGCTCGCCAACCCAAGCTCAGACTTCGAGGCCTCTAAAAACATGACAGCGTGCTTTATTTAAAAAATATTGGTAAATCTGTAATTGGGTTGCCATGCTTTTAACGTTTTAATGGGGCATTTTTTGATTATCATCGCCTCATACACAGCTGTTGCGACAACTGACGACTGTTTTCAGGATTGATAAGTAAAATCAATTACAACTTGAAAACCAGCTTGTATAAAATGGTTAGGTTTAAATTGCGGCACCTCTCTGACTTTTAAAACAACGATCTGTATTCTATTCTTCCTTTGCGTTTAAGGATGAGAAAAATTCCATTTGCTTGTGAATAACATTAAGAACCACGGTATTGAAAAGTACCATATTATAGACATTTTCAGTAACAGGTTTTAATTTTCTCTCTATTTTTGTGCACCATCATGCATATTTTCATGTTATTTTAAATATGTAAATTATTTATTTTAATTAATATGTATTGTAACAATTTCAGTAAATCTCTCACAGTCTGCTAATTAGGCAGAGTAATCAAAGATAGAAGTTCCCAAGAGTTGGAAAACTTTTCTCACGCTTAGCTGTGGGGGTGACAAGAATGCCGGTTACTACAATAGGAAAAGATGAGCTTCGATCAATCTTGTGAAACTGAAATTGCTAGACAGCAAATATTTCTCTGATCTGACCGTCTATGTGTGGGGTCTCGGATCGTGGGAATTTCCTGCGTGAACATTTAAAAGTTCAGTAAGACCTCCCTAAAAAGGCTTTATCCAATGACGTAAACTAAAACTTTTTTTGATTGGTGATCGGAGAATCTTTTGTTCGAGCAAACGGACCGGAGAAGAAGATCGAGAGAGGAGTTGGAGTTTCGGCAGGAGAACGAGTGTTGGTGGAAAACACTCATCTCAGGACAGGTTTGCTGACAGATTTTTGAATGAGAGAGTGCGATCTCTCTGAAGTCAACGCAACAGCCTTGGATTTGGTTTTTCGGAGAGAGTGAAAAGTAGCTCTAGTTAAGACTTTAAGATTTTAAAACTACTGTAAAAGACTGGACTATTTGGTGATTTGCTATAAATTACAAGTCGAGCGAACTCAGCTAAAAAAAATTGTTGTAAATAATTTTTACCTCTAGAAATTTCAAGAACGCTTTTTAAATAAAATTTGTTCTGAAATATTTAATGAAGGTGATCCATTGTGAAATCGGCTCCACGCTACCCCATTTCAAAAACACACAACATCGTGGATTCTTTACAGCTGGTGGCAGCGGTGGGATATTTCGACAAAAATTTATTAGCATTAGTGAAGAGAGTCCAGACAGTAGCAGTGACGCCCGCCCGCATCTAAGCGCGCAAGATCTGACGCCAGTTCAGGAGAGGAAAACAGAGAACAAGCCCGAAGCAAGCCCTTGCATTGGCACGACAGACCACAGTTCCGTCCTGGAAGCAAGTCCGTGTTTACAGAGAACAAGCCCGAAGCAAGCCCTTGCATTGTCACGACAGACCACAGTTCCGTCCTGGAAGCAAGCCCGTGCTTACAGAGAATAAGTCCGAAGCAAGCCCTTTCTAGGAAACATCAGGAGCCGACAAACCGAGATAACCTGTGAAATCGACGACGTCTAGGCCAGACCCGAAACCGGCGACAGATGATGCAGACAAAGACTGTAGAAAAGGTAAGCTCAATTCATTTTTGAGTGGCTCTCATTTTGTTTACATATTCTTTGTTGAGGAAAATTCATTTCTGAGAAATTTTTTATTTGAATATTGATATATGATAAATTATGATAAATTTTTAAATCTAATAACTTTTAACATATTTGGAAAAATATATGTATATTTGTTATCAGCATAAAATTTGATAGTGTGAATTTTCTTTTGGCAGTAAAATAATATAAGGATTGTCAGGCTAAATGTGTATATATATAATTTTTTTTCTCGAAAAAAAAAAGAGATAAAAATTTTGATTTTTCAAATAAGTCGATTGTCTAGTTATTCATGATTGAAAGATTTCAAAGGTGTACTTTTTTATATTATTAGTGAAACAATAGATGTTGTTGATAATCAAATATTTTGCATATGTGATGTTAGGAAAATTTTTTAGCAGTTGCAAAAAGTGGTCATTTTGTTACCTGCGGGGTCAGAAATATCAAGTATTGGTTGAATTATGAGCACAGAATTTCAAATTTCTAAATTTGTTTTAAATTTGGATGACCTACACCAAAACGTGTCAGTGTATTGAAAATTTTACAATATTGAAAATTTATTTTTATATGTATACTATTTTTATTATTCCTCAAATTGAATTGTATTTAAAATTGTTAGTATTATGTGGGTAGTAGCAGAAAATTTTCCATAAAGTGTTAGAATCCCTGTTGCATAAGTTAGCGAGCGAAACTATCATTTTCATCTTTATATTGTATTTACATAAAATTTTAAAATGCAAGAAGTAACTGATCTGAAACAGTGCAGGAAAATTGATTTGCAGAATTTAGCGGAAGAATTGGGAGTGGAAATAGGGAAAAATGACAGGATACCGGTAATTATCAAAAAAATCGAAGCTGCCGATGATTACGATAAAGATTTTGCATTTACGCAAGCTGCGTATATCATGAAAGATCGCGAAGACAAGATAGCCGCGGATAAAGAGGAAAAACAAAGGGAATATGAGAGGGAGAAAGAAGAAAGAGAAAGAGAGGAAAAACAAAAAGAACGCGAATTTACGTTAGAACAACTTAGATTGACGCAAGATGCAAATAGACGTAGTTCAACTAACAGTACCGGGTCGGAACGCCCACCTAAATTGCCGCTTCGAACAATCATGCATCGATTTGATCCAGAACGCTCGGATATAACTTTGTTTTTAAATTTGTTCGAACGACAGGCGACCAAAGCGGAAATAGAGACAGGTGACTTAGTGACGCATTTATTAGCTTTAGTGCCGGTAGAAATTGCAGAGTTAATTTTAAGGGAACCGCAAGATCAGACGGATAACTTTGAATACGTCAAAAAGTTTTTGCTTGAACGATTCCGTATGAGTCCCGAAGCATATCGTCAAAAATTAATGAAACATCCACGCAATCCAGATGCTCCATGGAAAGATATTATTTTCGAGATCAACAGTTATTTAGAGGGTTGGTTGAATGGTTTAGGTGTTACGGATTTCAGTAGTCTGAAAAATTTATTGATAACTGACCAGATCAAGCTCCGTGCTTCTAGTGAAATGAAAGAGCATTTCATTGATTCGTGGGCAAACTACAAAGACCCGTTAGTTTTGGCAAAATGTCTGGACGAATACGAAGCAGTGAAAGGGATTTCAGATAAAAAAGAGAATGCGAGATCTTTTTATGATAGGAAATCTGAAGAAACGAAACTCGAGGGAAATTCTGGAGAAGAAAAAAATTCCGACAAAAAAATAAATTGGCGAGACAAAGAAATTAAAGACAGGGAACGTATCTTTGAACGAAAGAGGCGTTGCCATACGTGTGGAAGCGAATTTCACCTAATGGCACGTTGTCCGAAAAGACAAAGGGATATTACGGAAGTAAAATCTTTCGAGAGCATAAATCACTTAGGCGATATAAGCGAAGACAAAAGCTTGTTCCGACCTGTTTTGAGTGAAAACAAAATAAATGGGAAGAAGGCGTGTGTACTTAGAGATTCAGGTAGCTCGTATTGTGTTTGCCCATGGAATTTGGTAAATAAGAGCAAATTAGGCAATGAATATGTTTGGCTTAAACAGACATTTGATAAATATCCAAAACGATTTAGAGTGGCACGTATAAAAATGGAAATAAAAGGTCTCGGATATGTAAATACGAAAGCGGCAATCCTGCCTAGACACTCTAAAATTAAACACTATATCTTAGGTAATAAGACGCAGGCTTTAATAAATGAAAAGATAAAGCGAAAGCAAAAATCGCAAACTAATTCCAGTTTTGAGAACCCGGGGATTGAGATAAACCCTTTAACAGATCCACAAGGGCAGGAAGAAATTCTTTCGTCATTCCCCCCCGAAATGAAGAACCACCGTTCTCAGTGTATTGGAAAAAAAGAAACCCTTTTGAAAAGGTCAAGGAAAGTAGATGAGTTGGTTTTCGACCGGCAGGGTAATTCGAAAAATAAACGCGCAAATATGGAAGTGAGTGTTGACAGGAAGGGTTATCATTCGAAAGTTAATCTGGAGGAAGTGAGCGGATTCACAAAGAATCTTCTAAAATCCTTCGAAATTCTGTTGAAAGAGAGTAGGGACAGTGGAAATTCACGCCTTTGTGACACTCTTGTTAAAGAAATTGAACGGTTGTGTAAAACGTATTGTTCGGCAAACACAAGTAAAGAAATTCAGTAGTAAGTATTTGAGTAAAATCCAATCTTTTGTACATATTTGATTATTTTTAGTTTTATTGTTATTTTGGGCATGTGTAGTAAAAAAAGTATCTTTCAAAAAAAAAAAAAGTCTCTAAAACTAGATGTTCAAGCAATGGTAAGCAGTATATAAGAAATTAGGTCACTTATGTATATTGTGAGGTTAAATTGTAATGTTATTTGAGCCACTCAGATATGTTGAGCTAATCCTTTTTTTGCAGATTTTCCGCGTTTTAACCCGGAAAATGTTTTGATGGTGGGGGTGTTGTAACAATTTCAGTAAATCTCTCACAGTCTGCTAATTAGGCAGAGTAATCAAAGATAGAAGTTCCCAAGAGTTGGAAAACTTTTCTCACGCTTAGCTGTGGGGGTGACAAGAATGCCGGTTACTACAATAGGAAAAGATGAGCTTCGATCAATCTTGTGAAACTGAAATTGCTAGACAGCAAATATTTCTCTGATCTGACCGTCTATGTGTGGGGTCTCGGATCGTGGGAATTTCCTGCGTGAACATTTAAAAGTTCAGTAAGACCTCCCTAAAAAGGCTTTATCCAATGACGTAAACTAAAACTTTTTTTGATTGGTGATCGGAGAATCTTTTGTTCGAGCAAACGGACCGGAGAAGAAGATCGAGAGAGGAGTTGGAGTTTCGGCAGGAGAACGAGTGTTGGTGGAAAACACTCATCTCAGGACAGGTTTGCTGACAGATTTTTGAATGAGAGAGTGCGATCTCTCTGAAGTCAACGCAACAGCCTTGGATTTGGTTTTTCGGAGAGAGTGAAAAGTAGCTCTAGTTAAGACTTTAAGATTTTAAAACTACTGTAAAAGACTGGACTATTTGGTGATTTGCTATAAATTACAAGTCGAGCGAACTCAGCTAAAAAAAATTGTTGTAAATAATTTTTACCTCTAGAAATTTCAAGAACGCTTTTTAAATAAAATTTGTTCTGAAATATTTAATGAAGGTGATCCATTGTGAAATCGGCTCCACGCTACCCCATTTCAAAAACACACAACATCGTGGATTCTTTACAGTATATACAAATTTTCTAATAATTATTTATCATACAAAATTAATTAAATATTTTGTACATGCATGCCTGCATTTATTCGGCATCAATTGATGTGATATTTAAACAAATTTGCTATCCGCGATAATTTTACACCATGTTATGTCACTTGAATATTGTCCATAAGAAATTCGGGTACTTTTCCAGTATAGGATCCTTTGCTTTTAGGTTTGGCGTAATTCGAGCTTCAAAAAGGGATAGATTCGTTAATATACATAGATTTGTTGCCAAAAGTGATGAAAACAAATCCAATGAACTTTTGGTGCTTTTCTATTATAGGGGTCTTGACGCTTTTTTAAAAAGCTTGGCGGAAAAAAACAAGCAGGATACAAAACCAAGCAGGATATTTTATTCTTCTTCCGTTCAGTTGGGCAATTATTATTTTATATATTCGTTTCAAATATCCGAATTAGTGATTTTATAAATTCGTTTAATTAAATTTTACAAAAAAATAACAAAATGATATCAATAAATAATAATTACTATTAATTCCTTTTGCGTTTACATAAATGACGTCATTTGGACGAATTTATTCAAAATATTTTCAGTTTATAAATTAAATTAAATGCTGACAGATGATTGAATCCTGACGATAGAAATGTGATTTTTTTTCAAATTTTCCTGAAAAACATAATTTAATCACAATCTTGTCTTCATTATCGATTGAAATAAAAGATAAATTCAATTTCAATTTGAAAATGATGAATAAAAAGAAACTAATAATCCCTATCGGGATCCTTTTCAATGTTTTTCCCTTTTTTGTCACAAAAAAACTGAGTAATTAGTTGCCATCATTACAGAAATGTCATTAAAATTAAAAAAAAAATTAATATCACGAAAACTAATTCCAATTTCAAAATTCTGTTACCAGTTTTGACATCCGCGGATTTTTATGGACAATTGGTATTAATTTCATCATCAAGCGTTTAATATTTCATTAAAAATAGCCCTGAAACATAATAAGTCGTTTAATCAGTCGTTTCATAAAATCGTTTCATAAATTCGTTTCATAAAATCGTTTCACAAATTCGTTTCATTAGGATTTTATATATATAGGGTAGATTTATTGATGAATAAATATATTTTACAAATTCAATATTTTCTTTGTTAAAATTATAAAATTCAACATTCTGGATATGAGAATGTTCGAACCACGAAGCAAAAGAAAGAAAATTTAAAAGTATCTGAGCTTACTAGCAGTTATACGTAATGTATTTGATGTTTGTCACAACAGCGACGAAAGAGAAGCCATTCTTTTCAGCTCCGGCCAATCAGAGAAGACTTGCGTAATGCGGACGGCCAGAGTTTAGCCGCCTGTCACGTTATATGGGGTTTTCTAACAAAAGGAATTCGGATGATTTATTTGATTTTACTTGAAAATGCTCCAGGAAGAATGAAAAACCAGATTTTACCTCCACCCCTCTTCCTCCAAATGAAGGACCATATGAGGAGTCGTTTCACTTAGTAATTCCAATCGAGATGCTGAAATCTGCAAATGATTTTTTATTATAATTCTAAGAGCCTGGATTACAAAATATGTCGCAGCCTTAGCTGCAGCAATTAACAACAGTAGATCCAGGTGGTGATCATTTATTAGCCATATAGGATTCCGGGAAACAAAAGGGAGGTTCGAGATTACTATTTCGGAACCCCACTCTGTTAACCAAACAGTTGCTTGAAGACAATTTCTCCCATCCTTTTACTTCCTTCTGCCATGATCATTCATCACACACGTCACGGTTACCACTTTCTCACATTCATTCTCAGAAAAACGCAGAAGATTAACGAAAATTCCCCTTTTACCCAAATTTTGGAAAAGTATTGCCTGTCTTTTGAAAATTCCCTGGAAATAAGATAGAATAAACTTGAATTTCCCTAGATCTGAAAACGCTGGTGTTAACTGTTATTTTCAATTTAATCCCAACAAACAACTGATCCTACTTTGGTAACTGTCTGGAAGAAAGAAATGACCACCCTATCCTATACAGAATATGCAGTGTTGAATTCAGACAGTTTTCACCAGGGGGGAAATTCCACTTTTTGCCCATTGAAAGCATAAAATCTCAAATCTTTCGGGGGGGGGGGGGTTACAGAAAGTCCCACCTGAGCCATCCCCTGAAATAGACACTGCAAAATATGGAATATTGCCTCCTACAAAATTTAAGGAGGAGAACTTAGTACCATACAGGTGCTCACTCGTTCTTAAAATGTGATGTGTATTAATCTCTGGAGATGTATGTAAACACATATTTAATGTATTATAAAATTTTCATTTAATTTTATTGGTATGAGAGGAATATTTATATACCGTTAGAATTTTGTATTTCGAGTAGTATATGCCAACCATAAACTTTCAAATTCGACCCTACATGGTTTGTTTTCATGTATTAGAAGTGTACTATTACGTCGTACTATCTTATTATGTATTAACAGCGTGCATTAGTGTTATGTTTTATCTTTTTAAGTTAAATGAACAATATCCTTCAATTTAATGGAGAAGTTTTCGTTTTGAAATTACTTTCAAGGGAAAAACTAATGAAATTTCAAATATAAATTCATTGTGAATGTTTTAACAACCCTGCTAATAAGAATCACCTGCAAATAGTCCTCCATCCCCAGAGGAAACTTTAGATTAAAAAACAGTGGAACAATGAAAATAGATAAAGACATATTTTTCAGAAGTTAATATGTATAGTATTTTTGGTAAATTGTACTATCGTTAAAAATATTTATTATCTTCATTTTATTCAAAAAATGTATCGCAACGTTTTTTTTTAAAGTAATTTTCTTTAAACAACATGTACATATTCTTCAATACAAAAATTATTGTCTTTTTTTTTTTTTAACTCTTTTATGGAAACAATCAATATTTATCAAAATATTAAAAGTTATTACATTACATTTGTTGTCAGGTAAGAAACTAGATTATCGTAGACCTAATCAATAATAATAATGATTTAAATTAGAGTTTTTACATCGATACAAATAATAATTACACATCTAGAAACAACTTGAAAGCTCTACCCTTACGAGATATGCTCAACAAGATATGTTAATTTTTTTTTCTTTTAGAAAAAAAGACAAAATGGTTGCAAATGTAAAATTTCGATAGCCTTTCGTAACTAAACTAAAAAGCATTAAAAGCACTTTTAATTTAATAAAATGCCATTGCTCGCCATGAATGATATATATATATATATATATATATATATATATATATATATATATATATATATATATATATATATATATATATATATATATATATATATATATATATATATATATATTATATATATATATATATATATATATATATTACACATATAATTTTATATAACTTCCTTTAAATTTAAATTTACCTCAATTATAAATTATCAACGAATATAATCTGGCAATGTCCTCAATATAATCTTAAATTTATCTCTATATTAAAAAAAAAGGCAGAACTGTTTCAATTCTCAATCTTGAGAAACTCGGTAGAAATATATTTAATGGTTATTTAATATTTATTACATTTCAGTATTTTTTTATTTAAAAATAGTCCTGCGCAGAGAGTTCTGAAAAACATTTCTTAGTTTAAGAAGACCGCCCAAATCTTCTCATCGCCAGGCTGATATGCTTTCTTTTTTTACAGACACGCCTTGAATGTTTTCGAAAAATTGGAGGATTGATCTCTGAACAGATTTTTTTAACTTTATTTATTATTATTGATATTTTTCACATTTGCTACTGAAAGAAAACTATGAAAAATAAAAATAAAGTCTTTATTAGCTATATAACTTGCTTTATGGAATTAGGTGCAGCGTTTCATGAAAAGTGGTTTTTCTCAAAATTCAAATAATATATTCATGAACATAGAACTAAAGTTCTATATTCATGAATATATTTCTTAAGTAATATCATTTTACAAGCATTTGCTAGGACCATGAACATAGAAATAGATAAAAACGTCTAACGAAATAGTGTTAATATCGAGTCACAATTTTCTAACTAAATCGCAGCCGGTGTTCAACTGTGATAAGGTAGCGCCACCTACGAGCAATAAGCGGAAACTGTCACCAAAAAGGTTTCGTATTGCGATATAAATATACACTGAAGGAATATATAATGCAATCGCTGCTGACGAATGTTTATGTTAATTTATTTCCGTTTTTTTTTTTTATTTCCTTTTATTCGAGGGAGAGTTTTTCAGAAATTTAATTTTTAAAGGTTTTACTTTATTATTATTGATATTTGTCACATTTGCTACTAGACCGGGAGGCGGCAGTACAGACAATCACCTCATCGAGTTCACGGCTGAAATTCCAGAATTAGTTAAAACTCGATTCACATATTAAAACGCAATCGGTCTGCAAAGTCATATTTTGGTGGAAAACACCAGAAAACCCGATTTCAGATTTTGTCTCGTAGGTTTACGATTGTGTGTTCCTGCTCCCAGTCCTCCATGTTTTCATACCTTTGGGTGCAGGAAAACACAATGGTAAACCTACGAGTCAACCGCAAAAATTCGGTTTTAAGGTGTTTTCCACCAAGATATGACCTGGCAGACCGATTGCTTTTTAATATGCGAATCGAGTTTTAACTAATTCTGGAATTTCAGCCCTGAACTCGATGAGGTGATTGTCTGTGCTGCCGCCTTCTAGTCTATACGGAGAGAAATCTATGAAAAAGAAAATGCAAGTCTTTATTCATAACTTGTATAACATATTTTATGGAATTACATGCAGCATTTCGAGAAAAGTGGTCTTTTTCAAAATTCAAATAATATATCTCTTAAGTAATATCAATATTTACAAGCATTTGCTGGGACCATGAGCACAGAAATAGATAAGGATTTGTAATGAAATAGTGTTAGTATCGAGTAGCATCTTTGGAGCTAAATACGCAACCAAAGTGATCTCTTGAATCTTCTACTTTCGTCTGCTGCGGCTACACGAGACCCAGCGTCTAGTGTTAAACGCATAGGGAAATTGTTTTAAAAAATCATATTAACACAAATATTATTTTTCTAAAACTTTTATCCCTTGATTTGGATGCTTTTATATAAGAGGTATCATTTTCGTAAGTCTGATTAATGTATTTTTAGCTCAGATTTCTGTAATTTAGTTTTAAAATTTGAAAACGATAATTCTCCGATCCAACATCATACCCTTGTATGGTTTAAGAGTGGCGCCATCTAGGATATCATTTGTAAATAACTTGTAAATATGTTAATTTTACTGAATATCAATCATTTAATTTTTTCTATAGAGTACTAGAAAATTAATACTTTAATGATACGATCATAAAATATTAATTTATGATTTTCCTTGCGTAATGGTGGAATTTGTTTTATTTAGTAAACCTTAGAAACTGAAGCGTTAATGCTATATTTATTTTGTGTACATCTATATAAATATGACAGCCAGATTTGAAATGTGAGAATGCTAAAATTTGGGGATTATTTTATATAATTTTAAAATCATCTTAAAATCATAAATTTTCCTTTTATTGTTATTTTGGGTAGATTTATTAGCCTTTTTTTCATTTTTCCAAATTAAAAATTATGACAGTTCTAAAGTATTTTTATGTTACGCTAGTTTGAGGGGGGGAGGGGGGGGGCTTGAAAAAGTGTTAATGAGGTTTTTAAACGTGAAAAAATTTTAAATGTTTTAACTGTTTATATATATATAAGGCATATTTCTGCACTGTAAATTAATTATTGATTTCCATTCCTCAAAACTGATATAAGTATGCCAAATATTTTTGGACTAAATCCTTATAGATACTTTGTTTTGTTATTTTAAATATTTTCATTCAAAGTAATAACTTTCAATTTAAAAACTTTAAAAAAAAGGCTAATTGATTCAACGAAAATATCCCTAAAAAATTATAAGCAAACAGGATTTTTTTTTTTTTTAAGCCTGTTAAGATTTTTTTCTCAAACAAATTCTAAACAGTCTAAAAAATCATGTTTACTTATATATATATATATTTATTTATTTACTTATATATATATAAAACTTTAAGTAAAATTTAACCATTGAAACATAAGAAACTGACTGACCATATACATTTTAATCACAATACCAAAGAGCCGTGTCAAATTACAAACTAAAAATGTAGTCCTAAAGAATGTAACATTATTAATTCAAATGAAGAAAAAAAAAAAGGGAATGAAATAAAAACCACACGAATATAAACACAAATGAAAGCTTATAATGTAATTCACTTTTTCAAGGGCAGTTTTTAAAATCTTTTTAAAAACAAAACAATTGCACATACATTGTATAATTTAAAGTCACTGTAATTTAAAACAGGCATTGACTATGGCTGATTGTTCTCTGTTTAAAAATAATTAAAACTACAAAAATATAAATAATAATAATAATAATTTTTTTTACGAAACACTGAATCGCATTCATGAAGTTCAAAGACTAAATAAATAAATAAATAAATAAATAAAATAAGACATTAAAATAAAGAGCAAAAGAAGAAAAAATTCAGTTACTTTGGGTAAATGAGAGAAACGAACAAATGAAAAGGAAAAAGATTCAGTTAATTTGCACCAGTCCTCTGTAAAGCTGTCTATTGCACACTAGAGGCATAGGTATCATCTTAATTATATCATGCCTACGGGGCAATGTGGCATATCTTTTTGAAAGCGTAACAGATTTTTGATACGGGGAACCATGATCCATCGTTGGAGGCGTGTCATTCTATGTATAAATCTACTTTTATGCGATTGGTTAGCGGCATGCTTGCAGCTGTTACCCGAGAAAACAATGGTACATTTAGCTGAAAGTAATGAAGCTACTATTTTTTTATAAATAAAATTTAATGTCAAACATTTTATGGTGTAAGTTTTATATTTAAAGGAATATTATTTTATTTTCAGGTTGTGTGTACATTAATTAATTTTTTTAGTTAAGAGGGATCAATTTTCGCGGGAGTCAAGGTGAAAGATTTTTGTATTGAAAATATTATCAGAAAGTATGATGTTTTAATGATGAATAATATTTTTCACATTAATCGACCTATTTATTGAAAAGCGACAATGATCTATATAACAGAATAACCTCTCTCATTTAAAAAGAAAATTTAGAATGATATACTTATCCTTTCCATTTAAAAATTGTGATTATTTATTTGAATTATTAATGCTAAGAGTTTAAATTTATTAATATTTTATTTCCTGGTTATGAATATATGAAAAATTATGAAATGATTTTGTTTTGTAATAAATTAGTACTTTTAATATACAAATATTTTTCTTGTTAAATTAAAAAAATATCACAGATTACTGAAGTAACTTTTCAATCAGTTGAGTTAGGGAATTCATTATTGAGAGCAACTTACTTATTAAGATATTTTAAATAATATAAAAAATTTTTGAGCAGATTTGTAAATTTTTTTTAGGAAACCTCTTCTTTTCCCCCGTTTACTGATTTTTATTCACCTAATTCAGGATGAGAAGTTATTACTGAAATAATTTTTTAATCAATTGAGTTATGGAGTTCAATATTTTTTCCCGTTTGCAAAGGTGTGAGTTTTTTTTGTAATATATTACTAATTTTAATATACAAATATTTTGTTTGTTATATTTAAATATATATATATATATCAGATTACAGAAGTAACTTTTGAATCAGTTGAGTTTTCGATTTTATTATTAAAAGAAAGTAATTAATTAAAATCCTATATTTTAACAATTTAGCTGAATATCTTATTTTTGTTATATAAAAGTAGCTTTTTAAAAAATCACTCGTACATATATAAATTATTAATGTAACACAACTTCCAGATATAAATGTTATCATTCAAACGTTTGAAACAATTATTAATAAATATATGTTAATAGTTTGTAATTGTGTACATAGAAAAAATGCAAATTTTCTGAATTGAACTATTGTTTGAATGATAACGTTTATCACTGTAAGTTATGTTATATTTAGATTAGATTTTTATATAAGCTACATTGATACAACAAAAGTAAAATTTTCAGCTAAAATGTTCTCCATTATCTCTATTTAAAATATAATAATAATTACAATACATATCATTTATTATTATTTTAAGAGACTAACATTGTGTTGAATTATTCTAATTAAACGGAAATGTTTACAACTATGAATTATATTAATGATCTCTGTACAAGTTACATTGATGAAAATAAAAACAAGATTAGTTATCATCACTATTATTTTTATTGAAAGTAAAATAATAAATAATAAGTATAAAAGTAAAAATTGTTTTTTTTCCTGTATAAGCATCCAACGTTTATCTTAAAATTCCCGACTAATTTCATGAGTGTAATTCATTTTGGGGTCATTCCATGTCAAATCAACACAGCTAACCTGACCACTTCAGAATTTCATGATATTAAGCTCAGTTGTTAGGATCATAGAGAAATGAATAAATACTCCGTGATAAGTCTCTATCTCGCTTGGTTTTGGAGATAAATAGCTTCAAAGATGGACAAAAATCGTAAATTTTTGCATTTCTTGCATTACAAATTTAGTCATATTTGGTTCCTTAACTGTCACAGGGACTTACTTTTGGTGTCGTTAGAAAGTGTATGAATTGGGCTTTCATATGATATATCACATGCACATATTTAGAAAAAAATTAATTTCAAGGTCAAACATTTTGACCTTTGACCTTTAATATCTCAAAAAATGGCATTTTAATTTTTTTCCAAAAAATGTATGTTATTATTATGCTTATTTTATATAATATCTGAAAGTATTATTTTGGGAAAAACATGGGATGCTGAGTTATAAATTAAAATGCAAACTGCTATTCCTAATTTCAACACCAAAATTGCTTATTTAGGTGACATATCTACATAACTATATCTTTACCCCCCCCCTCTTTCTCTTTCTCTCTCTCTCTGTATATATATATATATATATATATATTACTGACAATATATTTTACTGCAAAGTTCACAAACATATTTTTTTTCTTCAGGGAGGGGAGGGGATTCAGATGAGGCTGGGGGTATCATGTTTGCTGTATTTTAAGTAGAAAAAGTAATTTTATGCACAATTAAAGCAAAAAGCAGTACTGACAGTATGAACTATTTCTTAATACAATTTTCCTTTTATGTTAGTACCCATTGTTGAATTCAGACATCCCCACCTCCTCCCAAGGCAATGAAGTTTTTAAACCCCCTAAAGAAGAAAGGCTGTGGATTTCCACAATATGTCAAAGCATTTCTATGATTTTGTGTAGTATTTTATTACTGTACTTAAAACACAAGGCTGCTTTTTTAGTCATCTTCCTTGTGAACCAGTTTTAATACTTATTTTTTTAAATGGAAGCTATTCATTTGTAGGTGTGCTGCAATAAATATTCCTATATTTATATTTGAAATTTCTTTACATTGGTGGCAATTGGGTTTCTTCCAGACTTACAAGGGAAAAAGAAATAATGTGAATTACTATTATATTTGCTGTTGTAGCTGGCAAATGTGACATCAAGTTTGGAAATTATATTCATTAAGGATCTATTGCACGTTAAAATATTTTTAAAATAGTAGATATGTGTATGAAAATTAAAGTGTTACACATGTAAATTTTGTGACGGTGAAAAGGACGTTATGTTAAGATTTAAATGAAACAAAAATTGTGTCAAAGTGGTGCAATTTTTTCTGATTTTTCATTCCGTAACACAAAAGATTAAAGCCCCAATTGATAATTGTCTGAGTGCAACGAAGACTCATACACAGCGCAGTATTACTTTCCCCATATATAGCTACGATGGATATTAAAACTTTTCGTCAAGCATAACTCAAAAAATATTTAACGGATTTCGTTCAAATTTTTACAGCAGGTACCTATAAAGGTGACAACGACGTCTATTTATTACCAAGAATAAATGTCTGACCGTTTGGAAATTATATTAAAAAAATAGATAAAAAAGCACGATTAAAGTACATACGTCACGAAAATTTTGTGCGTACGTCATTTTCACCGGCGGGAGATTTTCGTAGACAATCGGAATTGAAAAGTTCATGGAGTACATGGAGCAAAAAAATATGCACGCACTAATATTCAGCACAATAAAATATATTTCAATTTAGTAGAAATCGAACATTAATCTGGATTTTTTTCTGTTTGAAAGAAAAACCCCGCAATAACTTGGTAGACTTGCTATTAGAGATTTTGCGCAAATCTCAGCAATAGCAGCTTTTTTTATTTCGCGTGTGTAAATAAAAAAAAAAAAAAATTCTTTGGTGTTTAAATAAAAGGTTTCGATTTATGGCATTATTTCTTTTTTTTTCTCTTTTTAGCATTTTAAATGGGATTAATGAAAGGCATGTATTTTAAATTAAATGAGTGAAAGGTTTATATTTAAATGAAATGAATTCAATATGAAAATGTTATAAGAACAATATTTGGCGATTTATCAACTGCGCCAGGATAACATAAAAGTACCAATATATCAAACGGTATGTAGTATGTGAAATGAAACAATTATATTATAATCACCCATCGTACAAGGAAAAAAAACTAATATTCTGCATTCAGAGGGAACAATCCATCTCCTGTGCCGTAAGATTTGGCGAGTTCTTTTTTGGTGATAAGTTTTTCGATGTGATTGTTGGGATCTGCAGGATTTGGCTTACTTTTTCTAAATCTTATGTTTTTGCAGATGTAGTATTATGTAAATATATCTTTTTGCAGATGTTTTTCTATTCTGTATATTTGGCATTCTATTTTGTATATTTTCTATTTGGCATTTGGAAAAGAGATTTTTACCTTTTTATCTGAGCCTTCGGAATAGTAAAAAATAAAAAAAGATTTACATATATCAAGCGTATAATGTTATGTTTTGCATTTTTATACGGACCACTTCTCCATTTTTAGATTTTAAATGCTATTTATTATTTACTAGCCGTTTATTAATTGTTTACAATTTACCCCCCTGGTAATAACAATTATTTATCACAAAAATGCCTCTTAGGTTTGTTAAATAAGTGTGTTTATGTAGTTTCATTGCTTATTAAAATATCGAATATGGCGATAAAATTTTATTTTAGCATCGTGCTTAAATTTTTAAGATGGTGCAAAAGCATGCTTTAATAAACGTATGTTTGTAAATATTTGAAAAACATGTTTTACCGCTCTCTTGAAAAATTTTGTAAGATGCTAAAACTACATTTTGGCACCATTTAAATTTTTTTTCGCCAACCGACATAGGATACGAAACTTTTCCCCATTCAGATACACAGGCAAGGCTGGTCTCAAACAAGAGTAAAGCTAGCAACAATATTGTTTTAACTCTATAAGAGTTACAATAATGATATTAAATGCTCCGATTGGCTTTGGGCCCAATTACGAAAGTTTCTCCTAAAAAAAACTGTAGAAGAAGTCTTTTACATTTGTTTCAAATGAAGCTCGGTCTACAAGGTATTAGTTAATAATACAAACAACACTAATGGCATGGAGGCAAAAGTTTTAATTTAAAGGTATATATTTGAAACCCTCCCCCCCCCCCTCCCCCCCCAAAAAAAAAAACAAAAAAGAAAAGAAAAGAAAGTTACAGTAATGAATTTAAAATGGCGTTAAGCCACGCTTTCTGACATAAGCAATTGGCTGCAAACGCGATAACGAAACTTTCACTTATCTTAATAACATGTAGCTAATATAGCCCTCAGGGTACTTTGCAGTTATACAGACCTTGTGGTTTTTTTTAAAAGCTTGAGACAATTCAGGTTTAAGAAGTTGAGATTTACTGTCAAATGATATAAACAACTATCAACACAAAACTGATGAATTATTATTCAGGTTTATGTATGTATTTAAAAAAAAATTGCATCTGATTACACTTATTAGATAAATTAATTCTGTTTGCATTTAATAACTGATAAACGGCTTCTGTATATTAAATGAATTGTTTAAATATTGGGAAGAGGTGGCGAGAGGTAGGAAGACGGGTAAACAAACGGGTAGACAGACGGGTAGTGAGATGGGTAGAGAGACGAGTAGCGACATAGGTAGGCTGACGGGTAGCGAAACGAATAGACAGACGGCTAGAGAGAAAGGTAAAAAGAGGGTTGACAGAGGGGTAGCGAGATGGGTCACGAGACGGGTAGAGACACCGGTAGACAGGAATGTAGCGAGAAAGTTTGCGAGACACGTAGCGTGGTATAAAGAGACGAGTAGAGAGATGAGTACAGAGACGAGTTGACTGACGAGTAATGAGATTGGTAGCGAGACGAGTAAAGAGTCGGGTACAAAAACAGACGGATAGTGAGACGGGTATACAGACGAGTAGAGAGACAGTACATGGGTACGGAGATGGGTAAAAAGATGGGTAGAGAGGCGTAATAGCCAGACGGGTAGAGAGACAGATAGACAAGTTGTGAGATAGATAGACAAATGGGTAGCGAAGTGGATAGAGACACGGCTAGACATACAAGTAGTTAGACGGATAGACAGACGGTTAGAGAAATAGATTGGCGGGTAGCGAGACCGGTAGAGAAATATAGAGACAGGTAGCGAGACGTGTAGAGAGATAGACAATCGGTTAGAGAGACGGGCAGAAGAACGGATAGGGAAACAGACAAATTGTGGAGAGACAGACAGACAGGCAAAAGAAATGTCTGTGGATTGGCGCAGTAAAGGCGCATTAAAGGCGCAGGGGGCAGAGCCACCTAGAGAATAATCAAGAAGTATCTGTTAAGGTTAAGCTTAACTTTGTAATATATATAATATTTCAAATTTGCCGATATAGAGATTTAATGTAAAAGTTATTTTACAGAAGTCATCGAATGATTTTTTGTATACTTTAATAGCAATTTAGACTATAGTTTTGCAATCTGGTTTGTAGCAAAGCATGCTATCAATGTGGTTTGAAGTGTAAGAGTTTCTATAAACATTTATACAAATAACAGATATATAATCAAGGAAGAAATATTTTAAATTCACACACAAAAAAAGGTGCAACAATGAAATTAAATTTGCGTTAAGCCACGCTTGATAGAATAATCTATTGGCTGCAAATCCAATTACGTAACTTTAAAAAGCTTGGCGTTTTATAAGATCCGGCGTTTTTTTTTTTTTTTTTTTTTTTTTTTTTTCAAGTTTTGCGTAATACGCGCTTAAGAAAATGAGATTCTTTGCCACATGTTAAAAGAAATTATGACAGCACATCTGATGAACGGTACTTCTTTTCTATTTTTTTTAACGGTGTATATGAATTTATATATGATATTTTGTAATTCTATCATTTAATTTGCTCTTTTTCTTTATATTGTAATTGTTAACCCTATGTTCTCAGCAATATCACTCAGACTAATCCCTTTGAGGGAAGTCCTAGTTACATGTTACTGATTATTTATAGGAATAAATTTTAATTTTTCAATAATTTTATAAGTTGAAGCTAATGGAAAAAGCAGTTTGGTAGCTTGAGTTAAAATAATATTTGTTTCTTTAGTTAGGCCAGCCAATGTAATAGATTGAATTTCTAAAACAGTTACAAAGATAAACAGTTTTTTATAAACATTTTCATTATGGGTTCCGACCATATATTCTTATAATTTTATATACAAAAATCCAATTTCATTATTTATCATTGTAAAGCAAATGAGTAAGTTGTCATCAGAAACTCTGGTTACAGACTAAGTCACAAGCTCAGCAGCAAGAGAGTTCTGTTTTATTCTAGGTCCAGCTTGCACTCACTAGAATATACATGATTCAAACATATTGTGACTCAAGAATATTGTACATTAAAAGTAGCTATTTATTTTATAATTTATTTAGTAATATATAAACCATGTTGAATGAAATTCAACTGAATCTTCTACTGCTTCTAGAAGGAAATTTGCCTTAAAATTTATAAAAAGAGGTTTTATTTAAGATTTAAAAATAATAGTAATAATGTCTCTTTATACTGTAATATTATTAAATAAATCTTTAATTATTGATAATCACAAATTATGAGACAGATCTTAATATATATTGGGGAGTTTTGTACATTACCCAGCAAACACATACCTTTCGGCACATGATCGGACCGCAGCCGGCAGTGTCGGTTAGGCGTCGGCATCGGGAAAGTGGTATCGGTCAAGTGCCGGTTGTATGTCGGCAACTGATGCTAAAAAACCGTGCTTTTTCAAATGCCAGTTACTGTAATCGGTCCCCTTATGGTTCGATATCGGCAAGCGACTTAAATCGGCAAGTGACGCTGGACCGATATCTGGTATCCGTTAATGGTCCGATTACATTTGCCAGCATCGGTCCGAATTTGGAATGTTTAGTCTTAGCCGTCAATTTTTTTTTTTCAATTGTGATTAACCGGCATTTTTAAGTTAGATTTCTGAAGAAATGCTACCTGTTACATTCTCTCCTTAGTTGGAATTTTTGAAATTTTTTTGCAGAACTACGCTGTTTATGCCTCCCAGAACCCAAAACCACCCCCAATTCAAAAGTTTATTAATCTATTTATCTATCTATCTATGTCACTTTTTTATGGGCACGATAACTGCAATAATTCTGCACAAATATCTTCCAAACTGATACATAAAATCAAGGGGCATAAAATCGCAGTCAAGTTCGTTAATGGGCAAAATCGAACCAAGGGGGGATGGGGGGCTTTTTGTGAAAACAGAAAAAAACAATTTCTTAATTATGATACGTATCGAATCTGTTTAAAGTTATTACTACTTCTAGGTAAAGGGGCGAAAATTTATGTATGACAGATTTTTGATATCATTAAAAATGGCCCCAAAAGGGGGGGGGAAGAGGGGGCGGGGGTTAGAAGAAAAAAAATTCATAACTTCGCCAATTCACAAGATATCAAATCCGCTTAAATTTATTATAAATCCTCTTAATATTATCTAAAACTTTTATACTGACATGTTTTTATAGGACCAACCATTATAGCAAAAAAAAAAAAAAAAAAAAAAAAAAAAAAAAAAAAAAAAAACTTTGGCCGTCTCCGCTTGCAAAGGAGTTAAGTTTCGAAATGGGTGGTTCCAACTGCCGCATCATTGCAAAAAGGTCATTTCTTTCGCAATTCCCAACAAACAGGTGCCCCACGGTCTGCGTCTTCGAAATCTACCTGTGCCTGTAGGCCGAGCCGTCAGGGATTTTTTTTTTCAATTGTGATTAAGTCTGAGTTTTGTTAGTAAGTGCATGGTTTTAAATAATGTACATTATATATTTTTACTCTTCTTTTGAAGAATTGGTGCAACAATATCGAAAAAACAAACTATTATTATATTTCTCTCTTTTTTTTTTTTTTTTTTTTTAAATAATAATAAAAATTGTGGATATATTTTTGAAAATGAAATGTAAAATGTATTCATTATTTTACACAAATTTTAAATAAACATATTAGACGTGATAAAAAACACATATATGGAAAGATATTACTTGCTTTGTTACCCCCGCCCCCCCCCCCCCCCCCCGAACCCCCAACGAACGCACACTCAATGGGGCGATATTTAGATGAATAATCACATATTAATTATTAAAACAATCTAAAAATAATGTATTGTAAAAGCTGTGAAAACGTAATCTGTCTCAATAAAAACCGTCTTAAACGAAAAAATTCATGGCCCCAATGATGGAAGTTTTACCATACAATTATATTTGCTAAGACGGAAAACAGTCTAAAAAGGAATTGTTATGTTTTCAGCGATTTCTTTTTCACAGGCTTTACTGTATAATAAACACTAAAATAATTAAAAAATTTTAATTGCTGTATCATTAAACCTGTTTTATTGGTCATTTTAAAAGAATAAAATTATGTAAGTATCATTATAATAATTTTAATAAACATGAAATAATAATGCATTTCTTGTAAGCATTTATCAAGAAAGTTTCGGACTTTGGTGTAATTTGATGAATGATTTTCAATCATATGAGACACTTTCACATCCAAAAATTGATTATGACAAAGAGCCAAGTGCAATTTACCAAGCTAACACGCCAGATCTGGAATGTCCCGCTACTTTATTGTCTACCTTGGGAGCGTACTTGGGGAAAGCAAAGCGATCATCTAGTAAAACTGCGCGCGCATGCTTTCCAAACAGGATTTTGAAGGGCAAATTGCAACCATAGATTCCCGCGTTTTCATGTAGTTGTAGTAGTTGCCTGATGTGAGATGCGAGAAGCATTACGCGGGCTGATAAAATCATAATATTGGTAAGTCTGCTTAATTTTCTTTTATTAAATCCAAATTAATCTGAATTAAGTTCATTATTTTTGCATACATTTAATTTTGTAAATATTTATTCTCTTTTAACAATTAACTTTGCGTAGGAATTTTTGTTGTTCAAAATGATAATAGGGTGAAATTAGAAAAATATGTTTATGCAGTTTTCATATCTTTATTATTTAAGTTTTTGTGAGATGTAGCATATTTTTAATTATTAATAATTAACAAATTCTTTGTACGTTTCTTTATTATAATAAATGCAGAATGACATTTGGTTTTCTTATCCATTTGATGCTCTACAATTTTACAATAATCTTATAGATCATGTATTTAAAAAAAAATAGTCAAAATTTTCGATTGCTTAGTAATGGTAATTTGCATTTTTTGTATTTGAACTTTAATTTATTCAAAGTTACTAATTCATTCATTTTTTAAATTACTTAAACCGATTTCTTTTTCACGTATCCTAAAATTTTTACGCAGCGGTATAAAAATTTCTTAATACTATTCAAATTTATTAAATTTTAGTCATGCAAGATGTTTGAAGTTTAAATTATTTCTATTAAATTGGTTTAATACACATTTCATTTCTATCAAATTTAAAATAAATGAATTTTAATTAATGTATATAAATATTTGACATTTCCAATGTACATAATATAACTGAGCGATTTTGAAAGTGTATAATATTTATATTTGAAAAGGAAATATTTAGAAACAAATTAAGAGAAAAAGGAAAAACAAAATATTATAAATAATGTTACTTTATTTAAAAAAAATTAATTATGGAGCATCAAATTAGATGTAATAATAAATGATTTTGAAAAACAATTGTCCTTCTGTATAAATGAAAAAATGTATAAAAAATTTAGAAAAACTAAAAATAAGTAAATATGAAACATGTCTATCATATAAAATTTTTTTAAATAAAGTTACAAAAATATATTTTTCTAATCTTGCCCAGAAATTACATAAACTCTAAATTTTGTTTTTTATATTTTTTTTAAGAGAGAATAATGTTTACTAAAATTATGCAAATTTTTTTTAACTTAGTTGAGATGTTGATGGATTTAATAAGGCTAAAACAATTTAGCATAATTTATAGCAGACTTATTTTAAGAGACATAATCACAAGAAAATCACAAACATTCATTTAAAGCGTTCATAAAATAAAATAATAACAAACGGTACAGAATTTTCTTTAAGTAAGTTATTTAAACTGATTTTTATTTTCTGTGTAAAATTAAAGTTCAATTTTTTTAATTTATTAATAAATAGTAAATTAACGGAACGGAATTTAGTATATTTGACTTTAAAATAATAATAATAATAAAAAATAGATGTATTGTTTTATACTTTCCTAGAAAATATTTTGTTTTTTTAAATCAAGTTTTACAGCGACACTTAAAAAGAAAAATATATAGAAAATGTATTTTTTTTTTTTTTTTTTTTTTAATGGCAGGGGCTATTAATGGTAAAGCGGTATTCGTGAGGGGGGGGGGGGGTGCTCACATCTGAAAAATAAATTTCACCATTTTTACAAAAATAAGCAAAGTTTTAAAAAAAATTAAATACCAATAAGTGGAGTTCCCCCCCCCCCCCCCGCTTTCAGCTGCTAGTTCCCAATAAAAGGGGTGCTTTCGGCAGTTTATTGCTTGCACATATCGGACCAAATTCGACAATACTACGGATTTGTTATCAGTATACGGTCGGCACAGCATCTCGCCGTTGTTAGCGTTGCCGGTACCGGACCAGATTCGGTAGGTGTGCGGATAACTGTTGGTATACAATCGGCACAGCAGAGTGCCGTCGATTCTATCGGCGTTGCCGATACCGGACCGACTATGCACCTATCAGTCGGGCGTCAGTCGCGCGGCGTGTCGAAAAAGTTACGGAACCGGTACGGCAGGTGGTGTCGTGCCGATACGGTCGGAAACGGCAAAGCGGCAGTCGGCCGATTGCTTACCGATAGCTCTGTGTTTGCTGGGTACTTTATGATCAAATTCCTATTTATGTTGATTAATAATTTATCTATTTTGTTATTTGAACTCCAGTAGGTTTTTATTTTTATTTGTTTCTTATATGTTATTAGGAGCTTAATATTGCTTATTTTAGGCATAACGCTGACAATATTTGATGAAATAACATCTATTTACTATGAATATTTTTATGAAGTTCTTCTGACGATTCCGTAAGATATTCATAGTTTTCCATTTTTTATTTTTCGATGTATTAAGTTTAATTCCTGCTGTATCCTTTCCATTATTTTTTATAATATATAATCCTTTGTTTTTCACATGTGTTTTCATTAAAAAAACAAATAAGAGGTTAGGTTGTCTGCGTTGATTTGATGCGGAATGATTCAGTAGTTTGTTACTACAGCCCAGTCTCCCCCCCCCCCCCCCCTACCGTCACAAAAAAAAAAGTAAGAGAAAATTTTGTTTTGTGAACTTTACAATGAAAAAAAAATTTGTTTTCATTAATACTTAAGTTACACACATAAGTTATACAATAAGTCATATAACATAAAATTAAGCGGCCTAAATCTGTAACTTAAATTAGTACTGATGTTTGCATTTTAATTTATAACTCAGCATCCCATGATTGTCCCAAACTAATACTTTCAGATATTATAGAAAATAAGTATAACAGTAACATACATTTTTTTGAAAAAAATTAAAATACCATTTTTTAAAATATGAAAGGCCAAAGGTCAAAATGTTTGACCTTGGAGTTAAAATTTTAAAAAAATATGTGCATATGATATATCATATGAAAGCCCAATTCATGCACTTTCTAACGGCATCAAAGGTAAGTTCCTGTGTCAATTAGGGAATGATATATGATTAAATTTGTAATGCAAGAAATGCAAAAATTTACGATTTTTGTCCATTTTTGAAGCTAATTATCTCCAAAACCAAAAGAGATAGAGACTTATCACGGAATATTTAATAATTTCTCTATGATCCTAACAATTGAGCTTAATATCATAAAATTCTGAGGTGGTCAGGTAAAAAAATGTCACTTTTTTGTGTTGATTTGACATGGAATGACCCTTTGTTCAAAAACATTCCGCTACAATATGTCAATTTGGCGTCGGTCCCGATCATGAAAAATTCACCGATTTGTTTTCCGCTTGGTAGAAATCGCGAACTAATGAATTTTTATATAAAAAACATTTTTACTTGTTTTTTTTTTTTTGTTTTTTTTTTTTTGAATATGTGGCAACAGGAAGAAGAAAATATTATTTAAACAGTGTTCGTACGCTTTAACGGAATTTTTTAGAAGAATTTTTATTTAATATTTAAATAGCAGAAAATGCAGGATTAATTGCAGGATTTGTAATACTTTACTGCATTTAAATGAGGCGAGAAATTGTATTAGAAAATTGTGGTAAAAGCGTAAGAAACCTGTTAAACTATATATTCAGGATTTCTAGATTGTTTCTAAACGTATAATCACAATTAAACATTAATGTTAATTAATTAAAGCATATTTTTAAAAACTACTCTTAATATTTTAAAATTTTCTACTTTTTAGTGCCTAAAGTATTAAATTGCAGCAGTTTCACAGCCAGTTTGTATATTTTAGCGAGAGTATTTTGGCGCATAATGAACTCCATTGTTTTTGTAACTCGTATACAGCTGTAGGCTAGCTAAAAAAAGCAATAAAATTAATTTATTAATTTATAATTAAGTTCTAAAAATATAAAAAAGCTGTAATGTCACCGGAGACACACCTGTGTACAGAATTTTTAGAATTCTAGCCTATCAGGATGTGTGTCAAAAATCGATTACAATTTTCCATCTTTGACACACATGAAACTAGTTAAGTTAAATAAAATAGCGTAAAGAAATAAAATTAATATAAAACCAAAAATTAAACATATTTCTATGAACTATAAAACTAAAATTTAGATATGCATACATTAATTTAAATTCACTATAATGAAAAACAGGGATCAACTATGATTGATTGTTCACTGTATTACAATAATTAAAAACTACATAAATATCTAAATAATGATAATAATAATAAAGTGTTTACGAAACACGGAAACGCGTTCATAAAGCTAAATAGTAAGATTTAGAAAATAAATAAAATAAAGCAATAAAATTGAAGGGCAAAATCAAAGAAAATAACAAATGAAAAGGTGAAAAATATGATTAGTTTCCGGTTATACCTGTCTTTTTTTAACACTTTCCAAACATAGTTGAAAAGTATTTATGACTTTGGTTTATCTGTCTATCTGTCCGTCTTTGACGTTTACTATTTCATGATCCCAATTTAAAATGATGTGTAGAAGCATTTAACCCATTCGGGACCATGGGTGCATATATGCACCCTCAAAAAAAGCATACAGAATTTGTTTTAGGCACCAGTAAAAAATAAAAGTAATATTTGCTTTTTCTAATTAGAGCATTTTTGTGATAGTTTAAGTAAAGGTAGCTTTTTTTTTTAAGTGGTGCTAACCGAATAAAATTGTGTAAAAGCCGCCGGTCCCGAAGGGGTTAAAGTCTGTTTACAGGAACAGTCAATTTTTCCCTTACATTATAGTCAAAGGAAATAAAAAACGTTTCAAGTGCATTTTGATGATGTTACACCATTTGAAACATGGTAAAATTTATATACGATTATGAACCTCACTAAAACATGCTTTTTGTATAATATGGTCTGCAAAGCATTTATTATTCATTTACAAGGTCACAGAAAACAATTCTGTTACACAATGTTCTGTGGGGGGAAATCGTTTGCAGTGAAATTTTATGACGTTTTACTATTCTAAACATAATGAAATTTATATGCATTACTGGGGTGCACTATAAATTTCTCACTGAAAAGTATGGTGGGCATTGCGTTTATAATTCATTTAGAGGGACAGTCAAAAGTATTCGGTTACATTACAGTCAATGGGAAACATTCGTTTCAAGTGCAGTTTGATTATGTTATGAGTTTTGAAACATAATGAAATTGATATGCACACTAAAACATGCTTTTTGTAGAATATGGGATTCAAAGCATGTATAATTCATTTACAGAATTCTGTTACACAATGTTCTACGGGGGAAAATAGTTTGCAGTATAATTTAATGCTGTTTCACTAATTCAAAAATAATGAAACTTATATGCACTACTGAAGAGCACTATAAATTGTTCACTAAAATGTATCGCATTTACAGGGACATACAAAAGAATTCGGTTACAGTCTAATTGCGATAATTACTGTCTATAAGTGATAAGTGCGTTTACAACTATGTTTTGCGTTTTTAAGTTTAACTAAATTTTTGCACAGCGCGTGGTGTATACAACTTTTGTTGATCATAGACTGTGCTACACAAAGGAATTCATAAGTATCACTGACAATGGGAGTGAATTGTTTAAAAGTTGTTTTTAACTGTGTTACGCATTGTCCTGCTGAGCTATATTTTGTAGACTAATATAAGTTTGTGGAATATAAATAAATTCATATACAGGGCTACGCAAAGTATAAGATGCATTGCCGTTCATAGATGGTAATTGCTGGAAGTGAGTTGCAAGTTGCTTTATGTTTTTTTTTTTTACCTTAATTAAATTTTAGCTTAATATACGGTGTGTACAAAAGTCTGTAGATAATATAAAGGGCTGTACAAAACATTCCAAGTGCATTTCCATCGATTGTCGAAAATTTCTAAATGTCAATTTTCTAACTGAACTAAATTTTATCATGCTAAGTAATATATAACGAAATGTATAGTTCATATACAGGGCTGCACAAAATATTTCGACGACTTTTTTGACTATGGAAAATAATTCTTAAAACTGGATTTTTAAATTTGTTATATGTTTTTTAAACTATTTACTTACATATCTTATTTCACTTTCTATAAACCGTTAACGCTCAAATTAATTCTAATATAAATGCTTTATTTCTTGTTATATATTTTATTAAATAAATGATCCTAAGTAAGTTAAACGCCAAATTTAAGAAATTCACCATTTAATTTTAAAGTTACAGCCCGTCCTCATTTGTGGACCTTGGTCATTGGACATAAGAAAAATACAGGAATGCAGAAATTTTAATTGTAAGTAGAATAATAATAACAAAAGTACATAATAATAATAATCACTGAGTATATGTGTACGTGTAATTTAATGATAATTAAAACAAATTAAATCCAAAGTTTTGATAATAAACATACATATTTGGCAAGTAATATAAGAAAGCAGCTAATTTATAGTGTTATATTGTATTTTTCACAATAGGTACGAGGTTTAGTATTAGAGACTTCCTCCTAACATCTTCTTTGCAAACTAACTCCCTTTTACAAACTAAGTGCTCATTTTCATCGTAGCGTGCACCTTGGAAAGTTTTTGTTGTAAATGACACAGTGATTGGACGGCTTACTTTGAAACGAATACTTTCTCCAATTTTTAAATAGGTCAGTGTCATTTCACGGCGAAAGTCATTTATCGAAATTTTTTTAACTTCTTTGTGAATTAGTTTTGACTACAACGAATATGAGTTTACAATAGACATGTCAATCATTCTAAAAGACTCACCAGTATCAATTGTTTTTTCTTATATTCGTTGTTTTTCTAAAAAACAGTCATGCTGATCAACTTCTCTCATATTGTAAGTATACACTATAGATGGTTATGAAACAGAAATAGTTTATTTCCTTTACGCTAAACCAGCGCTACTCTTGGACAACTGTAGCTATTTTCTCAAAATTAGTTTCCCGATAACGGGCGAAGACAGCTATTATATTCTGACATAACAATATCTATCATGCGGACTAAATACGATATTTAAAAAAATAATTTCAAAATTAAACATGTTGTACACCTTCAAAATGTTAAAATATGCGAATATTTCCATAATCGGATTTTTATTATGATTCAATATGTTTCTCAAACTCATATGCAGGGTGTCTCAAAGGGTCGTTTACAAATTTAACATGCTGGTCTGTCATATCATGATAAACATGATTACATAGGAACTTGTGTTCGAAAATGCAAACTGCGACCGCTAGAGGGCGATGAGCGCAGGCTTACTCGAGATTGGGAAGCGTAATCATTTCAGGCGAGGACGTTGCAGGAAAAGGATGAGTCGGTTTAGTAACGCAAAATTGGCCGATATGCATTATGTATATGACGCCGGGAATGGAAATGCACGAGCCGTGGTACGGATGTGCCTTCAGCGCTTCCCAAGCAGACGTCAGCCAAGTCATGTTTTGTTTGGACAATTGCACCGCAGATTGCGTGAAGCAGAAGCTTTCCAAGTACGTAGCCACATCGGTCGAGAACGCACTACAAGCACACCTGTCGTAGATGAAACCGTGCTACTGGAATTTGACAGGAACCCGCAAACAAGTCTACGAGCACGCGAACGCGTCATGGGTGTACATCGTTCCAGCATTATGCGCATACTGCATGAGGAGACGCAACATCCCTACCACTTACAAAGAGTACAGGCATTGTGCGTTAACGATTATCCCCAACGCGTTGCATTCGCACGCTGGTATTTGCAACAGTGGGTCGCACAGCCGGATTTTCCATCGTGGATTTTGTTTTTGGATGAATCCTGTTTTACACAGGACGGTGTCCTGAACCTGCACAACATGCACATATGGGTGCATCAAAATCCAAGGTGTACACGTGCCCATGCACGTCAACAACGTTTCGCCGCAAACGTTTGGGCTGGTATTATCGGTGACATGAAAATCACCCTCTATCGGTCGCAGTTTGCATTTTCGAACACAAGTTCCTATGTAAATCTTGTTTATCATGATATGGCAGACCAGCATGTTAAGTTTGTAAACGACCTTTTGAGACACCCTGTATATTTTATTCTCTATTACGCATATTGATACTGGCTTTGTTTTATTCTCAAACATTTGAAAAATTCGTTAAACTTCCGATATGACGCCAGATTTTCTTTTTAATTATCTAATGACGTGATATTAATCTGCTTTGTGTACATACACATACGCATACTCCTTGTATTATTGAGAAATCTTTGAAAATTTCCGTTGTATTACCTCTATGACGTCAATCATTTTTATTTCATATTAATATTTTTTCAACTGGTGAAACTTTTTATTTCATTTTCATTTTTCACGTGGAAATCGTACAATAGAAAATTAACTGTCGTAGAAAGAATTTCATTGTGGATTTTTAATTTTTAGCAACTGCTTTAACGCATTCACATTTTATTTTAGATTGGTAAAGAAACTTTTCGACCAAATTGATTTATTCAATTCACAAATGAATGCAAAAATTCATTTACAATAATGCTAAATCTTTAAAAAATCCGCATTTTATGGTGTTTGAAGTTTTGATAGTATATTTATAGTAAACGAATTATGCATGGAAAGTTACTTTTCTTTTAACTAGTCCTAGACTAGGGGTTCTTAATACTTTGTTGACCGGATCATGTGCATATTCGTTTTTATACATACAAATGTCATTGACTAAAAGTGTGAGTGTTCGGAATTCTTAGTCCTATGTAATGTTTCTTGCATAAAAAGTTTTTTAACGAAAAAGTTAAGATATAAAGAAAGATATTAAGATATATAAAAAAATTTAGTATTTCCAATATATATACATACTTTGACAGATTCGAAGAAATTTTTTATTAAATTCATATATTGTTAGATATTTATTGATTGAATAACCTGAAAATCTATTCAAAGCAATCAATATATAAAGGGCGTTCCATAAAAACTGAGAGTTAAATCATAAAAAATCGAAAAATCACAGCAAAAAATACATCATTCTTTTTTAAATTACCTTTCCTCACATGATATGCAACGGTCCCATCGCCCAACCCACTTTTCAAAAAATTTTGAGAACATTTCCTGATGAGGGAAAAATGTTTAGTAAGCCTATTTATATATTAATGGCTCGGCCAAAGAAATAGAACATGAAGAATGACAGCTTCCGTAGGGCTAATGTAAAACTGGGACCCTTACGCTTATGCCGGGTAAAGTGTTGCTGCAAAACAAACTTTACAGGGAACTTTACAGGAACAAACTTTACAGCGAAAGCGCAGCGATGCATGCGCGCGCACTTGACACGAAACCAGGATAAAATGTCTGCGCTTTTTTCCATCATTCATACTGTGACATATCCGCTATAAGCTTCAGCTGTTTTCTGTTGTAAACACACGACTCAAGGAGATAATGCTCTCGCAACGCCCCCCACTTTGATTTTATATATAATGAAAGCCATTTTTTCTTTTTAAATATCAATATTATTTTATTTCTATTTCCATTAAAAATAAATATCTATATGAAAAAGTTTGGCTTGCATTATATCTTAAAAGAAAAAACAATAAACAAAATTGTTAAGCAATAAATTGAACAAATATACATTTTTTCTTTTAAGAATTTTTTTTGTCTCTTTTGCAGATGGTATGAAATAAATTCTTTTTGTTTTATTCTGCTAAAAACAGAAACAAAAAACAAGATATTTCAACTTCATGTGTTTTCTTTTTAATGGGCAATCGAAACTGCATTTTCAATTAATTGACAGCTGTATCTCTGTGAATCATTACTTTTAAGAAAGAAAAATAGTTAAAAATTGATGTTTTATCGTATTTTTTTTTAGATTCAAATAAAATACTCTGCCTTTCAATGGATTAGTTGCTCATTCACTCAGAATAATATTTTTTGAGATTTTTTTTTCTGTTTTAAATATTAAAGAAAATTTATACCACAAGAACCAGTGTTATTGTTTCATCAAACTGCTTATCAATGCAATTTTTGAAAGTCAATAAATATACCATAATAAAGAAAAAGAAATTCCTCTATTTTTTTTTCAATAAATGAATGAGAAAATAAAGTATAATTTTAGAATATTTTTTTTTTTATTTACATGTTGTAAAAAATGGAATGGATTGTTTGAAAGATTATCTTCTTGTAAATGTTAAGCAATAAACTGAAAAAAATTTCTTTTTCTTTTAAGACATATACAGTTTTAACTCTTTTTCAGATCGTATAAAATAAATTATTTTTGCTTTATTCTGTTATAAAACAAAAACAAGATATTCATGTGTTTTCTCTTTAATGGACAATTGAGACTGCATTTTCAACTGAACACTGTATTTCTGTGAATCGAAAAAATTTGATAAAAATTTATATTTTATTGCATTTTCTTAGATTCAAATGAAATACTCTGCATTTGAACGGATTAGCTCCTCATTCACCCAGAATAATATAGTTTGAGATTTATTTGTTTTTTATTTTATTTTTTCCAGTTTCAAATATTAAGGAAAATTTATACCACAAGAGCCAATGTTATTGTTTAATCAAATTGTTTTTCATTGCAACTTTTGAAAGTCAATAAAAGTATCATAATTAAAAAAGAAATTCCTTTTATTTTTTTATCAATAAATGAAGGAGAAAGCAAAGTATAATTTTAGAATATTTTTTTAATTTACAAAATGTAAAAAATGGAATAGATTATTTGAAAGATTATCTTCTTGTAAATGTTAAGCAATAAACTGAAAAAAAAAAAAATATTTTTTTCTTTTAAGACATATACAGTTTTATCTCATTTTCAGATCGTATAAAATAAATTATTTATGTTTTATTCTTCTATAAAACAAAAACAAGATATTCATGTGTTTTCTCTTTCATGGACAGTTGAGACTGCATTTTCAACTGACAACTGTATCTCTGTAAATCGAAAAAAAATAGATAAAAATTTATATTTTATCGTATTTTCTTAGATTCACTTAAAATACTCTGCATTTGAACGGATTAGCTGCTCATTCACCCAGAATAATATATTTTGAGATTTATTTATTTTAATTTTATTTTTTCCAGTTTCAAATATTAAGGAAAATTTATACCACAAGAGCCAATGTTATTGTTTAATCAAATTGTTTTTCATTGCAATTTTTGAAAGTCAATAAAAGTATCCTAATTAAAAAAGAAATTCCTTTTATTTTTTCAATAAATGAATAAGAAAGCAAAGTATAATTTTAGAATATTTTCTTTTTATTTATAAATTGTAAAAAATGTAATGGGCTGTTTGAAAAATTATCTTCTCGTAAACCTTGGAAATAAAAGATTAGAGTATTACTATAAAATTGATTAGTAAAGCTTAAAATGGAATAAAACACAAATGTTATCAACTGTACATTTTTGTTTCATTATAGAGCAAATTTATGATTTTTAAAATTATCAAGCTTTAATGTGCTTTTGTAATGGATATTTATATAATTTGTTTACTATTGCTATATTTTTCAGTGCTATTTACCTTTCTTGTGCTCTCTTTATAACAGTCAGCTGCACATATCCACTGTTAATGTAATTTTTTTTTCTTTGTTCACATACAGTTAATGTCATAAGCAAAATTATAGAAAATAGTGATTAAGTATTTTCATTAACATCTTAGAATCTCATGAAATAGTAAATTTACTTATGTGAAGTCAGCATATCAATACCGAAGTAGCAAAAGGCTTTTAGAAAACTTTTCACCTTTAATTTACTATTAAAGTTTATGTTATATATTTTATGTTAATAATAAATGGCTTTTCTTATAGAGCAAATTTAAAAATGAAATGTAACATAACATTAAACATCAATTTTTCTCGAGTACAATATTACAAGTAAAATAAACTTTCATTTTCCTATTTTAAAAACAAGTATTTTCCTTTTTGCACTAACTCAATCTCCCTTTTAATTTTCTTTATAGTTTTGTATTCTAGTGCTATTAATATTATATAATATTTATATAAAGTATGTTTGAGAAGTTAAATAAAGATTTCAGTTCAGTTTTATTAAATTGTTAAACTGTTTAATATATCATTTTAAATAGAGCGTTAGATTATTTTATATCAAATAATTAAAATATTCTAAAGACCTTTTCAATAAAGTATTTTTTGCACAATGCATTATAAAGTAATTGTTTATTCTTAGGAATACTGTATAAAAAGCATATTCAGTTAAAATAATTGGTTACTGATACATAATTGTCAGTTGTTTTATTTCCAAAAATGATTAATTAAACATCATTATAAATAATTACAAAATAACACATTGAAACAAACGTTGAAGCTGGCTGTCGCAAAACAGATAAGAATAGGGTGGAAAAAAGCGCGGGCTTTTCTTATTGTTTTCGTCTAGAATGCGCGCGCATGTCAAGGTCGTCAGAGGTTTAGCAAAGTTACAGGACTTCTAACGCCGTGTGATAACATCGTGCCGAGACTTCGGCACGAAATGGCAGCTGCACAGCTACGCGCACCGTTCTGCGCAGCTGGCCAGAAACCGTGCTGCACTAGCGCCATGTCACTGTCAGTGTCAAACGGTGAAGCAGACGAATTTAGTGACGTAGGCAGAAACCATCCTCACATGCGCCACCTATTTGAGGCTTTTTTCGAGGAACGATTTCCTTCTTGGAAAGGCTATTTCGTTAGAAGTCCAGGTATGGTTACCGCCTTGCCGCGTCATCCTGTATGCTTGTTTTCTCCACATATCCCAATCCGTAATTTTAGGATAAAGCTAGCGATAGATGGCGACAGTTACGCTTTTTCTAAGCTGTAGTTCTTATCTATTCTATATTCTTTGACTAGCATTTAGCGCTTCATAACTTCCCAATCCTCTCAAAATCGATCTGCGCACTTTCTCGCGCATTACTGCTACTTTAAGAGTTTTGTTTACATTTTCGTACAAGTTTGCTTAAAGCAAAATTTTTCCGTGAGCGATTTAGCGCGGTGGTTAAAGTACAGGACTTGTGATTTGAAGGTTTAAGTTTTGTCTTCTCCGATTGATGTTTTTTTTTTTTTTTTTTTTTTTTTTTAATCTTTTTTGGAATTTTGTTTTGATCTTTATGGAATTAATTAATAAAGATGATTTACTTGACATAAAGTTCAGAAGATTTTTATTATCAGTTGCCTTGTAATTTTTTACTTTCAGTAAGATAATTAAATTGAAATTATACATAAGTTAAATAGAATTTTATATAAATTTTTATTACATAAAATAAAATTTAATTTTTAATAAATTTCAATAATTAACTTAAATTTTTTAATTCATATTTTTTAATAATTAAATGAACATTTATTAAAATGCTAAACTTACATTAAAATATTTTTATGTTAGAACTTTAGTAACAGATAAATGTCAAATTAGCAGAATTAATGTATTAAAGTTTTTATCGTTTAAAATTAAGCTTCTATATAAAAATCTCTAATAAATTACTAGTAGTCTTTTTATCAATTACTGGTTCATCTGTAGTTATAAAATAGTTAAAGATTACCAAAATTAAAGATTTTCTTTAAAAAAAAATTATTTAATTATATAATTGATGTTAATTAATATTATATTTAAATATATATGTTAGTTAATATTACTATTTAAATAAAAATAATGAATAGTAATTAATATTAATATTTAAATATATATATATGTGTGTGTATACATATATAGTTAATATTAATTTTTATTATTTAAATATATTATTAATATTTGTGCTTAGTAGTTTGTAATACATTCTCTTCCATTTTCAGTGAATAATTAACCAGATATTAATTATTAAAATAAAATATGTTAAAGAAAGACTTGGGTTTTTCAAACATGGCTCGAACAAGGATTTTTTTATTTTGGATGATACACTTTGTACAATCCCAAACCTTACATGTATAGGATTAAACTAAACTTTAAAAAATATATTAAAAAATATAATTATTATGTGTTATTAATAACACATAATAGAAACATATATTTTTTGGTTCCTAAACCAAACCAAACCAAACCAAAGCTTCTGCAGAAGGTTTTTTTTTTTTTTTTTTTCCATTTATTGTATGTCTACATCAGTAATATATTAGTAAGACATTTTTGAAAATCTGACTAGCAAATAATATCTAAATCATATACAATCTTCAACTATGTTAGAAACACAGACATACATACATAAACAAACATTATGAGACATGTATATATTCATATATACATATAATTATATATTTTTACATATTATATATATACATATATATAAATGTATGTAAATATACATATATAAATATACATATAAATATATTCATATACATATATAAGCATATTTATTACATACATATATTCATACATGTATATGTGTATTATTGCATATAAAATAATACACATATTCATGTATGAATATATTACTTTTACGAGGAAAAAAATATATGTTAGATTTATTGGCTTACAGTGTAGTGTGAGAGTAAGAAAATGTTACAACTACAGCAAAAATACCCGATATTATACTGATTATAAAAAACTTTAATTGATTAATCTTTGTATATTACTGTACTATCATATTGGTAAGAAACAATAAAAGTTTTATCTAGGTGGCCTCTATAATAAAATTTTCTGAATAAAATTTTTAATTGATACTTAATAAGTAAAAATGTATTAAACAAAATATAATTTATTTTTATGTATCACTTTATAAACTAATCAAATACAATAACATCTCTCTTTCGTTTTTCTTCTATTTTAATTAATTTTATTATTATTATTGCAGATTTTAACGTGTCATGATTTCATGACCATTTTTCAAGAATAAAAATATCCCCATGGGAAATATTATTTTTAAAAATATTTAATTTAAATTATTTTACAAAAATTATATTAATAATAAATTATTATTATGGATTATAAATTATAATATAAGAAATGTGAAGAAACAGGCATTAAATTTTACAAATTAATATTATACAACTTGCTAAAACAATTCTCGTAAATAATTAATTAGTATTTCATAGTAATCAAATATCAATTAATTACACGAAAAAAAAATCCCATTAAATACATTTTAGTTTACATAAAATGTATTTAATGGAAATTAAATATATTTAATGTTTACATTAAATGTACTTAGTTATTTGTATAATAAATTTATTTTATCCCAAAATTTATTTTATGAAACTAAGTTTAATTTACAAGTTAAATTACGCAGTTTAAACTTTTAGTCAGAAACATTAGGACATAATTGTGTTTTATTATCCTGTCCATAGAGGGCAGCAGCACAAAATGATATTATGTTAGCTACAAACAGGGAGATAGAGAGAAGGAGAACAAAGATAATGTTTCTACTTATGGAACTAAAAGCGGTACCTAGTATGGCGGCGTTTCTGGTCTTTTGGGCCTTTAGGAAGTGATGCGCCCTCTATCTCTTTACCATGCTCGAAACCAAAATGCAGGAAGAGCAGACGACAATTTGTCATGTTTGACAGGTCACATGACCGGCCTTTGGGAGCACCAGCGCCACAAACTGGGTACTAATTCCCGGTCCATGTTGTGATCTTGAAAGCCTATCTTCACTGTTCTCCTTCTTATTTCTATCTTCATGGCTACAAAGCTACGAAGAAGGGGGAGCATGCGCGAAAAAATACGCAGATCGATTTTGGGAGGATTTTGGAAAAGTTATGAAGCGCTAAGGACAAGTTATTCTTTGCCATCGCCAACAGACACACACACAGACCGAAACTTTCTTTTATTAGTAGAGATATCAGCCGCCTAATTACAATGGACGACTGACAGGAATAAAAATCACTAAATTACAATCACGAGTTAGTAGCTGAAACACAGTGTTGCCAGATAGTCGAAAGTTAATTTCCCCAAAAGATCTGAAATTTTCCCCAAATCAGTGGTTTTTTCCGAAAAAAATCCCCAACTCAGTTTCTACTCAAAAAAAGGGAAATTTTTAATTTTTAATTTATCATTAGAAAAAATATTTAACGAATTCAAGCTCAAAAATTTTCCCCAAATCAAACCTTTTTTTCAAAAAATTCCCCATTTACAAAACATAAATATTAAAGCTCTTACATGTAATTGATTATCGGAATATCTTCCATCTGCATAACCGTAACTTATTGAGCATAGTTTCTGAATATTAAGCAATTCTGGACGTCAGCCATGACATTTTTGGTTGAAAACTGATTTCAAACAAACCGGTTGCTATGTTTAATTTGTTATTAAATATAAATAGTAGAAAATGTTATCACTGCATGTAAAGTTTTAAAACACTTAGCGACTTAGCTGAGAGATATAGCTATAATATACAAACAAAAAAGAATGTTCAACAGTTTTGTTGGAGTCAGTTTCAAACCAAGATTAATATAACCAACCAAGACAAAACCAATTCAAACCAAGATTTGTAATAACGTCACAACTGAATTATCTATTCTAGTTCCTGACGCATCCTCGCAGATTTGGTACCCGAATTCGAGCCCATTCGAAAAACCAAGTTAATCAGAACCGGTTCAGCCAATCAGAACCGAGTCTTAGACAACCCCAACTCCGGCTGCGGTAGATTGATGCTGAACTGCGTACCAATAATCCGAAACAAAATGGATATGCGTCAGTTCCTATTATAGGAGTCTTATTCTAGAGCTCCTATTCTATAAGGAAAGAGCAACTGACGTCACTGTTGGTTAAATTACTGTTGGTTTGGGAGAAAAACCTGTTCGTTCTTTACGACTCCTACAGTACATATGAGATCGAGCGATTTGATTGGTCAACGTTAAACTGGTCTGTGATATGATTGGCCTACGTTGCCATGACGATTCCTGCAATGGTAGCTGCGACAAAAATGCAGTGGTAGATTGGTTGATGGAATTGTTTGTTTATAAACATGCCCTTTCCTTCCGCTGAATCATACCGCCACTTAATAACCCAGGAACCAAACACCAAGCTAAAACCGGTTGCGCTTAGTTTACCGCAGTGGTGGACGGCGAGTGACAATGAGAGGGACGGCAAATACCTGCTCTGGCGGTAAATTAATGCTGAGCTGAGTTACAACATGGCGGTTATTTTGAGCAACAGTCGTTGTAGCGTATAATAATTGTTTATGTTTATGAAATATCTAAATATAGAATCTGTTACAGTTTGTTTTGATGAAAATATAAAAAGCACACTATAATCTAAATGAGATTTAGTTTAGGGATAAAAGACAATAATGCTTTATGACATAAATTATTCCGAATTTTGCTTATTATATTTGTTTATTGGTAATATGAAAAGTTAAGAAGAATTAAAGCTTTGACAAAAAAGTAAGAAAAGAGGAATAATAGAGCTTCTTCTATTGTTAGAACTTTAATTATGTACACACAAATGGTTAAAAATGATGCCAAGATACGAAACAAAATACTGTTATACAATTAAAACGTTAACCCTTTCATGGTCATGAACGCGTATACGCGGTCAAAGTTTTTTACTTCCAAATGGTCATGAGCGCTTATAGACGGTCAGGATTTTTTACTTCTAAATGGTCATGGGCGCGTATGAACGGTTCAGATTTTCTACTTCTAAGTGGTCATGACCGTCTATGTGCGTTTTTCTCACCCCCCAGACTGGGCGGTAAAGAAGGCGTTTGTCAGCACACTCCCCCTTCCCACATATACAATGGATGTATAGGTAGACCATTTGTCAACTAGATTATTCGTATTTTAGGTGAATGCCTTACAGATTTGGTTAGAAAATGTCTCTGAGAATTTCGTTTTCTGTACAGCCTACATCTAGTGACATTGTATTTCAAAACCGATCCTAAAATGAAAGGAAGCAACTTCATAGAATATCATTTTTTAGTTATTATTTTATTTTAAAACTCTGGTCCATACGATTCTAATCCATTACATTAATTATTATTATTTAAAATGTTTTGCCATGGTAAATTTATTTAATTTTTTTTAATGAATACATATGTTTTTATTTTTCTAACAGTATTTCAATTTATTTTGTTTAAATATATTACTAAATAACTAAAATCGATTTTTCTTTCTTTTTTTTTCTTTTTTTTTCTTTTTTTGACTTACAGCACTTTTGCTTTGTAATCGTAACAAATATAATAATACGTAAATAATATTAATAATACCAAATTAATATTACACTTCAAAAATTATTTACAAATTTACTATTGTTGCTATACCAATTATAGCATAACTTTAAAAATAAAACAGTGAAACCTGTCTATAACAATTACTGAAGGGACCAGAAAAAGTATCAATATAGACAGGTTACATTTATAGGCAGGCTCAAGAATGTTAATTGATTCAGAGTACATAGTAGAATAATTATTATATATTGATGGAATATTAGTTTAACTTTCTTAGATTTATATATGTAGATGGAAATTTTTTTTTAACTTTCTAGAATTATACAATGAAATTTAATTTATTTCTTATAAATAATCAGAATTTTCCATTATTAAATAAATATATAAAGAGTGTACAATATTAATAAATCTGATAAAAATCATATTTTTATTACATTTTGTCAGATTTGTAAAATTACACGAATAAGTGATTAAAAAAGAATAGGAATTTACAATTTTTACTCTTAAAAAGAGAAAGAAAATGCAGGTTTTATTTATTCGAATATGAAACCAAAGAAAAATAATTTGTGTAAAAAATGTGTATTTGGATGTCTAAATGTAAACGATAAGACCGGAAATATTACTTCACAGACATTACCTCACAGACATTATTTAACATTTACATTTGGTTTGATATTTTTAAATATAATAGCACCATTTTTGTAATGGAAGAGGAAATCAAGTTTTTGATCAATTAATTCAAAGGCATGTACAGGTGTCATCATAATTTTCCTTTAGTTTTTATAAAGACGCCCTGTTAGAACTAAAAGAAAATGATGATTAGTACTTTCACTGAATTAGTACTTTCACTTTATTAGTACTGTCACTGAACACCAATAAAATTGATTGATTAAATTTTAATACTCCTCAATATTTGTAAGAGCGTTAAATATATCTTGAAGAATTGATTTGATGTAAGAAAATTATACACAAATTTTTCATTTTTAGAGACATTCAGTTGATCACTATGTTCAAAATTGCCATTATAATTGTTGGGATTAAATTAAAGACTGCAAGCAGTTGTAGATGGTTTTATTAGTCCTATTGCTCGCATTTTTTTAACATTACAGCAAAACTTACAGGTCCGTAGCTGGGGGGGGGGGGGAATCTGGAAATTTTTTTGCCCGTCCGAGTGTGATTGACTCGACCCCTCATCAAAACATTTTAAAATTTCCGTACTTTTCTTTATCTCCTTTTTTTTTTACTTGTTTTTTCAGACAAGACCGAAATCAGACACCCATCCCAAAGACCCTTGTATAAAACTTTTTTTTTCTCAATCCAAAAGATATGGAGATTGCGATTGCGGCGTAAGATATTTCTGGCTTTGTTGCTCTCTAGAAATCCACTTTACTGCCTCCTCAATGACTCAATTAACGGCTTTAGAAAATAATAGTTTAAACAGTATCCTGTAAACTATTTGACTCAAACGGATTAGCTGTTGCTTGTGAAAATGGTTTTCTTTGTACAACTGTCACTGTCACAGATGAAATTTACTGTAATCTGGCGCGGTTATTTCACTATTTCATGGCTTGACAGACAGGTTCCCCAAAACAAGCAAATATTATGTTTTACAACTATGTATTTTTGTCATTGTTAACGTGGCAAGGTTGCTATAATTCTGGGCTTTTAGGGGCTTTTCAACAAATGTGGAAAATATCCTTTGACGTCTTTTTTTACACCGTTTTAAACGATAAAAGTTTGTGAAATCAGTATCACTCAGAATTGCAATATCTGGAAGGGATTTTTCAGAATAAAGATGATTTCTAGTGAAACGAAAAAAAAATTGGAAATTTAATAAAAATGTTAAAAGAGCATTAACATTTTTCAGTGGAAGGCTAGTATAGGAGTAAAGTGTATTAGGAAAACTAATGAACTAGATATAGTCATGAATACTAATTGTTTCAGTTTTAGTTAATGTTTCCTAAATTTATTAATTTGAATATACGTACAAAAATTTACAAACAATATTCAATTAATGTTGTTTGTAAAAAAAAACATTTTTACCCGCTCAACTATGCGAAACTTTATAATAGAATCACGGACTTGTTTTTACATATACAAACATTAAATTCTCAGGCATGATTATTGAAAGGATTTAGAATCGAACACCATTCTTCATTTTTTGATAAGTGGATTTGACTTTCGTGCATTTAAGAATAAAAATGTATTTGTGGTTGTATTAGAAAATAGAGTTTTGCCTTGAGAATATTGTTAATAGTCACTTCACTGTTGTTGTGTGATTCCCAAATAAATATGATTTTTTTTTCTTTCTTTTTTCTTTTCTTTTTCTTTCTTTCTTTCTTTCTTTTTTTTTTTTTTTTTTTTTTTGTATTTTTAAAAAGACAAAATGTTTTCTGATTTTGAACATAGAACTTTCATTTTAATAATTTATACAGAATATTCTTTTCTAGTTAATCATTTTTTTTTTAATTTTCACGATGGGTTTTATTTATGTTACATTATGTTATGATATGGCTTTTTTAATTAAATTTATTTATTATTTATTAAATTATTTCTCTAAAATAATTCGCTGTATCTTTTTTAAACTTGTCTAAAATCTTTTTTTAATACTTGAATGCTTTATTAATATAAACGAACATAAAATAGGTAAATTAAAACTATTTATTTAAAAAAAAAAAAAACACACACATACAATTTATTTTGGTCATTTAAAATATTTCATTAACCTATGAAATCTTTTCGTGTTTTAAAACAAGGCTTGAAATTTTACTTATAGTAATTTAACAAGAAATATTAATGTCGTGCCGTTCTTAGATTGTGAAACACTTTCCAACATTATGAAAATATTGTCGCGAAATTTTCATATTTTCTCACTTTTACAAAAAATTTATAAATAAAGTCTAACGTAAATCTTTTTTTTTTTCTTTCGTTCTGTAGATAATATTGAGCAGTCATTGCACACAGATCACCACTCGTATGACAAAATTCACAAAAACGCGTATTATAATAAGCATGATGCAAAAAAAGTTTAGACACAAAGCTTAGTCTTCAACAAAGCAAGCCATTTTCTTAGAAAAAACTTATATAAAGAATTAAATGCAAGGTGTCGATTAAGTCTCTAAAACCGAAAGCAACGGCTGACCACTTCATTCAATGCTGAACAATCTTATTTAAATCTTTGTTTTCGTGAAAAATCTTATGACTTCATCACGCATAATCTAGACCATAATTCAGTTAAAGAAGTTTATAAAATTTTAATTTCTGGATTTTTACACATAAGTGTTTGACACGAAATTTCACACACAATGTCACCAAGCTGGCAGCAAGGTTGCAAAGTTTTCTGCTAAGATCGACATCTATACCGGTCTATACATTCTACCCAGTATTCAGAAATGACTGTAAAATTACATCACAAAAACAGCGTATATACACGTAAAATATATTTTGACTGTTTATCGAGTTATAAGCGATTCGTGTCACCTGACGACACGATTTTTCCCCTTTCTTGCTCTGCTGCCTCGGATTTCGGATAAAAACGCTGACTTTGGGAGTACGTTCTGAAAGATCTTCTGCCTTTACATGGGTTTTTCACATGGGTTTTCATTTATATATATATACATATATATATATATATATATATATATATATATATATATATATATATCAGGGGTCGATCCAGGAAAAATTTGGGGCCTATTTAGGGCCCCTTCACAAAAATCAATTTGATAAAGCAGGCCCCTTCACAAAAAGTCAATTTGATAAAGCAGGCCCCTTCACAAAAATCAATTTGATAAAATGGGGCCCTTCACAAAAATCAATTTGATAAAGTAGGTACCTTCACAAAAATCAATTTGATAAAATGGGCCCCTTCACAAAAATCAATTTGATAAAATGGGCCCCTTCAGAAAAATCAATTTGATAAAATGGGTTCCCTCACAAAAATCAATTTGATAAAGTAGGCACCTTCACAAAATTCTATTCCATAAAAACTGACTATTATTTATTTGTTATTTTGTGATGTTTTAAAATGTGTAATTTGTAAACAAACAAGTTCACCAGAGAGGAAAACTTCAGCAAAAGGATTTTAAAAAGTTTTTTTTTTTTTATAAATGCTTGGTTCCAATTTGATTAACTGGATTTAAACTTTCGTTACAAAATGTTATTTTTCACAAAAATATAATAAATTTCACAAAAATAACCTTTATTTTTTACAAAATGGGCCCCCCAAGAAAAAGAACCCTGCATCGACCCCTATATATATATATATAAATCAACATTTGAACGGAGGGTGGTTTAGGGGTATGGGGGTCATGTTCGGTGAAAATATACCAAAATTTTTTGGAATTGCTTTCCTCCGAACGCCTGCAATAGGTAGCTTTTTGTATTGAAAGCTACCTAAAACACGATCCATGAAGAGACTTGTTATCCCGAAGCTACAAAATAAATAAATTGTTCAAAAAAGAAAAAAAGAGAAAAGAAAAGAAAGAAATGGAAGTAAATAACAATACAAAAATAACAACCATTTGTTTTACAATTATCTTATTTAGAAAGTCTGCAATCTAAGTCATCTTAGATACATAAAGATTTATTCCTTCTAGGTTTGATTTAATTAAAAAAAATAATATATATCCGAATTTAACTGAATCTGATACCACATATTAGAACATTCTATTTCGCTAGCTTATATTTACATTGATGATATAGTAAATAATCAAGTTTTATTCGAGGAATGAGATGTAGTGTTTCATTAAATATCCTTACTGGGATAAAATATTAAAAGACATTAGATTGTAACTCATTAATATAATGCAAGTTATTTACGAAATAGTTTAGAATTTATTATTTGTTTTTAAAATCAAATGGAAATATAACATTTTCTATTTCTTTTACTTTTCTTTCCTTCTATGTGAATAGAATGTCACCTATCTGTTTACACAGTGCAAGGAATTTTTCGAAAGGGGATTATAATGGGGTGGGCAAATCAATCACACTGAGAAACTGCACTTGAAAAGTCTGACCAGATGAACTTCAATGAACTTCAATAGGCCATTCATTACCAAAGGTGTTTTTCAGGGGGGAAAGCAATTTCACCATGTTGCTGCTAAACTTTTAACAATGTGAGACCCTTGACCATTTATAAAGATTTTTAGCACGTCCTCGTCTGCCCTTTCCAAGTAAAAAATATGAAAACAGCCTGACCGTGAATGGGTTAAACCAACATGATGTGGACAACAAAAGGTTCATGAAAGAAAGAAAACAGTCTGCACAAAAACAAGAATTGCCAATAAAGTTCTTCTATGAAAGTTGTACTAAAATATTTATCAATGAAATTGGGTACGAAATATTGACAGTGAAATTCACTTTTAAAATCATGGCAAACATAAGTATGTGTTTTTCTTTCTGGTGTTTCATTATAAAATTTTGAAATAGCTTCCAGAATTAATTCATCATCATTTGATAAATCTGTTACATACACATTCTCAGAATGGAATTTGTTCTGCATATCTTTGGTTGGAATAAAGTTATGGCAGTTTGATCCCAAATTAAATCTTATTCGTAGAATGGCATCAGCAGTATTGATGCTCATTTTATTTCTCAATTTATCTTTTACAATGTTTATAATCGAAAAGGCCCTTTCTACCGTCGCATTGGAAATCGGTAAACTTAGCATTGAAAGTGCTAATTTCGATATGTTGTCAAATTGTTTCTCCCCAAGAGCATTTTCATACGAAGAAACTTCGGCCCAAAACTCTTCCGTGGACGATAGCTGGGACCATTTGATTCTATGTAATGTATTCCATTCGTTCAACGTGCCATCAGTATCCTCACACACATTTTTGAATTGAAGAGCCACATCGGTAATTTCAGGTCTTACTTGCGATGTTGCAACTGATGGTGAAAATACAGAAAGTTTTTCTAGTAAAGTTATATTATCTGGTTTTCTGTGCTGCAATTGCTCAACAAAGTCGCGGCATCTTTCCTTTACGTAATTAACTTCTTGTTCATTCAACTTTGAAGCTTTTTCTTTAAAGCAATATCCAAAATTGATACAATCTGATCCCATTACAAAATCTTTAAACTTGAAAGAAGAAAGATCTTATATTTTCACTTTTTTCAGTCTAGATGGGGGAATCAACATTTGGAAATAAAAATATAAAAGTACATGCAGATCATTCATCAATTTCAACACTTCTGCCGAATCTGATTGAAAACCTTTGTTAAGATCTGTGATGGGTTTCAACATGTAACGTAAAAAAAAAATACAACTGGTTTATGTCTGAATTGAGCATATTATGCAGCTGATCGGCTGTATAACACCTTTCTTTCTCTTTGGCAAGGTTGAAGTGTAATTTTAGAGCATCCCATTGTTCAAGAATTTTTACAACGGCTTCGTAGCGAGCTAGCCATCTGGTCCCGGATAATTTATTTATTTTTAATGGACTTTCATTTGTTAAAGTTAGATACAAATTTCGATATTCCGTCTGTCTTTTACTGCTATAAGAAAATCAGTTATGACACTCTTTCACTAAAAAGTCCACATTTCTCGGCAGACTTTTGCATGCATATTCGGCAGCTAAATGAAGAGAATGACAGATACATTTTATAACGACAAGTTCTTTTACGCTGTTTTTTAAAATTGTTGCTAGTGAATGATGTTGGCCTATCATTACATTAGCTCCATCTACACCTCTGCCAATAAGTTTTTCAAGCTTTAGACCATCTGTAATTAGCTGGGATTTGAATGAATCCGAGATGGTATCGGCGTCACCTGCTTCTATCTGAATTAATCTATAGAAAGTAGTTTTCACTTTTTTGTCATTCAAGTACCTAATCATAATGCAAAGCATTTTCGTTGTATCAATCGCTGTACTTTCGTCTATAATAAGAGAAAAATGGCTGTTTCCCACATCTGTAATTAAATCCTTTAAAAAGCACGGCGAAAGAACGGTTCGGATAAGTCCGGCACATTTAGTCCTGTGAAGCTTTATGCCGCTTAGGACTGTTGAGTTTTCGTGCAAGTTCTTTATAAGGAGACCAAGGTGGTCTACTGTATTCATTGAGCAATGCTCAGTTATAAATGCAGCGATTTTTAACTCGGCAATCTTTTTTTCTTCAGACAAATCTGAGAATTGAGTGATTTTTTTAGAACCTTTAATTGCTACTGATCTTTTTAACGCGTCAATATGTTTTTTGCAATTTGAATGTGTTCGGATGTCTTTCTTATGTGCTTGTAATATGCAACTGCATGTCTTGCAAAAAGCTCTAGTGTCATCCTCTGAAGCACAAGTTAGCCAACCTGAAACAAAACAAAAAAAAAATTGTTTCTATTTTTGCTGTATCTCTTTATACTAACAAAATAATTATGTTTGTGTGAGTATGTCTGTGTGCGATGACTAGGAAAATCTGCTGCACGTAGAGGTCTGAAAATTTGGGTGTGGATAGTCCAAGTCAGTTCCTGAAGCTCAAATTAAAAAATAATTTGTCAATTAACCGAGATGTTAATTAAAACCACAATGAGCACTCATCCAAAAGGCATTATTTTTACCAAAATTTCAAGCGGCGCCAGTTCCAGAAGATCGCTAGCAGTGAAGATCCGATGGCTGTAAACGGATTTTTTTGCGCCTTTTAAAGCCCGCGTTGGCTAAATCATCCCAAATACGGAAAAATTAAAAATACACTGTACTTTTTATTTTCAAACGGCATAATCCGTGTTAAACATTACGAATGTTAACATTTTCGAAATATTTTTAAGAAAGTTATTGTTTTACTCCTTTTTACGAAGCTCGTATAGGCCTCACTTTTACAGGTACGGAAAAGCAAAAAATACCCACTTAATTCGGATACTTTCTTCTCTACGATGGTGCAATCCGTTTCGAAAAATACGAATATTAACAGTTAAAAAAAAATCGTGACTGGAACTCATTTCTCGACTCCTCGAGACGCCTCCTTTTCTAGGCTAAAAGTAATTAAATGTCGGTATTTTTACACAAATTTTTTATACATTCTTCCGAAACTTAATTTATATCACAAATAAAAATGATTATAAAATCTGTTTAATATTAGCTTAGAACGTGAATATGCGCTAGCATTTGCTCATGTTTTTACAACCAAATATCAATTTTTTTTGCACGAAAATTATACGCAAGCTTTGGAAAAATTATATTATAAAAATTTCAAAGGGTTTGAATAAAAGGAACTATTTTTTTAAATTAAATTGTCCGATGTGAAAAAAAGGTGAGAAGAAAACATGCGAGTGTACGCTGCCAAAGCCGGTTGCCCGGGTCCCCAACATTAGTTTCGTTTGGAAATATTTTCGATAACACTGATTTTAAGTATATTTAAGATTGTTATCACGAGCGTTGTGCGGATCAACTAGTAAAATAGAAAATATTAATAGTGCTGTTTTTTTTTTAAATAACAGAGGGTATACGCTAGAGAGCATACGATACAGATTAATTTGAAAAACAGGTGGTATACGGAGCTTCATAAATAATCTAGAGGATATACGGCGTATATTACAGTACACCCTCCAATACAGCCCTGAAATTGGATCTTCAATAGACAGTGACATTGAACTGCACTAATAACACTTACATTCCATACCATAAAAACAAACTTTCGTTACTTATTCTGTGGAAAAAATAATTTCAACAATTAATTTTAATGAAATGTGTTTCTATGTGAAAAATGCATGTTTAGGTAATTTACTTTAAGCCGTAAAAGGTTTTAAAAATTAAAAAATAAATCCTAGCATTATTTATCTTAAAGTGTAAAAAAGAAAAAAAAGAGTGAAACACATAATTTTTTCTATCGCCAGTAGACGATTTTTAAGGCTCGCCCAATTGTTTGCTATCTGGAATGACTAGAAGATGGAATTAAAAAATATATCAGAAGAATTAAAGGAAGCATTTCAATAACGGTTGTTGAAATAGCATATAAAAGTCCACAGAAAAACATTTCATTTAGATATTTAAAAAAATAAGTAACTTTAAAATAAAATCAGGGGTCGATCTACACAGAAATTGGCTCTGTTTAGGATCCCTTGACGAAATTCTATTTAATAAAAATAGCCCGTTCACAAAATTCCTTTTAATAAAACAGGCCCCTTTACAAAATTTCTCGTAATAAGACACCTCTTTGTCACAAAATTCCATTCCATAAAAGCAACCTTTCCATTAATAATTCAAACTTTGTTAGAATTTGAATTATGCAATCCGAAAACAAAACAAGCTTACCAGAAAAGAAATTATCAGCAGGAGAACTTGAACTTACAGTTAATAAAGTATATAAACTTAATAAATCATAAATGTTTGGTTTTAATTACAGTAATTTTTTTTTGTTTCAAAGTTGTAATTTTCATAAAAATATAATAATTTTCTGGGAAAAAAAAAAAAAAAAAAAAAAAAAAAAAAAATTCAGTAAGGGGGTATCCAAGGGAAAAAAAACATGCATCAACCCCTGCAAATTTAGAAATATGCTCCTTTTTAATAAGATTAAAAAAAATAATAATAATATTTTAAATTTTCACTTACCTTTAAACTCTGGTACGTTTTCCCACTCTCTTTTATACTTGCGAACTGACATTTTTACTTTAATCTATTACTTTCTTTGGTAAAATTTCTTTTAACACAAAATACAAATTAAAAATATATACATAGCTATTAGAATTAGATAAACTACACTGCGTAAACTATAATGTTGAACACGAGAATACTTCCGATTATTTTTTTTTTCCGAAATCAAGTTTGAGACAGATCCATTGTTCTCCGATGACTCGTGAAACAATAAAAAAAAATCCCCAAGTTTTCCCCAGAAATGTTAATCGTCCCCAACAATTTCCCCAAGAATTACTTGTCACCAAAAAATTCTCCAGACAGTTCAAAATTCCGCAAAATGGGAAAATAATCCCCAATCTGGCAACACTGCTGAAACACTGTCTTTTATAAAATAATTTAATCTTAAATATTTTATGGTGTAAGTTTTATATTTAAACATTTATGATTTGATTTTCAAATTATGGATACATTACTTTATTCTTTAAACTGAGATGTATTTGTGGGATATTAATACTAAATATGAATGCATATACTGAATATAAATGATTCACATTAATGAACCTATTTATTAAAAAGCGACGATTATCTATTTAGCTGAATAACGTATTTCATTGAAAAAGAAAATTTAGAATCAAATATTTTTATTTTTAATTGTGTTTATTTAATTCACTTATTAATGCTAAAAGTTCAACTTTATTAACATTTTTTTCCCTGGTTGTAAAGGTATGCAAAAAAAATTTGAAATGGATGTTCATTTTGTAACATGCTCTTAATATATAAATATTTAATAAATAAATAACAGATTATTAAAGTAGCTTTTCAATTAGTTGACTTATGGAATTCATTACTGAAATCAACTTATTTATTAAGATCCTATGTTTTGTTTAATACAAAAAAGTTTTATTTTCTTGTGAATATACAGCAAAATGTGTTATAAAAAATGCTGCCTTAAAAATATTTGCAATTAACCTCTTTCTTTCTTTCTTTTCTTTTCTTTTCTTTTCTTTTTTTTTTCTTTTTTTTTTTTTACTTTCAGTTGCAAAATATATTATAATATCTTTTTAAAAAATAATTTTCGCATTATTAATCTATTTACCTAGAAGTTGTTATTTTAATGGCATAGCGATTAAAAAATTATAGGCGATGCTCGAGTAGAGTTTTAACTAATTTAAACAATTACGATTATGAAAAAGAAATATAATATTAAATAGAATAAATAATCATTTAAACTAATTTTTAATGTCTTTAGCACAAAATCAAAATTTTAATTTTTCTAGATGAGAATAAGATGGAACAAAATCTAGGGAGACCCAAAATTTTGGAACAGTTTTTTCTCATTTTTGACAACAGAGAATATGTACATCAAGAACCGTGGTACATCATGGCCATATTACAAAACATTTTCGAGTCTGAGTTTCCATCTGGAAAGCTTATTTCGAAAAATATGCTTCTCCTTTGTCGTCAATGCTCTTGCAGCAGTTACAGAGAAACAGGTCTAGACGTCCGTACCGATGTCAAAAGTGACATGTTAAAAAAAAATAATAATAATAATAAAAAAAACAAAAAACAAGTAGAATTAAACGTTGAGTGTTTGGAAAAACACTGTTGCACATTACATCAGCAACTTAAGCTTTATTTTTATTTTATTTTATTTTTTAAACTTATGGCCTGCCTGAGTTGAAGTTGTCAATTAACGCGACTACTTGCAGAACTGAAAGTTAAATATCGCAAACTTTGGGGGTTTGGAAAGAACAGTTGTACATTACATCAGCAACTTAAGGGGTTACTTTACTCACAAGCAGCTAGCTATTTTACGGACAAGGAGCTACTTTACTCATGTGAAAACACCCGCTCGCTGATGTTAATGCTATTGGAGAAAAATTTAAGAATATCTTGTTTCCATTTCAAAATTTTAAATTATTATTATTATTATTATTATTAATATTTTGTATTGGATAGCTGAAGTCGATCTCTAGAAAGTTCGTGTTTTACTTTTTCGATTTTCTTTACAGGTTTTTTTTTTTCTTTTCTTTAATCTCGATATTTTCACTTTCGAACCGGTTTTGAAAGAGAAATTTGCAGCGGACATTTTCAATTTTAGAATTGCCTGGAACCGGTTTTTAAAGTGAAAGTATACTCATATATAAAAAACTGTAACCAAAATCGAAAAAGTACAAAAGACAACATTAGATATCGACATCAGGTATCCTATTAACCCTTTATATCCTGAATTAATTTTCCAGCTACTTTTTAGATGCTCAGATTCCTCGATTATTCCCACCAGTTATTTTTTTTTTTTTTTTTTTTGTAAAGTTTTCCTTATCTAATTATAGCATTTTTGCGATTCAATTAGGTGAAAATTTCTCATTTGAAAAACCGGTGGTAACAGATTAAAAATTCTGTAAAAGACATTCGTCGCGAATGGGTTAAAGTGGTACTTATAAGTACCGCCAGGATAAAAAGGGTTAAAATAAATAAATAAATAAAATGCAATCGAGTAATTTGTTTCTCCAATTGTTTTAACAGTAGCTTCCGAATTTCATCGCGTGACTACTGTAGGCTCTAAGAGCCTACATCAGTCATGCGAAAAAACGCGTAAGCTAATGTTAAAGTCTATGGGAAGATTCTTGCGAGATTTCTCGCTCGCATTTTAATATTTTTAAATGATTTTTTTGCATAGGATAGCTGGCGTCGATCTCTAACGTTGTTAGTTTTTACTTTTTCGATTTGGGTTCCATTTTTTTATATAAGGGTATTTTCCCTTTCAGAACCGGTTCCAATCGGTTCCAAAATTAAAAATGTCCGCTTATAAAAACACTGGAACCAAAATCAAAAAAGTAAAAACTAACAACGTTAGAGATCGACCTCAGCTATTCTATGCAAACAAATTATTTAAAAATATTAAAATGCGAGTGAGAAATCGCGCAAGAACCTGCCCATAGACTTAACATTAGCTTGAGCGTTTTTTCATGTGACTAGCGTAGGCTCTTAAGGCTGCTCGTCAGTAAACTTTCTGATTCCCTTCACTAATGTTATTCCTATGGGCGTAGGATGCATTCGTATTTTTAAAATATCTCCTTGGAAAATTAATATTTTTAACTTCAGTTTTCTTTGTACTGTTCTTAAAGAATGTCTCTTTTTTTTAGTTGTAAATTTTTTTTCTAAAATATATATTGAATTTTACATGAAATGTCAAAATCTTTTTCAGTTTCGCTAAGATTTTAACACATAAAAATATAAATTAAGCACATAATTTAGAAATATTTTGATAACTAAGAAAAAAAGAGACATTCTTTAAAAACAGTACACAGAAAACAAAAGTTTAAAATATTAATTTCCCGAGGAGATATTTTAAAAATATGAATGCATCCTACGCCCATAGGAATAACATTAGCGAGGGGAATCGGGAAGTTTACTGACGAACAGCCTTAAGAGCCTCATCAGGTCATGCGAAAAAACGCGCAAGCTAATGTTAAGTCTATGGGAAGGTTCTTGGCAGATTTCTCGCTCGCATTTTAATATTTTTAAATGTTTTTTGCATAGGATAGCTGAGGTCAATCTCTAACGTTGTTGGTTTTTACTTTTTCGATTTTGGTTCAAGTTTCTTATTATAAGAGTACTTTCACTTTCAGAATCGGTTCTAACCGGTTCAAAAATTGAAAATGTCCGCTTATAAATAAACTGTAACCAAAATCAGCGTAGACTAGCGTAGGCTCTTAAGCTTTAATTTTTTTTTAGAAACAAGTCAGTTGTCTCAGGTGAAGAGGCCAATTAATGTGACTTATTGAAGAACATTGTGGCATTTATCGCATTTCAGAGTGCTATCATTTCCTTCAGTTCAGAAATGTTTGCTTTGTATCAATAAATAAAAAATCCGCAATTTTGGTGTTTTAAAGTTTTGATAGTACTTATAATATACGAATTATGCATGGAAGTAATTCTTTTCTTTTAACTAGTCCTATACTAGGGTATCTTAATAGTTTGTTGACCGATCACGAGCATATTCGTGTTGATATAACCAAATGTGATTGGCTAAAGGTGTGTATGTTCTGAATTATTTGTCATATGTGTTTAATGTTTCTTCCATAAAATATTTTTTATCGGAAAAGTTAAGAATTTATTACAAATATATCGACATACTTTGCCAGATAAGAAGAAATTATTTATTAAATTCATATATTGTGAGAAATTTAATGATTCAATAACCTGAATATCTACTTAAAGCAATCAATATACTAAAAACTATCAGAAAAAGGCGGGGCTTGTATTGTTTAAACATTTAAATTTCATATTACCTAGCAGAGTAACAGTGCTTAAGTTGAGGTCCACCATAGAGAAATTTCAGGAAAGTTAGAAAAATTATCACATTGTATCTTTTTTCCTTGTGAGATTTAGTGAAATTGTACATTTTTATCTTTTATTATGCATTATTATATATTTTACTAAGCATTACATTTATTGCATTTGTTAGCAATAAATAAATAAATAAATAAATAAATGTCACACAGTATTTGAATGCATTATATTTCAAGCATATCTGAAATGTGGCATATGCTTAACTGCATTATAATGTGTTAAGAATATGACTATTTTAAGAACATCCACTAAATCGCACAATCATATTTAATCCCGCATACTGCTAATACAGAATGAAACTGATATTTGTATTTCATACTCTTATCACAAGCAAAAGCTATTTAAAACTATGTTCATGCAATTAGTACTTCAAATATTACTTTCATGATGTTTAAATTCAAACAATGCTCATTGCTGAAAGGGTTCCTTAAATCCGAGTAGGAGAAGGAGGGCAATTTTGACATTTGATTCGAAAATTTGTCCATGTAACTAATTAGTTTATGAACCCTAATCGCTTTATTTTCAAGTATCCAAGTTTTGTTTACAAGCGAACTGAACTTAAAAGGTTTATTTAAAAAAAAATTAACACTTTCCGATATTGCTGAAAAATTTTAAAACACGTAAAAATTATGATTTATAAATAAAAGAGGGATATACGATAGATAAGCACGGGCATGCAGTTTCTATTACATCTCTAAAATAAAACTGCACAAAAATGTGTTGTTTGTTGAATGCATTGCTAATAAACTGGATTTATTAAACTTGTTGGATTTTTCGTTATGACATGTATGTATAACATTTTACTCAGATTTTGTGAGATACACGTTTTTTTTAAAAGAAATAATTGGGTAACAGTTAAAATCATATAAACATCAGTATAAGCGTATATTTGTAATTGCGTTTGTGTAAGCGCATTTACCATGTTTTTCCACGGTTGGTCTCCATTAATATTACAGCAATAAAGCTGAAAATCCCAATGTAGACTTTCTGTTAGTAATAAAAACATGATATTTTTAGGAATCTACAAAAATAAAGCAAATATTATTTTAATTATTTTCTTCTTCTTTATTCATCTAAATAAAACTCCCGACTGCGTCATGGTAACTAAATAAATTTAATAAAAGTGATATAATCTCTGAGCAAAGATAGAAGTAGAGAGCAGATTCTTTTGTTGTTTGGTCGAAAAGTTGGTCCCAACATCAGCTCGGATTTAGCGCTGTCGCGCGTGCTGTTAACATTCTAGGATTTTATCTCAGAGGAAGGATAGAAATTTTAAGTTATGAGAGTCCCTCGCACCGGTGAAAAAAACATTGTTCAATCTTCTAGATAGATTTTTTTTTTTTTTTTTTTTTTTTTTTTTTTTATTTATTTAAATGTTACAAAATGGGTTTGACATTGCACACATCCCTTGTAATAAATGTTACTTAAAGTATATTTTTTTAATTAGTGATACAAGATATTAAGTAAGACAACCCAAAATATTTCGAGATTTCTGTTTCGAAAGCTTCAATTTGACACAATCATTTCACGAAATGTAACAATATTAATGCCGGACTTTTTTAATTCTAAAAATGCATTACATTTTTCAAGCATTATTAAAATAACAGACAATCGAACAGTATTTACAGTATATTTATTATTATTATTATTTTTTTTTTTTTTTACAAAGGTGAAAAATTTGGGGAAAGTTACCATGGAAATGTTATAAAATATCATTTGATTTGATAATATATTTCATAGCTTTTGAAAACTTGAAACTTTTTGAGAACTTGAAAAAAGGATTGTTTAATCTTCTGGACGGATTTTCTTTTTCTTTTTACGCTGCTGTATTTTATTGAAATGTTATAAAATGGCTTTGCCCTAGTAATAAATTTTACTTAAATTATATATTTTATATTAGTAATATAAGGTATTAAGTACGATAACCCAAAATATTTCGAGATTTCTGTTTGGAAAGCTTCAATTTGACACAATCATTTCACGAAATGTAACAAATTAATTTCAGATTTTTTAATTCTAATAATGCATCACATTTTGCAGCCATCATTAAAATAACAGAAAATCAAACAGTATTTACTACAGTATCTTTTTTTTTCCTTACAAAAGTGAAGAATTTGAGGAAAGTTAGCACTGACATGTTATAAAATACTGTTTGATTTGATAATATATTTTGACGGCCCTTTAGCTCGCCTCTTATGATTATTTTGTTCTCTGATACTGCGCGCACAGACGAATAATCCAATTCTCACCTAGCTAACACAGTTTGTAAGTAAGGAATGTAATAATAAAGTTAACTACCGACACCTCGTATTCTATTCTTTATTGGTTGTGTTATGGTAAATTTTCCTTACCTTAAACCGATTTAGCGCCACATTTTCACCTGGCGGATTTTGTTTGAACTTTTTTTTTTTTTGAGAAATCAATTTTCCATGGCCTGATATGTATACCCTTCAAATATAAAGACGTTACGTCCACCGCTTTTCTCGCCAGGGCGTCACAAAAAGGGATACTTTAATTTGAACCAACCTGTATGTCCCTATAAACTAAAATAGACTATAGAGCGAATCTTTCCTGCCTACCGTGGTCATAAATTGTGTCATCTGATAACAGTTAAAGTTTGTTGGACGGGTATTATTATACATTCCTGACTGACTGCAAGCAATTTTCCCCCCCATGGGATCCACTCTTTTGTGAGTTTGCAACTAAATACAGGCGTGTTTAGAAATGGGAAAGAAAATGCAAACAAGTAATCTGAAATCAGAATAAAATCTGACTGAAGACAAGCCTTAAGGATGTCTCAACTGGAAATTTATAACTAAATATACAGGGATCACAGCGTTCCTAATTTTTTTTTTTACAATAGATATTACGATTACGAAACGGTAAAATCACTGTTGTATTTCTATTGCAGATGTAAAAGGGATTTATCTATAAGGAAGATTTTACTTTTGAAATAGCGGTACCAAAGGTAGGAATATTGAGAAAAGTTGAGAGCCTTGTGTACATATTATCGTGAAGACAATATTCATGTATTTCTGATGTCTGTGAATCCAATACATATTTAACTCAAAAATGGATCATGCACAAAAATATATACAAAGTTATGTGTAAATATTTTATAAAACAAGACAAAACAAAAACTCCAAGTGCGGAGCTTCTGTACTTTGGCCATTTGTACCGATGTTGAAAGTTTGGCCTAATTTTTAATTAAAAAATTTCGAGTTCAAACTAGAAATTCCGAATATTATTTTTTGATTTTTCAATAACAGATATTTCGTGATTGCATAAAGTAAAAGTTTTTTCTTTCGCAATTTCTTGCATGAATTCGGAATCTCTGAATGCAACAGAAGGGCAAGCTTGAATCTGGAAGATTTGTCGTAAATACTACATATTTTTATTTTTATTTTCTTTATATACTTTTTGTTTGGCAAATATTTATATGTGGTACACACGACACAGTTTCAAGGTAAACGTACAATACTCAGGATGCATGAGGAATGTATATAAAGAAAGGAAGTACATCTACAATATATATTAATAATATATATAAATATCGTTGAATTCACTACGACGATTTTCAATAAAACTGGTTCTTTTTAAAATTTAAGATTTTTTTTTTCAATTAATATATATATAGTTGGATATATATATATTAATTGCGTAATAATATAATATATATATATTTGGAGAAATTTATTGATAGTTAAGCTGCTAAATCTGAGGAAAAAAAATCAGCGAAATTGGTTTAAATCTCATTCTTACCAGGCCATGCCGTTTCTTTATAACCCCAACATCTTTTTTTTTTTTTTTTTTTTTTTTTTTTTTTTTTTTATAATTAGTTAAGTAGGACATGCATCACAACACTTTCGCTTTCGAAAACGAGAATTCTCTCTCTCTATCTCTCTCCTTTTTTTTTTTTTTTTTTAAGTGTTGACATCCGAAAACGAGAATTCTCGTTTTTAGTCAAAATACATCATAGAATTTGGGCGTGGCTTCGCCTTTACAGAATTTTTTTTTATATCATGTTGTACATGTTTTTTTAGATGGTGAGGCATTTTATAATAAATCTGTATATTGAATGTTGTTTGCTGATGCATAAACTGGAGAAAACAATCTATGTAAAAAATTATGAAAGCGACTTCAAAAGAGATCTTATATCATTAAAATACTCCGTTTATATGAAATAAGATACTCCGTTTATACTAAGGAAAAATGGCCCGATGCGAATGTGTTGAATCTTTTTGTACTTAATTCCTTTTACAAGATTAAATGCAGAAAAACTCGAGAGACCATAATTTTCTTTCTTTCTTTTTCTTTTTTTCTTTTCTTTTTTTTTAAATTTATTATTATTATTTTTTTTAATGCGAAATTAAAAATTTGGACTTCTTTTTAAAAAAAAGACTTGGCATAACTCAGTCTTGATACATTTCCACCGCATGTGTTTATGAAATCTGTGTTTTAGGACAGTAGAAACTCCGCCTCCACTCTTTTGAAAGTGTTTCGTAACTTGAAGATAAGTTTATCAAGTTTATGGATTAGTAACTATCATTCAATGTACGAGTAACATAAAAATTATTAAAATCTAAAAAAATATTGACAATATGATATAAATCCATTTTCTGTAACGCAGAAGTCAATGATGTTTTTCGAATAACAAAGAGATTTCTCTTTCTCGGTCGGTAATGCGTTAAAAATGTGCAATTATACGCCAAATATTATAAACAATCACTAAAGTGAAGCGACGACCAATGAAAAAATTCTAATCTTATATTCCTTATTTGTGTTAGATAATTTTGTTATATTATTATATATTGCTTACTCAGTATAAATAAAAGAAATTGCTTCTCACTTTATATATTAATTGATGTAAACATAAAAAATCTGTTTGTGCATTTGATAAATTAAATTCTTTTTAATAAAGCTATAAGATTCTCATGTTTTTTTTAAATATGTTAATAAGGTTGGCACAAGGTCTTGTTGGAAAATTCTGCTTTTCTCGTTAAATACAACCTTTCCGTTTTCCCTCTTACGCCAAGGCCACTATAAAAAAGATGTACCAAAAATAATTTAACTGCTTTTACTTGATAAGCTATCTTCATTCCTAAGGAATAAACAAAGTTCTTTCAAGAATGTCTGGATGGAAATTAGATTAAAATTCTAGTGTCAGTGTCAATGACTATTTGAAGGCTCAAACAGAAATATTATTTTTTTTTTTCGGGGTGGAAGAGCAGGGGTGCTTTAGATAATCTTTTCTTGATTTTTTCAATAAAGGAGTACTTAAGTATAATTACTATTGAGGATTTGCCTGCCTGCAAAATTCACGTGTCTATGAAAACTGGAAAGAAAATAATCAAAACTATTATTTTATTGTCAGGGGGTGGAGTGTGGGCGGTGCTGTCAATTGGGCCCAACACATTGAAATATCCAAAATTGGAGTATCTAAGCATCATCACTATTCAGGTTCTATCTGCGATCAAAGTTTCTAATTTCTATGACTATTAAAAAAAAAAAAAAAAAAAAAAAAAATTGCAGTTTTTTTTTTTTTTTTCTTTTTTTGTCAGGGTTGGCCTTTACACCTTTTTTTTTTTTTTCCTCATGAATTTTCCATAAAAGGAGTACTGAAGCATGCTTACTATTCCGGATGTATCTGCGTACAAAATTCGGAGTCTCATAAATAAAATTGGCATATTTCTCTCTCTCTCTCTCTCTGGGTGTGTGATTATTCTCACACCCAGCTCAGATTATTGGAGCTGCAATGACAAAAATGTTTTGATAATTGATAGCCTGACATTTTCTGTATTCTAAGCGATCGCGATGGTAAACTACTTTTAAAACAATAAATCGACAGCCTAATTACAGCCGACTGACAGGGTTATATTTCAATTCCAATCTGAAAATTAGCAGTTAAAACTTTGTGTTTCGTAAATATAATTTTATGGTGTGAGTTTTATTTGATTTTCTGATTTTGGCTTACATTAGTTACATATTTAAACTTATAGTGATGTATTTTGGAAATATTAACAGTAAATATGAATGCATATATTAAAAATAAGTTTTAAACATCAATAGACCTATTTATTATCTAAGAATATATCTTTAAGGAGCAGTGTTCTGTTCACTCCATTCGATCTGCAATGCAATGTTCTGAGAGCTTAGTATTTCCTGTATCGTAAACGATCGCCAGCGTATACTAATTATTAGTAACTTTACTATTATAATAATTAATCGGTTGTCTAATTATAATGACCGATTGCCAGGAGTGCGTGTCGCTTAATTTCGCAATTAACCAGTGAACCACTATGTATTATAAATACAATTTTATTTTACATATTTTATGGTGTAAGTTTTACATTTAAAAATGTATAATTTGATTTTCTGATTATGTATACATATACGTATAGTTAAATGTTTAAACTTAACTTGTAAACGTAACTGTATTTTGGGAATATTAACAGTAAATATGATGCATATATTGAACATAAATTTTTCACTTTAATAGACCTAGTTATTAAAAGGCGACGATTATCTAAATAGCGGAATAACGTCTTTCATTTAAAAAGAAAATTTAGAATCGAATATTTATATTTTATAATTGTGTTTATTTAATTCAATTATTAATGCTAAAAGTTTAAATTTATTAATACTTTTTCCCTGATTGTAAAGGTATGCAAAAAATATGAAATAAATGTTCATTTTGTAACATGCTGTTAATATTTAAAAATTTTGCTTGTTAAATTAAAAAGAAAAATCACAGATAGGAACTTTTGAATTAGTTCAGTTTTGGAATTCATTATGGAAAACAAATTATTCATTAAGATTGTATATATTATTTAATACAAAAAAGTTTTCTTTTCTTTTAAAAATGCGTTATAAAATATTCAGCCTTAAAAATATTTGCAATTAGCCTGTTTCTTTCTTTCTCTCTCTCTCTTTTTTTTTTTTACTTTCAGTTACAAAATATATTATCTTTTTTTAAAAAAAAATTTCGTGTTATTAATCACTTTACCTAGAAGTTGTTACTTTCAATGGTGTAGCAATTAAAAATTTATAGGCAAGGCTCAAGTTACCATTTTTCAAATAACTTAAACAATTAAGATTACGAAAAAGAAATTAAAATATTTAACAGAGTAATTAATCGTTCAAACTAATTTTTAATATTATTAGAACAAAATACAAATTTTAATTTTTCTAGATGGAAGATTAGATGGAACAAAATCTAGGAAGAGGCAACATTTTGGAACAGATACGCCTGCAGTGTGCTTTTTTCCCTCATTTTTGACAATGGAGAATATGAACATCAAGAACAGTGGTACATTATGGCCCCTATTAAAAAAACATTTTCGAGTCCGATTTTTCATCTCGAAATCTTATTTGTAAAAATATGCTTCTCCTTTGTCGTCTGTTCATGCAGAAGTTGCAGAGAATCAGGTCTAGACGTCGGTGCCGATGTCAAAAGTGACATGTTTTCTTGAAACAAGTAGAATTAAACGTTGAGTGTTTGGAAATACACTATTGCACATTATATCACAGGGTTCGCACGTTTTTATGCCACGCCCCATTTTGTAAGGACTCTTCCATGAGTAATCGCATAAAACTATCTTCTACCTAATGAATCTTGGATACCATTAGGAAGAAAATGACCTTTCAATTATACTGGTGGCCGAGTCCTTACAAAATGGGGCGTGGCTTAAGAGCGTGCGAACCCTTATATCAGTAACTTAAACTTAATTTTTCTTTAGAAAGAAATAGGCTGCCTGAGTTGAAGTGGTCGATTACGGCTCCTGCATCAGTAAGATTTGAGTTTTCCTTCTCCCATGTTAAACCAATGGTCGGGGATTGCCTTCGTATTTATAAAATATATAATCAGGAAATTAATACTTTTTTTTTTTTTTTTTTTTGTTCTCTTCTTAAGGGGTGTCTCTTATTTTCTGCCTCGACAAAATATTTCTAAATTAACTTATTTTTTTATTTAGTGTTAAAGTCTTAAGAAATCCGTGAGATTTGAATAACACTAAATTAATCCAAAACTGTTTGGAGTTTTAAAAATTGGGAAAGGCAGAAAGAAAGTTCATGTTCTCATCTATTCATATAAATAAATAAATCGTTTATTCAAACTCTAGATATTTAAAAAAAAATGTCAAATGTAATGGAAATGTCATTCGCTCGCTAAGATATAAATTAAGGCAGCAGAAGGACCAGGCTGATCTTTGACATCACACAGGACGAATGTCAAGGGATGGGGGAAACAGGATTCCCCGCACAATCGCGTAAATGTGGGAAGTTTATGTGTATTGTGCATTTAAACATTTTTGGGCTTTTCTGATTATTTTGAGAAAGAGAAAGAGTTGTCTTTAGTTGTACTAAAACTTAGTAACAAAATAATAATTACTAAGTAATTAATAGTAAATTATTATTAAGTAATTTTTAATTACTTACTAAATAATTATTTAATTTTTTTTTCTCTACGTACTGTTGTTCTCCCACCAACGTTTTTTGTTTTAATTACTTATTATAATTAATTTCTGAAAAATAAATTACATCAAACACTATATGACTATATTTTTAAATATGTAGACTTTTCTTAAATTTTCTGCACTTGGTTTTGACACATGAAAAGATTTCTTTCCTTACATGCATTGGAATTTCAGATATTATTAGGATACCAAAATAAATAAATAAATAAATAAATAAAATAAATAAATAAATAAATTTTTTAAATTATATTTTTCCCTTTAAAAGTGATACCTTTTTAAAATAAAAGTTGATTGCTAACTTATTGTTCATTTTTGTCTCCTCAAATAAATTAAAAATATCCGTTTATCCGTTTTAATGTTTTTAGAAAAATAGATTATTTGCATTTAAAAAATAATTAAGAAAAAAAATTCTTATGCCATTTATACCTTATTCAGAATATCTAAAAAAAAAAAATGCTTTAAGCAGTATAAGAAATTAAAATATCGTCGATTTAATTCAGTTTAAATGAAATTCCGATTGTAATCGATTGTTTTCGATAATAATCATTTTGGAAATACTAAGCCTCGTATTTTAAATTGTTTAAACTTATCTTCGGTGTGGAATCCATTTAAATATTTCGATACAAAGTAAGAAAGATTATAAATATTCCTGAATAATAAAATAATGAGAATTTATAATGAAACTGGCTTGAATGAGTATCAATTCAATATGCCATTTAATTACAACAACAATATTTTTTAATGAGAAAATAAAAAAAAGGGTAAGTAAGAGATGTGAAATTTAACAAGACCAGCGATATCTGCACAATTATGAGTTACAGGCAAGAGTAAAATGTGTATAGACCAAGGGCTAGAGGCCTGAAAAGAAGAGCTCTTTTCCCAGACGAATCATATGATCCCAACGCTGAAAAATCAGATATAGCTGATAATGATTGCGAATTAAAAAAAGAGAAGTTTCTGTAGGCCCTTTCAAAGAGTTACAGAGAGATAAAAGAATTGGAGCGGAAGACAATCTTACAAGCAGATTGTCCAGTTTGGAGAGAGGAAAGACGCAAATTGTTAACATCCTCAAATTTAGGTGCAATATGCAACAAGTTGCCCTACTCTAGCTGCAAAAAAATAATTAAAAATATTTTATATTCCAATATTAATGTACCTAGTGTGAAATATGGAAGAATCCATGAAAAAGATGTTGTAAAACAATAGAAACAAAATAAAATATAAAAATACTAGAATGTGGGTTATTTATAGACCAAGAATTAAATATTTTAGGTGCATCTCCAAATGGTATAGTTAAAGATTATGATAATGTCATTGTTGATTTAAATGTCCACATTCATGTGAAAATTTGTTCCCAAACAAAGCAATCCTACAGAGAAAATTCAACTTTTGGAAAACTGATAAAACAAATTCTGTTATAACAGAAATAAATAAAAACCACAATTACTACTTTCAGGTGCAAGGACAGTTGCATACTTCAAAAAAAGATTGCTGTCTTTTTGCTCTTTGGACATCAAAAGGAATAAAGGTCGAAAAAATTTACAAAGATGACACTTTTTGGGAAACAGAAATGGAAAAAAAGTTAAAAGATTTTTATTTTGACTGCCTGCTACCAGAAAATATTGATCCACGCCATACAAGATCTATGCCCATAAGCGATCCACCTTATATTTTAAAAGCACAGGAAGTTCACAATAATAATTAAAAAAAGATGTGATCGCTCAAGAAAATCAATTAGAAGTAAAAACACGCAACTAAAATGTCTGTATTCGGTGTCTGTCTTTCATCTATTTAAAATAAATTATATATATATATTCATTTTATTTACCCATCATACGTAGTATAAGGTGTCTTGTAATCGTTTTGAAAATCAAAATTTTTTTTGACGGATTTACACGTTTCAGACACTGGAGATTCCGCAAAACATATATTTAGACATTTTTTTTTTGCCGTCCGTCTGTCTGTGTGTGTGTCTGTAAACGTTCTATCTCCCGAACAAATTGAGATAGAGACTTGAAATTTGGTTTGTACTTAGTATGTAATAATGGGAAGAAGCCTGTTGAATTTCAGTAACCTCGATTATCCGGAACTAATTTTTTTCGGACTCTCGAAATATTCGTTCTGATAAAAGATATATAAAAATTTTCGAAATTGTTTATTTTAAGGAGTAACTATAAAATACAATAAAAAAACATAAATTTTGCATAAAGAATGAAGTCGATCCGATTATGAGTTGCCGAGATATTTGTAATTATATTTTCCACACTCTTCGATTTTTCGTGACTTGTATTTCATTCAAATTTCAATTAAAAAAATATTTTAATTGGAAATGAAACGCTTAATCCGACGCAGTAAACCATTAGTTAATAGGATTATCAATTTTGGAGTTATAAGGATGTTTCTTTTACGCATTTCAGTAATAAAGCATTTAAAGTTTATGACGTCATCAATCCAGGATTTTATTCGAATTGCAATGCATTTTATAAGTAGTTTACACATGTTTTCTTTTCTTATTTTATATTATGCATAGCCATGATGGGTAAGTATTACGGTGGCCCCCAACAACTAGTTTAAGTTGTAACATAATATAGAATTTAACTTCGTGCATTTTTCAATTTAAAGATTTCTTTTCTCATAAATGTAAATTTAAAATAGTTGTAGACATTGAAAGTAATAATTCGATATATTGTACTATTCAACGCATTGCTCAAATTCTTTCAAATTCCAAAAATAGAAGATAATATCTATTTGCTTATGATTATTCTTCCGATCACAAATGTAGAATTTTTCCTTATTTTTTTTATATATTCGTGTTTGATGTCAGGAGAAAAATTAAAAATATTTCTGTATTAATATCTTGTAAAAAATTAAGTATACAGAGTGTCCCAACACAAAGATTAAAACGCCCTTTAGTTTTTTACATGTTGTAGATACATAGGTAATGTAAATTGCAAAAGTGTTGAAAGTGAGGTAGGAATTAGGATTATGTAGATCAAATAATGCTGCCATTTTTTTTTCAAAAAGTTATTCAAAATTTTCAAATTTAAAGTACCATAAGAACTAAAAGTCCTTCTTAAAACATCATCAAAAACTTTTAAATGCACTAGGCCTTTCGAAAGATCTGAGTCTTTCTTCGTCAGGCGCAAAAAAGACGTGCTTCTACTATGAAAGCAGCTTTGCATGCAGCTACGAAAGCAGATTTTGCTGCTTTCATACTAGAAGCACGTCTTTTTTGCACCTGATGAAGAAAAACTCAGATCTTCCGAAAGGCCTAGCGCATTTATAAGTTTTTGATGTTGTTTTAAAAACATCTTTTAGTTCTTATTGAATCACACCAGTGTTTCAACTTATTTTCTTTTTTTTTTTAAAGTATCAAAACTCGATAAATTTTTATCTTAGCACAGTAGAATCTTTACTGTTGTACTTGTAAGAGCATTAAGTTTTTTTCTTAAATATTACTTACAGGGTCTAAGAACCGTACAAAAATTTAAAATGCATAAAGTTTTGAAAATGTATCGCTTGAGTGTTTCATCAAAGTAATCTTAATTCCTTTTAAACACTTTGGAAATATATATATAACCTACGTATCTCCATCAGGTAAGAAATTAAAGTGCATTTTTATCAATTTGAGACACCACTTATACTTATATTTTTTATTTCTTGTATGCATATCAATTGGTTTTAATAAAAAAAAAAAAAAAAGAAGTACGCAGTGGTATGTGAATATTTTGATAATAAAAGCTTTCTTATTAGTGAAAGTATTTAAAATTTAATATATTTTTGCAAATTGTTATTATTTAATGTGTTTAACCCTTGTTTATTTCTTTTACATAATTGTATGGCATTTGAATTATTTTTTTTTTAAATACGTATAAAGAGATTACAAATAATATTATATATATTAGTTTATTACTGTGCTTTAGATTATAATTGTTTTTTCTATAAATGTGACAAGATTAACTTATAGTTCTCTGCTCCATCGATTGTGAAAGGCTAAATTGCGTTCCTGTATTCAGAGATTATTTTATTTGGTGTACTGGCGCTTCTTGCTGTGATTATTGTATTTAATTTTTTATACTTTGTGCATAATTATTCATTAATAACCATTGTGTAAAATCATTCCAGTTTGTGTAAAATCATCAAGGTTTCTCCTTTTTTATATTTCTAGCAATTTTTAATTTTATATTCATATTAAGAAAATATAAATAGAGTCCTTCCCAAAAGTTTATAGACAACCATTTTTTGGATTTAAGAGCTAACTAAACAAGTAAGAAAGTCGAAATAAATTATGAAAATATATAAGGATGAATCAAAAATAAAATACTCAAACAAATTTTAACAGTCATAGATTTAATAATAATAATAATAATAAAAAATGCTGCTCCAAAATATATAGACAACCGGTGTTAAAAGCTGATTTAAGTACTGATATCCAAAATTTGCATATTCCAAGTTTATGTACTTGTAATCAGGCCCTGACTATAGCAAGAGCACCCGGGGCCCATGCCCTGGGCACAAAATTTCTGAGGGGCATAAAATTTTTCATAATTTCATCTAAATTTCCATTAAAAAAATCATCATTGTGCAAACGTTTTCTTTTAGGACTTTTGTTAGCACTCAGTATCAAATTGGTTTTATCATTTAATATCAAACTAAACGGCACAACAAAGAGATTTTAGGATCAGTTTCAACCCAAAAACTGTCTGTGCAGTCAGTTTTTAATGAAGTAAGCGTTCCAGTATCAAAATTCATTGTCCGTCGACAGCTGCAGACAAGTATATTTCTTGATTATCGCAAAATACGTCGTTCGCCAAAGTACTAACATTTTGTAAATTTGGTATATAGTTCAGTAAGGTAAAGCCAGGAGAGATGGCGTGGTCGGAGAGATTGCGCACATAGAGGTTCGGGGGGAAGGAGTAGAGTGAGAGCGCAGCGACTCCAGGTAATTGTACAACAACAGTAGTGGAGTGTCTACTTGAAAGTGCACGTTGATTGCTTTGAGGGTCTAAGATAAAGTATTGCTATTTTGTTTTGTTTTTCCAAAGTAAGTGCTTGAATTTTCATAGCTATTCATCAGAGTTTCTATACAATGTCAATAGTACAAAATATTTTTAGCTTAAACGATTTCACATAAGCTACTAATCTAGACTAACAATGTGAACATCAACGGTTCGTTTTAGTAGCGGCCATGTTTAAATAAAAGGCCGTGCAATATCTCCTACCGAAATTGGAGAGTTTGCGCATCTGCTACTTAAGAGAGATGGCGCATTGTTCCCATTAGTTTCCATGCTAGGAGAGATTACGCAGCTTATTGGTAAATTTGCATAAAAAATGAAAAATGAAAATGGACTAATTTTAAGTTAAACGTGTTATTAAATTACATGATTTTATTTTGTAATCTTATCTGGACTTGCTTTTTCAGATTCTTTAATTTTTTTCCTTTAATTAAAATTTTTTAAGCGTTTTTAAAATTATTTCCCTTTTGTAATTCTTTACGCATTAGGTTGAAATATTCACGCCCAATACAATAAAATTTGTTCACAAAAACCTTACAGCAATGTCATTTAAGTGTAATTATTATTGTTAACAATTTAATTGTTGTTATTATTAGTAATAATCTCTCCTACCTATGTGCGCAATCACACCAACCCTGTAAGGAGAGATTGCGCAAAATAGCTTTCTTGGTTTTATTACAACTGATCTATTAAATTGCAACATAACAACAAAATAGCAATGGAAATGCATAAAAAACAAATGAACTAAAAATTATTCATGAATAGTTTAGCAAAAAATTAATATTTAGATTTTTTATTGCTATTCTTTTGAATTGTGCGCAGACTCTCCTAGCTTTACCTTATACAGGAATTCGTGAAAATTATTTACATGTTGTAAATTCTAGTACAAGATGGTATAGAGTATGTATATTAATTCCACATATAAATTCAAGCACCCGAAATTAAAATTTGACACAAATTACTGAATTTGTATAATTTTAGTGTATAGTTCAGTATATATAGAGAGTATTAAAAATAATTTAATTACATATTGTGAAAATTAGTGCAAGATGTGATATAGAGCATGTGCATTAATTTCACTAATCAATTCAAGCACCTGAGATTGAAATTTGTCACAAATTACTGAATGTACGTTAACTTTGTAGGTAGTTCAGTATATTGGAATTTTTGAAAATAATTTAATTACATTTTGTAAGTTAAATCTAGTGCAAGATGCAGTATTGAGTATAAATTCAATTACCAGATATTCAAATTTAAAATAAATTACTGAATTTGTGCTAATTTAGTGCATATTTTAGCATATAGGAATACTTAAAAAAATTACATGTTGTAAAATCTAATGAAAGATGTGGTATAGAGTATGTGTATTAATTCCACAAATAAATTCAAACAACAGATATTAAAATTCACTATGATTTTTATTCAGTTTGTTCTGAAAATAACTATCATTTTGTTTAAACACTTTGAAATTACATACTTTGTTGAAATGAGTTATAACAATTTCGTAAAATTTTCCGGTAAGCTTGGGGGGTTTGTATTGCATGCTTTTTCCGTTCTTCACATCCAACAATTAAAATCGGGGAACAAAAAGCTTGATTCGGATGAATAGACTGTATTCCTATATACATTATAATAAGTATCAAAAAATATCTGTTGATTTTTCGTTTTTTGATTTTGAGTCTTTTTTGTCGACTTTAACCAGGAATTCTCAAGATCCGATGCTCAGACTCGGAAGCTTGGGAATGAAGAGTTTACTCTGAAATGAAATATAAATTAAATGAAGAGAAATATAGATTATTTCTTAAAACACTTAACCAAAACTGTTAAAAATTTGCTGCAATCTGTCCAGTCATTCGTCCGTTTTTATACAAAAATGTTACATAACCAGGTCTTAACAAATTTGATAAAATCTGGTAGGCAGCAAAAAATTCTAGTTGCTAGTAAAAATATTTACCCCACCCTCCCCCAAGCCTCGCCGTCATTGATTTTTAAAAAGCACAGAAGGTTTTTTTTATGAATTTCTTGAGAAAAAATAATAACATACATAGTTTACAATTATTACTTACATAATTTAGAACAGTACACAATTTATAAAGATAATATAAACTAAGTTTCGTATTGGAAATTATTAAACATATATATCTGGTTAAAAAGAAATATTGTAAAGACAGAATTAATCATAATGTGCTTGAAATCCTTATTGCCGAATGCCTCCAATGTCCATGTAGTTAAGTGCTACAAAAAATCTGTATGCAATTTTCCCCATTGTATAAAATTTTTGATGCCACAGAAGCTGGATTAACACTGTTTCTTGCTGTTTTATTGAAACTTGCCCGCTTCCCCTCACAACCATAATTTAATTCTATTCTGAATTAAAGTATTAATATTTAGGCTAGAATTATAAACAAATATGTACACAGGTGCTTTCCCGATGACTATATAACATTTAATATTTTTAGAACTTGATTATAAATAATAAATTAGTTTTAAGGCATTTTTACGTTAATTGGACGCAGGCGATAAAACGTCAAATAGTCTTCAATAGAATATGTTTTATAACTGTTTACGAGTTACAAAAACAATGTAAATAATTCTGCGCCTGACCACTCTCGCCATATGCCAACTGATTCTGAAACTGCAACAACGAAATATTTTAAACACTAATAAGGTAAAAAAGATAAATAAAGGGTGTATATACTGGGTGACTTTAATTAAAATTCCACCTTAAAAATGCTGTAAAAAAAGAACCACTGGTCAGAATGGCTTCAAATTTGAACTGAATATACTGGAAGAAGAGAGAAATGGTATGGCATAAGAAAAAAGTTCCAAAGTGCATCAATAGAGGGCGCTGTAAGCGGCATACTATGCAAATTAAAAGACACTCATGCGCAGTTCAAAACCGATTCATTGTGTTCTTTTTATGCGGTTTTTTGGCCCAAGGACTTTTAAAAACCGATTTTTCACATCCAATGTGGTACGACCTTTCCGTGGTGGATGAGACTACAAAATTACATAACCAGGTCTTTACAAATTTGATAAAATCTGGTAGGCAGCAAAAAATTCTAGTCGCGAGTAAAAATATTTACATCCCCCTTCTCCCGCCCCGCCGTCATTGATTTTTAAAAAGCACAACAGTTTTTTTTTTTATGAATTTCTTGAGAAAAAATAATAACAAACATAGTTTACAATTATTAGTTACATAGTTTAGAATAGTATACAATTTAGAAAGATAACTCCACAACGTAGAAAAATAACACCACAAAGTCCACTAACAACAGTACCACAACTGTTGACAGATTTGGATGTTTGGATGTCATTTTTTCCGTCAAACAACCAAAACACTCATGCACATTGAACAGTACAGCTGGTTCAGTGTGCAACTCATGCCAAAGTCGTCGTATTTCGATTAAAAATGTCACTTGCTGCTGAATCCCCTTTCGTTATGCCGCTTACAGCGCCCTCTATTGATACACTTTGGAACTTTTTCTTTCTTATGCCATACCGTTTCCCCCTGCTTGCAGTCTATTCAGTTCAGATTTGAAGTCATTCTGACCAGTGACTCCATTTTTACAGCATTTTGAAATTGGGACTTTAATTATAATCACAGTGTATATTAAAAAATAAAAATGAAACCTTTTTTTATAAATTCAAAAATAATTTTAAAGTTCAAAATTTAAAAGTAAAAAATTCCAACTCTTTTTCTAACTGTAAATTCTCTATTCAAAAAACCTTTTTTGCCCCTGTTAACTTTTTTTCTCAGCCCAACGTTTATTACCACCCGACATCAATTTCCATCCATCTTTAAGATTAAAAGTGCTGACGTTTGTGCTTCTTGCAGCCATTTTGTGGTTTGCGGCATCCAGGTCTTGGCCAAGGTTTTTGTCGTCATAAGACCCCAGACATCAATCAAAAGCTAATTGACCAATTAAATTAAATTACCCTCCCAATTCTACGCATTCGCTGTCTGCTCGAAAATATCCTAAATCTTAACAAAACTGGCTTGCAACCCATCAAGAGCAGAGATTTTGTAGATTTGAGTGTTCTGCGAAAGCCACGACCATGTAGATCTTATAAAATTAACGTAAATGGCCTCCGTTCGAACGCGCGAAGATGGTGTACTATAAAACATTTCAATAAACGAGTTCGATCCGTAAAGAGGTCTCGACTCCAAAATTATTTCTATCAAAATGTCTCCCATTTATTCGTGAGATATATATAAAAAAAAAATTCTCCATTTAATAGTTTAATATAAACTAACTTATGATCGTCCGTTGAGAAATTAATTTAGGAATCCTGAATAGATAGTTTAAATAAAACAAACAGATACAAATATTTATATATTTTTTAAAATAAATGTACTAGGTCGTGCTTTCTATCAGGCATAAATCAAAGCGACAGTTTTTTAATAATCCAGGCCTATGCAAAATTAACATATTGAAATGTTTTTTTTTTTTTTTTTAAACTACATACATGAATTGTATTTATGAAATTAGGCGTGATTTTTAAATTAACATTGAATGCTTATAATAGAGGTTTTAAAAAAACTATTTTTACGTGTATGTTTAGCGTTCCGATTCCTTATTTGTTTTTGTAACTCTTTTTTTTAGGTTCAAAAGAAAAGAACTACGAATTAAAATTAAACGTAAATACGCACAAACATTCATTATAAAAGAATAATTAGAAATGTCATTTCTAGATTACTCAACTGAAATATAAATAGAAACGTTTGCATCACTAAAGCAAGCATGTATATTTCTATACATAAGAAACTTTGCATACACGAACTTCCATGGGATGAAAGGCTTAATTGATGAGATATACGACGTTTTCAGAAAATATAACTTTAATCTTGTCTTGAATTACTACAGTAAATAAAACAGATTTGCTTGAAATGTTCCCGTATTTTGCCTGCTTGTTTGCAAACATTATTTCAACTTGGCTGAATGTCTGCGAGTTCGACACCATCGCGGTCCGAGCAGCAGATTTGTGCACTTTTTTTTTATATAAAAAGATTTTTACTTGTGCGGCAAAAATTGGAATATTTTCGCATTCGAATATTCTATCTTATGGCATACATATAGTGACAATATGGGCAAAACTTCAATACTCCAAGTAGTCTAGAATACGGCGATTACACTGGTGGCGGATAATGGAACAAATTACAAAATAATTCAAAAGCAACTTTTCCTTTTTTGACTAATTAGCATAAGAGGCTACTTCACTCACGTGAAAACACCCGCTCTGTAATGTTAATCTGTGGGAGAATTTATTTTTTAAATATCTCGCTTGCATTTTAATATTTTTATTTTTATTTATTTATTTATTTATTTATATGTTTTTTACATAGGTTAGCAGAGGTCGATCTGTACAAAGGACCTTTTTTATTTCTTGTATTTTGTTTGCCGGTTTTTTTTCCGAAAGTGAAAAGATCTTCATTAAAAAAAGAAAAAAAAAACTGCAACCAAAATCAAAAAAGTAAAAAAGGGCCCGTTTAGAGACCAGACTCAGCTATCTTATGCAAAAATAAATTAAAATAAAATAAGAAAAATACAAAAATATTGAAATGCAAAATAAAAATTTGAAAAGAACGCTTCCATAGGTTTAATATTAACTTGCGAGTATTTGCGCGTGTCTATTGTAAACTCTTAAAATACCAGCAGTAGATATATGAAGATAAAATAATATTTTGAATAAATTAAGAGATTGAATGAAATAATTAATGTAAATTGGCAGTTTTAATAAAAATTGTAATAAAAAGTGTAATAAAAAAGGGAAAAAAAGAGAAATTTATATGTAATTAGACATGAAAATGTATTTGGAAATTACACATTGAAAAGAAATAAATGATTCATGTCGGATTTATTAACGAAAAGAACATTAAAACTGCGAAAAACTAATATAATTCCCTCTTAAATACAACGATTGAGACAGAATTCTGAGCAGATCTTTACCACATTATTGTAAGAACATTGAAAACGATATCGTTTTAAAGGTTAGCTAGTCTGTTACTTTTTTAACTTTTTTTTTCTTTCTGTATTTCTTTTTCTTTCTTTCTTTCTTTTTTTTTTAATTTTTTTTTTTTTTTTTTTTTGTATTTTTACGTTTTACAAGGATGGAAGGGATATTCCAAAACTGCATCTTGAAAAAAAAAATCAAATTTTTTTTTTTTTTTTTTTTTTTTTTTTACTGTTATAAATATTGATTTTAGAGGAATGTTGTAAAACGAGAAGACATAGAAAATATACTTCGAAATAATACAGAAAGAAAAAAAAAACATGCTAAAGACTTTATTGTTTAAATTAAATGCATTTTCCCGAAAATTTACAAATTTTTATATTTAGGAGGCTTTAGAAAGATGCCCGGGGAGAGACAGTTAAAAACTTTTGAAATAATGACTCTTTCATCACTGCCTACCATTAGAAAAATATATCAGAAGTCTATACTGTAAATAATACTAATAATAATAATAATAATAATAATAATAAAGACAAACGTTTCTTAATCGAGGAAAAAAAAATACCAGAAACGAAAATACACAATAACATATTTCTAGTTACCCATGATTCTGAAAACTGTCCTTTATCTTTAAAAATATCAGAAAACACTATATTTTCGAGATTTAATGAAGCATTTATAAAAACCAAGTCTCTTTTGCTGTCAATGATTTTCGGAAACTTTTTTCGAGTAGTTTTTATGGTGTATTAATAAGTTTTCTTAACCCGGATTGCAGGTTTTTCGGATGCTATTCATTCTCAAGTTAATATTTTCATGTTCAACAAACACATGTTTTACTAACAAATATGATACATTAACAGCATTAATATAAATATTATGATGGTCTGTCTGTCTGCATTTATATACAAATCAACAGTTTGGAAGTCAGAACTGTGAAATGTTACGTATTAAAACACGGCCGACGCAACTAAAGTAATCCGGAATCGTATTAATGTATAGATAATTTTTAATTAATAATAATAAAAAAAATCTAACTACCTTTTCCCATCAATTTTAAACATTTTTCGTTATAGCAATTGCCAACAATTAAAAATCCATAATAAAATTCTTTCTACAATAATTAATTTTTTATTGGTAGATTTCCACGTGAAAAATGAAAATGCGATAGAAAGTTTCATCCATTGAAATAAAGATTAATATGGCATCCTATTGGTAATATAACGGAAATTTTCAAACATTTCTCAATAATACAAGGAGTATGTGTATGTGTAACTACAGAAAGAAGGTTAATATGACGTCATTGGAGAATTAAAAAGAAAATTAATATGACGTCATATTGAAAGTTTAACGGACTTTTTCAAATGTTTGAGAATCATACAAAGTATCAATATGAGTAATAGAGAAAGCAAGTAGATAGGACGTCAGCAGGGGAATATAACGTCACATGGGTTTGAGGAATGTATTGAATCATGATAAAAACTCGATTATGGAAATATTGCCATGTTTTGAAATTTTGAAGTTTTTTGTACAACATGTTTAATTTTGAAATTGATTTTTGTACACAAAGATTCTTAAAATCAAGGACAACGCCGAGTGCTTCAGCTAGTATACCCTAAAAAAAAAAAAAAAAAAAAAAAACTCGGAAACGTCTCCAAAAATCATTGGCAGCAAAAATAAACTTTATTTTTATAAATGCTTCTTTAATACATTGACTGCCATGGTATACAAACATGTGCGGCAGAAATATTTCACGGGGTGCCATACCACACGAATAAATCTGCCGTCAATATTTTCATTGAAGACAATTATTTATTGTTACTAAACAGGACTATTGATAATTTATTACCATGTATTTAAAAAAAGAACCCCATGGTTCCATCAAGCATGTTTAGTGATTAAAGTTTGGCTTTCACCATGCAAAAATAATTAAAATTTGATACTTTTGAATTAAAAAATGTATAAAATTAACACTTTGTAATAAAATTAACAAACATTGACTTTATTGGGAATTGTGAACCGACATGATAAAAACTGAAAACCGCTTTGTAAATTTCTGCCAAAAAAACTGCTTCGTCGCAATTTGTGGCAGTCAACGTGCTAAATGTGAAAACATATCGGTTTCTGAAGTTTCCAAAGATAAAGAACGCTTTCCGGAATCGTGGTTAACTCGTAAGGCGTTATTGTGCTTATTCCTTATTGTATTTTTGTTCATACAAGGTGTGGCTATTAATTTCCAATACTTTAGCAATAATTATTAAAGTTAAAAGTTCGTTGGTTGGTTAACGATGGTGCTTGAATGGTCACGTATCTGCGCACAATATCTTCGCTTTGCGTCATTCTTTTGTTTTACTTTCTGGTATTAAAATACGCAAGCAAACGTTCGTTCCCAAAGTATTGTTGTTGAAGTGAAAATAATGGAGCAGAGAATAAACATTAAATTTTGTTTCAAATTAGAAAAGAGTGCTAGAGAAACACGTAAAATGTTGAAGCAAATGTACCGTGATGACGTATTATCACTTTCCCGCATTTTTGAATGGTTTTGACGTTTTCGTGATAGTCGGGAAAGCGTTGAAAATGACCAAGCATGAAATCGTGTAGTTAAACCATCCTCCATACTCTCTGGACTTGGCACCCGCAGACTATTTTCCGTTTCCGAAACTGAAAACATCACTAAAGGGAATAAGATTTCTGGATATTGATAACATCAAAGAAAAACGTGTTATCCGAAATTAAGAGCATTCCCAAACACGACTTTGCAAGTTGTTACAAACAAATGTAACTGTTTAATATGTTTCGAAGTAAGTTCCGTCTGACGTAATACACTTTTGTGCGCAACTGTACATTTGTTTGTAACAACTTGAAAAATCATCTTTGGGAATGCTCTTAATTTCGGATGTCACGTTTTCCTTGATGTTATCAATATTCAGAAATCTTGTTTTCTTTAGTGATATTTTCAGTTTCGGAAACGGTAAATAGTCTGCATGTGCCAAGTCCGGAGAGTATGGAGGGTGGTTTAACTACACGATGTCATGCTCGATCATCTTCGAGCCTTTCCCGACCATCACGAAAACGTCGAAAACATTAAAAAATGCGGGATATTGATAACATCAAGGAAAACGTGACATTCGAAATTAAGAGCATTCCCAAAGAGGACTTTTCAAGTTTTTACAAACAAATTTACAGCCCCGCACAAAAGTGTATTACGTCAGACGGAACTTATTTCGAAATATATTAAACAGTTATGTATTGTACGTGTATATTTCAGAAGTTATTTCACCTGTCCTGGAAATTAATAGCCAAACCTTGTCGTTATATTATATTTTCATAGATTGAGAAACAGTTGTATTTTTTTACAGTGCACGAATTTTTTCTGACATTGGATATTTTTTTCCGTTTTTATCATATTTACTAGGTTAAGGAGAATTGTTTGTTATACCTTTTTCTTAGTGCCGTTCAGGTACTCCTTATACAATTCCGATCTCAAATAGCGGGCATAGCTGTCGTTCTTCATCAGCTGGTACAGATGTCTCTAAACAAAAACAATAACAAAAAAGACTGGAATTACATGAAGTTGTTAAATCAAACATAAATTAAATCAAATTTCTTTTAAGGAGAGCAGAAAGCTTTGAAGAAACTTGTCCGAAGTTTCATCATGGATTGGGAAATCTTGAAATTAATTTAGACGGTTACTTATTTTTGTTTTCAATGATTTTTTATGTTTTATGGAAATAAAAAGAATATTTGTTAAATTAAAAAAAATAATAATATTGTGCAACAAAATCTTTCAAAACTAGTTTTGTAGCGATTTTGAAGGAGAGGTTCCCTATATTTGAGTTGTCATTTCATTTTGCTTATTACATTATCTCTCGATTATACCTGGAAGACAAACAAAAATTTATAAAAATGAATAAATAAATAAATAAATTATAAGAAAAAATTCAAAATCCATAAAAAACTGATCATATTTTTTGTTATAACTTAAAAAAAGTGTTTGCTTTTCAGGTATTGTTTGCAGAGAATTTAATTTCCTTGCTTTAAAAAAAATAAACGGTACTCTATATTATCCCGTCAACCAATTTTCATAAAAAAAAAAAAAAAAAAAAACTATCGCCAAATAAACAAATAGAAGAATTTTGCCATTAGAAACTCAAAAATAAATAAATAAATAAATAAAATACAAGAAATTTGGAAAAACCCCACTCACCAAAGTGTCAACTATTAGTAAGTTTAAACAATAAAATTTACAATATTAAAACAAAATAAGAAAACAGAAGAACATAAATAATCTTGGATATTTATTTACATTAATTTTCTTAATTATCCTTCTCGGCTGGTGAATAAATGTTTGTGACGTCAGTTGAAACTGATCTATTGTATGTAACTGTTCATCGCAACATTTTTCAATGCCTTTTCTTTTTTAATATCATGGCACTGCCGTTTAAGGACGCAATTGATATTTTAATTAATTAAATAATTAATAATTCAGTAAAACATAATGAAAAAAATATGTATAGGTCGAATTAAAAACCACTTGATACCGTAACAAAAATTTATAAATTTTTTTTTACATACATGACTTCTTGTGAATGTGACGCCACGATCACGACGGCCACGATCATGCATTTTTGGTGTTAAATCCTATAGTTTGGCGATAGTTTTTTGTTATGAATAGTGGTCGACGGGATAATGGAGAAGTACCAAATAAACATGTAAATCCATTAACTTATTTAAAAGTTATTGTGGCAAAACCGCTGATAAACACTGCTTCGGTATAATTGAGTTTAAAGTTTTACTTCTTTGAGGTATCGCTAGTCTGCCGTCTCAAACTTTACGGCTTATATAACCGTCATTTGAGAAATTTTTCTATTTGACCAACCGTACGAAATTCTTCAAGGGTCAAACATTATATATAAAAAAATAAAATATGCATTTTTTTCGTCTTTTTAAACTTTTCTGTTCCCCTTGAATTGTCAAATGTATCAATAAATTTAAAGTTTAAAAAATATATACATTAGACTTACTTATAAGAACTGTAAAGGATGTCTTAAACATGACTATTCATTTGAAAATTGCTGCATTTAGAAATTAAACACAGTATATTTATTTTTGTATTAATTTTATGCCATGTATAGATGCGTATTTTTCGAAGAACTGACGCACTGCGCGCGAAATAACTCACAACCGCAACATCCATATAAAATTTTATAATACTTCGATAAACGGATGATTAAAAAAAAACCCAGAAATAATTACTAGTTTGAACACTACTGTGAATTTGTTGGTCTGAGGCATTTACAGTCTTGTTTCGGAGTAGTTATTCTTGAAGTTTCTGCTCTCTTATGCTGTGATTTATTTTATTTTATTTTTTTGCGTAATATAGTTTTTACCTGCTTCCTATCAGTTTCTGTTTTTTCTCGAATATTCTCGTAATAAATATTTCTAGGTCCTTTTTTTAATCAAATTTATATTACAGGAGCTCCATACTAAGAACCAGAGTACTGGATTGGATTGGATTTTGTTACCCGACATTACCCAAACCCGTCCCTAACCGAAATCGGGTTTGGATAAAGTTGGACTTAAAAAGTTATGCTGCTTATCGGGTTGACACAATTGTTTTGAGGTTCGGAAAGGTTTCGGATTACCTTTTGGAACTTACTGGTCAGGTTTGGGCAAACCCGATTTCCCAAAAGAAGTGCAGAATAATTTTTATGTGATAAAGCTAAACTGATGACAGATTGTAGATTATTTTTCCATAACAAATATTAAATCTATCAATAATTTTTATTCATTTTGGATTTCGGGTTGGGTTTGAGTTGAAGTTTGTCGAGTTGTGAGTCAATTAACATTATTTAGTTGGGTTTCAGATTGACTTCTTTGTGGGTCAGGTATGACCCGACCCTTTGAGACATTAGTCAGAACAACAGTGCTATACTTCCTTGATTTTGTTTATTAAGGAAGTTTCAGATAATTTCGGATAACATTTTACGAATGTTCGTGGAGTTCGAAATAAAGAAAAAAAGTTTGCTCTATCGGAATTTCATAGGACATTTTTGAAAAATTACGTATTTTTTTAGACAGCCTGGATAAGAAATTTAAATAACGTATACTCACTGCTGCCGTATCGAAAGCCCATCGATCAGGATGTTGCTCGACATTTTTCTTCGTGATTTCGAAGCTCTGGGAATCGATGTTAACTGGCGTGCTGGCATCTGCTTCCAGGAATTCGCTGCCAAAAATTGATGTGTAAGTAAGTAGAATGAAATTTGTCCAATTCAATTTTTAGATGAACTATGTATATGTGATATTGATTTAATACTATTTAAAATATATACATATGTTTTTTTTTACATGATTTGTATAGTATATAACATTATCAACTAAATTTTCATTTTTTTCTTTCATTTTACATTATATGGGTGAGTCCGGACACTTGAACATAGAAGCGGCATGAACCACCACAAATATCTTTTTCAGCTTTCGAACTGTCTACACTGAGAAAAATGACACCTTCAAATCTGAGTAAATCTATGTTTTCATTTTGTTATGAAACTTTTTGTTTCAGATAGGACGACCCAATGCTTTCAATTCTGAAATACCAGAAATACTCAGAATATTGAAACATGGACATACTCAAAACGGAGCACATAGAGTACTAACATGGAGTACTTTTTGTTTCAAATAGGACGACCCAATGCTTTCAATTCTGAAATACCAGAAATACTCAGAATATTGAAACATGGACATACTCAAAACGGAGCACATAGAGTACTAACATGGGGTACTTTTTGTTTCAAATAGGACGACCCAATGCTTTCAATTCTGAAATATCAGAAATACTCAGAATATTGAAACATGGACATACTCAAAACGGAGCACATAGAGTACTAACATGGAGTACTTTTTGTTTCAAATAGGACGACCCAATGCTTTCAATTCTGAAATACCAGAAATACTCAGAATATTGAAACATGGACATACTCAAAACGGAGCACATAGAGTACTAACATGGAGTACTTTTTGTTTCAAATAGGACGACCCAATGCTTTCAATTCTGAAATACCAGAAATACTCAGAATATTGAAACATGGACATACTCAAAACGGAGCACATAGAGTACTAACATGGAGTACTTTTTGTTTCAAATAGGACGACCCAATGCTTTCAATTCTGAAATACCAGAAATACTCAGAATATTGAAACATGGACATACTCAAAACGGAGCACATAGAGTACTAACATGGAGTACTTTTTGTTTCAAATAGGACGACCCAATGCTTTCAATTCTGAAATACCAGAAATACTCAGAATATTGAAACATGGACATACTCAAAACGGAGCACATAGAGTACTAACATGGAGTACTTTTTGTTTCAAATAGGACGACCCAATGCTTTCAATTCTGAAATACCAGAAATACTCAGAATATTGAAACATGGACATACTCAAAACGGAGCACATAGAGTACTAACATGGAGTACTTTTTGTTTCAAATAGGACGACCCAATGCTTTCAATTCTGAAATACCAGAAATACTCCGAATATTGAAACATGGACATACTCAAAACGGAGCACATAGAGTACTAACATGGAGTACTTTTTGTTTCAAATAGGACGACCCAATGCTTTCAATTCTGAAATACCAGAAATACTCAGAATATTGAAACATGGACATACTCAAAACGGAGCACATAGAGTACTAACATGGAGTACTTTTTGTTTCAAATAGGACGACCCAATGCTTTCAATTCTGAAATACCAGAAATACTCAGAATATTGAAACATGGACATACTCAAAACGGAGCACATAGAGTACTAACATGGAGTACTTTTTGTTTCAAATAGGACGACCCAATGCTTTCAATTCTGAAATACCAGAAATACTCAGAATATTGAAACATGGACATACTCAAAACGGAGCACATAGAGTACTAACATGGAGTACTTTTTGTTTCAAATAGGACGACCCAATGCTTTCAATTCTGAAATACCAGAAATACTCAGAATATTGAAACATGGACATACTCAAAACGGAGCACATAGAGTACTAACATGGAGTACTTTTTGTTTCAAATAGGACGACCCAATGCTTTCAATTCTGAAATACCAGAAATACTCAGAATATTGAAACATGGACATACTCAAAACGGAGCACATAGAGTACTAACATGGAGTACTTTTTGTTTCAAATAGGACGACCCAATGCTTTCAATTCTGAAATACCAGAAATACTCAGAATATTGAAACATGGACATACTCAAAACGGAGCACATAGAGTACTAACATGGAGTACTTTTTGTTTCAAATAGGACGGCCCAATGCTTTCAATTCTGAAATACCAGAAATACTCAGAATATTGAAACATGGACATACTCAAAACGGAGCACATAGAGTACTAACATGGAGTACTTTTTGTTTCAAATAGGACGACCCAATGCTTTCAATTCTGAAATACCAGAAATACTCAGAATATTGAAACATGGACATACTCAAAACGGAGCACATAGAGTACTAACATGGAGTACTTTTTGTTTCAAATAGGACGACCCAATGCTTTCAATTCTGAAATACCAGAAATACTCCGAATATTGAAACATGGACATACTCAAAACGGAGCACATAGAGTACTATCATGGAGTACTTTTTGTTTCAAATAGGACGGCCCAATGCTTTCAATTCTGAAATACCAGAAATACTCAGAATATTGAAACATGGACATACTCAAAACGGAGCACATAGAGTACTAACATGGAGTACTTTTTGTTTCAAATAGGACGACCCAATGCTTTCAATTCTGAAATACCAGAAATACTCAGAATATTGAAACATGGACATACTCAAAACGGAGCACATAGAGTACTAACATGGAGTACTTTTTGTTTCAAATAGGACGACCCAATGCTTTCAATTCTGAAATACCAGAAATACTCAGAATATTGAAACATGGACATACTCAAAACGGAGCACATAGAGTACTAAGATGGAGTACTTTTTGTTTCAAATAGGACGACCCAATGCTTTCAATTCTGAAATACCAGAAATACTCAGAATATTGAAACATGGACATACTCAAAACGGAGCACATAGAGTACTAACATGGAGTACTTTTTGTTTCAAATAGGACGACCCAATGCTTTCAATTCTGAAATACCAGAAATACTCCGAATATTGAAACATGGACATACTCAAAACGGAGCACATAGAGTACTAACATGGAGTACTTTTTGTTTCAAATAGGACGGCCCAATGCTTTCAATTCTGAAATACCAGAAATACTCAGAATATTGAAACATGGACATACTCAAAACGGAGCACATAGAGTACTAACATGGAGTACTTTTTGTTTCAAATAGGACGACCCAATGCTTTCAATTCTGAAATACCAGAAGTACTCAGAATATTGAAACATGGACATACTCAAAACGGAGCACATAGAGTACTAACATGGAGTACTTTTTGTTTCAAATAGGACGACCCAATGCTTTCAATTCTGAAATACCAGAAATACTCAGAATATTGAAACATGGACATACTCAAAACGGAGCACATAGAGTACTAACATGGAGTACTTTTTGTTTCAAATAGGACGGCCCAATGCTTTCAATTCTGAAATACCAGAAATACTCAGAATATTGAAACATGGACATACTCAAAACGGAGCACATAGAATACTAACATGGAGTACTTTTTGTTTCAAATAGGACGACCCAATGCTTTCAATTCTGAAATACCAGAAATACTCAGAATATTGAAACATGGACATACTCAAAACGGAGCACATAGAGTACTAACATGGAGTACTTTTTGTTTCAAATAGGACGGCCCAATGCTTTCAATTCTGATATACCAGAAATACTCAGAATATTGAAACATGGACATACTCAAAACGGAGCACATAGAGTACTAACATGGAGTACTTTTTGTTTCAAATAGGACGACCCAATGCTTTCAATTCTGAAATACCAGAAATACTCAGAATATTGAAACATGGACATACTCAAAACGGAGCACATAGAGTACTAACATGGAGTACTTTTTGTTTCAAATAGGACGACCCAATGCTTTCAATTCTGAAATACCAGAAATACTCATTTTTGAAACATGGACATACTCAAAAATGATTAGGATCAGTTCAAACTCATTTTTGAAATGTGAACATACTCAAAAAGGAGCACATAGAAGTCAGTTCATACTCATTTTTGAAACATGGACATACTCAAATTGGAGCACATGATGTTTTATTCTTGAGTGTGTTTATGTTTTCACAAATGAGTCTATACATGTTACAAATTTGAGTCATTTTGATTCGGAGCCATTTTGACTATGTGACATACTCAGATTGGAGTATTTTTTGCTCAGTTTTTTAAATGTCGTTTTTAGAGTGTAGGCGTTGGTTAATTCATAACCTCCTAAACGCTCGGTGCAACTTACTTTTTTAGCGGCAATCCACTTTGCTAAATTATCTTCCCCTCCTTTCAAATTTACTTTTCAAGCTAAGCTGTATCACCCATTCCACCTCAAAGAACAAACGAAAAAAAAACACCCACTCTGCATTTATCAAGCATGACGATATAAATCGCAGTGCTAGATCGACAAAGATAAATAGCAATTTGGATCTGGCCTACTCTGTAAACTTAAGTAAATCACTAAAATAATGCTGCAGCCACGGCGGCCAAGATGCTGGCCAGGTGGATCACGGCCACGCGGTGATGAGATTTGATAATCAGATGAAAACAATGCTTGCATAAATAAATAACAATTGTGCTATTTATTGATACAAAAGTATCTAAACTATGTAGAAATAATAACTTTACGCAAATATTACAAAGCTTCTTCAAAATAGTTTCCATCAGAGGCAGACATATGCAAACATTTCTAAGCTGTTTTAACGTTCATTGACAGTGCCATTTCCAAGTTTTATTCTGCAATTCATTATGTACCATTTAAGGTATTTTTCAGGAAGCATAGTTTTGTAAATTTGTAAGTAAAACTAAAGAATAAAGCTATAATTTAATTGCTTAGGATGCATTTTTTTCGTCGCTTTACCTGGGCTGTAGCTATAAATGTTTACATTTTAATTCATGATTAACCCCTCACCCAACTTTGTTTAAACATATCTCTGTGACTTTTTATGATAAAATACTGAAATTTTCTACATGACCTTATTAATGTATGGGACACATTTTACTCATTGGGGAAATCTTTTGCAAGGAAACCGTATAAAAATTAAAATTTTGTATTTCTTCAAATGTAATCTCTTGAAAATTTTAATCGATTTCATAAACTTCCGTACTTTTTTTTACGTAATTTTTTAATTTATAATTTATGTCTATGATCAATATTTAAGGAATAAAAGCCGAGGTCAACGTTTTTGGGAGACCCTGTATACATACAGTGAAACCTTCGAAAATTGAACCTATTTATAATGGAGTCCTGTCTTAAACGAAAAGCATCCACGCTCCCGAGGAAAGAAGATTATACAATTATATCTGCTAAGACGTTAACCTATCTAAAATGGATTAATGGATTTTTTTCCGGTTTCTAGTTATACCATTTTTAGAGATTTTATTCTGTATGGAAGGTAACTTGGGGTGAAATGAACAAGATACCGTGTCACGTAGTTTTCCTATGCGCAGGGGCTGTAGGGAAGTGCCACCCAGTCGTGTGGAAGAGGCTTCCCTACCGATACTTTAACTCCAGTTTGCGTTGTTTTATTTAAGTTTTAAATATTGATTTTCTATTGCTATTTAGTCTTAACACCTTTGGTAAGTCTCCAAAATCTCTTACGCTCTTTCTTAATGTATTTCCGATGCAGTTGTTCATCTTACCCCAAGATGCCGAAATGCAAGCATTTACAAAAGCAAAAATTTTGATGCTTTATATGACATTTGTAAAATGAAACACATTTTTAAATCATACATAAATGTATCAACTTTAACAAGAAATTAATGAATAATAAATAAAAACAACAGGCGATTCTATAAAAAAATTAAATCAGAAACTACCCTAGACAGACCACACGTTTAATCGTTTTAATAAAATTTCTTTAACATGACTGAATCTATTGCACAGGGATCCAACTATGTCCTTTCTATCAAATTATGATGTTGTTGGAAGATCACTTATAAAATTTACCTCCATATTTCGAGGACTTTTGACTCGACCTCCGCGGCGTGGACTTGTTTGAGTTCTTGAACGGCATCGTAAAATCTAAAAGAGAAGAAAAGAAAGTCATTCTAATTTTTTTACATTATTTTATTTATTTACAGTGACTCCTTACTTATATGCCACTAATTAATACGCGTCTCTTATTTATATAATTATGTTATATACATTTTTTTATGTCGCATTATTCCTTTAAATTAATCTAAATTCTGACATAGTCATTATTTCCTTAATTCTTAATAATATTTATTCCTATTTAATGTCTTTTTAAAAGTAATAACACGTATATTAATAATTATATTATTACAAATCTTAATCTAAAACTTTAAGTTCATTCGTAACTTTTATCAACTCCCCAATCTATAAAATTCTGAGAGAGGCTTGTTGTCATTTCGAATGTTTTAAAAGCCATTTTTTTAAATTTTGTATTCCATGCTTCGCTTCGCACGCTGGGTATTTTTCGCGTCAAAATCAATGCGCAGCTGGGATAGGGATTCTTTCTTGTTAAATCTTCTCCATCGCACCTCATTCGCTTAGCTTAATTTCGTCTCTCACTAATTGGTTCGTGCATACGTTACGTCGTTTCAGTAACTCTACGCGCAGTTAACAAAACTCGCTTGCAAGATTTTGGAGAACAGATTTGTGTATTTCTTTCAATATTTCTTCATTAGAAGAATAACAAGAACGAAAAAGCATGCGTCAAGCATTGATTATGAAACACTTTTCAACACTTCCAGAATACTTTAACAAAACTTCACCATTTAATAAGGTGAAAGATGATGCAAAGTAAACAAAGTCAAAGTCAAACCGGGCGGAAGGCCTACCTTTCGGTTTAAGCTCAACTAGCCCCACCCATGCCAAGTAAACAGCTTGGAAAACGAAGAACACATTTGTAAACACAATTTCAGGAATTACCAACAATAATCGAAAATATCCGATTTCTTTTCTGCTGTCCTGTATATGATCTATTGATTTGTATATATACTACACAGTATGCAAATATTTAGTTCATTTAGGAAACGCATAGCTTATAGTTGAAAATTCTCCTTCAGCAATTTCCGTCAATAAACAGAAGTATAATCGAGATCTTTTGTGCTGCCCTGTATATCATTTTTAGAATTTATTTACACCAAGTAATAGGCAAAAAATGAGTTAAATTTAAAAACGCATACCACAACTGAAAACGCATAATCAGAATTTATTGGTAATAAAACAGTACTGTAACCGAATTATTTTGTGTGTCCCTGTAAATGAAGGATGAATGCTATACACATGATATTCTATAGAAAGCCTCTTGTAGTGCACCTCAGTGATACATATCAATTTCAATATGTTTGAATTAATGTAACACCATTAGAATACACCGCAAACGAGTTTTCCCATAGGCCGTAATGGAACGGAATTCTTTTGAGTGTCCCTGTAAATTAACTATTAAAGGTACATACTTCACTTTCAATACCGAACATGCCACAGTAAACCTCAATAACATTGCATGGCAATCCGTGTATATTTATGCGAGTTAGAGCCCGAACAGACAGACAGACAAACCGAAATCACATACACTTTTCAACTTTGTTGGAAAGTGTTAAAAAAACAATCAAGGGTATACAAACCTTTTGTTGGGGGCCAGGGTACAGCACCTAGAATACATAGTGTGGAAAACGGCTAGAAAATAGTACTAAAAAATTGAATCCGATAAATGTAGAACGATGCTGAAAAGATAACGATTCGATCGCAGCGACATCTTCTAGCAGTGGCGTAGACAGGGTGGAGGTCCAGATGGTTTGGATACCACTAATTTTATAAAAATATTTTTGATGTATTTAATCGCAGAATTTTCTGCGATATTGAAGGCGAAGAAAACTTTATAATATTACTGGTTTCCAGAGCATTTACACCCACCTGTCTGGCTACGCCACTGTCTGCTAGCTCTTTTCAACGCAAACATTGTATAAGAATCTAACTGATAAAACGTTTCAGCTGGTGGTAAATATTTTAAATGATTAAATTATACCGTATTTCCTTTGACTTGGATAGTGATTTTCATAAGCTTTTAAAAATATGAATGATGCTGATCATGGCCAAAAAACGTGATACGCATTCTTTTGTGCCTGGTTGCAGTACTCGATACAAGACAGCGAACTAGAAACTATCCCTATTTAGCATACCAAAGGATTAATGCTAGAAGAGTGGAAAAGATTAATTCCCTGATATGATAAAAAACTAACTTCAAAATCAGTTACGTCTGAAATATACACTTACAAGAAGATTTTATTAACAGAAATTATGTTTATCTTGTCAATAGTGAAACGGTTACTTTTGCTAGAGGTAAATCTATTTTTAAAGCAGATGTCGCTGCGATCGCCTTATTATTCTACCGCATCGTTGCACGTTTATCGGCTACAATTTTTAGCACTTTTTAAAGCATTACCAGTTTTGGCTTTTTTTAAATTCCGAAATTTTGCATTAATACCAGAGATTCCCTGAAGTTTTCTTTTCCTTACTTAATGGCAGATATTTCCTGACTTCTTAAAGAAAAAAAATTCTTTTCTCAGAATTTCTGGTTTGAATTCGAAAATTTTGAATTAAAAATCAGTAAAACCGTTTTCCACACTATGTATTCTAGGCGCTGTAGCCAGGGTAACTGTTCCGGAAATGTGTGTAAAATGTTGTTTTCAACATGTCAATTTACAAGACTTCGTTTTGAACTTCAAGAGGCAACAGAAACATTTTGCGGGTGCAAGTGTGGAATAGTTTCAGCAAGTTAAATTTGAGATCTTATCATAAATTTTAATTTGATGCTATAGAGAAATATGAACTTTTACAGCATACATTAGCTGCCAATTACTAGATAAAATGCTCATTTTGTTGAGATCAGTGAAAATTAAAATTTTTTCGACTCTCTGAGGATGTTTTTAAAAATTCAAATAAAGACATGGCATCACAATTTTTACTAATGCTATTTTTTTATTTATTATAAGGTTTTAACTTTTTTATTCGTTATTTTTACTAAGCGTAACCTTATACACAAAAATATATTAACCTTTTCTCTTAAAAAGTTTATTTACGGAAGTAAGCGAAACCTAGGAGCTCAGTTATATGAAGATTTAAATCAATTCCTACAAATGTATATAATAAGAGACAATTTCTTCTATTTATTTTTGAGAAGAGAAAGAAGGAGAGACAGTTTTAAATAAAAGATCATCATATTTATTTATTTATAAGAAGAGGAGGGTTTATAAAGCTTTTCTTTCAATCACATACAAGTAAAAGATCACTATATTGATTTATTTTGGAGAAGAGGAATATGAAGATAATTTTATTTAAAGTCAGTCACACATAAGCAAATAATTACCATATTTATTTATTTTTGAGAAAAAGCCATACATAATTTTTGAAACTTAATCACTTACATGTAAGAGATGGCCATATCTATATTTATTTTGGAGAAGTAAAAGATGAAGGAACATTTTAAAAAGACGTAATCGCATATAAATAATAGTTTACTCTGTTTATTTATTTTTGAGGAAAAGAAGATGGAGATAGGTTTTTGAGACTCAAGAGCATATAAATAAAAGATCACTGCAGTTATTTATTTTTGAAAGAGAAAGATAGACATTTTAAGATAAAGATTTGTGTGCGCACATTGTAATGCAAATTCTATTTTCAAATCTGTTTTAATTAGATTCATTATCCATCTTACTTAAGATTTTCTGCGCTGAATTCTTTCTCCAGGAACCTGTAAAACTGCTCTTTTCCGGCGGGATCCTTAAGGAGCTCCTGTAAGGAGAAGGCCCAACGCTTCACTCGACGTGCGCTTACCTCCTTCCTGCAATATTGAACACTCAGTTAGAAAATAGGGTTTATAGTTACTAAATCCCAATTATATCCCAGCATTTATAAAATTACGCAACATGTATAATAGGAAATCATCTTCTTTTTTCAGTTAAAACACACATAAACAACGCCTGCATTCAGCAATTAAAGATATACAAATATTATAATACAGACATACATACAATAAATACAATAATCCAACATGGAGGGAAAAATTAGCCAGAGCCAAGAATCGAACCTGGGTCCACAGCGTTCCGGGCTGTCGAGTGAGAAATTGCAGACTCAGGAATTGGCCGGAGTGGCTCAGTGCTTAGAGCGACAGCCCGGAACGCTGTGAACCCAGGTTCGATTCCTGGCTCTGGCTAATTTTTCACTTCATGTTGGATTATTGTATTTATTGTATGTATGTCTGTATTATAATATTTATATATCTTCATTTTTCAAGTTCGGATCGGGGTGCGGGTTGATTTCAAAAGCAATTTCACGTTCGGTTCGGGTACAAAATGTTACTTGGACAAACAACCAGTCAAAATCTGGTTTACTGTGAAACAAGGTGGTCATTTTTAGGTAGATTTTGTAAGAAATACTACCTATTACATTCTCCCCTTAGTTGGAATTTTTGAAAAAAATTTGCAGATCTACGCCGTTCATGACACCAAGAACTAAAAACACCCAGGTCAAAACTTTATTATATCTATCTATCTATGTATGTCACTTTTTTATAGACACGATAACTCCTAAAATTCTTCACAAATCTCTTCCAAACTGATACATAAAATTAAGGGGCATAAAATCTCGGTCAAGTTCGTTAATGGGCAAAATTGAACCAAGGGGGAGAAATGGGGGGGGGGCTTTTTGTGAAAACAGAAAAAACCCCATAATTTCTTAATTATGATACGTATCGAATCCGTTTAAAGTTATTATTACTTCTAGGAAAAGGGCCGAAAATTTATGTATGACATATATTTGATATTATTAAAAATGGCCGCAAGGGGGGGAAAAAGGGGGGTTTTAGAAGAAAAAAATTCATAGCTTCGTCAATTCAGAAGATATCAAATCCGCTTAAATTTATTATAAATCCTCTTAATATTATCTAAAACTTTTATACTGACAAGTTTTTTATAGGACCAACCTTTACAGCAAAAAATAAATAAATAAATAAAATTAAAATTAAAATTAAAAACCAAAAAAAATCCCTGCCGGCTTCGCCTGCAAACATGTTAAGTGTCGAAGTGGGCGTTTCCAAATGCCGCGTCATGCTCAAATAGGTAATTTCTTCCGTAATTCCCAACAAACAGGCGCCCCACGGTCTGCGTCTTCGAAATCTACCTGTGCCTGTAGACCGAGCCGTCAGGGATTTTTTTTAATTTGCCTAACGCTCTCTACGTTCTTTGCAATAAGCCTGAAAACCATCAGGCTTATTAGAAAAAGGAAGATGATTCTTCCATTTGCCCGGTTCTTTGCAAAGAGCAGGATTTCGCAATTAGCCTACGATAAGGTAAAGCTAGGAGAGTCTGCGCACAATTCAAAAGAATGACAATAAAAAATCTAAATATTAATTTTTTGCTAAACTATCCATGAATAATTTTTACTTCATTTGTTTTTTATTCATTTCCATTGCTATTTTGTTGTTATGTTGCAATTTAATAGAACAGTTGTAATAAAACCGAGAAAGATATTTTGCCCAATCTGTCCTTACAGGGTTGGTGTGATTGCGCACATGGGTAGGAGAGATTGTTACTAATAATAACTACAATTAAATTGTTAATAATAATAATTATACTTAAATGACATTGTTGTAAGGTTTTTGTGAACAAATATTATTGTATTAGGAGTGAATATTTCAACCTAATGATTAAAGAATCAGAAAAAGGAAATAATTTAAAGCATGATTAAAAATTTTTAGTTAAAGGAAAAAAAAATAAAGAATCAGCAAAAGCAAGTCCAGATAAGATTATAAAATAACAATTAAGTTACTTGATAACTCGTTTAACTTAAAATTAGTCAATTTTCATTTTTCATTTTTTAATACAAATTTACCAATAAGCTGCGTAATCTCTCCTAGCATGGAAACTAAGGGGAACAATGCGCCATCTCTCCTAAGTAGCAGATGCGCAAACTCTCCAATTTCGGTAGGAGAGATTGCACGGCATTTTATTTAAACATGGCCGCTACCAAAACGAACCGTTGATGTTCACCTTGTTAGTCTAGATTAGTAGCTTATGAGAAATCGTTTAAGTTAAAAATATTTTGTACTACTGACATTGTATAGAAATTTTGATGAATAGCTATTAAAATTCAAGCACTTACTTTGGGAAAACAAAACAAAATAGCAATGCTTTATCTTAGACGCTCAAAATAATCAACGTGCACTTTCAAGTAGACACTCCACTATTGCTGTTGTACAACTACCTGGAGTCGCTGAGCGTTCACTCTACTCCTTTCCCCCGAACCTCTATGTACGCAATCTCTCCGACCGCGCCATCTCTCCTGGCTTTACCTTATATATATGCTATTGTCTTTCCCTTCCTTTCCCTTCTTTCCTCCATTCTCGCTAGAAGTAGGACTATTTAAAAAACTTAATGGGACCCGTTATTCTAAGCAAAACGTACAACATTTGGCGAGTAATCGCTTCTAAATATTTTACAAGTTGTTTTAAGTTCAAGTTAACTATTTTTAGAATGCTCTAATTGGTGGAATTCGAGCTGATAACTATTGTAGGATATCCAGGTAGCGACAAGTTCGCCATTGCCATGTACAAGAGGTAAACTATCACACTGTACACTGTAAAAAGAAATTCCGCGAAAAAACAAGAAATATACTGGCAGCAATGTTGCCGTCTGCTCTACCGTTTTTTTCCGTAAAACTTATGTTTTGGTATTCCCCGTTTTCAAAATGGAAATTTTCCTCTATTCAAGAGGGAAATTTTCTTTTGTTACAAATAAATATAGGCAATAGCGCAATATTCAGAAATAAATCTATATAATAATTATATATACGGATGCACATACAAAACAGGTGTTTGTATTACATATTATCACACCCGTTTTTTATCGCCTTACTTAACTCGGGATTCGGACCTCGATACTCCTTATTACAGGATTATTACTCTGTTCCTTAACACCACCTGGCCACATCTAACGATTTGGTTATAGGTCAAAACATCAATTGCAAAAATGTAATTGGATATTTTTCGTTTTCTCTCAATATGAACATTTCCGTATTTAATACTTTGGAAAATTTTCCATTGAAAATTTCACATGCCTTGCTTTCATAATAGTCAAATTTTAATTGCTTAATAGGCGGATAGCCAACATAGTGAAAAAGTATCCAAGCCGGGACTTGAACCTGGGTTATCAGTCTAGCGCATTGACGTTCCACCAACTGAACCACTTGGGAACGATACTCAGCCTGGAACTTTCTCACTATAACATGTTGGCAAGGCTACAAACACAGCACGAGATGGAATATTTTCTGCGAGCTACCAACCCTGGGGCAAACACGAAATCAAAGGAAATCCAGCATCGATAATTGAATAAATTCATATATAATACTTTGGAAATTTTTCCATAGAAAATATTCAATCTTGTGCTGCGTATGTAGCCTTGCCAGCATGTTATAATGAGAAAGTTCCAGGCTGAGTATCGTTCCCAAGTGATTCAGTTGGTAGAGCGTCAATGCGCAATACTTATAACCCGGGTTCGAGTTCCGGCTTGCGTACTTTTTCAGTATGTTGGCTATACGCCTATTAAGCAATTCAAATTGGATTATTAGGAGCATTTCCGTTTGTTTATCTTGGAAAGAACATTTTTGTTTTTAATATTCGACGAGTAAGGATAAAAAAGAAATTTCCCGTTTATTTCAGCATAATGTACGATTTCTACTTAAAACAAAAAGTTTCCTTTGAATGACAGAAATTTCAGATATAATCACCATTATACGGAAATTTCCTTTACAGTGTATGTGTTTGACCATTTTTCTCCCGAAAAACCTGTTTATGAGGAAATATCTGATATTGTCTATGATACAAGATGCGTACACTTCTTGGACTTTCCAAGACGTGTGACACCGCTATTTCAGAGTAAAAAATTTCTATTTAATATTTCAATCGCATAATTTATAATCACCTCATTTAATCGTAGAATTTAGAACATCTCTATGTGATTAAATAATGCAAAAAATTCGGTTAAAAAATTGTGGTAGAATCGTATGTACCCTGATGATGGGATAGTACGTACGATCGCACCTTTAAACATAACAGAGAACATGCGGTTTCTGAAACTGCATATACAGGGTGTCCATAATTAAACGATCCTACTTTAAAGTTGTCTACAGACGAAACTATTGGTCAGAAAGTTGAGAGCTTTCCCAGAACACACTGCGGTCAACTGTGGAACATGCTACCTTACTATTCCAGTTGGTAGCTGAAAGCGATGACAGTCATATGGAACATGTTTTGTTGCAATAAAATATGTAAACTATCATAAATGTATGCTAAATGTGTAATTCATTAAAAACGCCATCTGGTGGCGAAATTTTGAACTAATTTTTTTTTTCGTTTAAACAAATTCCCATTCCTTTATTATGTTCTTCACAAATTTTCACAACTTTCCGACCAATAGTTTCATCTGTAGATAACTTTAAAGTAGGATCGTTTAATTATGGACACCCTGTATTTATGGATCCAAGCTTCCTTACTTAAGGGGGTCCGGGACACATTAAAAAAATATTTATTGAGTTAAAATTTTGAATTTTTTTGTGATGGTTAACCATATCATTTGTAAACAAAATCACATGATAAAACTTCTCATAACTTTTTAAAAGAATTTTTAAATTTAAAATGTATTAGAAAAGTGGGGTAGTTTAAAATCGTTATAACTCGAAATATTATTTGTAGAATTTCAATTTTTTTTTTCATTTAAATAAACAGAAATATATAAATTTTAATTTTGATTCAACTTTTTCAAAAATATTAATTAAAAAAATAATAAAAATATTTAAAGTAAAAAATTTTTTAAAAAAATGATGTAACTTTTTTCAAAAGTATTTTCAAAAGTAAATATTCTTTACAAATTTGCTGAATCAAAATTAAAGTAAAGTATCTGAAAAAGACATGTTCCAAGTTTGAACCGTTTATCTTTAACTATTTTTCACTTATAACGATTTAAAGACGAGAATGAGTGAAAGAACCCATCATGCAGAAAAACGCAAAAATGTTTCCAAGACAAACACTACTCGAAAGCTAGATTTCTAAAACAATAAATTAATATATCCTATTCTATTTAAGATAGAAACATGATTTCAACGTCATTTTAAGCGGATAAAATAGAGAATTTTTTAATACCGTAAAATATTTTTCAAAAATTTTATGATTTTTGTGTCCCGGACCCCCTTAAATTTTATTATGAAATTGCATAGATGTGGTACTTTGAACACTCGGCTTGAGACAGAAACAAAAGTTTTCAGTTTTCACATACATAAATTTTGGCATAGAAATTTATTTCTAGAACATTGTGTTTTCTTCATGAAAATTCGATACAGAGAAAACTTCTTAGGGCAGTCTCAGAGACTGCGACACCTCGTTACGAGTTAACTATAAAGCAAAGAGGTTGACACCTGTTTCTATCCTTTTTTCGAAGCTAAAAGAAATGATTATGTGATATAGACAAATTCGTTGTGTGAAGCTATCTGTTTGGCGCGTTCTTAAGTAACCGATTTGATTTTCTCAAATGAGGTAACATTTAAATTAACTTAGTAATCAATAAAATAAGACTTAAAGCTGAATAAAATTTGTTTTACTTGTTCTGGAACGTCCTAATGTGTTTTTTTTTTTTTTTTTTATGGTCGTCGTACAGTTTTAGTATGTGACAATTCTGAAAAGTAGGAGATGTAACACCAGGAAAGGTAATATAACTTATATTCATTCAGAAGTGGATAGTTAAATTAAAAAAAAAGAAAAACAAAAAGATACATATGTAATAGGAGCTATTTGTAACAGATGCTCATTTAACGAGAGTTCAGATTTGCCTAGAAAGACATTAACTTTTGCGTCCTTGAACTTAGATAAAAAAATTAGAAATTTTAAAATAAAAAAATAAAAAAAATTAAGAAAATTTTTAATTTTTATGAAATAATATTTATTGATTTTTTATTAATTTATTAATTTTTAATTTTTAATAATTATTAAAATTGTTGTATTATTAAAATAAAAAAATATTATTTATAAATTTTATTATTTATTATTTATTTTCGTATTATATATTTACTATTTATTATTATTTATTTATTTATTATTATTATTATTATTTATTATTATAATTTATATTATATTATACTATATTATATTATATTATAATATGATAATATTATATTATATAATAGGTATATATATTACATTATATTATTATTATTATTATTATTATTATATTTATATTTTATAATTTTATATTATTATTATTATTATTATTATTTTTATTATTATTATTATTATTATTATTATTATTATTATTATTATTATTATTATTATTATTTATTATTTAATTATTTTTTTTATAAATTTTATTATTTATTATCTATTGATTTTTATTTATTAATATTATTTATTTATTATTTAATTATTTTTTATAAATTTTATAATTTATTATTTATTGATTTTTATTTATTAATATTAATAATTTATTATTATTATTATTTTTATTATTATTATTATTATTTGTTATTTTTTAATTATTAATTTTTTTTATATTTATTAATTTATTAATTTTAAATTATTAAATTTAAGTTTTTAAATAAAAAAAATAAAAAAAATATCATTGATGGAATAGTTTAACTGGTAAATGAATTGAACTTGAAAGCTATTGTCTCCAAAGTTAGAGACTACTTTCTGAATCTCTGTGATCTCCTGCTTATGACAGTCTGCTGCTTTCCTCTTTTCTGCTATTTCAGATTTCGACTGTGTGAATTAACCTCTTTGCTACTGAGTTTTAATGTAACATTATTGATTGTTACTACATAATATATTTTCCAATTTGATTTCAGAGCAATAGTTTTAATCTATTTGCATTATTTTGAATCTTAGATATCGAAACATATCAATTTGAGATCGAAATTGCAATTATGTTTGAGTATCATTAATGAAACGTGAAAGAACGGACTTCCCCATATGTGTACCTAGGAAGTGAAAAAGTCAAGTGAAGATTCTTCTATTTATATTTATGAAAATATATTGTGCAAACAAATACTCACTTCTGTCTCTCCATATCCCAAGCCTCCGTGCTGTCTGATATCCACGGATTCGTATATTCCGGCACGGTGATAAAAGCATCATATTCGTAGTATTGCTCGAAGTAACTGATGAATCTGGAAAAGACAAATAAGATAGCAATCATGTCCTCGAAGATGACTAGGGCATACATGCGGGTATAAGACAGGATAGGACACAATAATGCAGGACAACAGCAATAAGACCAAGAGAGCATAGGAAAAGTCTTATTTAGCAGTTTTGCTCTGACGTATAGAGAGTCATTCATGCGAAATGGTAATGCACAATGTTGAACTGAAATCATTTTCCCTGAAAGAGACTCAAATATTCTCGGAATATGTGTGAATTCAAGTGGGAATTTTGCTTCTAGTTCGTTAAGGCTGTTAGTCAGACAACTCCCCTGTCGACCCTGCTAATGTTAAATCTATGGGCATAGGATACATTTGTATCATATATTTATTGTATATTTAAAATGTCTCCTCATGAAATTAATATTTTTAACTTTTTTTTCTGTGTACTTTTCTTAAAGGATGTCTCTCTTTTTTTTGTTAGTTCTCAAAATATTTCTAAAATATATGCTTAATTTAACATTATATGTGTTAAAAGCTGACGAACTGTGAGTAAGATAACAGAATATTACATAAAATGAATTATATATTTTAGACATATTTTGACAACTAAGAAAAAAATAAACATCCTTTAAGAAGAGCACAAAGAAAAAATAAGTTAAAAATATTAAATTCCTGAGGTGATATTGTAAATATACGAATGCATTCCACGCACGTAGGTTTAACATTAGCGAGAGGAATTGGGAAGTTTACTAACAGCCTTAAAACAATAAAAATATTCAAAATCGTCACGGGGTTTCCGCTCCCGTGCCACCCCCTAAACAGTATTGATCGTGTACTACAGTGTTTCCCAAATGCTAAGCCATCAATCGACACCAAGCCTCGAGCACAAAATGCCAAGCAACATTAAAAAAAAAGAGATCTCTCAAGATTTATGTATTGTTTTGGAGTTTGGTAATTTATGAACCGACAGGTAGTCAAGTCGGATTTAAAAATTAAATTTTAAATTTTCACAAAATCTGAAGAATATTTTTAACAAGAAGTAACATCAAAGGTCATATTGGTTGGCTTGTATCGTTCCTTTTATATTTTTCTAAAAGAAAATGTTTTTTATTTACCATATTTGAAACGACCACAGCAAATGAACTAGCCGTTTCCTAATTCTCTAGGACTTGGCGTTCGGCCGCCGTGGGAAAGTAAAAGTCGTCGGGGGAACTCGACATATGACCTAGGGGCCGGTTCCTCTTATGGGGTTCCGGCGACGAAGTCGTCGGGTGTCTTCCTGGCGATTCATCAGGTGTCTCCGTCGAGGTTTCCTCTGATTTTGGGAACCTCCGCGTGTCGTAACGACCTCTGTCGTCACTCGCCTGGGTAGGATCGGGGGGTCCGTAGGTGATGGTCCCCCGGCCGTTCCAAGCGCATACAGAGAGATAAACCCAGTCGTGCGCGTTACGTGTCCCTCAGGACAGGGGTTCGACGGTTGAGACGCACCGGGCGCCACTCAGTCGCCTTACAGGCGCAGCTCTGTTTTACCATATTTGCACGTTGTGTGGGGCTTTTATATCGCTTTTATTTTACCACTAGATTTATTTTACTTAAATTATTGCCTATAAAAACTACTCATTGGGTGCCACCATAATACTTACCCATCATGGATATGCGTAGTATAAAATATGAAAATAAAACATGTATAAACTATTTATACATGTATTAAAAAAACTCTTGTTGGGTACCAGAAAGATCTCCAATCGTCAGTTCTCGTGTTACTGAAGAGATGGAGCTGTTTGTCTCCTTAGTTTGTTGAAATATAGAGGTAGCTCCTGGACTTACCTCCTTCTTCCCCCAAACGACTCACGTGGTTGGTATACAGAAAGGTTATACATCATTTATAAAAAGTGTTAAAGTGGAGTTTTGGGTTCTTACGTATTGTGTATTATTGTAGTGTTTATCCTTGTTATTCTGTGATATTGCTTAAAGGGCAATGTGTGATTCGGAAGAAGAAATGCTATTTGAGTCTGAATGTGTATAGATCGAGTGAGTGATGGCTGAAAAATATAATTTTCTGTTTTTAAAGACAAGTTATATGCTATATTTCAACCGTAGTTTTTTCGAATAAAATAATATGATAGTAAATTATTTATTTATTTATTTATTTATTTTTGTGAAATATTTTCCCTGGAACTAAACAGAACATCCATTTGGTTGAAAGAAAGAGTTAGCTCCAACAATCCAACATGTGCCACGTCATCTGGAAGATATATTTTTGAGTGAAAATACTGTCATAATATGTAAGAACAAATAAGAAGATTGATCAAAAAGAATATCTTCACAGAACTTGGAATTTTGAATTTTCAAACGTTTTTTACGGTTTTCTGCAAACTTGAATAATTGGAGTTACCTCCTTTCTGCAGCAGACCCTTCAAATATAAATTCAACATTTAGTAAAATTTAACATTCGAGCAAAAGAAAAAAAAAAGATTTACTGCTTTTTTGACATTTTTATCACAAAAGAAAAAAAAAAAGAAAGAAAGAAAGAAAGAAGACCAACTCAAGTCCTTGCTTGTTTGGAGGAGGCACAAAACTTTGGAAGGTTTATAGCATCATATTTGAAAATACGAGATATATGGAACTTTGTTTTCTATGTTTAGGTAAACTCTACTAGATACCAATAAAGGCACCACAGTACATATTCTCTTAAGTTCTAAATCTACAAGGTCCTTTCAAAGAAATGTCAACTAAATTTGATAATAGGCGTTTGCGAGTTAAAAAAAAAATGTTTTCTAAAAAACGAGTGAACGCGACGGAAATCATTTGATAAAGAATACTTACGATTCGCACACTTTGGATGTACGCACGTTTCCTCTGTCAATTTTACTTTGGAGAGTTTTCACCTAGAAGAGAAATTTGGTATTACAGAAAATTATGAAATAACTAGGCAAAGTGTAAGTATGCTTATCGAATACTCTGTATTTTTTAAGTCAAAGTTGTAAGGATATTATTAGAAAAATTGGACGTTTTGCATAAATTTGCACGAATTGACTTCGTAAACTAAATCTGTGCTGCGTAAATGCAACTCTGTCCTATCAAGGTGCTCTAATTTTCAAGAATCGATTGGGGCTGACGAAAAGTGGTTTTTAACGATATTTGCAAATACAGATAGGCCACCAAAAAACCCCATCGAATCTTAAATTGATCGATGTTGGCATACAACGCCTTGCGAACTGAAGTAAGTTGGTATCTGCTAGTGGCCGGCCCGGCAACATGATTGGTAGCTGAGGCGACCGCCACGATAAGGGCCCGGGTTCGAATTCTGGTAAGGAATGGATTTCATTGTGTGTATGTCTTCAGTGCTTCTACTTCCTTGTGTCTATCCCGTCTTCAAGAAGAAGATTTATGTAATTTATCAAAGTCCTGTATGTATTTCTGTGAATAAAAAAGTATGGATCGTTCGAGACAACAGTCTTGTAGCTTATAGGTCTCAAAGCAATCGTCTTCACATGTCAAAATGTCAAATACCTGCTAGTGTTTTAAGAAATTTGGTAAGAAGTTTTATTAGATATTCTAGAATAAAAGTTCCTTTTGAACTCACGAAATTTACGTTTACTGATATTAATCCTTCACTGTTCTTAGCTGTTTCAGAGACAGCTGTTTTATTTTTTTCAATTTTCACAGTTTAATTTATAATTTTCAATTCAACTATAGATACTGGTGACATTTTGCTTCGTTTGGAGCTCTGGTATACTATCGCTAGATACTTTTGAGTGGGGGAATTTTAATTATAATAGTCCTGTACACAAAGTTTAGTACATAAACAGTATCTTAAGAGTTAATTGAGCCTTTCATTCATCTTTGGATGAAGCTATCTCTGAAACCATTCAGAGTATCTATGCAAAAAATTATCCAATTTTTTTTTCAATTTTCACAGTTTAACTTATAATTTTCAGTTTAACTATCTATACTAGTGAAATTTTGCTCTGTTTCGAGCTCTAGTATGCTATCGCTAGATACTTCTGTGTTGGAGAATTTTAATTATAATAATCCTGTACACAAAGTTTAGTACATAAACAGTATCTTAAGAGTTAATGGAGCCTTTTATTCATATTTGGATGAAGCGATCTCAGAAACCGCTCAGAGTATCGATGCAAAAAAATTATGCAATTTTATTTTTAAATTTTCACAGTTTAACTTATAAATTCCAGTTTAACTATAGATACAAGTGAAATTTTGCTTCGTTTGGAGCTCTGATATACTATCGCTAGATACTTCTGAGTGGGTGAATTTTAATTATAATAATCCTGTACACAAAGTTTAGTACATAAACAGCATCTTAAGAGTTAATTGAGCCCTTTTTTTATTCATGCTTGGATGAAGCGATCTCAGACACCGCTCAGAGTATCGATGCAAAAAATTATGCAATTTTTTTTTCAATTTTCACAATTTAACTTATAATTTTCAATTTAACTATAGATACTAGTGAAAATTTTCTTCGTTTGGAGATTTGGTATACTATCGCTAAATACTTCTGAGTGGATGAATTTGAATTGTACATAGTCCTGTACACAAAGTTTAGTACGCAACAGTATCTTAAGAGTTAATCGAGCCTCTTATTCACCTTTGGATGAAGCGATCTCAGAACCCGCTCAGAGTATCGATGTAAAAAAAAATATATCCCAGCAGTTAATAGCCTATGCTAGTCATCTGAAGAAAGAACGCTAATGTTAATTCTATGAGAGGGTTCTTTACATAGTTCTCGCTCGCATTTTAATATTTTTAAATGATTTCTTTTGCATAGGATATATGGGGTTGATCTCTAACGTTGTTAGTTTTTACTTTTTCAATTTTGGTTAAAGTGTTTTTTATACGGGTACTTTCACTTTTAGAACCGGTTTCAAAATTGAAAATGTCCACTTATATAAAAAAACTGTAACCAAAATCAAAAAATTAAAAACTAACAACATTAGAGATCGACCTCAGCTGTCCTATGCAAAAGAAATCATTTAAAAATATTAAAATGCGAGTGAGAAATCTGTCAAGAACCTTCCCATAGACTTAACATTAGCTTGCGCGTTTCTTCGCATGACTAGTGTAGGCTCTTAAGGGTTAAGAATCATACTCTGGTTGTATTACTTTCAGTAGTGAGTCAAGGTTTGAATTTTGTGATCGTTTCCGTTTCATTTACAAGTTATAATTTACTGAAAGTATCTGTTCTATTTATAAGTTACGATTTACTGAAAGTACCTGTTTTATTTATGTAATTATCGCTCAAGGAGTTCAACGACTTCAGAATAGGTTACTTCCCCTTTTAACCTTAATTTATGCTTTGATAAACATTATTAACTTTTAATTAATGTGTAATTACTGCTTACAGTGACAAAAATATAACACAAAAGGTGATGTAAGAATTTAAACTGATACAAAGACAGCACTATTGATAAATTAATAATTACGAGCATGGATAATAAAAAGAAGAAAACTTTCAATGAACAAAACTCAAAGTTATCAACTTTACAATATTTTCCTGGGTTCTTTGAAAGATTAAAATATAAACTTAGCAAATTCAATATCTATCTTATCACAAGACCTTGTAACGCAGTTAATGACAACTCCAGTGATCCGAGGTGACGCTTTACGTCCAACAACTTTATTCCTTCGTTGATACAACTTAAAACAATATAAAACTTTAAAAACATTACACTCTTCCGTAAAACCTCAGCGTACAAAACTACTCCATATTTTACACGCGCACAGTTCACATTTCTACTCAACCATCATCTGTCCAACTCTATTTCCATCTTCATCAGCTTAGCTCGGGTCACTTCCCTTGACCTGCCAACTAACATCTCTTGCAGTCTCTAGTCTCTTCGCATATCGAAAACAGTCCTTTCGCTTCGATTACACGGCTCGATTGCACGACTACAGGGCAATCAACCTCCGAAGCCAGGCGGCAAAACCATGGACAAACTCTGGACAACTCTAGACCAGCAACTCACGAGTCAGGATAGGCCATGGGTTTCTTCGGTCGTTACAACCTTCCACAAAATTAAAAAAACATAGTATGTAGAAAAATAGATCCAATAGAGCCTGATAAACTATCCAGTGTTTATAAAATCCCATTCACCAGGGTAGATGGAACATGACAATACTATATAGGAATGACAAACAGAAAATTTAAAACGATAATAAAAGAACATATGACAGAAGAACTACAGCTTTGGATAGACTACATAAAATAGAGCCTTCGCAAACTGATTTCAAGAATAGTAAACTAATTTTTCCATCATGAGTTTAATTACCTCCCTTATCCGTGAATCAATAGAAATACATTTGCGAAACGAGAACATATGCAACGAATCAGCTTCTTTTGAATTACCTAAAATTTGGCACGCGATGATTTACAAATCGAAAAACAATAACATAATAATTTACACGTCTTCCAGTTTGACCCATTTATGCACTTGCTTACATTAGACTTGAGATTTCATGATTTGTGTTTATCATTTTCAAAAACTTTGCGAAAATAGTTTATTTATCATTTTGAACTTAAAGAAGTCGCCGTTAGAGCCCGTGAAACATATGTCATCTTTATATTAAAAGGCATTGTTAAGCTTTTTTTGTATAATGTTTTTATCACTTTAAGCATTAATTACATCTTTAGTTTAAAATTAACAAGATATTTTATTATACTATTTGAAAAATAGTTATATTTTAAATTAGTTTTTGTGAATCATTTGAGTAAAAAAAAAGAAAACTGTCCAGTTAAACTGAGGGCATTGAGCTCACAGGCTATTCACACTAATTGTATATTATACTCTTTGAATTACTCTTTGAAAGAATTTGAAACAAGCCCCTCGAAAAATAAAGAAATCGACAATATATTAAGGGGGGGGTCATTTCCCCGTTACCCCCCTCATAGTGAACTAATGAACCCCTTAAACTAATCAGGGAAGCCTCTAATTACAATGAATATATATACAAAATTTGAAGAAAATTGGATAATTCTGCATGAAAAACCCATTTATCTAAATTAAAAGGGGGGGGGATGATCCCCCCTTTCCCCCTTTATACTTAAACAATGAACCCCGAAAACTATTCACAGAAGCGCATTATCAAAATGAACCTATATACAACATTTAAAGAAAATGGGATAATTCTGCAAAAACCCATTTATCTAAATTAGGGGGGGTTAGCCCCCGTTCCCCCCTTTTATACTTAACCAATGATTCTCCAAAACTAATAAGGGAAGCGCCTTATCACAATGAACCTATAAACAAAGTTTGAAGCAAAACGGTTATTTCTATCAAGAGTTATCGCATCAAGTACATACGTACATACATACAGAACGGGCGGGCACATTAGCTCTCAGGCTTTGATAGCCTGTGAGCTAAAAAGGATACAACTTTACGACAAGAATGCAACAAAGTTATTGTTTAGAGAGGAATAGGTTAAACTATCTCTTACAAAAGAGGTATATATTGAAATTTTTACCAGTTTCTTTGAAGCATCCACTTGACATTTCTGGGCGTCAGAATCCGAAGAAACCGGAGAATGGCTTGAACTGGGTTTGGACTGCTGGAAGAGAGTGATTGAAAATAAAAATTAAAGGGTTATGGGACTTTAAAATCTTGCATGCAGAAATTCTTTTGTATAATCATGCACGCAACCTTCGATTCTAAAATTTTTACTCGACCAGTTTCAAAACCCCTATAATAACTAAGTTTCTCCATTATGATCTGAAAAAAATATGAAATGAAAAAAGAAACATCTATCTATTACCACCTTTAAAAATCGTGTTTTTGTAATGCATACTGTTCACGATATAAATTGCAGAAAATTGTCTTTTTTTTTCCTTTTCGAAATTTAAAAGTCCCATGACCCCTTAACTAGAATTCATCCAAATACAGTCTGGATCAAATTCACAAAGTTACAAAATAATTTAAAATTTTTCCAGAATTCCTTAAACATCGAAATAAAAATCCAAAATCCTGCAAAAAGACAAAAGAAAAGAACTGAATTTATTGCTGGCTTCTTTATTTTATTTTACTGTTATTTATTCTTTTCTTTCTTTTTTTTTGCCTTCTTTTTTTTCTTTTCTTTTCTTTTTTTCCTTCTTTTTTTTCTTTCTTTCTTTCTCTTTTTATTTTTTTTTAATCAGAAACATTTTAACATCGACTTGAAAATCCGAAAACTTGAAAAGAATGAAATATTTTTAAAGGAAAGAAAACTGGAAATATTGAAATTTGTCATTGTTGGAATCTTTTACAAGAGCCTTTCAATGACACCATTTGATGAATTGTTTAAATATGCTCGTAGCTTTTCTCTGAGTTCGGAATCACTTATCAGCGTAATAAAACTTTATCCGAAATGAAATGTTCTAAAACTGGCTATCGATTGATGATCTGGAATGTAAGCGAATCTTGATGTCCCCCAAATGACATTAAAAATTTTCAGAATGCATTTAGCACTTACATGAAAATCTCCACTCCAAAATGTCAAGTGGGAATGATTGATTTGAAATAAGTGAAATTTTAAAAGAACAATAAGAATTCTTGTACCGGAAATTCTATATGAGCCTTTTACTAATAAAATTTAATAATTTTTCAAATAATGATCTTGTTTTAAGTTTTAAGTATGCACTTGATTCGATATCAGAACAGGGTTTAATTTGTGCTGGAGCCCACCGGAGCTCAGCTCCGGTATTTCTCTGTTTTTAGTAAATATTTAAATATTGGCCAGAATTCACAGGAGCTTATAAACACTGCGCTCCAGAGCCCCGTGCAATAACGCTTCCGAAAAGCGAATCCAATCTTTTGCATCAACACGCTTATAAGTGACGTAATGTGTCGTTCACGTAATTGATGGAGATGAAACAAGATCGATTTTTATATCAGTCTTCGGGTTTGGGCAGGCTCGAGCTCAATCGGTCTTAAATTCCAAATTTTATTTATTTCCATTTCAAATCATTTTAATGCTATTTTGATCAGAATAAAGAGTAAACAGAAATAGTCTTTTTCTATTCTGCGTACCTGCGAACTATTCATTGTTTTGTATTAACACTCTTTCCGAATCATAATCCTGAGCTTATTGAATCGCAGAATTCTGAGATTCATTAACAATAAGATTAGGCAAAGATTTCTATCTAGAAGTAGTAATTACTAAAAAGTGGAATTGTTGATAGCTAAGTATATGCAGATAGATGTATTTAAATTTTTTTATTTTGCTAAATAAAAAAAAAAACAATGCTTTAAATTTTGAAAATAATTACAGATTGGTGTGACGGCGGAGGGGCACGCTACGGGTGTTAGTACTGCAGAATATTAGGGCTCCGGTACTTTTTTTTTCTTAGAAATTAAGCCCTGTACCATAATTAAAAAAAAAATACAGAAAAGAGGAATTATATATGAATGTTCGTAAAAATATTATTTTTATTAACTGGCCACAAATCTCACCAAGTACATTTTTATTTTCTGGCTAATAGTAGTTTTTATTTTCCGCGTGTGTAAATCAGAGACAATGGTGGTGAAATAAAATGCTTTGGTTCATGGTAATATTTCTTCTTCTTCTGCTTATTATTATTATTTGTATTATTAATGAAATGAGGATACTTCATTGTAACAATTGAAACATGTATTTTAATTGTATATATAAAATATCGTGTGTGATGAAAGATATTATTTTAAATGAAATGAGTGAAAAGCTTATATATTAAATGAAATGAATGTAATACAGTGCTTTGGTTTATGATATTATTTCTTCTTATTATTATTATTATTCGTATTTTAAATGAATTAAGGATATATTTTTGCCGTAACCGCTCGTCAGTGATTTACAATCACTTTGCTGCTAGTAATTTCGTAAACTGAATTTCTCCTAGTTTAATCGTAGAACATCCCACGATTAAATAACGTCAAACTTTGTATACACTAAAATGCTGGTAGTAAAAAAATTGTGAACCCCTTGACGAGCCGCTACTGTCTCATTGTAGCAACTGAAGACGTATATGTTAAATGTATGCAATGTATGTATGCCAAATTTATATATATTTATATATAATAATGTATGTACGTAATATATGTATTTTAAAAGTATATATCAAACAATGTATGTAAGTAATTTATGTATTTTAAATATATATAAAATATAATGTATCTAAGTAATTTTTGTATTTTTAATGTATACAGGTTGTCCGAAAAATCTGGAAACGGTCGAATAACTCGCGAAATATACATCGGATTGAAAAACAAAAAAATGCATGTTCAATATTTTTGAAAATTCTACTTAGAGATATCATAGTTGCCCCCCCCCCAACTCTGCCCCCTGGTGGGAAAGAGTGGCAACTTTGAATGCTTAAATAATAACCCTCCACACCCACCTCCCTTTTTTTATTGCAGATTCGGATTCTAAGGGAAAAAATACGTAACATTTGTATTTAACATTTTCTTCGAAACATCGTAGATGGCGCTGTAATCGAGTAAAATGCAGTGAGAATCGTTTCCATTGAAAAGTCTGGAAGCGGTCGAATAACTCGAGAAATATACATCGGATTGAAAAACGGAAAAATATGTGTTGAATATTTTAGAAAAGCGGCAAATTTTATAGTAAACTTCTAAATATATTTTTCTAAAATATTGAACATGTATTATTCCGTTTTTCAATCCGATGTATATTTCTCGAGTTATTCGACCATTTCCAGACTTTTCGGACACCCTGTATATAAAATAATGTATGTACGTAATGCACGTAATGTATATATTTTAAATGTATATATAATATAATGTATATATAATATAATGTATGTATAAAAGTTTGTATTAATTAATAGATATGATTTTAAATTAAATGAGTGAAAGGTTTACATTTTAAATGAAATGAATGCATTTCTAATGATGGTGTAACTCTTCTAGTATTTCTACAATTTCATAGATATTGTACTTCTCCATGGACAAGACAATTTGAAAATTTCACTTATATTTTAGAAATTGTAATGAGATTTTTATGTGTAAAGCCGTAGTGTAAAATATTGTTAACAGATGTGGTAGGAATAAATACAGTAAAATCTCGTTACAACGAATCTATAGAGACCACTGATTAAATTCGCTATAATGAAATATTCGTTAAAGTGAAAATATTTTTTTACTGAAATAGAATAATATGACTTTTTTTACAATCCAAAATATATTCGTTAAATTGAAAAATTCGTTAAATCGAGGTTCGTTGTAACGAGATTCTACTGTATAGGGAAAATGGACGGCATTTCACAATGTTTTTATTTTCAGGAATCTGATTGTTCGTTCTTTCCCACTGCGGAAAACAGCTTGTAGCTTCAACAAACTGATTAATTATTTATTGGATAAGTTTAAGAAACATTTTTAAACGTATGTACATACTGTACTGTACTTTTCAAAGTTGTTTATAGCAAAAGTTTTATTATTATCAACTACGTATTAGGACTGCTTCCAGGATACATTAATCCGGATAACTGGAGTTTCAATGTGCGATTGTCTACAGATTCAAATAAATCGATGATCATTTTAAGGGTGCACTTCAGAAATCATTGTCGAGTGCGAGATCTATAGTTGTCAATCTACACCTAATCTTCCGTAAAATATAGGTTAATTTAACATGAATTAACCCTGTTTGGAACCAGAAATATTATGCGATGAATCATTATTTATTTAATTCATGTTTCTACGTATAACCTATCTTTCAAATATGTATGGCCTCTGAAAGGAATCTTTTTTTTTTTTTTTTTTTTTTTTTTTTTTTTAGATGGGTTTGACCCTTGGTAGGTTTCGTCTGACATTTTTTGGATATAATGGAATTTTTTTTCAATCTTATTTACTTTTTTACTATTTTGTTAAACTTCTATTTCATTATTACATTTTTAAATATTTTTTATTTAATTTTTAACTTTTTTAATTTCTCACGGCTTTTTTTTTTTTTTTGCCTCGCAAGTAAATTACCTATAACGTGGAAGTTCAGTTGGCTTCGCAACTATGTATTCCCTAATGCTAACTATACTGTACCATTGTTGTTCGTATAACGTATTTTATTTCCTTTCTTCAAAAAAATCTTATTCGAAAAGTGTTTAACCCATGTCATATTAACCAATCAAGGACGGAATTATTTTTCTGTTTAAAATGCAAAAATTTCATTTCGCACCAATTTTTCACAATAGTTACTTTAGTCCTATTTTATCGGGAAATCTTTGTCATCAAATAAAGCAAATATTTCTCTTAAAAATACTCGTACTCAAACTGCAAAATGATTGGAAGCTATTCTGTTACAATATGGTACCACTAGACCTTAATGGGTTAACCGCACTCCAGCAATCCTTGTCTACTGCGAAATCCATAGATGCCAATCTCCAACAAATCTTCCGAAAAATGTGAGTTTATTTGACCTAGATTAACCATGTTTGGAACCAGAACTATTATTTGATGAATCATTATTTAGTTAATTCATGTTCCTATAACTTATTTGATATCATTTCTTAAAAAATTTCTTCTTTGAAAAGTGTTTAACCATCGTCAAATTAACCGCACTCCAGCAATCCTTGTCGACTGCTAAATCCATAGATGCCAATCTCCAACAAATCTTCCGAAAAATGTGAGTTTATTTGACCTAGATTAACCATGTTTGGAACCAGAACTATTATTTGATGAATCATTACTTAGTTAATTCATGTTCCTATAACTTATTTGATATCATTTCTTAAAAAATTTCTTCTTTGAAAAGTGTTTAACCATCGTCAAATTAACCGCACTCCAGCAATCCTTGTCGACTGCTAAATCCATAGATGCCAATCTCCAACAAATCTTCCGAAAAATGTGAGTTTATTTGACCTAGATTAACCATGTTTGGAACCAGAACTATTATTTGATGAATCATTACTTAGTTAATTCATGTTCCTATAACTTATTTGATATCATTTCTTAAAAAATTTCTTCTTTGAAAAGTGTTTAACCATCGTCAAATTAACCGCACTCCAGCAATCCTTGTCGACTGCTAAATCCATAGATGCCAATCTCCAACAAATCTTCCGAAAAATGTGGGTTTATTTGATCTAGATTAACCATGTTTGGAACCAGAACTATTATTTGATGAATCATTACTTAGTTAATTCATGTTCCTATAAATTATTTGATATCATTTCTTAAAAAATTTCTTCTTTGAAAAGTGTTTAACCATCGTCAAATTAACCGCACTCCAGCAATCCTTGTCGACTGCTAAATCCATAGATGCCAATCTCCAACAAATCTTCCGAAAAATGTGGGTTTATTTGATCTAGATTAACCATGTTTGGAACCAGAACTATTATTTGATGAATCATTACTTAGTTAATTCATGTTCCTATAACTTATTTGATTTCATTTCTTAAAAAATTTCTTCTTTGAAAAGTGTTTAACCATCGTCAAATTAACCGCACTCCAGCAATCCTTGTCGACTGCTAAATCCATAGATGCCAATCTCCAACAAATCTTCCGAAAAATGTGGGTTTATTTGATCTAGATTAACCATGTTTGGAACCAGAACTATTATTTGATGAATCATTACTTAGTTAATTCATGTTCCTATAACTTATTTGATATCATTTCTTAAAAAATTTCTTCTTTGAAAAGTGTTTAACCATCGTCAAATTAACCGCACTCCAGCAATCCTTGTCGACTGCTAAATCCATAGATGCCAATCTCCAACAAATCTTCCGAAAAATGTGGGTTTATTTGATCTAGATTAACCATGTTTGGAACCAGAACTATTATTTGATGAATCATTACTTAGTTAATTCATGTTCCTATAACTTATTTGATATCATTTCTTAAAAAATTTCTTCTTTGAAAAGTGTTTAACCATCGTCAAATTAACCGCACTCCAGCAATCCTTGTCGACTGCTAAATCCATAGATGCCAATCTCCAACAAATCTTCCGAAAAATGTGGGTTTATTTGATCTAGATTAACCATGTTTGGAACCAGAACTATTATTTGATGAATCATTACTTAGTTAATTCATGTTCCTATAACTTATTTGATTTCATTTCTTAAAAAATTTCTTCTTTGAAAAGTGTTTAACCATCGTCAAATTAACCGCACTCCAGCAATCCTTGTCGACTGCTAAATCCATAGATGCCAATCTCCAACAAATCTTCCGAAAAATGTGGGTTTATTTGATCTAGATTAACCATGTTTGGAACCAGAACTATTATTTGATGAATCATTACTTAGTTAATTCATGTTCCTATAACTTATTTGATATCATTTCTTAAAAAATTTCTTCTTTGAAAAGTGTTTAACCATCGTCAAATTAACCGCACTCCAGCAATCCTTGTCGACTGCTAAATCCATAGATGCCAATCTCCAACAAATCTTCCGAAAAATGTGGGTTTATTTGACCTAGATTAACCATGTTTGGAACCAGAACTATTATTTGATGAATCATTATTTAGTTAATTCATGTTCCTATAAGTTATTTGATTTCATTTCTTAAAAAAATTCTTCTTTGAAAAGTGTTTAACCATCGTCAAATTAACCGCACTTCAGAAATCCTTGTCGACTGCGAGATCCATAGTTGTCAATCTCCAAATAATCTTCCTTGGAATATGTGTTTATTTGACATGGATTAAACATGTTTGGAACCAGAAATGTATTTGATGAATCATTAATTATTTAATTCATGTTTCTACGTATAACTTATTTGATTTCATTTCTTAAAAAAAAAAAATCTTCTTCGAAAAGTGTTTAACCAGGGTCAAATTAACCACTCTTCAGCAATCCCTGTAGACTGTGAGATACGTAGTTGCCAATCTCCAACTAACTTTCCGTAAAATGTGGGTTTATTTGACCTAGATTAACGATGTTTGGTACCCGAAATATTATTTGATGAATCATTATTTATTTAATTCATGTTTCTACGTATAGCTTATTTGATTTCTTTTCTTAAAAAGAAAATATTTTTTGAAAAGTGTTTAACCAGGGTCAAATTAAGAACACTTCAGCAATCCTTGTAGAGTGCGAGATACATAGTTGCCAATCTCCAACTAATCTTCCGTAAAATGTGGGTTTATTTGACCCAGGTTAATCAAGTTTTTTATTTAATCCATGTTCCTACGTAGTGATGGGCATAATGAAAAAATTTATCATTCGAATGAATTATTCGATAATGCCCAAAAGCATAGTATCCAACCTTACTTCCAGAAATTTTGTTAAAAAAAAAAAGTTTTATATTTTTTATGTGGCTCTTAATTTTATTCTAATTAAAGTAGGAATTTTCTTTTTTTTTAAATATTTTTTTAACCAGAATTTCTGTTTCATTTAGTTTGTTACGCTTTTGTTGTTGTGTATAAATCATATTTTATTATATGAGAACATGATAGGTTTGAAAGATTTAAAGTATACTGCAATTTGTGAACTTTTTAGAAAAAAAAATATATTATATGAGTTATAATTTTCCAATTGAGTGAAATAGTGTCCAGGCCAGTATTCGAACCAGAGACCTTTGGTTGAAGCTGACAATGCTCTACCTACTGAGCTATCCTGCACAATTTTGGCAGACGTAATTCACCCAGACAAACTTTTTGATAATGACATCTGGTCTGTTACCTGAAACAGCTCCACAGAGTAAACCACAGTTAAAGGAACTCCAAGAAAATGTCAAAAGGGGTCTGGTTTAAATCCTGGCTTGGACATTTTTTTACTCAATTGGAAAATTACTACATGTATGAATTATTTACTAAATAGAATAATTGAGTTGAATTAATGAAAATAAAATATATATTACTAAATCATACACACATACCTTGGAATAGCCGTACTTCGGAGTATAGCTGACTCTGAAGGCTTTTTTAAGATCGACTTCTGTAGTATTCACGCAGCCAGGCTGAAAAAAAATGGAAAAAATGAAAATATGTTGTTGTAAAGATGAAATGTTTTATTGCAAATTCCAAATTCAATAGCAACGAGAACCTCAGATGAAAGTTTAAAAGTATATAAAATAAATATTGACAAATTACAATAGATTTAGGTAAGCATTTATCAATCTTTTAAGTAGTATATGTAAAAACAATAAAAATAAAAGTTTAAAAATAAAATTTTAATGTACTTATAACAGTTACCCAATATTGTGTACAAAATGTAAAAATAAAAAATACAAAGTAATTTAAACAAATAACCATTTAAGTAAAACACTTAACCCCGCATTTAACACTATTGAAAATTTTAGTTCAAAGTAGAAGATGTGAATGTGTGAATAATTTGTACAACTAAAATATCGTTCTTCTTAACTTTAAAAAAAATCTTCTTTATCGCTTCAACATCGAAAATGATTTCAACTCTCACAAAAAATGGAGCTATTCAATAGCCAATCAGAACAAAAATAGTTCTATGTACTCTCATTGTGCTGCTTTGGAACACAAAGTTATCCGTCTACTTATCTAATGTTCAGCATGCTCACTACAAATCCAGAAGTGTCAGATTTGTATTTGGATATTCATAATGTGTCAAACTCCATTTTAAACGGAAGTTCCGGTCTGATTAGCTCTTGTTTTCAAAGGTTAACCATAATAATTTTAGGGATCAGAAGTTTACCTGTTTATTGTTCAACATTTTAGTAGTTCCCAATCGCGATCTACGTTATACATAACCGTTTCATGACGTTTAAAAAACGTCGCAGGTAATAGATCATCTTTACACGGCTATTGGTACAAAGTGTCGCGCCCATCGGTTTGAGCCAATCGCCATGTAAAGATTATCCACTCAGTGTGACGTTTTAAAAGTCATGAACCGACCGTGTAACGTAGGTCACGCCCCAATCCAACATTTTAGCTGCTCATGCTTGAACGTACACAAGTTTATGTTTCGACCGGAGAACCAAATGTTGGAACAAAGTTTCACCATTTTGTTGTTGCAGCTACTGCAACAAAATGGTGAGATATTATTGTGAGAACTGTGTTTCTCAGCAAAGTTCCAATCAGCTATCGTCTACCGCCTACAGCGTAATGACGTCAGAACGTACGTGCGTAAAGTATGCAGGCTCCACACGACATTGCCCATGACAAGTCTGTAGTGCAGCAGAGATTTGCGCAGCAGTCGAGTAGAGAGTGAGTGGAAGACAGCCGACGGAATAAGACATGACGGGTGCTTATGCTGTTCGAATGTAGAAACATTCTATGAAATTGTGGTGGCGGATTTATTAATCAGATATGATGTTTATTTAAAAAGGCGACAATCATCAATGTTTGTATATAACTCTTTCTGTATATAGCATCTTCTTTTTTTTTAATATAATATAACCTTTTGTAAAAGTTTAAAGTTGTTTTCGTCAACTCACTTATATGTGTCAGCGACAAAATTTCTACAGTATTATTAAAAGAAAACAACAACAACATCCGAGCTATACTTGAGGTAAAAAAAAGCATCTTAATAACTTCAGAATGACTAAATTATTGTAGAATACCCAAAATCAAAATAACATTCAGGATCCCAATTTCTATGTCCCACAGAACAAAATGCCTTTAAAAATTATAGTATTAATAAGAACGAAAAGTTATGCATTAGAGCATAGATAATAAAATACTTTCCAACACTATCGGGATATTGTTAAGAAATTTCATTTTATCATATAATGAAATGGGACATCAAAATAAATAAATAAATAAATAAATAAATAAATAAAACATAATGCATTCAGTAGCAAACCTCAGTAACATATCAATGATATGGAAATACAAGTGTATTTACAAGAGTAAAGCACGGACAGATAGACAGACGGCTAGACAAACGGAAGACATAAGCACTTTTTGACCATGTTGGAAAGAGCAAAAAAGGGTGTAAAAATTCCGTCCGTAGCAAAAAAGACTGTTTGAACCTAGTTTTCTAAATGCATCGTGTACTTAAATCAAAAATCGGCTATTGTAGGTATGCTGTATTCTTTGTATCCTTATTGTCAAAGCATAGCGAAGGCAGTCGAAGTGCCCTAGAAGTGTTATATTAAATTAGTGTACCTTTTCTCATAAACTACCAACGATATGCACTTGAAAGTTTTAATCTACATCAAATAACTAGCTTTTAATGAGATAAAGTGATGATGAGTGGTGATGAGTGGAAAATATGCTGTTCCTAAGATACCAGATAGTATGGATTAGATCCTGCTATGATTATTTTTGTAAAGATTTTTTACTATATCAAATAATTTTTATTTCCCTACATCATCATATTTTATACAAAGCAAATTTAATCCGATGAAAATTTCACCGAAATACCTTTATTAATGCTAAACTTACAAGAGAAAATTCAGATTGGGCTTAAAGTGAGACACCCTGTATTTTAGTCTGGATACATGGATGGCGACCCTGGTTTGCTGAGAAAAAAATTCATGCCTTCATGTGCATTATCAACCCTTAACATTCGTACAAAAGATTTTGAGGTACCCTGTTTATTATTGAAAAGCAAAACTTTCTCTGTTTGAGGTTTGTTATATATCGAGCTTCTGTTTGTTTTTACGTTAATAAAAATATTCAAGTTCCAACGAAGTAGGTTAATCTCATTTATGACTCTAACTAATATTAACTTGACCAAACGCGTCATAGTTATCACTATCCATCGGTTGATTATATCATTCAGTTAATTCCATCAATTCATCCTCGTGGCGGCACAAATACCGCTCCAATTGATCCAGAGTATTTCATTAATATAAGCGGCGTCCGACTATCGATTTTGTCGAGATGGTCGCCTACTTTTGCGACAGCATAAACAGCCATCAATTACGCCTACAAGCTAAAACGAAACACGTGGCCACAAGAACTGACATCCATTAATCTTTGCTGTCACAAATAAAACAGCAAATACAATAAGTTATATCTTCGTCTACGAAACAGATGTGTAATACTTTGCTACATAATAATGCTGATAATCAAAATCTATTTGTAATGTACAGGGGGATAGTAAAGAGTATCAACAAAGTAAGAGAGTTGATAGAATCCATCAGGACTTACGATTTTTATAAAGGAATCTAGTGTCGCAATCCATTTGTTCAATCAGGGTATTTGAATTCAAGCTAAACAAAGATTTTTGTTTATAACTTTACTAATAATGAAGGTAATTTAGAGAAAATATGCAAACGACTAATTTTACTTTATCTGAAACTAGTAAACCCGACCACGTTGCCAGGTCCACAGAAAGGAACAATCTATTTGCAGTAATTCTTTCCTTTTTTATCTTTTCTTCTTCTTCTTCTTCTTTTTTTTTTCTTGCATTTCTATCTGGGTAACGTGGATGGCAATTTTAAACTTCAGAAAAACCGGAAAATATCAAAAGGATCTTCAGAATTTGTTTTTAAAAAGTAAATATTAATATTTTTTTTAAAATAAAAGATATCATCAGTACCAGGAAATAATTGACAACAGGTATGTTTTTTTTTTTTTTGAACAGGTGTTAAAACGTATAAATCCACCGAAAATCTGAAGTCGGAAGTCGAAAATTTTCATTAATTAATACTTTTGTTTTATAAATAAAAGCTAGTACAAAATAAATAAATAAATAAATATAAATAAAAATCAGAACAAACCCAAAATAGCATGTTAGATTTGATTAATGCCAAAACATTTAACATTAAATATTAATACTTCAAAAGCAAAGAAATTAATAATTATCAATAATATTTGAGAAAGCCTTGCTTTTGAAACATTCTTGAAAAGAGGCGCAAAATGTAATCAATGAGTGCTTTGGCCAAATTTTAACATTTTCCAACAAAGTTGAAACGTATTTATGAATTCGGTTTGTCTGTCTGTCTTCAGTCTGTCCATGCTCTAACACACGTAAGTATACTCAGATTTCCACGCAATTGATATATGTTATTGAGTTTTACTCTGGCATGTTCTGTATTGAAAATGAAGAATGTAGCATTTATAATTAATTTACAGGGAAACTCAAACGAATTCCATTACGTTACGGCCAATGGAGAAAAGTTGTTTCAGCTGTATTTAATTGGTGTTAAGGTAAAGCTAGGAGAGTCTGCGCACAATTCAAAAGAATAGCAATAAAAAATCTAAATATTAATTTTTTGCTAAACTATCCATGAATAATTTTTACTTCATTTGTTTTTTATGCATTTCCATTGCTATTTTGTTGTTATGTTGCAATTTAATAGAACAGTTGTAATAAAACCAAGAAAGTTATTTTGCGCAATCTGTCCTTACAGGGTTGGTGTGATTGCGCACATGGGTAGGAGAGACTGTTACTAATAATAACTACAATTAAATTGTTAACAATAATAATTACACTTAAATGACATTGCTGTAAGGTTTTTGTGAACAAATTTTAATGTATTGGGAGGGAATATTTCAACCTAATGCTTAAAGAATCAGAAAAAGGAAATAATTTTAAAAACGATTAAAAAATTTTAATTAAAAGAAAAAAAATTAAAGAATCAGAAAAGGCAAGTCCAGGTAGGATTACAAAATAAAATTATGTAACTTAATAACACGTTTAACTTAAAATTAGTCCATTTTCATTTTTCATTTTTTATGCAAATTTACCAATAAGCTGCGTAATATCTCCTAGCATTTAAACTAATGGGAACAATGCGCCATCTCTCCTAAGTAGCAGATGCGCAAACTCTCCAATTTCGGTAGGAGAGATTGCGCGGCCTTTTATTTAAACATGGCCGCTGCTAAAACGAACCGTTGATGTTCACATTGTCAGTCTAGATTAATAGCTTATGAGAAATCGTTTAAGTTTAAAATATTTTGTACTATTGACATTGTATAGAAATTCTGATGAATTGCTATGAAAATTCCAGCACTTACTTTGAGAAAACAAAACAAAATAGCAATACTTTATCTTAGACGCTCAAAGCAATCAACGTGCACTTTCAAGTAGACACTCCACTACTGTTGTACTACTACCTGGAGTCGCTGCGCTCTCACTCTACTCCTTCCCCCCAAACCCCTATGTGCGCAATATCTCCGACCGCGCCATCTCTCCTGGCTTTACCTTACTAATATTTTTAAAACGTACTGAAATTGATATAAATCCCTGATGTGAATTACAAGATGCGAACTATTGATTATGGAGTACATAGTTGGAGTACGTTCATTTACAGAGACACAGAAAAGAATTAGGTTATACATTACAGTACTGTCTATGAACAATAATTGACTAGAGTACGTTTTCAGTTCTGGCACGTGCTTTTAAACTTGTCTAATTTTTTGCATATTGCTTGGTGTGTATAATTCCATAAATCATATACAGGGCTGCACAAAAGATTTCGAGTACATTGTCATTCATTGGCGGAAGTTGTCGAATGGGAATTTTCAACTGTGCTATGCGTTTCATAACTGAACTAAATTTTAGAATACAAAAGAATACGGATATATGTCGACTTATTAATGGTAATTACTGAACCTTGGTTTTCAAATATGTTATGCGTTTTCCAAATTGTTTACTTAGATATAATCTTTTACCCTATTAGTATATGAAGTTTTTTTGCAGTATTCTAAATGTGTTGGAAAGTGTTTCATAATCTATGCTTAACGCATGATTTTTCGTTCTTGTTAAAATGTCATACGAGAATAAAATTGTATCAAATGCTTTTCAGATGATCAAAAGATATTTTGGGTCCCTCTCCATAATGTTTTGAAATGACATTCCCACGTATAAGTCAATATCTTTTATTACTTTTTCTAATATTAACTTGATGCAATGCGTGGTAGTATTTACTGTCCATCGGCTCACGATATCATTTAGTAAATTCCATCAATTCATCTCCGTGGCAGCACAAATACATCTCAATTTGATCCAGAGCATCTCTCTTTAATACAAGCTGCGTCTGCCCTATCGATTTTGGGAAAATAGACGCCTCTTGGGTTGCATAACTAGCCGTCAAATACCTTTAAGTCCAACCATGGCTACAGAAGTCTATTAAACTTTACAGTTATGAATGCTGCCGTAAACAAAGTTACGTATATCTATGGATCATATATATAACGTTTGTTAGATAGTGTTGAGATCAGGTGCGTTCCATGAACGTCCATACGGCCGATCGTTCTTCTCCGTTCACAAGCATCTGAAACAAATTGGGTCGGCAAATTATGAAATGACATTAAATTCTCAGCATACACTGTAAAAAATGACCGATGATTCTTATTTTATGAAAATATACTATAACCATGAACGAAAATATACTATAATCTTCTGAGTTATCCGAAATTCCAAATAGCATGTTACATTGTCTTTTGAATCCCCAGAAACCAATACATTTCCAAAATTTAAAGAATAATTTATAAAAACAAATTATTTTTAGCTGCACGTATTTTTCAGAAACGTTTCCGAAGGATTTTTATAGTGTATTAATTAGTGTCCTCAGCCTGGAATGCCTATTTTTCGAATGTCATCAATTCTCAAGTACACGTTTTCAGCCGCATAAGTTAATTTATACATGAAAGAGTAAAGATATAATCTTAATTTTAATGTTATTGTTAACGCTGTTAATTTTGTATGTTTGTCTGTTAAACATTTTTTTTTAGCATGAAAATGTTTACTTGAGAATTGATAGCATTCGAAAAACAGGTATTCTAAGCTGAGGACACTAATTAATACACTATAAAAACCCTTCGGAAACGTTTCTGAAAAATACGGGCAGCTAAAAATAATTTGTTTTTATAAATAATTCTTTAAATTTTGGAAATGTATTGGTTTCTGGGGATTCAAAAGACAAGGGAACACGCTATTCGGAATTTCGGATAACTCAGTAGATTATATTATATTTTCGTTCATGGTTATAGAATATTTTCATAAAATAAGAAACATTGGTCATTTTTTACAGTGTAGCTTACACCAACAATTAGTTTAAAAAGTTGCTTTTTAACGAATTAACAATCATTTAAACAAAAAGGTCATTGTTTCGCCTTTTTCTTTTAGCTTTTGCAAGCTCATAAGAAAAAAAAATCAATGAAAATTAAATTTTTTGGCGGTATAAACTCCAGCAAAAATGGTTACTTTTCTTTTAAATAAAGAAAATGATGGAAATCATTCTTATAGTTCTTGAGAAACAATGGCCGCACAGTTAGAAAAACAGGATCTCGAGAAAAACAAATTTAAAATTTTACATCAGCGTTACGTTCAATGAGCGAAAAAGATTATAAGGAATTGGAATATCACGAAACCGCTGTTTGACAACAATCTACATACTTAAATCGAAAATTTTGACCCAAAGAAGTAAAACCTCCCCTTAAATATTAACACTTTAAGCAAGGAAATAAATAATTAACAATAATATTTGTGAAAGTCTTGTTACTGCAACAATTTAAAAAAAATGGTATATGAGAATAAAATTGCATCAAATGCTTTTCAGATGATCAAAAGATATTTTTGTCCCCCTCCATTATGTTTTGAAATGACATTCTCGCGTATGAGTCAATATTTTTTATTACCTTTTCTAATATTAACTTGACGCAATAAGTGATAGTATTTACTGTCCATCGGCTCACGATATCATTTAGTAAATTCCATCAATTCATCTCCGTGGCAGCACAAATACATCTCAATTTGATCCAGAGCATCTCTCTTTAATACAAGCGGCGTCTGCCCTATCGATTTTGGGAAGATAGACGCCTCTTATGGGACTGCATAACTAGCCGTCAATTACCTCCCTAAGCACAACGTCGGCTACACAATCGAAGTCTATTAATCTTTACAGATATGAATGCTGCCGTAAGCATAGTTAGATATATCTATTGATCAGATATGTTAACGTTTTGTTAGATAGTGTTGAGAATCCATAACTATTTGTGATTCATATTGCTTTTGTTGATTAGTTTCGATAAAGCGAAATTATTTTCTAAATTTATGTATTTACTTTCTTCTATCTATAATAGCAGAAAGTATTGTAATCGAAATTTTTTTCGACATCGGTTTTCTACAGATTAATACGTTTTAGGGGTCAGAGGTACCGAAAAACATGTTTTTACAAAATGTATGTCTGTCCATCTGTCCGTGTATCTGTGCGTTCATCTGGCCATGTGTATGTCTGTCCGTTTGTCTGTGTGTTCGTCCTCCTTATTGCATAATCGAAAAGTGTATGAAGATATGCATAGAATTGAACCAACTTTCATTTAAAGGTTTTTGACTAAAGCTACCAGCTCCCAATTGAATTTGGAGATATTAGCCGGAAGGGGGCGCTGTAATAGCAATTTTTGTGCCATTTTCATTATTGTATCATAGTGTATCATATTGTTTCAATATTGTATGATAGTGTATGAAGTTATGTATAGAATTGAACCAAATCTCATTTATAGGTTTTGGCTGTGGCCAGCAGGTCCCAGTTAAATTTAGAGATATTCCTCCCGAAGAGGACGCTGTAGTATCAATTTTTATGACATTTTTATTATTGTATCGTCGAAAAGTGTATGAAGTTATGTATAGAATTGAACCAAATTTTATGTATAAATATGCTTTTGACTATTTCCTGCAGGCTCCGCTTGAATTTGGGTCTATTCCGCAGGAAAGAGGCGCTGTTATAACGATTTTCTCGATTTTTCGTAGTTGAGTTGTACATCAATTGTTCGTCCAGCGATGAGTGATTCGCATCCAGGTAACCCGACGATTCACAAACAACTGAAGTACAACAGAATGACGAAAAATATCGATTTTATTGACGCTGTGATATCGAATTTTGGTGTATTAACATGTATGAGAGAGAAGAAAGTTTTGGGAATGGCACATCCGACTAGTTTTGATTTTCAAATCACTGCATTGTTTTTCAAAAATCAGAATGCATTAGTAATAAATTAAGAATAAATTTCTGAGCTCATTTCCTCGTAAAAATTAGTCTTGTTTATAAAATTCATGTGGTCTAATGGAGGATATTCCATCTACGTCATGATCACCGGGTCCACGCGAAGAACTTCTTGGGTAAAGAAGGGAAGGCTCCGTAAACGTAATGGAAATCTTCGTCAGCCAACAAAACAGTTCATGGGATAAAGCAATAGTAGCTTCCATTCTTATCAGTTAGAAGTTTTTTGGGTAAATTACCGGTGCCACGTGATCTTTTTCAGCCTAAAACCAAGATTTGGAATATCGTCCATTTTCAGAAGCATCTCGGTATTTACCTTATTTTAATGTACTAAAATTTCTATATTACATGTAAGTGAAATGTTGTTGGCGGAAATGCCAATTTTTCTTTGATTAGATACAATGCAGAGATATGCTTGTGAAAGTCAAACCGCACTGTAAAATGAACTCTTAAGATTCGTTTTTAATACTTTTCAAGATAGTTGAAAAGTGTCTATGATATGGGTTGGCAGTTCGTATATGTCCATGCTCTGACTCTAAAATATGATTTTCGTGTGTCTAAAAAGCACTTAAAGCAACAAAAAAAAAAAACTTAAATTTGAACTTATCAAAACTTTGTTAAGCCTTAAAGCAGTTTCAAAAATAATTCCCCCCCCCCCCCCCCACTCTCAATAACACGAAAAGATTAAAGTGATTTAGAATCAAATGGCGTTTTTTATTTATCATCATCGATAAATGTACAGGAGGGTCATAAATTCTTTTTCTGATTACAATATATAGATATATATATTATGAATTAACCAATGAATTTAATACTGTAAAATTTTTATTGTGGAAAATTCATGTTCTTAATTTTTTTTTTTTAGTCCAGTCTCTACCGTCGTTCGTGAGTTCTTTGATGACAAATTTCCTGGAAGATGGATCAGACAGAATGGACCAATTCCGCTAGATTTTTCTTCTATCTTTACAAGAAGAAAGTATTGGATTCATGAAAATTTTCGGCTTCTGGTTTTCGACGGATTTATACGTTTTAGGAGGTCCTGAAGACGATTTGACTGTTTTTAGAAAATGTCTGTCTGTGAGTCTGTGAGTCTGTCTGTATGTGACACAAATTTTGTGGGCGCTCTATCTCAAGAACTAATGCGCGAGATTTAATAAAACTTCTTATATTCTGTTAGTCCCTAATATAAATGGGTGCTGATTAGTTTTTGGTGAAAATCGCCTAACAGCTGGCGCTGTTATGCTGAATTTTTTGCGATTTCCGCAATAGCTCTATCTCAAGAACTAATGCAGTTATTTTCATCAAACTTCAGATTCAGTTAAACCTTGATATAAATAGACGCTGATTATATTTTGGTGCAGATATCCCTACAGGTGGCGCTGCTATGCTACTTTTTTCATTATTTTTACGACAGCTATATCGTAAGAACGAATGCACGGAATTTCATCAAACTTCAGATTCTATTAGACCTTGACATAAATAGATGCTGATTACGTTTCGGTATAAATAGCCCGACAGGTGGCGCTGCTATGCTACTTTTTCATTATTATCACGATACTTATATCTCAAGGACTAATGCATGGATTTTCATCAAACTTCAGATTCAGTTAGACGTTGACATAGTTGTTGTTGATTAGGTTTTGGTCTAAATCTTCCAACAGGTGGCGCTGCTGTGTTACATTTTCGAGGATTTACACGAGTTTAGCAATAGTCATGTCAAGAACTAATGCACGGAATCTCATCAAACTTTAGATTCTTTTAGACCTTGATATAAATTTGTTGCTGATTCGTTTTTAGTGTATGTGAAACCTGTGTGAGATAGAAGAAAGTTTTGGGATTGGCACATCTGACTAATTTTCTTTGGGAGGATACATAAAGGACAGAGTGTTTGCAACACCAGTAACATATATTGAAACACACACAAGTTTAGGATCACAGAAGTTGTGTCTAGTGTGACAGCCCAAAAGTTGTGCAATGTGTGGTGAGAAATAGAATACCGCCTTGACATTCTTCGAGCTACCAAGGATGCGCACATCGAAATTGACTGACGTAAGTACTTGTATTAAAAACTTCATGAATGTCTTTACAATATTCTGAGACAAGCATATGCCTAATTATATGAGTTTTTCTGCAATAAATTATTGTAATCAGGGAAAGACTTTATGTATTACAACTTTAGATATCAGTTGCTGCCTCCTGTCGACAGTTTTCAGGCTGTCGCATCCCAAAAATATGTTCATAATGCTAAATTTGAGAGCATTTTTAGAAGAAAAACCTTTGCTTTTATCGAAAAAATAATGAAAACGCTATTTGATTTTTTTAATTTTTGAAAAAGATTGTCTGCCAATTTTACGTGTCTAAGAATATAAACGACCTCGTGAATGTGCCAGAAAATAACCACTTTGAGAACAGGCTTCAGGGTGTAGGTCAGTGTGATCTCAAGTATCTCTCGGTAATGTTAAACCTACGGTCGTGTAATTCATTATCATTATTAAAATATCTCAGAAGGAAATTAATATTTTTAACTTCTTTTTTTCTGTGCACATTTCTTCAAAGACGTCTTTTTCTTTTAGAGTTAACAAAATATTTCTAAAATATGTGTACTTAATTTTATTTGAATTGGTATATGCTTACAGATCGCCAGTTTCTCTAAAATTTTCGCACATAAAACATTAAATTCAGAATATATTTTAGAAATATTTTCTCAACTGAAAAAAAAAGAGACATCCTTTAAGAGTACATAGGAAATAATCCTTAAAAATATGAAGATACTTTTGTGTTATAGCGGCACTTAAGAATGAATCACCAAGTGACAAAGATTTATCGCCAAATTATAAAGCATATATAACATTCAAATAAGATATAATGTATATATAAGATTTCGTGACGTATATGGCCAAGTTATAGTCCTATATGACGCATATATGATGTATATATGTGATATGTGTATAAGACGTATATATGACATATAAGATGTAAATTATATGTATATACAGACGTGTATGGCATATATATGAGTGTTGTATATATATGCACATATATGATGCATATATAAGCTTTGCGACGATCTTGTCGAAATCATATCTGAAAAACCTTGACATAATCGTAATTGTGGTGGCCGCTATAACACGAAAGTACCAATATTAATTTCCGTTTTAGATGTTTTTAAAATAAAAATGCATTTTAACGCACATATGTTTAACATTAGCGAAGAGAATTGGCGGTCTGATTGACCAACACCCTTAAGAAACTGACTGGTGCCGGTTAGGAAATATGCATTTATCTAGCGCTAAATCTCTGAACCTGGAAAAAAAATTCGTTATTCACTTTACCTGGAATGGAAATTTTACAAAATGAAAGTTATTCTCATTACCACTGGTCTGTGTACGTCCCAGAAGGCCCTTTCTTGGCTGTCCAGTATCTTCCGTTCAAACTTGTCTCTCTTCTTGTCCACCCTGCAAAAATACAACAACAATAATAATAATAATAATAATAATAATAATAATAATAATAATAAAAACCATGGAAATGAGTTCAGAACATCAAAATTAAATTGTTATAAAATTTAGCTATGAAATTCTAGGTGCGAAGTCTTAGACTTAGAATAAAGACTTAGAATAAAAAAATTGTGACATTCTTTTATCGGCACTTTTCCAGTTTGTGGGCCTTGGCGAGATAGAGAAAATTTCCTTGGCGAGAAAAGGAATTTTTCATGCATATTTTCTGGCAACCTATTCACTGTTTGATAAGCATATGCAATTTTTTTTTTCAATATTTATGCAATTTATTTTATATAATAAGCCATTTATCTATTTTCATATGCAAACAGAGGTAAATTGTATATAAAAACCATAATAATAATAAATATAAATAAAATGTTTATATATAAAGAGCATAAACGTTCATCAGGTTTGTTTTTATAGCTGTTTATATCATTTGGCAAAAAATTACACTATCTGAAGGCCGAATTGCACCAAGCTTTTTAAAAAAAACGCCAACACCCCTATACTGAAAAAGTACCTTTTTATATTTTTGTATTTTAATTGCTGAATTGTTTCGTAACTAGTGGTGTAGCAGGGTTCGTACGTCTCAGGGGATTTGAATACCAGACATTTCGTAAAGTAATATTTACCTTATTTAATGAAGGAAATCTGTGTTTAAATATGGCACCTATTACTTTACAAAAAATCTGGTACTCAAATGCCCCGAATCCTCTTTGGCTTACGAACTCTTTTTAGTTACAAATTTCAAATTCTTAAAACTGCTAACAAATTTGTTTGCATGTTATTTGTACAGTAAAAATGCAACCCAACTACGGAAAAAAAGTTCTGTAACTTAGTAAAAAAAAAACATTCTTATTTGTGGAAAACTGATTAAATAGTTTTAAAACCAAAGTGGAACATATTAATGTACAGCGTTTGATGGACCCATCTGAGATTTTCTGAAGTTTTTTTATAGGCTACATTATTGATAGGAAAGGAGGTAATTGCAGACCAGCCCGATATCATCAAACATCATTACAATTTGTGTGTCATTCGAAAACAAAAAGTTTAGAAACACTAAACAGGGGATCTACCTAAGTGCCTTCTTCACACTACCTTCACACTAATTGGTTGAAATGGAGATAAAATTAATTGTAGTTGCATTAGATTATGCGTCAAATTACCTCAACTGCGGATGACACTATGAAAGTCAGTGACTTCTGAAACAGTATTTGTTTAAGGATGTAATTTTGGGGTAATTGAACATTGTTACCCTAGAAAAGATACGTTGTCCCCTCAATTATCTAACGTGTCCAGCAGCAGTTTTATATGTCACGAGTGGTTCGGATAAGTGATTTTAGTCAACTTAATTTTTCTATCAAATATCATTACAGTTTGTTTATCATGCGAAAGGAAAAAGTTTAGAAATATTGAACATTGGATCTACCTAAGCGCCTTCTTTCATTACCTTCACTGTAATTGGTTGAAATGCAGATAAAGTTAATGTAATAATTGAATTATATGATGCATCATTCACTATGACTTTCAATGACTTTGGAAAACGTATTCTGGGGGAAATAGAACATTGCCACCCTAGAAAACATATATTGTCCCATCAATTATTCAACAGCAGTTTATATGTCAAATGTGGTTCGGAAGAGATATTTTAGTCGCCTTATGCTTACTATCAACTAAATGTTAATGTTGTATGAGACGCCTAAATGTTTGGTGACAAACATGCCCGCTCTTCATCGCTGCTCTTTACCACCTTTTTCTCAAAGACTTACTTTTTTACTGTATCATAAAATGATAGCACTTAGCTATGCATGGAGTTACGTAAAAACGTACATAAAAGAGTAAAACCATTAAGAAGCAATATGAAGAAGAGATAGGGAGGATTGAGTAAAATTTATGTCCCCTCCAATTTTTTAATATCTTCTGTGATAGATAACTGGCAGATAGCGTAATCTAGCGGCTTTTAGGTTAATTTACACTTATGATACTTTTCCTATAGCAAGAGAGTTTCCTGTAGTCAGACACTTTTTTTGTCAGACACGTTTCCTGTTTGTAGTCTGACACTTTTCCTGCAGTCAGACCTTTTAGGATAATAATACGAAAAATGAATTTTTTTGGTGGTTTGCCACTTTTGTTGCGGGTGAGAGATATTGCTTCAAGTTAGCGAAGACAGTGAGTGCTCTTTGTGGTAATAAGAGCACAAGAGTCAAAGTTTCTTAAGGTCGGAGAAAAGATCTCAGCGTCCTGTTTTTTCATATAATTGCCATGACTATTTCAAAAACAAATCTTTGTGGTAGTTACTTTTTGCACATATTAAAGAAAGCTACCACGGAGTTTATAGTTTGGAAATAGTGGCAGAAAATATAAAAAAATATGTATAGGATGCAACGTCTCCTAGGCAGGGGGCATATTTCTATACGAATATGAATTTGAACTTTTTTTGTAACTAAGATTCACTCAATTGCTAATTAATTCACCTTTTAAGCAATAATTTAATAATGTCCTAACTGTCGAAAACAGTCCATCAGCTATAATCTCCAAGTTTACATCCATATTCTACTCGTTAGACTTAGAAATTGTTTCAACTTACTTCGCTTGTGCTTCTGCTTGCATGAAAATGAATTCCCACTTTCTGGAAAACATCTTCTGGAGACGTGCCAGATTTTCTGCTTCGTAGTCCAGAAGTTCCAGCCTGGTTTTGTTCTGCATTGTCCGCTTGCACAAATACACAGCTGAAAAGAAAAAAAAGCATTACCTATAATTCAAAATGCTAAAAGTTAGAAGCTCATGCGTGAAGAGCATTTTTAACATTTTCCAACATACTTGAAAAGTGTTTAGGAATTCAGTTTGTCCGCCTGTCTATCTGTCTGACGATCTGTCCGTGTTCTAACTAGCTTAAATGTATTCGGATTGCCATGTAACTGATATACCTTATTGAGGTTTACCATGGCATGTTCGGTATTGAAAATGACTTATGGCTCTGAACAGAAGACGTGTTGTGCACGCGCTGAAAATCTTTTAGTTCCACTTTAAACCGCCAGGGAGCACCAAATCAATATCTTAATTGGTTCATCATAAGTTGAAGGAAACAATTCTTGTTGAAATCGGACCCTTTATTTGAATTGAACCAATTTTATATGCAAAATATTTTAGTTCAACTTCCCACCGCTAGGGGGCGCACTCTGTTCCAAACAAAGCTCTTTCGATCGAAACTCCGTCTCGTGTCCCTGCTGCCTAATACACCATATAGCAGGCGTGCTGCGCGCGCTGCAAAATCTTTTAGTTCCACTTTCTGCGCCAAATCTGTATCTTAATTTGTTATCTATATCTTAATTAATTCGTTTTAAGTTGAATGAACTAATTCTCGTTGAAAGTGGTTCCATAGAACCCAAGAAAATACCCCTCCCTGATGATAAATGTGAAAAGATAGTGGTAACCATGGCAAGGGCTGAAAAATGATACCGAAGTTTATCTAGTACCTGGGGAACCTGATATAATATTAGAAAAGGACATATTAGAAACGGTTTCATTTGAATCGGACTAATAATAAAAAAGTTCTGATTTTGGCGGCAATAGGGAAAGGAGGGAGTTTCGATGAGAGCATCAAATTGCATCCGGACACTCACCTCCCTCTCACTCAAAATTAAACCAACGACCTTAAAAAATTAGGAATTTGACTTTGAATCTGACTTTTTGTTTTTTGTTTTGACATACAAAAACAGTAAGTTATCGTTGTCATTTTCTGAAATCAAATACATAAATGACGTCACGTACATGAAAAGACTCTAAAAATTGCATAAAACAAATCGCGAAAAATTCACGAATCGCTGTTCGAGTTGCAATCAGCTGATGACCTTCTCATCTGCCTATCACAATTGCCCGGTTGACTTCCAGCTGTGCCTACAATCCTCTCAGCTACCAATCGCAACTGCCCTCCAAGGGTGTTTGACTTTCAATGAGTGATTTGTGACGTCATTTGAAACAAAAAACGCTTCAAAACATGAAGAAACATTAAAAATTGCATAGAAAATGAAAAAAAAATCTAATAAAAAATCCAAATCGGGATAGTTTTAATAATCCATATTTTCTTTTAAAAATCCTATTTTTTTTTTTTTTATCTGTAGAAAATTATCAAATCTCTGCAAGCTAAAAAGAGAAAAAAAATGATTGTGAGCGTAGCCGAGGCCCAAATGGAGGCAACCAACGAACCAATCAAGCATTCTGGACTAAATTTCTTAGTGTTAAAATGAAAAAATTCGCTTTACGAATTCTGCATATACTTTATTGATAAGAACACAAAATTTACTATATTAGGCTAAAAGACTGGAACCGGATTCCTCTTACTAATGTGAAAAAATAGCAACAAAACGTGAAAAAACACTAAAAATCGCATAAAAATTAAATAAAAAAAATCTATTAAAAAATTCAAAAATCGGGCTTCGGGGTGCAAAACTACATACATAGAGGTACCTTCCCACCAAATTTTCCAGGGTGTTTGGGTTTTTGAATAAAAAATTCCAAAATTGGTCTTCAAGGTGCAAAACTACATACATAGAGATATCTTTCCACCAAATTTTATAGCTCGGTCTCTTTAGAACACATACGACAAACACACATACAACAAACACACACACACAAACACACAACCTTCCCTCTTTATTATAGTTAGAGATAATTTTTTCCATATTTTTATTCACACTTTATTACTACTTCTTTTTCACCGTTATAACAAAAATGATTACATACTAATATTTATAGTATATAAATTTCGTATGTAACAAAAAGTTTAATTTTTAAATCCTTGTCAAATTCCAGAAAAATATGTCTTTAGAACTGAAAGATAATCATCTATAGATCTAGAGTAAAAAAGCAATTCAGAAAAAAAAATTTTCTCCAATTTAATTTGCTTTCGCGAACACAAATTTGAATATATATATATATCCATTAGCTTAATTGTAATTTTCTTATTGGGTTTTAAAAAAAAACCTCTTGAAAGATAATAAAATAAATAGTGAAGGATAAAATTATACATTCATGAGATTTCAATTTAACAATAGATGCTTCTTTTATAAGAGAAGTAACAGTAGTTGTTATACCTGAAATATAATTTCCATTATTAAATTATCAGAATTATATATCTAGATTTTTAAGGGGACGGTGGACGTTAAAATTGATTTTTTTTTAATTTTGATCATAGATATATGAAATTTTATACATATATACATCTCACCATAAATATATAGAATATCTTTAAAAAAAATTCTAATTTTAATATAATTTTAAGATTATAAAAAATTTAAATTTATATACAAAAAAAAATGCTGCCTGCGTCTTAATTTTTAAGATATATTCTCGATTTGGCATTTGAATTACTTTAAAACTATATTACAAACAAATATCTGTATCAGTTATTTAATCCCTTGAATAGTTAATTTTTGAGAGATATTTTTCTTAATTCCAGTCTGATTTTCATCAAAATTTTGCATTTTAATAAATTATAAATCAAATTTAATTATCTTCGCGAAGTGAAATTGTGAAATGCATTACACAGTTTCTTTGTAAACAGTATCAGAATCATTCTTTATCAATTTCATGAATTTAGAACAAACGTTAAAACGCATGGAGTACTTCAAAAATCTGTAAAATGTGTAAAGTCTGTTTTGAGAAAAACAGATATAAAGTTTACTAATGCACCGAAAAATTGTTTGTGTACAAAATTCAAACGCTTGTAACTTTTCGAAAAATCATCGCAGCTGAATACAGTTTTCCGCAAATGGTTCAATACAAACTGAAGAATAATAATACACACAAAAATAAATTTCGATCTTGGGTCGATTTTTGCTCAAATAAAGGTCCACAGCTCCCTTAATGAAAAATTCGTATTCAACTACACATTTTGCATCTAATGCAAGTTAAAATTTGAGAATCTTCCTTACATTGAAATTTTAATCAAATGAAGATTTTTAATTTTGTTCATTTGTTTATTATTATTATTTTTTTTAGTTAACTGCATTTTAAAGTAAGTATATAAATTAAAAACTTCAAACACACTGAATAATTATTAATTTTACACTTTTGTATTTACCTGAACTCGGTTGTTGTGTCTAAACATGGAATTTAATAATAATATTTTCACTAGCTTCTTGATATGTCTTTGTTATAAAAATACGTACACAGGTATGTGTCCGATGACAATACAACATTTTAATATTTTTGGACCTTAATTATCAATTAATAAATTAATTTTAAGGCATTTTTTCCTTTTCCCGTCCGCAGGGATATAATTTATAGATATAATTTATATATTATTATTTATATATTATTTATAGATATAATTTAATCGTCAATTATTATTTACGAGTTATAAAAACAATGGAGTTAATAATGTGCCCAAATCACGTTTGCTCAAATAAAGCCAACTGACTGTTAAACTGCAACAACGAAATATTTCAACACTAAAAAGTAGAAAATATAAATAAAAACAAAGAATCATAATATATTTTTTCAATTACTCTTTTATAATTTAATAGCTTAATATGAATGAAATTATGATTGTACGTTGAGAAAACAATTTAGAAATTCTAAATAAACTTTTTAAATTAAGCTTATTTTTCTTTCCAATTGCCATATCGTATGAAAAAATACACTAGAAAGTAGCAAATATAAATTAAAAAACAAGGAGTAATATATATATATATGTGTGTGTGTGTGTGTGTGTGTGTGTGTGTGCGTGTTAAAAATGCTATTTTATTAATTAACAGTTTAATATTAATGAAATTGTGACTATACTTTGAGAAAACAATTTAGAAATCTTGATTAGATAGTTTAAATTATGTTTTTTCCCTCCCTATTGTCATATCTTAAACAAACAGAGCAAAAATTATATATTTTTTAAATAAATGAACTATTATTTGCTTTCTTTTAAGCGTAAATTAAATCGGTGAATTTTAGCTGATTGAGGCCAATGTCAAGTTAATGTATTGTAAAGGATTTTTTTTAGAACTACATGAATTCATAAAATTAGGCATTAATTTTAAGATAAACATTGAATACTTATAAAATAGTGATTTTTTTTCTACTTTAAAGGGCTTTTTTTATTATTATTTAAATTTTTAGTTTTTTTTTAATATGACGTCAAGATTTACTATTAGGAGATAACACACATTCGTCCTGTTTTGGTCTAAAGTACGTAATTTAGATTAATAAACATATGCATATTACGTGTAAAATGAGCCTATATTTCATCTAGATATAAATCATTGTTGGATGTAATATAGACAAATTTTAGACGTCTATATTACGGCTAAAAGTCGTCTATATTTCGTCCGAATAAGGGCATTTTTTGGGTGCAATATGAACAAATTTTGGACGTCTATATTACGGTTAAAAGTCGACTACATTTCATCCGGATATGGGCAATTTTTGGATGTAATCTGGACAGACTTTGGACGTCATTCTTACGTCCATAGTATGTTCATTTTACGTTCATTTTGTAGTCTAAACGGCGTACTTATTACGTAAAAGGTGATGACATTTTGAGGTAAATCGATGAGAATTAGATAAAAGACAGACTACTTTTGGATGAAAATTGAACACATCCAATTACGTATACTTTAGATCAAAATCGGACGAATCTGTGTTATGTGGATAATAAGGGTGTTTTATAAAAACTATTTTTACTTTTATTAAAAATTAGAATCTCAACTTTATGGTCCTCTTGGTCTAATAAACTGATTACTTAAAAAATTAAAACACTACACATGTACAATTTCTTAAATTAAAATCTATATAATAAATGAAAACCTTTCAAACGCCTACGAGTTTAAAAATTCCAAACTGATTGTAACAAGAAAGAAAAATTGTGCGTCAAGAATAGATTATGAAACACTTTCCATCATTTTAAGAATGCCGCAACAAAAAATCACCGTTTAATAATGTAAACGATGATGTAAAAAATTTGAAAAACGTATAACTTATTAGAAAACCCAATTTCAGCCATTACCATCTATGGTGGGAAAAATATCCAAATTCTTTTGTGTAGTCTTGCATATGATCTATAGATCTGCATTTCTACTACATAACATACAAAAATATTTCGTTTATTAAGTTAAGAAACGCATACACAGTACAAATTTCCCTTTTAGCAATTTCTGTCAATAAGCGGAAACGTATTCGAATTTTTTTGTGCAGCCCTATATATGATATATCAAATTTATACACACCAAGTAATATACAAAACATTTGTTAAATTTAAAAAAAAGTACCCGAATTGAAAATGCACTTCCAGCAATTATAGCTCTTAGACAGTAATAGAAATGTAACCGAAATCTTTTGTATGTCCCTGTAAATCAACAACAATTTTTATGCACACCCTATTCGACAGTAAGTACCTTGTTGTTCACGTCAGCGATATATATCAATTTTAATGTGTTTGAAATAGTGCAACATCATTAAAATACGCTACAAACGATTGTCCCCCATAGACCATAGTGTAACGGAATTCTTCTGAGTTACCCTGTAAACGAACTACAAATGCTACACACTTCATTTTTTATACCGAACATGCCATGATAAATATTAATAACATATATAAACTACATGGCAATCAGAGTATATTTACGTGAATTAGAGTACGTGCAGAGAGACAAAACGAATTCATAAACACTGTTCAGTTATGTTGGAAAAATGCTAAATAAAATAAAAAAGTGCCCAGTTAAACTGATGGCTTTGAACTTACAGGCTATTCATACTAATTGTATATTATACCCTGAATAATGCGCCTCGAAAAATAAAGAAATAGACAATAAACCTGTATACCAAATTTGAAGCAAATTGGATAACTCTGCATGAAATACTCATTTAGCTAAATTAAAGGGGGGGGGAGGTGGATTAGTCCCAATGCCCCATACCCCCCCCTATACTTAATCAATGAACTTCCAAATCTAATCAGGGAAGCGCCTTAACAGAATAAACCTGTATACCATGTTTGAAGCAAATAGGATAATTTTGCATGAAAAACCTATTTATCGAAATTAAGGGTGGATTATCTCCCGTTCTCTCCTTTATAATTAAACAACGAACCCTCAAAATTAATCAGGGAAGCGTCTTATCAGAATAAATCTGTATACCAAATTTGGAGAGAATCGGATAATTCTGTATGAAAAATCTATTTATCTAAATTAAGGGGGAGGGGTTATCTCCCCGTTTTCGAAATTAAGGGTGGATTATTTCCCGTTCTCTCCTTTATAATTAAACAACGAACCCCCAAAATTAATCAGGGAAGCGCCTTATCAGAATAAATCTCTATATACCAAATTTGCAGAAAATCGGATAATTCTGTATCAAAAATCCATTTATCTAAATTAAGGGAGGGGGGTATCTTCCCGTTTTCCCCTTTATACTTAACCAATGACCCCCAAAACTAATCAGGGAAGCGCCTTATCAGAATGAACCTAGATGCAAAATTTGAAGCAAACCGGATATTTCTAACAAAAATTATCGCGTTCCGTACATACATACATACGTACAATGCTTAATACAGAACCTGCTGGCACCGTTAGCTCTCAGGTTTTGATAGCCTGTGAGCTATAAAGTGCCCACAGCAGGAGTTGAACCCAAGACCTTCACACGAATGCTAAATTATTACTCATCTATTAATATGAATATACACTCTTGGCTTTATTTTTATGGTAATATGCGGATTATTTAATAAATTAATGCACATTGTAAATAATTATCACTCTTTTAAATTGAACCTCTAGGCAACATGCAATTCTTATTCTATTGAAATGGCTTTTCACTAAGGAAACAGTTACTTCAACCTCTTTCGAATAACTTTTTTCATCGCTTTATAAACACTCGTTTTTATCATTACTTCTATTTCAGTTTTCTAAAGAAAATGGTTAAATGTATGAATTTTTGTAGTACATATAAATGCTATGTGTAAAATAAACTATTTCTTTGAATTCCTTATCAAATTTCTGCTTTGCAATTCCCTTATTCCTCAGGCGTTTTTCACAAAATAGTTTTTTTTTTCACTTTGCAGAAGTGAAGATAAGCAACTTCAATAAAAGCAATTCAGAGAAATGTTTCTCCCATTTAATTCGTTTTCGGCAATTGAAATTTGAATATATGTCTTTATTGACGTAATTACCATATTCTTAAAGGATTTTTTAAAAAAATCTTGAAAGAAAACGAAATAAACAGTTAAAGACGTAATTGTATATTCACGATATTTCAATTTAACAGATGAAAATAGTCAAAATAGTCAAAAACGTATATTCAAAAGACGTGGAGATGGAATTTGCAAATAGAATGAATAATTTTTTTTTTAATGTACAGATGAAGAAATTTGCATTTTTCACTCAATTTTAGCGCAGATAAGGACATATTTTTTTTCTCATAATCTAATGGGTTTATAGAAAAAACAATCCTTAAAGTTATGAAGTATACTCCTGTGAATATAAAAAAGAAGAAAGTCTATAAAAATATTAAAAATTTAAAAAGTTTAAACATTTAATATATATTATATATGCGTATCATGCTATATCTTATATATCATAATATATCATAATATATATCATAATATATCATATAAGTGGTGCTACTGATTTAGGGGGATTTCAGTTAAATCTAGAATAAAATCCTCAGTAAATGTTGGCAACGCTGTTTTAGACAATCTTTCTTGTATATAATTCTTATTCTATTAAAATGATTTTCTAAAAAGAAAATATTCCAACTGATTCTGAATACTTTTTTTTCTTTGTTATAGTCTCTGGTTTATTTTTATAATCAAAATAGCTTACCTGGATTTTTATGCCATATAAATGCAATGTATCACAAAAACTTTAATTTGAAATTCTTTACCAGTTTTTCTCTTTTTAATTCCCTTTATTCTGAAGTGCTTTTCCCAAAATTTCCTTATAAAACTGAAATAATCAGCTTTAACAAAAAAGTAATTCCGAAGAAACTTTTTCTAATTTGTTTCCGGTAGTTGAAATTTAAATAAGTGTCTTCATTAGCGTAATTAACATTTTCTTAGTGAGCTATAAAAGATCTTGAAAGAAACCAAATTAAACAGTGGAGGACAAAATTGTGTATTCATGACATTTCAATTTAACAAATGAAGATGTAAAACATATATCGCATTAACTTTTTTTTTCAAACTGTAATGACAAAATGTATTTTTATCTTTCCACTATCTTTAAAGAAGTTCCGATAATTTTCATTTTGTTGTCGTGGTTAAAAAATTAAAATTTTCTTTCATAAAATCACGTTTTTCTTTTTCTTTATATATATTTTTTAATTTTTACATTTATGCTTACTTGCAACAAAGGAAATAGTCGGATAGCACACAAGAAAATAACCATTATTTCCTCTAAAAATTAAGTTGAAATTCTCGAATTCAATTTCAGTCAAAAATACACGGAAGTGCCAAAAGTCAAGGGATAATAGTATACAAATTTACAGTTAGAAATCTCATCTCGTTGAAAGAGTATAAAAAAACGAATGGTTATAGTGGCGGCTCCTCTATTAGATAATATGATCGCGTGAATCCCGAAGAAAAACGACGAAATAAATTAACAAATAAAATAAAATAATATTATCCACATGTTCAGATTTTTGACAATTTCTAAGATGAGTTTTAATGCTCCCCCCAACCTCATATCTTTATTAAAGTAACATTTTGCCATGTACGTATTTAAATGTAATTTTCGAAAAATATTAAAAGCGAGCAACCGGCCTTTCCAGGATCGCACGTGCGATCGAAGAAATTCCCTTCGAAAGCAGCGGCGAGGGTTGCGTGCGGCAAAAGCATCACTCATATCTATGCATTCCCACAATCATCAGTGCGCGAAAACTCAAATATTTAGCTACCTCTTTCTTGATTCTTGTTTATTCGAAATCTCGCTTACCTTTGGTTTCCTATATTCAGTTGGTTAATTTTGGTTTGTTTATTTGTTTTATTGTAGAATCTTTCTTTTATAAAAAGTAAAATGTTACACTTTTGGGAAGTGCTTGATATTTCGTTTATTTGCGTTATTTTCATTTAACTTTTGAAAACACAAATGTATTTCAACCTGTACATTAAGTCGTACTGGTCGATTTTATTTTAGCACTCTATGTATTGTGAATCACTATTTAAATAACACACGAATCACCACTGAGTGATTGTCATTGTTGTCTGTTGGACTATTGCATGTCTTCTAAAACATTGAATAAAGTGAAAGTGACTATCCGACGAGAAATAACCAAGTTTGAACCAAGAATGATTGTTGTAACTCGATGTATGGGGACACAACATTTCAGAAGATATTAAAACGTTTAAGATTCGTCAGTTCACAGTGTTAAGTATGTGTTCGAGAATACCTCATGAAATTCATTACCTTTCACAAGGGATAGCGCAGTAGCCATCCATGTCTGCTGAACAATCGAGATTAGCAATGTCTCAGCAGAAGTGTCCATGGTAACAGATGAATGATATTGCACGAAGTGATTTCTACATTAGAAATAGAGACGGAAATCCGCTTTGATAGGATGTGACAACAGAAAACCGTTTCGAGTTTCTTTACTCAAAGCAGACTATCGGTAACAGCGCCTCACCTCTGCTCGCGATCTATGAATTGAACTTTAGATGACTGGACAAATTCAATGATATATCCGCAAAATCACGTTTTGAGTTGTTGGTCGAGTTCGCGTTTGGTGCAAACCCCATTAGGCTATTTATCCATCTTATCAACAAAACATTGATCAAGCTGGTAATAGTTCCATAATGGCGTCGTCAGACCTGGAATGGTTCGGGTCATCCGGTCAATTATAACCATTCATTAGCAGAAAATGTTTTATGTTCAGCTTTTTTATGTGACTATTTCCAGTCACTTATTGATTTAAGAGCCTGCATCAGTCATGCGAAAAAACGCGCAAGCTAATGTTAAGTCTATGGAAAGGTTCTTAGCAGATTTCTCGCACGCATTTTAATATTTTTAAATGATGTTTTTTGCATAGGATAGCTGCGGTCGATTTCTAATGTTGTCGGGTTTTACTTTTTCGATTTTGATTCCAGTTTTTTTATATAAGGGTACTTTCACTTTCAGAACCGGTTCCAAAATTGAAAATGTCTGCTTATAAAAAAAACTGCAACCAAAATCAAAAAAGTAAAAACTAACAACGTTAGAGATCGATCTCAACAATCCTACGCGAAAAAATCATTTTAAAATGTTGAAATGCGAGCGAGAAATCTGGCAAGAACCTTCCCATAGACGTAACATTAGCTTGAGCGCTTCTTCGCGTGACTAGCGTAGGCTCTTAATAGCCTACACGTAGTCAGGGGAAGAAACATTCAAGCTGATGTTAAGTCTATGGGAAGGTTCTTTATAGATTTCTCGCTCGCATTTCAACATTTTTAAATGATTTTTTCTGCATAGGATAGCTGAGATCAATCTCTAAGGTTGTTAGTTTTTACTTTTTTATTTAGTTAAAAATGTTTTATTAGCGGACGTTTGCAATTTTGGAACCGGTTGGAACCGGTCCTGAAAGAAAAAGTACTCTGATATATATATAAAAAAAAAAACTGGAACCAAAATCGAAAAAGTAAAAACTAACAACGTTAGAGATCGACCTCAACTATCCTGTCCAAAAACGATCATTTAAAAATATTAAAATGTGAGCGAGAAATTTGAAAATAATCTTCCCATAGACTTAACATTAGCTTGCGCGTTTTTTCGCATGACTGGTGTAGGCTCTTAATTATCTGCAAATGACGATGGGATGTTTGAGAGTGATATGTTCTGTGTCACAGGAATTATATTGTTTGTCACTAATTGAGAAACATTCTGAAGATTTCCAGTACATAAAGGCGACCTAGATTGCCAGACATGATTTCCGTGAAACATATCTGGGATATGATCGAAAGAGTCATTCGTGGATGAAATACAGTACCTGTTACAACCATAGAATTATAGGCGGCTATCAAGACAACAGACAGAAATCCGGGAAACCGGTAACGCATGGTACTTAAATCAAAGTTTTTCTGAGCTTTAAAAATTAAATAAATACGGTAAAACCCCGGTTATCCAAAAAGCATGGGATCAAAGGATTTTTGGTTCCATAGGAATTTGGATATAGGAACATTGGATAACCGAGAGGCTTCCAAATTTTATTCTTCCAGATGACACTACTCATTTTCCCACAGTCAGGTAAAGCGTTAGTGCTTGCAGGTGCTGCAAGAGTCCGTATTCTGTTTGATTTCCCCTTCCTGTTTACACGTATTTTAATTTCCTCCAAACTTTATTTACGATGAGTAATATTTTAAAATATAAACGGGTTTTTATAAGCATGAAGAGCTCAACGAATCGGAAAAGTTGATTGGCATCTCAATATATTGAAGAGCAGGAAGATGCAACAGGGTCAGATCTGCTGTTGTTTAAAAGGTGGTGTGATAAGACAGAATTGAAGCAATGCGAAGTTGAAAAAAAAATAATAACAACATATTTTGTAAAGAAATGAAGTGTTGTATGTGGCTATGCAATAAAATGCCTGTATTTACGCAATAGTCCCAAATAAGTAAGTTGACGCTGTTTATTTATTTCATAAACAGCATGATTGTTTAAAAATAAAATTTTTCATATTAAAAAAAAGTTTTAAGGTTTTTTTTTTTCGGTTAAGCCGATTTTCGGATAATCGGGGTTCTACTGTATAATGTAAATGAAAACCATAGTCAGTTATAATTTGTAAATAATGATAAATAATACAGGAACATAAACAAATCATTTACATATTAACTACTAAAATTATATACTTAGCATACAACTTACCGTAATCTGTGTTTTCTGGTTCCCAACAATTGGATGGCCAGAAATAAGGAGTCTGCAACAAAAATAAATAAATAAATAAATAAATAAATAAAATTAACGTTTGTATGCACAAGTTACACATAATAAAATTATTTTAGTAGACATTCGAACTTTTTCATTTAAACTTTAATATCTTAAGTTAAGAAATGCTGTTGCTTTCCTGAGTTGGACTTGATATTACTAGAAAAAGTAGGTTTAAAGTTCTAAGATCCAATAAAATGCTTCTTGATATTTAACAAGAATACGAATTTGGCGACCTGGCACATCGTCTAAAGAACTGCTTTTACGACTGTAGAATTTAGCATAGTCATTAAGAATTATATGGCTCTTTAAAGTTGATAAAATATCAACATATCCTTGATAAGGCAAACTTTTTAATTACCTCCGTAAATCAAAGTCACCGAGATTGATCTGCTGTTTAGTTCATCTTAAAGTTTCTATCACACATTCTGTAATATTTGCTATTGCCTCTCACTTTATTCGAGCGGAGCTGTCGAGCTGTAAGTAGGGTTATTTTCAAGACTAAAGGAAATGCGCAAATGTAAGCAACACACGGAACATTTGCCGAATGATCACTGCTAACAAGGAAGGCCTCCATAAGCGCATACTCAGAAAATTTTGAAAAAAAAATACAGAATATTCTTCTCATGAGGATATATACGTTTATTAAGAAAATTGCTGCGGAACCTTGACATAACGTCAGTAAAAAAAATATGAACATTTCGTTTTATGGCAATTTATCGCTGTGGTTGGCGAAATAATGAAAAAAAATACTCTTTTATGATAAATGCTCTCTTAGGAAAAACTTTTTCTACTTTTCATACTGAACTAGTTTAAGTAAGTTTAACTTAAATAAATACACTTTTATAACTACGGTTTTGTCATATACATTTATATGTATATATAAAGGAAATTAACGATCGTATTCTACGGTTTAGAACAAAATTTAAATGGATTAAAAATGCTTCAAACTAAAAATTAAGGTCCGATTCTGAGAACTCTCAATTTGACTTCGACAATGTTAGTGTCGGAGACAACAAAAGAAAAGTATTGTTGCCCTGGAAACAACGACTTATTCGATATTTAAATGTATAATGAGAGCGTTCTTAATCGGGCAGTTACTGTTAAAAGTTAAAATAAACTTAAAGCTTATCTAGCCGTCGAAAACAATGTAAAATTAAATAACTTCAGCAATACATAACTTCTATATATATTATATAAGCTTACAGAAAAAAATAATAAAGTTTAAATTCATAAAGTGCTATGCATTTAAAGACTCATTTAACCAGAAATTTCCAGATGCATTAAAACGGCCTGCATTTGGCGAGGTAAAAGTGTTGCTCTCTAAATCGCGCCTTTTTTGCGCAAAATATTCGAAAGTATTTTATTTTTTTACAGATTTTCTACTGGGATTCTGCAGCTAAATTTGACTGATCCTATATTACGTATATGAGTAGATCCATTATCATTTTTTCAAAATATTCTAAGTATACGCTTTAAGGAGACCTGCCTTGTAAGTGCAAAGCCCAAGAAAAAAGGGAATAATGTTGTCTCTTAAAAGCACTACATAACGCTTGACCATGACAGAAATAGTTTGAAATATATCGTCATTCTGAGGATTTCCTCAAAGAAAAAGGGGCTTATCCTTATTATTAATGTTCGTATACGTCTGTGTGTCTGTCTGTGTGTGTATCTGTACCCGGATAAACTCTGCGAGCGTAGCGAGTAGCGAAGCGCTTTTTGGGTCAAAAAATTCAGAAAAATCCGGTCCTCCAGGAATTGCAGTTTCGAAAAAATCGGCCCTTAATTAAGGGAGTTATTAACGAACAAAACTGTTTTAATTACTAAAAAGAAACCTACGCAGAAATTATTCCGCGCATGCCCAGAAGAGCTCAATCCTCATCTTCCGCAAAAAGAAGAAGGAAAGATCGCTTCGGCCGGTTTCATTTCACGAATGTCTAAACTCGCCGACGGCGAACCGACAGAAATACGAAAAAACCGTCAACATATTCTCAAGGAACGTACTTTTACGTCTCTAACGATCCGGTCGGTTCGAAAAAATTTCAATATTAACCCTTTCAAAAAAAAAATCAAAAAGGGTCGTATTCGTGTTTTTGATTTTCTCCCTTCGTCCGAACCTCGCATCCGCCGGACTAAGGAAGATTCGGATAAACGGATTTCACCAAATAAAAGATGGGTCTTTGTCCTCTCCAATGTCACCTTCCATTAAAAAAAATACGTCAGTTAACCCTTCAAAAATGTATATTTTCCGTACACAGTTTCGCGATTTCGGAAATTACGACAATTTTCAAAAATTCGCAGAGGCGGTTCCAAACAAGTTAGAGAAAACTAAAAATACCAGACGAGATCTACATTCTTTTTCCTTTCAAAATCTGCGATCGTTTTTGAAAAATACAAATATTAACCCTTCGAAAAAAATTCGCGCGCAGACTCACTTTTGCAAATTCCGATTCTCTGCGATTTTTAAAATCGCGCATCGGCTCTCTGAAAGAACAAAAAAACAAACAAACACACCCAAGTACATTTCCCTCCTTTCGAGATCACTATAAAACCTTTAGTTTTAAAAAATATTTCAGTTAACCCTTTCGAAAACTTTTTTTCCGTAACTCTCTTTCGCTTTTTCAGCGATTTCTGCAATATTTAAAAATTCAATTCTGGGCTTCTAAACAAGATACGAATAAATAAAAATACCGAACCTAATCTACGTTCTTTTTCCTTTTAAAATCAGGTATCAGTTTTGAAAAAATCGTTTTTTAACCCTTCTAAAAAAATGGTTTCCGAAACTCACTCGCGTGAATTTTCGTTTTTCGGCCCGTGTTTAAAAATCCGCATCGATTCGGAAAATGTGAATAGAGACAAATAAAATACACCAGATGATAGCCACGTTCTTTTTCTTCGAAACTTATATTTCAGTTTTAAAAAATATGTATATTAACCCTTTAGAAACCGGTCGTTCCCGTACCTCACTTTCGCGATTTCCTCTAATTTGCCAATGTATACCCCCCACTGGAGGACTTTTTTATCGAATTACACAAATTCCGAGAGAAGAGGCTAAAAGTGCATACATTCAGCTATAGAAAGATGCCTTCGACTTTAAAAAATTCGATTATTATCAATTAAAAAAAATTCTTTTGTGAAACCCGTTTCTAGAAATGAGTTTTTTTCGGCGAAAGCAAGTTTAATCAAAGTGTAATAAGTGACTTTGCTTTCGCCGTAATTATCTTATTTATTAACGATCCTAAATAAAAAATCGTTGTTCATTTTGCGTACAGAATTGAATGGGCTTTCCGAATATATGATTTATTTTGAGAAATAATTATATTTTCATGGTTAAAATTCTATTCTACTAGGATATTTGTGTTTTGAAGCAGCCGATTGCACTGCAAATATACTTGCTGTGTGTACTTTTTTCGAAAACTCCAAAAGATATCAAATTAATTTTTTTTTCTATTTTTTATATATCGGTTTCTATATAGTTTGTTGAACTTCCGGTTTATGATTCAACGCAGGAACATTTATTTTTAAAAGTTTTAGAATTTTTTAAATAATGGTCATTTTTGTATAGAAAAAAAAAAAAAAAGCTAAGGAATTTGCTATTTCTTTTCAAAATATCTCCCTTTGAATGGGTCCCATCGCGACCTGATTTGCTCATTCGACTCGACATAGATAGAACTTACCGAATTTAGTTCCGAGTTTCACCACCAGGGTGCGCTTTCCTATCTCTGTTTCTATGGGACGGATCACGACGGGGTATAGCTCATTCGACTCGAAACCGATAGAGCTTACTAGAGATTATCGATTTTATTTCCGCATTTCACCACTAGGGGGCGCTTTCCGAACTCTGTTTCTATGGGCCGGATCACGACGGGGTATGGCTCATTCGAATTGACATCGATAGCTTTTCGAGATTTTACAAGATTAGAGGTTTTACAATTAGGGGCCCGCTGGCGGGCGAAGCCAGCTAGTCATTATTATTAATGTCCGTATACATCTGTGTGTCTGTCTGTGTGTGTGTGTATCTGTACCCGGATAAACTCTGCGAGCGTAGCGAGTAGCGAAGCGCTTTTTGTGTCAAAAAATTCAGAAAAATCCGGGCCTTCAGGAATTGCAGTTTCGAAAAAATCGGCCCATAATTAAGGGAGTTATTAACGAACAAAGCTGTTTTAATTGCTTCAAAAGAAACCTATGTGGAAAGTCCTCCGCGCATGCCCAGAAGAGCTCAATCCTCATCTTCCGCAAAAAGAAGAAGGAAACATCGCTTCGGCCGGTTTCGTTTTACGACTGTCTAAACTCGCCGACGGCGAACCGACAGAAATACGAAAAAACCGTCAACATATTCTCAAAGAAAGTACTCTTACGTCTCTAACGATCCTGTCGGTTCGAAAAAATTTCGATATTAACCCTTTCAAAAAAAATAATCAAAAAGGGTCGAATTCGTGTTTTTGATTTTCTCCCTTCGTCCGAACCTCGCATCCTCCGGACTAAGAAAGATTCGGATAAACGGATTTCACCAAATAAAAGATCGATCTTTGTCCTCTCCAATTCCACCTTCCATTAAAAAAATACGTCAGTTAACCCTTCGAAAACGTATATTTTCCATACACAGTTTCGCGATTTCGGCAATTTCGACTATTTTGAAAAATTCGCTGCGGCGGTTCCAAACCAGTCAGGGAAAACTAAAAATACCAGACGAGATCTACATTCTTTATCCTTTCGAAATCTGCGATCGTTTTTGAAAAATACAAATATTAACCCTTCGAAATAAATTCACGCGCAGACTCAATTTTGCAAATTCCGATTCTCTGCAATTTTTTAAATCGCGCATCGGCTCTCTGAAAGAACAAAAAAACAAACAAACACACCCAAGTACATTTCCGCTCTTTCGAGATTAATATAAAACCTTTAGTTTAAAAAAATATTTCAGTTAACCCTTTTGAAATCGTTTTTTTCCGTAAGTCTCTTTCGGTTTTTCAGCGATTTATGCAATCTTTAAAAATTCACTCGCTTGAATTTTCGTTTTTCGGCCCATGTTTAAAAATCCGCATCGCCTCGGAAAATGTTAATAGAGACAAATAAAATACACCAGATCATAGCCACGTTCTTATTCTTCGAAACATATATTTCAGTTTTAAAAAATATGTACATTAACCCTTTAGAAACCGGTCGTTCCCGTACCTCACTTTCACGATTTCCTCTAATTTGCCAATGTAACCCCCCCCCCCCCCCCCCGCCGCCGCAGGACTTTTTTTTATCGAATTACACAAATTCCGAGAAAAGAGGCTAAAAGTGCGTACATAGCAGCTATAGAAAGATGCCTTCGACTTTAAAAAATTCGAGTATTATCAATTTCAAAAAAATTCTTTTGTGAAACGCGTTTCTAAAAACAAGCGTTTTTCGGCGCAAGCACAGATTAATCAAAGTGTAATAAGTGACTTTGCTTTTGCCGTAATTATCTTATTTATTAACGAGTTTAAATCAAAAATCGTTGTTCCTTTTGCGTACAGAATTGAATGGGCTTTCCGAATATATGATTTATTTTGAGAAATAATTATATTTTCATAGTTAAAATTCTATTCTACTAGGATATTTGTATTCTGAAGCACCCTATTCCACTTCAATTACTTCCTCTATTTACTTTTTTCGAAAGCTCCAAAAGATATCAATTTTTTTTTTCTGTTTTTTATATATCGGATTCTATATAGTTTGTTTAACTCCCGATTTATGATTTTGTGTTTGTGTGGAGGTGCGATATATTTAAATTTGTTTTTTTAAAACGCATCCTTTTTTCATTTCGTCGGAGAGAAATATTGCCATTTGAGTTCTACAATATTTCTATTCGATAGATCAGAGATTATACGATATGTAAACAATCAACTTCATGTTCTATCACAGTCAAATGAACCAGAGAGTCAACACAGGAACATTTATTTTTTAAAGTTTTAATATTTTTTAAATAATTGTCACTTTTGTATAGGGGAAAAAAAAAAAGCTAAGAAATTTTCTATTTTTTTTCAAAATATCTCCCTTCGTATGGGTCCCATCGCGACCTAGTTTGACTCATTCGACTCGATATCGATAGTGCTTACATATTTTAGTTCCAAGTTTCAACACCAGGGGGCGCTTCCGGAAATCAGGTTCTATTGGCCCAATTACGACGGGGTTTGGCTCTTTCGACTGGATTTCGATAGCTTTAGAGATTTCGGTCATGTTCGTACAGAACCGATTGCGCCCCCTGGTGGTGAAAGATGTAATTAAAGGATTTTTCAGCCAACTCGGGTTCTATGGGCCACATCACGACGCGGTTTGGCTCAATCGACTCGACATCGATAGAGGATACTAGACCTTATCTGTTTTAGTTCGTTTTTCATCACCAGGGGGCGTTTTCTTATCTCTGTTTCTATGGCCCGGATCACGACGGTGTATGGCTCACCGATGTAAATTAAGGGTCGGAAGTTCGTTCGGTTGGAGGTTTATACTATTCAATGTAAAAATTAAGGGATTATCCGGTGCCGAAGGCAGCGAAGACCCGTGTCGGAGGTTCGTTCGGTTCGAGGTTTATCTTATTGGAGGTTTTACAAGATTCGAGATTTTACAATTAGGGGCCCGCTGGCGGGCGAAGCCAGCTAGTCCTTATTATTAATGTTCGTAAACGTCTGTGTGTGTATCTGTACCCGGATAAACTCTGCGAGCGTAGCGAGTAGAGAAGCGCTTTTTGTGTCAAAAAATTCAGAAAAATCCGGGCTTTCAGGAATTGCAGTTTCGAAAAAATCGGCCCATAATTAAGGGAGTTATTAACGAACAAAGCTGTTTTAATTGCTTCAAACGAAACCTATGTGAAAAGTCCTCCGCGCATGCCCAGAAGAGCTCAATCCTCATCTTCCGCAAAAAGAAGAAGGAAAGATCGCTTCTGCCGGTTTCGTTTTACGACTGTCTAAACTCGCCGACGGCGAACCGACAGAAATACGAAAAAACCGTCAACATATTCTCAAAGAACGTACTTTTACGTCTCTAACGATCTGGTCGGTTCGAAAAAATTTTGATATTAACCCTTTCAAAAAAAATAATCAAAAAGCGTCGAATTCGTGTTTTTGATTTTCTCCCTTCGTCCGAACCTCGCATCCGCCGGACTAAGAAAGATTCGGATAAACGGATTTCACCAAATAAAAGATCGGTCTCTGTCCTCTCCAATAACACCTTCCATTAAAAAAAATACGTCAATTAACCCTTCGAAAACGTATATTTTCCGTACACCATTTCGCGATTTCGGCAATTTCGATTATTTTAAAAAATTCGCTGCGGCGGTTCCAAACAAGTCAGGGAAAACTAAAAATACCAGACGAGATCTACATTCTTTATCCTTTCGAAATCTGCGATCGTTTTTGAAAAATACAAATATTAACTCTTCGAAAAAAATTCGCGCGCAGACTCACTTTTGCAAATTCCGATTCTGTGCGATTTTTAAAATCGCGCATCGGCTCTCTGAAAGAACAAAAAATCAAACAAACACACCCAATTACATTTCCCTCCATTCGAAATCACTGTAAAACCTTTAGTTTTAAAAAATATTTCAGTTAACCCTTTCGAAAACGTTTTTTTCCGTAAGTCTCTTTCGGTTTTTCAGCGATTTCTGTAATATTTAAAAATTCAATTCTGGGCTTCTAAACAAGATACGAAAAAATAAAAATACCGAGCCTAATCTACGTTCTTTTTCCTTTTAAAATCAGGTATCAGTTTCGAAAAATTCGTTTTTTAACCCTTCTAAAAAAATGGTTTCCGAAACTCACTCGCGTGAATTTTCGTTTTTCGGCCCATGTTTAAAAATCCGCATCGACTCGGAAAATATTAATAGAGACAAATAAAATACACCAGATCATAGCCACGTTCTTATTCTTCGAAACATATATTTCAGTTTTAAAAAATATGTACATTAACCCTTTAGAAACCGGTCATTCCCGTACCTCACTTTCACGATTTCCGCTAATTTGCCAATGTAACCCCCCCCCCCCCGCCGCAGGACTTTTTTATCGAATTACACAAATTCCGAGAGAAGAGGCTAAAAGTACATACATTCAGCTATAGAAAGATGCCTTCGACTTTAAAAAATTCGATTATTATCAATTAAAAAAAAACTCTTTTGTGAAACCCGTTTCTAGAAATGAGCGTTTTTCGGCGCAAGCACAGTTTAATCAAAGTGTAATAAGTGACTTTGCTTTCGCCGTAATTATCTTATTTATTAACGATCTTAAATCAAAAATCGTTGTTCATTTTGCGTACAGAATTGAATGGGCTTTCCGAAAATATGATTTATTTTGAGAAATAATTATATTTTCATGGTTAAAATTCCATTCTACTAGGATATTTGTGTTTTGAAGCAGCCGATTGCACTGCAAATATACTTGCTGTGTGTACTTTTTTCGGAAGCTCCAAAAGATATCAAATTAATTTTTTTTTCTATTTTTTATATATCGGATTCTATATAGTTTGTTGAACTCCCGGCTTATGATTCAAGGCAGGAACATTTATTTTTAAAAATTTTAGAATTTTTTAAATAATGGTAATTTTTGTATAGAAAAAAAAAAAAAAAGCTAAGGAATTTGCTATTTCTTTTCAAAATATCTCTCTTCGTATGGGTCCCATCGCGACCTGGTATGGCTCATTCGACTCGACATAGATAGAGCTTACCGAATTTATTTCCGAGCTTCACCACCAGGGTGCGCTTTCCTGTCTCTGTTTCTATGGGACGGATCACGACGGGGTATAGCTCATTCGACTCAACACCGATAGAGCTTACTAGAGATTATCGATTTTAGTTCCGCATTTCACCACTAGGGGGCGCTTTTCGAACTCTGTTTCTATGGGCCGGATCACGACGGGGTATGGCTCATTCGACTCGACATCGATAGCTTTTCGAGATTTTACAATTAGGGGCCCGCTGGCGGGCGAAGCCAGCTAGTAAGGAATATAAGGTCTGTACTTCGCTATACAAAGGGAACGCTACAATTGCCAGACCACTACACCGCCATCCGTCCATGAAAATGAAACTATTTTGCCAATAAAAAATAGTTATTAAAAATAATCATTCGTGCTAATGATTTCATTCATATGCTCATCTCATCTTCTCATTGATATGCTTCTTTGATGAACAGCAGAAAATTCTACGGCTATGTGCAATGCAAATACTCACACTTGTGATCAGGAACGTTCTAAGCTACCGTTAGGAAATGCTTTTGTGCCGTTGATCTGTAACTAGACAGGGGGGAGCTGAGCCCCTAGACCGCCCTCTCTAGGTTTTAGATTTTTGAACATACAAAAATATCTTTACAAATTTTGAAAAATTTCAAACTTTCAGTGGTATGAATAATCTTAACATTCTCAAAAATACACCAAAAGCAAGAAAAACATTTTAGCTATATTGTTTAGTTACAATTTTGTGAAAAAGTATCCAAGATTCAAAGAAAAATGGTTTCAAAATATATTCCCATTGCAATAAAAAATAATCAATACCATTAAAATTTTTGAGAGTTGTAGCAACTGTATTTTAAAAAGCAGATTTTTAATATGTCCCATACACTTATTCCTTAACTGATGCAACTCCAAAAATGATGTATTTTAAGTAAATAAATTAAAAATATATAAAAAGTAAGAAAATAAATCGTTTCTTATTTATAAAGCACCTGAAAATAAATTAAAACTTTTGAATCCATCTTCAAAAGTAATTTATTTCCAATATGAGAATCGTTGCAATCCATTAGCTGAAGATTTCTAGACAATAAGGATAAAAAGAAAAGTAATTTCTTTTCATTTTTAATGATTTTTACGCTAGCAATTTTATACTTGCTTTTAATTTAAACTTAGTTAATGATAAACTATGGATTAAAATTTGGACAAAACGCTTCAGAAAACATGGATGAAAATAAATGTATGAAAAACATAAAAATGAATGCTGTTGTAATGTCAATAGTTTTCTAATTAATAAATAAGTAATTCCTGGTTTATCAGTTTCCTAATCATTCGAAAGTTTTCCTTTTTAGCTGAAAAAAAACTATGCAAGAAATAAGCTGTTTAAAATTTGTAAAACTTTAACATTATTTTATTATGTCTATATAATGATAATTTATAGGAATATACCAAAATTCATTCCTAAAGGTATAGCTTAGTCTGATTGTATTCCTTCAAATTTTGTTAGTATTAAATGGAAGAAATAAAATAAAGAAGGATTGTTGATGAAATGTCCAATCCTTTTGCTAATTTTGATGGGCGTGTGATGCATTTATATTTTTAGCTCACGGGCTATCAAAGCCTGTATGTATGTTCGTATGTATGTATGTATGTATGTACGTAACGCAATAACTCACGATAGAAATATCCGTTTTGCTTCAAATTTTGTTTGTAGGTTCACTGTGATAAGGCGCTTCCCTGATTAGTTTTAGGGGTTCATTGGTTAAGTATAAAGAGAGGGAACGGGAGCTAATCTCCTCTTAATTTAGATAAATGGGTTTTTCAGGCAGAATTATCCGATTTGCTTTAAATTTTATATATAGGTTCATTGTGATAAGGCGCTTCCCTGATTAGTTTTGGGGCTCATTGGTTAAGTACAAAAGGGGGAACGGGGACTAATTCCCCCCTTTAATTTAGATAAATGGGTTTTTCATGCAGAATTATCCGATTTGCTTCAAATGTTGTATATAGGTTCATTGTGATAAGGAGTTTCCCTGATTAGTTTTGGGGTAGTTAATTATAAAAAGGGGAAACGGGGAACTAATCCCCACCTAAACTTATTGTCGATTTTTTCCTTTTCGAGGGGCATTATTCTTTGACCTAAGAGTATAATATACAATTAGTGTGAATAGTGTTAGCTCAATGCCATCAGTTTAACTGGGCACTTTTCTTTTTTTAATTAAATTATCTCCTTACCAGGGAACCACGCCGCTGTTGTAATAATGAAAAAAATCTAAATAAGCAACAATCAAAAGAGCATAACGAACCTTTTTTTTGCGCATAAATCATTTCCCCTCACCTCCCCATGACGGCCCCGTTGTCGAGATATAAAGTCTTAAAATTTGCTAAATAATAAAATCTATGTATTTAATAGGATGGAAGGAGGAGTCGATATTTTTCAGCTTAGCAATATCATCAAACACCAGTCACTTGTCCATTTCCAGTTTAGTGCGCCGCAGTACTCCGACACGATTCACTATGCTTGGTACAAGTCTGGAGTTCTGCAAACTTCCAACAACGTTCTGCAAACGGCCACTTCCATTTGAAACGTCCTTGCAATTTTGATTTTCGCAGGAGGTTTACCACTATACTCATTGCACTAGGTTTAAGTTCATGAAATGTTTTTGGTGCCACGATTTTCTATGCTTCAATTATTTTTTTGGTTCGGTGCCATGTTTGTCAATAGAAATTTTTTTGCTGTCTTCTTTAATTTTTATATTACTCTATCTAAATATGTTTTGTATTGTTCTGAATCAGAACCACGGCTATTCTCCCAAAATTAAATAAAGAAATTAGCAAAGTTTAAGACTTTATATCTCAATAACGGGCAGACGAGTGCAAATGATTTATGTGTAAACAAACATATTTCCCTATGCTCTTTCGATTGCTGCTGACTTAGATTTTTTTCATTATTACACTAAGGCGTGGTTTACTGGTTAGGAAAGTAATATGTTCAACTTCTTTTTTCTGTGTGTTATTCTCAAAGGATGTCTCTTTTTTTTCAGTTGTCAAAATATTTCTAAAATGCATACTTAATTTATAATTTTATATGTTTAAAACTTAGCAACATTGAGTAAGATGTTAACACTTCAGATAAAATTAAGTATATATTTTAGAAATGTTTTGACAACTAAAAAAATAAGGAGACATCCTCCATTTAATTTATATATTTAGCAAAATCTAGGGTTAATTTTAATCCATAAATATCACAACTGCATCAGAATTTTGGTGTTAAACTATATGCTAAGAAAAACTTTTACATATTTTCAAATAAATTTGATCGTAAATTCTACTTTTGTTCAACCATTTTAATAGTTTTAACAACAGAAATACTTTGCCCTTGAAAGGGTTAAAGCTCTAAACTTTCATACTGAAACATGCTTTATCTAAATTTGTATACAATAAATATTTAGTTTAATTTGAAAGTAATCACCCCATCTGTAAAGCTTATAAATGTATAAACTAGGAAACAACTCTGGATAAAATTGCTTTTTATTTATGATAAACTGAATTCTGGTAAACTCTTATAAATGATGTTCATCATTTTTATGCATATTACTGTGGCAACAATCTTAAGCCTCTTGTTGCCTTGGAAACATGAAAAGGCAAAATATATGTGAGGTGTTGACATCATAGATTACTACGAATGCCGAAAATGTCAAATAATATCAATGAAACTCCAGTAACTGGAATAATGTAAGGACATTAGAGTATAAATTTTACTGGAACTTTACCAAAACGTCAAAGTATGTTGCTTTGGAAATATGTCATATATTTTCTGCTCCGAAAATCATCATTGCTGTTTTCGAAACTTCCAGTAAAATAGTTTTATCTATTATTATTACATAGATATTCAGATTTTATTTCGATATCTAGTAATTTTATTTACATTACCGTATAGTTTAATATGCAATAATTTACTTCGACAATTCACCGGAGAAATTTAATTTTGTGAATTTGTTTTAAGCGATAAAATAGCTCATTGCTTCCAGTCACTGGAAAAGTGTCGGGTGTATGTATATATATATATATATAGAATTATTTCGAGTTGTAGTAATTTTATTTACATTACGTATAGTTGAATATGTAATCATTTATTTCATCACTTTGCCAGCGAATTCAATTTTGGGATTTTGTTTTAAGAGACAGAGTTGATCATTACTTTTAGTCGCTGGAAAAGTGTCGGGTCATTTATAATTAAGCATGGAGAAATACGACTGTAGTAGCGATTATTGTGTTGTGTATTATAGGATTATAGAAGATTCGGCATTAGTTAATGTTACTCTCATTTGTTGTAAAGGGTTGATCTACGTATTGTATGTATACAGAAAGATGTTGCATATACGTAATGTAAGGTATGTTATAATATAGATTCGCTGTATATATATATATAGAATTTATTTCGAGTTATAGTGATTTTATTTACATTACGTATAGTTGAATATGTAATCATTTATTTCATCAATTTACTAGCGAATTCAATTTTGTGATTTTGTTTTAAGAGACAGAGTTGATCATTGCTTTTAGTCGCTGGAAAAGTGTTGGAACTAGGTATATAATATCTATATAAATATATAAGATATATGCAAATATGTAAGATGTACGTATGTATGTAAGATATACGTATATATACACACGCATATAAGTAAAGAAAGACTGCCCTGAATGTGAACATGAATATGTATATTAAAATGGCTGTGTGCCTAGCTTGATTTGAAATTAATCATCCCATCTGCAAGGTTTATAAATGTATAAACCAAGAAACAACTATGGATAAAATGAATTCTAGTAATCTCTTATAAGGCTGAACTATGTTCATAATTTTTACGCATATTACTGTGGCATCAATAAGCCCCTTGTTACTTTAGAAACATCCAAAGGCAAAAATGTATGTGAGGTGTTAACATCATAAATTACTAGGGATTCGAAAATGCCAAACAATATCAATGAAGCTCCAGTAACTGGAATAATGTAAGGGCATTAGAGTATAAACTTTACTGGAGCTATTCCAAAACGTCAAAATGCGATGGTTCGGTAACATCTGTTATATTTTCTGCTTCAAAAATCATCATTGCATTTTTCAAAATTTCTATTAAAATAATTTTATTAATGTTCGTTTTCTTTTCTTTTCTTTTCTTTTCTTTTTTTTTTTTTTTTTTTAAGAATTTATTTCAACATACTGTTTTTATTATTATTTCTCATCGTAAGATCTATTTACAATATCGGATATATATATATATATATATTTCCTCTTAGTTCATTGACTTAACTAATTTCAATCTTTGCTGTCAATTTTGCTACTAATCTTATTTGTGGCTGTTACTACTTAACTTATTTACATGCAATATGGCTGAGTTTATAAATCCTGACGCAAAAAAGTGGATTGGAAATAAATTTTGCATTTACACTGTAAATAAAGACAATAGTCTCTTAATCAAGCAAGAAGGTTTACGAAAGTATATTATACTAAGGGATCCGACCCGGGCTTCCCGGGTTACAAAATATAGATGAACAGATTTTTTACATTTAATATATATATATTATTTGCCCACTAACAATACCAAAAATCATTTTATATGAAATTAAATAAAAATCATGCACTCGTGACATCATAATTCAATTTTATTATATAACAGAATAATAAAGCTACTATAATTTGTGACTCGTGCTATAGCCAGTCTGGACAGATTGCCGTTATCATTATATTTTTACGCGTGAAGGTTTCGCTATGGTACTCCATTGTGAAATTTGATAATTTTTGAAATTCAATATTTGAAAAACGGAATAATCATTAGATTTGAAATTTATATCAAGAAAAATACAATTTTTTACCTTTCTAACGCAGTTTGTCTGACAATTTTCTGACAAATACTTTTCGAGCTATTCATTTTTTCAGTAACTTCAAATGTTTCATTTTCCGAGATTAATCTGCGGCAACGATTGACGAAAACCCCAGTCGTCAGCAACGCATAGCTTTTTATTAAAGAGGATGGTGAGCTCTTGCTCTAATTATAAATATTTGTTGTGTGAAAAATATTATAATTATACATATGGTTGTTTCGATACATTTTAAGTACTGTTATAAAGTTTTTAACAAGACAACATGCTTCATAAAATTTCAACGTGTGGCCTATTTCGGAGAATGTCAAGCAGGTAGTATAGTTCTCGCCAAGTGTTTGCTAATATGTCTTCCATAGCAGTACACACAGCATATTTTATTCTAAACCTTCAGTCCTTCAGCGTCTGGGTGTGACAAAGACTCTATCCTTGATATAGCTCCAAAAGAAAGTAGTCGAATGTGCTAATCCCAAAACTTTCGTCTATCTCACACAGGTTTCGCATACACTAAAAACGAAACAGCACTAATTTGTATCAAGGTCTAACTGAATCTGAAGTTTTATTAAATTCTGTGCATTAGTTCTTGAGATATGACTATTGCTAAAATCGTGTAAATTCTGCAAAATGTAGCATAGCAGCGCCACATGTTGGGAGATTTAGACCGAAACTTAATGAACAACAACTTATGTCAACGTCTAACTGAATATGAAGTTTGATAAAAATCCGTACATTAGTTCTTGAGATATGGTTATCGTGATAATAACGAAAAAAGTAGCATAGCAGCGCCATCTGTTGGGCTATTTACACCAAAACGTAAGCAGCATCTATTTATGTCGAGGTCTAACAGAATCTGAAGTTTGATGAAATTCCGAGCATTAGTTCTTGAGATATAACTATCACAAAAATCAGGAAAAAGTGGTATAGCAGCGCCACCTTTTGGTATGTCTACACCAAAACATAGTCAATGTCTGTTTATGTCAAGGTATAACTAACTGACTCTGAAGTTTGATGAAATTCTGAGCATTAGTTCTTGAGATATAGCTATCACAAAAATCAGGAAAAAAGTGGTATAGCAGCGCCACCTGTTGGGATATCTACACCAAAATGTAAACAACGTCTATTTATGTCAAGGTCTAACTGAATCTAAAGTTTGATGAAAATAAGTGTATTAGTTCTTGAGATAGAGCTATTGCGAAAATTGTTAAAAATGCCGCATAGCAGCGCCACCTATTGGGCGATTTTCACCCAAAACTAATCAGCACCCATTTATATCAGGGACTGACTGAATATAAAGTTTTATTAAATTTCCTTTCATTAGTTCTTGAGATAGAGCTCCCACAAAATTTTTGTCACATACATACAGACAGACAGACAGACTCACAGACTCACAGACAGACCTTTTCTAAAAATAGTCAAATCGTGTTCAGGGACTTCTAAAACGTATAAATCCGTTGAAAACCGGAAGTCGAAAATTTTCATGAATCCAATATTTTCCTCTTGTAAAGATAGAAGAAAGTAAAAATCAAAAGAAGTAATGTCAGGAGAACATGGAGGCCATGGTGTTGGTGCATCCCTTCCAATCCACCGACCAATGATATGTATGTGGTCTTATTAAAAACTTTAAAATTACTTACAAGTATCCAAACTATGTATAATTAGATATAATTCGACAAACTCTGTTATAATTAGACTGTCTATTTATAGTAGTTTTCGCAAAATAAAATATTTAAAATCAGGACAAGGCTTTGTGCTCATCCTGTATAACTACTTCCGTGTTACACACGATTCCGAAAAGCGTTCCTTTATCTTTAAAAACCTCAAAAACCAACGGATTTCCAAAAATTAACGAATTATTTTTGAACCAAATATTCCTTTTGCTACCTGTAATTTTTAGAAAAGTTTCCGACTTGTAGTTAGCATGTTTGTCTGTTGAACATGGAAATGTTTAATTGATAATTGATAACACTAAAATTTGAATTTCATGGCTGTAAACAAATAATATCGCACCCTGATGTTCCGGTTAGAAGAACCCGGCTAACCAAACATACAGTAACTATATGTGCTACGAGTATACGCTATCTATACAACATACAGGAAACCTAAATATAAAAAGAAAAGGGTCCAGTTAAACTGATGGCATTAAGCTCACAGACTATTCACATTAATTGTATATTATACTCTTATTTCAAAGAATAATGGCCTCGAAATATAAAGAAATCGACAATATATTAAGGAGTGATCAGTCCCCCGTTCTCCCCCTCTATAATTAACCAATGTACCCCTAAAACGAATCAGGGAAGCGCCATACCACAATGAACCAATATGCAAAATTTGAAGCAAATCGTATAATTCTGTATGAAAAACCCACTTATCTAAATTAAGCGGGTGATTATCTCCCCGTTTCTCCCTTTATACTTAACCAATGAACCCCGAAAACTAATCAGGGAAGCACCTTATCACAATGAACCTATAAACAAAAATTGAAACAAAACGGATATTTCTATCAAGAGTTATCGTGATACGTACACACATACGTACATTCATACATACGTACATACATACATACGTACATACATACATACATACATACAGAACCGACGGGCGCATTAGCTCTCAGGCTTTGATAGCCTGTGTACTAAAAAGCTGTTTAATGAACTCGGCTAAGCCACACCCAGGAATAATATTTGTAACATTGATGTTTCCATGTAATGCAGAATTTAGAAAACTTTTACCGAAAAGTAAAGGCCTCCCCCCAACCCCCAAAAGAAGAAGAGACTATGCTTCCCTAGCTTCAGATGTTAATCGAGTCCTGGTTGTCAGTGACCAAATTACTGAGCACTTCCAGCACTTTCGTGATGTAATCGCATTTCACAAAAGTAAGTTAAGTCCGATGAAAATTTCTTGAAATTATTTTAATTATTTTTAAGTTATTAACGTAAATTCTTGAACTTTGAAACATTGATATTGAAATACCCTGCGTATAATATCTCTATATACGTTATAAAACAAAAACATGATAATGAGAAATGCTGACGTCATGTCAACCTGTCCAATCTATTTCGCGTTTTTCGCAAATGCTTTATGAACGTCTAAATATAGCACAATTTCAGTTTTTAAATTATCGAATAGGGAGAAACATGCACTTTCGAATGTAATTTATTGAAAATCGTAGTTCACTTTACTGATTTGTTATGGGTATTAAAATTAGTTTCAAGCATGCTTCTTTTAAAAATCTATCCCAAATATGAACGTGGAACCTGATTACGGAAGATTAACACATTTGCACTTGACCTTTTCAGGAGCAAAGTTCTTCTATTCGTAGAATCTTAAAATGATTGAATAACGCCAAAATTTGCAAATTTATTTGAAAATAAGTAAAAGCTTTTCTTCACGGACTTAATAAAAAGAAAATTTTCATTCAAAAATTCTCGTGCTAATGTGCCATTTAGATATTAAAATAAAGAAGTTCACAAATGCAACACTGCCCTTCAAGGGGTTAAAACAATGTAAATAATTCAGCGTTTGTATGTTTCCTCGTAATATTCCGTAAATAAATTCAGGGCCCGACTTAGAGTATTTAGGACTCCGGGGAAAGTATTATTCTGAGGGCCCCCTTTCTATTTATCCATATGAAATTTTTCTGAATTATGCTGAAGTGTCAACAATGCATACATAAATTCCCTATTTGTATACAGGGTATCATAAGAAAGATAAGAGATGATAGAATATATTTCTGTATAGGAATGTAAGGCCTTATTCGAGTCGCTAAAATGTAAATACACGTCTTTCTTGGCTATTTGTCGTAATATCGTATGTATGTCATAAGATGTCTAAAAGAAAAATGTCCCCATTTGGTCATCATTAATTTACCTTGTTACGAAGATAATGTTAATAATGAATTTCTCTTGAAAACAGTGGATTACAGTGTTCTAACTGTAAAATTCTAATCATCGATGCAGTTGGTTTCTTTTTTTTGTGTGTGTGGGGGGGGGGGGGGCATAAGGTAGAGAAGCAGGGAAAGAAGACCACCCTTCCTCCGCATAAATCTGTACAAAAATAAAAATTTTGGTAACTTTTGCCAATTTTTAACATTTGGCTCCCTTTTAACGAAAATCCCACTTATGTCCAAAAGGGGCCCCACTGCCCCGCATGCCCCTGCATTAGTCAGACCCTAACTAAATTGGCAAACGAAACTTAAACTTTACAAATGAATTAATAAAACAAGAATTTAACACACATGCATTCGAACTACGTGCTTAAATATTGAAATAATCAAAATCAAAAAGTTTGCGGTGAATGATGAAATCATTCGCGATTAACATCAGGCATGCAGCTAATACGAAATTACCAAAAATATTTTTAATGTAAGTGGTGGAAAATTTTAGAAAAAAAAAAGCTCCGAATAGAGACAATAAGAACGAAAAATCATGCGTCAAGCATGTATTATGAAACACTTTCCAACACATTACACATTCAGAATACTGTAACAAAACTTCCAAGTTTACTAAGTAAACAATTTAGAAAAGGTATAACACATTTAAAAAGCCAATTACAGCAATTACTACTAATAGTCAAACAAAATATCCGGATTATTTTGGTCAGCCCTGTATATGGATCGATAGATTTGTATGAATACTGCACAATATGCTAAAATGTATACTTGTTAGGGAATACGGTGCATAATTAGATTCCCTTCAGCAATTTTCATCAATATTGCTGTTTTGAAAATTTCTATTAGAAAACTTTTATTTATTTTCTTTTTTTATAAATAATTTATTTCTATATCAAATTCTTTTATATCTACATATTTACTATACAGTATAATGTTACTTAAGTTATCTCATTGACAAAAACTATTTCGATCTTTACTATCAATGTTACTATTATTTTTTAATTATACTATTATTAAGTTAACTTTAGTGTTATTTTTTTTTTAAAAAAAAACGTTAAATATACTATTATTATGTTTTATATAAACTAGGAAATAACTACGGGATAAAAGTCTATCGTGTACTTAGGATAAAATTAATCTTAGCGTAACTCTTAGAAAGCTGAATTTATGATGATTTATAGCTTTAGGCAGATATCTGTGGCAGCAATTTTAAGCTTCTTGTTACCTTAGAAACATCAAAGGCAATATGTAGGTGAGGTGTAGACACCTTAGATTCTTGCGAGCACGAAAATGTCAAACACTTTCAATGAAGTTCAAAGAGCTGGAATAATATAACGGCATTAGACTATGAAATTTACCGGAGCTGTTACAAAGCGTCAGAACATGTTGCTTCGGAGACATCTAATGTATTTTCTGCTTCAAAAGACATCATTCTGTTTTTGAAAATTTATATTTTAAAACATTTATATATTTATTTATTTTAAAAAATTATTTCGGCATCAATTTTTTCAAATCTCTACATCTTTATACAATATGTTTTTTTTAGTTAGTTCATTGACAGAAGTAATTTCGATCTCTACCATCGATAATACGAATATTCTTTAAATATACTATTTTTAACTTTACTATTATTTAAAAATAGGTTAAATATACTATTGTTATGTTATGTTTAAAACTAGGAAATAACTGTACGGCATAAAAGTCTATTGTATATTTAGGAGGAAATTTATTCTAGCGTAACTCTTACAAAACTGAATTTATGATGAATTTTAATTTTAGACAGAGTACTGTAACCTCTTGTCTCCTTAGAAACATCAAAGGTAAAATAAACGTGAGTTGTCGACATCGCATATTCTTGCATGTGTGAAAATGTCAAAGAGTATTAAAGAAGCTCAAAGAGCTGGAATAATGTAAGGGGCATTAAAGTGTAAATTTAACTAGAACTATTTCAGAGTGTCAAAATTTGTTGCTTCGGAAACATCTAATGTATTTTCTGCTTCAAAAGACATCCTTCTTTTTTTTTTTGAAAATTTATATTTAAAAACATTTATTTATTTATTTTAAGAATTTACTTCGACATCAAATTTTTTTTTTATCTCTACATCTTTATACAATATGTTTTTTTTAGTTAGTTCATTGACAGAAGTAATTTCGATATCTACCATCGATATTACGAATATTGTGTAAATATACTATTATTAACTTTACTATTATTTAAAAATAGGCCAAATATACTATTGTTATATTATATATAATTTAAGAGATAACTACGGGATAAAAGTCTATTGTATATATATAGGAGAAAATTAATTTTAGCGTAACTCTTAGAATGTTGAATTTATGACTATTTTCATCCTTTTGACATTATTTTGGCAACAATCAACAAATTTACTTTCGTTTTTTTTTTTTTAAATAATTTATTTTGACATGTTTTCATTTAAATTTCTACATCTTTATGCAATATAATATTTTTATAGTTAGTTCATCAGCAGAAATAATTTTGGTCATTACTATCAATATTACTATTATTCTTTAAATATACAAAGTTAACTTTACTATCATTTAAAAATACGTTTAGAATGCTATTACGTTACTGCGATATATATAAACTAGAAAATAACTACGGAATAAAAGTCTAATATATATTTAGGAGAAAATTAATTCTGGCGTAACTCTTGGGGAGCTGGATTTATTAAGTTTTGTATTTTTAGACAGATTTCTGTGGCAACAATCTTAAGCCTCTTGTCGCCTTCGAAACATCAAAAGTAAAATAAATGTGACGTGTAGACATCGTAGATTCCTGCAAGTGTGAAAATGTCAAACAGTGTCAATGAATCACAAACAGCTCAAACTAATGTGAGGGCATTAGGGTGTACATTTTACTTGAACTATTTCAAAGTGTCAAGAAATGTTGCTTCGGAAATATCTAATGCATTTTTTGCTTCAAAAAGCATCATTCCTGTTTTGAAATTTTCTATTAGAAAACTTTTATTTATTTTCTTTTTTATTAAGAATTTATTTCTATATCAAATCCTTTTATATCTATATCTTTATGCAATCTGTTATTTTAATTATTTCATTGACAAAACTAATTTCGAGCTTTACTATCGCACTTATTATTATTTTTTAAATATACTATAATTAAGTTAACTTTACTGTTATTTAAAAAAACATTCAATATACTATTCTTATGTTTTATATAAACTAGGAAATAACTACGGGATAAACGTCTATCGTATATTTAGGATAAAATTAATCTTAGCGTAACTCTTAGAAAGCTGAATTTATGATGATTTATATTTTTAGATAGATTTCTGTTGCAACAATTTTAAGCTTCTTGTTACCTTAGAAACATCAAAGGCAATATGTATGTGAGGAGTAGACATCGGAGATTCTTGCGAGCACGAAAATGTCAAACACTTTCAATGAAGTTCAAAGAGCTGGAATAATGTAATGGCATTAGAGTATGAAATTTACCGGAGCTGTTACAAAGCGTCAAAATATGTTGCTTCAGAGATAACTAATGTATTTTCTGCTTCAAAATACATCATTCTTTTTTTGCAAATTTATATTTAAAAACTTTTCTTTCTTTCTTTCTTTATTTTAAGAATTTACTTCGACATCAATTTTTTTATTTTTATCTCTACATCTGTATACACTATGTTTTTTTTTTAATTAGTTCATACCCAGAACTAATTTTGATCCTTACTATCGATATTACTATTATTCTTTAAATATACTACTATTAACTTTACTATTATTTAAAAATAGGCCACACTCAGTAAAAGGAATTGATCAAAACTACAAAACATGTTTTGTTGAGTACGTTTTGGTTGTTTTAGCAAAATTCAAGCAAAATTGAACCATTTTACTTGAATTAACAAAACATTTTTTGCTGACGATACAAAAAATTTTTTTAGAATTGCAAACAAAAAAAATTTTTTTTATTGATTCAAACACAATTTTCATTGACCTATATTTAAACAAAACGTTTTGTTTGAATCAACAATTTTTTTTTTTTTTTTTTGCAATTCCAAAAAAAATTTTTGTATCGTCAGAAAAAAAGTTTTGTTAATTGGAGTAAAATGGTTAAATTTTACTTGAATTTTGCTAAAACAACCAATATGTACTCAACAAAACATGTTTTGTAGTTTTAATCAATTCCTTTTTCTGGGTGCAAATATACTATTGTTATGTTATATATAAATTTGGAAATAACTACGGGATTAAAGTCTATTGTATATTTAGGAGAAAATTAATTCTGTCGTAACTCTCACAAAGCTGAATTTGTTACGATTTATATTTTTAGACAAATTTTTGTGGAAACAATTTTAACCCTCCTGTCGCCTTAGAAACATCAAAGGCAAAATAAATGTGAGGTGTAAACATCGTAGATTCTTGCAAGTTTGAAAATGTCAAACAGTATCAAAGAAGCTCAAAGAGCTAGAATAATTTAAGGGCATTTGAGTGTAAATTTTATTAGAACTATTTCAAACCATCCAAATATGTTGCTTCGGAAACATCTAATGTACTTTCTGCTTTAAAAAGAATCGTTCCTGTTTCAAAAATTTCTTTTAGAAAACTTTTATTTCTTTTCTTTTTTTTATTAAGAATGTATTTCTATATCAAATTATTTTATATCTAAATCTTTATACAATATGTTATTTTAATTATCTCACTGACAAAAGGAATTTCGAGCTTTACTATTGATGTTACCATAATTTTTTAAATATACTATTATTAAGTTAACTTTACTATTATTTAAAAATACACTAAATATACTATTATTAAGTTAACTTTACTATTATTTAAAAATGCATTAAATGTACTATTATTATGTTATATATAAGCTAGGAAATAACTACGGGATAAAAGTCTATCGTATATTTAGAATAAAATTAATCCTAGTGTAACTCTTAGAAAGCTGAATTTATGGCAAATTAAATTTTGAGGCAAATTTTGTTGCAACAATTTTAAGCTTCTTGTTACCTTAGAAACATCAAAAAGCGATATGTATGTAAGGTGCAGACATCGTAGATTCTTGCGAGCATGAAATTGTCAAACACTTTCAATGAAGTTAAAAGAGCTGGAATAATGTAAGGGCATTAGAGTATGAAATTTACCGTATCTGTTACAAAGCGTCAAAATATGTTGCTTCGGAAACATCTAATTTATTTTCTGCTTCAAAATACATCATTCTTTTTTTGAAAATTTATATTTAACAAGTTTTATTTCTTTCATTCTTTATTTATTTTAAGAATTTACTTCGACATCAAATTTTTTTATATCTCTACACCTTTATACAATATGTTTTTTTAGTTAGTTCATTGGCATAAGTAATTTCGATATCTACCATCGATATTACGAATATTCTTTAAATATACCATTATTAACTTTACTATTATTTAAAAATAGGCCAAATATACTATTGTTATGTTGTATATAAATTTAGAAATAACTACGGGATAAAAGTTTTAGGAGAAAAATAATTTTAGAGTAACTCTAAGATTGTTGAATTTATGACGATTTTCATCCTTTTGACAGATTACTTTGGCAACAATCAGCAAATTTATTTATTTATTTTTTTTTTCTAGAATTTATTTCGACATTTTTTCTTTTAAATTACTATATCTTTAAACAATATAATGTTTTTAGAGTTCGTTCATTAGCAGAACTAATTTCGATCTTTATTATCAATGTTACTTTTATTCTTTAAATATACTATTTTTAAGTTCACTTTACTATCATTTAAAAATACGTTAAGTATACTATTACGTTACTACGTTATATATAAACTAAAAAATAACTACGAAATATAAGTCTAATATATATTTAGGAGACAATTAATTCTGGCGTATAACTCTTAGAAAGCTGAATTTATTAAGATTTGTGTTTTTAGACAGATTTCTGAGGTAACAATTTTAAGTCTCTTGTCGCCTTCGAAACATCAAAGGTAAAACAAATGTGAGGTGTAGACATCATAGATTCTTGCAAGTGTGAAAATGTCAAACAGTGTCAATAAAGATCAAACAGCTCAAACTAATGTAAGTGCATTAGAGTGTGCATTTTACTGGAACTATTTCAAAGCGTCAAGAAATGTTACTTCGGAAATAACTAATGTATTTTTTGCTTCAAAAAACATCATTGCTGTTTTGAAAATTTCTATTCAAAATATTTTATTTACTTTCGTTTCTATTTAAGAATTTATTTCAACATCAAATTCTTTTTTTTTTACATCTTTATATAATGCTTTATCAGTTAGTTCATTGAGAGAACTATATTCAAACTTTACAATCGATGTTCTTTTTAACACTTTCCAACCTAGTTGAAAAGTGTTTATGATTTCGGTTTGTCTGGCCGTCTGCCGTCTGTCCGTGCTCTAACTCCCGTAAATATGCTCGGATTGCTCTGCAATTTTTATATGTTATTGTCGTTATCTATAGCATGTTCCCTATTTCAACGGAAGTGTGTAGCACTTATAGTTTTTCTACAGGGACACTCAAAAGTATTCCGTTACATTGCGGTCTATGGGGGAAAATCATTTGCGGTTTATTTAAATAATGTTTCACTATTTTAAACGCATTGAAATTATATATATCACTAAGGTGCACTAGAAGAAGCTTAATATGGAATAGGGTGTGCATAGCACTGATAGTTACTTTACAGGGACAGTCAAAATAGTTCCGTTACATTACGTCTATGGAGAAAAATCGTCTGCGGTTTATTTAAATAATGTTTCACTATTTTAAACGCATTGAAATGTATACATATATCACTAAGGTGCATGACAAGAGGCTTACTAGAGAAGAGTGTGTGTATAGCAGTCATCGTTCATTTACAGGGACACACAAAAGAATTCTGTACTGTGTGTTAACAATAATTCCTGGAAGTGCGTTTTAAGTTACTGAACGCGATTTTAATTTTAACTCGTTTTTTGTCTATTACGTGGTATGTATAAATTCTGTAGATCCTATACAAGGAAGCACAAAAGTTCGCGAACCCATTTCCGTTTATTGACAGAAACTCCAGACGGAAAATTTTAAACTGTGCGTTTCCTAACTGAACTAAAATTTAGCATCCTATGTAGTATATATACAAATATATAGTTTCTATACAGGGCTGAATAAAAGTATTCGGATATTTTTCCGAATATTGTATATGTTGGAAATTCCTGAAATTATGTTTTTAAATATGTTATGCGTTTTCCAAATTGTTTACTTAAATGTTATCTTTTAGCTTATTAAACGGTATGATTTGTAAATTATTTTGGAAGCGTTGGAAAGTGTTACATAATCTATGCTTGACGCATGATTTTTCGTTCTTGTTATTCTTTAAATTAATTATTATTAAGTTAACTTTACTATTTTTTTTAATTATGTTAAATATACTATTATGATATGGTATATAAACTATGAAATAACTACGAGATAAAAGTATATTGTATATTTAAGAGGAAATTAATTCTAGCGTAACCCTTGTAAAGCTGAATTTATGAGGATTTTAATTTTAGGCAGATTACTGTGGTAACAATCTTAAACCTCTTCTCTCCTTAGAAATATCAAAGATAAAACATATGTGAGGTGTAGACATCGTAGATTCTTGCAAATGTGAAAATGTCAAACAGTAGGTATAAATGAAGCTGAAAGAGTTGAAATAATGTAAGAAATTAGAGTGTAAATTTTACTAGAAATATTTCAAAGAAGCAAAATATGTTGCTTCGGAAACATCTAATGTATTTTTTTCTTTAAAAAGCATCATTCCTGTTTTGAAAATTTCTATTCAAAATATTTTATTTATTTTCTTTTTTATTAAGAATTTATTTCTATATCACAATTCTTTTATCTGTACATCTTTATACAGTATGTTATTTTAATTATCCCATCGACAAAACTAATTTCGAGCTTTACTATCGATGTTACTGTTATTTTTTAAATATACTATTATTAAGTTAACTTTACTATTATTTAAAAATACACTAAATGTATACTATTATTAAGTTAACTTTACTATTATTTTTTAAAAAAAGGTTAAACATATCATAATTATGTTATATGTAAACTAGGAAATAATTACGGGATAAAAGTTTATCGTACATTTAGGATAAAATTAATCTTAGCGTAACTCTTAGAAAGCTGAATTCATGACAGTTTATATTTTTAGGCAGATTACTGTTGCAACAATTTTAATCTTCTTGTTACCTTAGAAACATCAAAGGCAATATGTATGTGGTGTAGACATCGTAGATTCTTGCGAGTACGAAAATGTTAAACACTTTCAACGAAGTTCAGAGAGCTGAAATAATGTAAGGGCATTAAAATATTAAATTTACCGGAACAGTTACAAAGCGTCAAAATATGTTGCTTCGGAAAAATCTAATCTTTTTTCTGCTTCAAAAGACATCATTATTTTTTTTTGAAAATTTAAATTTAATTTAAAATCTTTTATTTATTTATTTATTTATTTATTTTAAGAATTTACTTTGACATAAATTTTTTTTATCTCTTCATCTTTATACAATATAATGTTTTCTTTTTTTAGTTAGTTCATTGACAAAACTAATTTCAATCTGTATCATCAATATTACTATTATTCTTTAAATATATTATTATTAACTTTACTATTATTTAAAAATAGACTAAATATACTATTGTTATGTTATATATAAAACTAGGAAATAACTATATACGAGATAAAAGTCTACTGTACACTGTTAAAAATTTGCAGCAAACTGTCGAGTCATTTGACCGTTTTTATAGATAATGGTTAAATAACTGTAATTTAACTCTATTAAAACCATAATATGGGCAATAATATGGTCAGATTAGAGTTTATTTACGGTTATGTAACCGTTTTCTATAAAAACGGTCAAATGACTGGACAGTTTACTGCAAATTTTTAACAGTGTATATTTAGGAGGAAATTAATTCTGGCGTAAGTCTTACAAAGCTGAATTTGTTACGATTTGTATTTTTTTGACAGACTTCTGTGGCAACAATCTTAAGTCTCTTGTCGCTTTAGAAACATCAAAGGCAAAATAAATGTGAGTTGCCGACATCGCAGATTCTTGCATGTGTGAAAGTGTCAAACAGTATCAAAGAAGCTGAAAGAGCTGGAATAATGCAAGAGCATTAAAGTGTAAATTTTACTAGAAGTATTTCAAAGCGTCAAAGAATGTTGCTTCGGAAACATCTAATGTATTTTCTGCTTTAAAAAGCATGATTCCTGTTTTGAAAATTTCTATTTGAAAACTTTTATTTATTTTCATTTTTTATTAAGAATTTATTTCTATATGAAGTTCTTTCATATCTACATCTTTATACAATAAGTTATTTTAATTATCTCACTGACTAAACTAATTTCGAGCTTTACTATCGATGTTACTGTTATTTTTTAAATATACTATTATTAAGTTGACTTTACTATTATTTAAAAATACACAAAATATACTATTGTTAAGTTAACTTTACTATTATTTAAAAATACATTTAATATAATATTATTATGCTGTATATAAACTAGGAAATAACTACGGCATAAAAGTCTATCGTATATTTAGGATAAAATTAACCTTCGCGTAACTCTTAGAAAGCTGAATTTATGACAATTTATATTTTTAGGTAGATTTCTGTTGCAACAATTTTAAGCTTCTTGTTACCTTAGAAACATCAAAGACAATATGTATGTGAGGTGTAGACAACGTAGATTCTTGCGAGCACGAAAATGTCAAACACTTTCAATGAAGTTCAAATAGCTGGAATAATGTAAGGGCATTAGTGTATGAAATTTACCGGAGCTGTTACAAAGCATCAAAATATGTTGCTTCGTAAACGTCTAATTTATTTTCTACTTCAAAAGACATCATTCTTTTTATGAAAATTTATATTTAAAACTTTTATTTATTTATTTATTTTAAGAATTTACTTCGACATCAATTTTTTTTTATCTCTACATCTTTATACAGTATAATGTTTTTTTTAGTTAGTTCATTGACAGAACTAATTTCGATCCCTACCATCGATATTATTATTATTCTTTAAATATACTCTTATTAACTTTACTATTATTTAAAAATATACCAAATATACTATTGTTATATTATATATAATTTAAGAGATAACTACGGGATAAAAGTCTATTGTATATTTAGGAGGAAATTAATTCTAGGGTAAGTCTTACAAAGATGAACTTATGATGAATTTTAGTTTTACACACATTACTTAAGCAACAATCCTAAGCCTTGTGTCGCCTATAGAAACATCAAAGGCAAAATAAATGTGAGCTGTCAACATCGTAGATTCTTGCATGTGTGAAAATGTCAAACAGTATCAAAGGAGCTCAAAGAGCTGGAATAATGTAAGAAGCATTAAAGTGTAAGTTTTACTAGAACTATTTCAAAGCGTCAAAATATGTTACTTCGGAAAGATATAATGTATTTTCTGTTTCAAAAGTCATGATTCCTGTTTGGAAATTTTCTATTTAAAAACTTTTATTTATTTCCATTTTATTTTATTTTTTTAAGAGTTTAATTCGACATAAAAAAAAAATTATCTTTACATTTTTATACAATATAATATTTATTTAAACCCATTGACACAATTAATTTCGATCTTTACTACCAATGTTACTATTATTCTTTAAATATACTATTATTTAGTTAATTTCTACAATTATTTAAAAATACGTAAAATATACTATTATGTTAGTATTATTATGTTATATATGTTACGGTATATGTAATAAACCACTGATTATGTATAATTACCGGTAATTATACATAAACACCACTAAACTTGGTAAATGTGATAAATTTCTGAATATTTATCAAATTTACCGGTTAGTTTATAAATCCCCAACTCGTAATGAGGAATTTAATAAACTCGGATTATTTTGGGGAGTAATGAGGTCTTAATTCCAAAAAAAAAATATTTTCAAATAGTATATAAACTTTGTGTACATTAACTGAAAAAAAAACATTACTGGACGCATGAAACTCGCTGTACAGCAATCTATAGAATGCATGAAATTCCTTCAAGCAGCGGCCAGTAATTTATGTATGTGCGCTTCGCGCACATTAACCGAAAAAAAAACCCCCACAGGCCGCATACGAAACTCACTGTACAGCAATCTCTAGAATGTGTGAAATTCATACAAGCAGCGGTTAGTAATTTGTGTATGTACGCTTCGCGTACATTGACCGAAAACCAACATCACTGGAGGCATGAAACTCGCTGTACAGCAATCGCTAGAATGTCTGAAATTCATTCAAGCCACGGCTAGCAATTTATGTACGTACGCTTCGCGTACATTAACCGAAAACAAACATCACTGGACGCACGAAACCCGCTGTACAGCAATCTCTAGAATGCATGAAATTCATTCAAACAGCGTTCAGTAATTTATGTATGTATGTCAATAAGGTCTACCTGGCATCTTGAGTTCATCTTTTGAAAGATCATTGCCCTAACAAGTCTTTTCTTGGGTACCTTTGATTTCTTTTGACAACTTTCACACAAATTTAAGTAAATGCAGCTGCATAAATTCAACGAATTTTGATAAAGTTATACTGTTAAAAATTTGCAGCAAACTGTCCAGTCATTTGACCGTTTTTGTACAAAATGATTACAAAACCGTAATTTTACTCTATTTTGATCATCATATGGACAATAATATGGTCAGAATAGAGTTAAATTACGGCTATGTAACAGTTTTCTATCAAAACAGTATACAGACTGGACAGTTTGCTGCACATTTTTAACAGTGTGTGGATTGTTATTACATTCCCCATTACGAGTTGGAAATTTTATAAACTAACCGGTAAATTTGATAAATATTCAATAATTTATCACATTTACCAATTTATTGGTGATTATCAATAATTACCGGATTAATCACATTTACGTAGCATATTTAAAATAGTAAATAACTATACGGGATAAAAGTCTATTGTATATTTAGGAGGAAATTAATTCTAACATAACTTGAATTTATAATGATTTTTTTTCTTTTCTTTTTTTTTCTTTTGCAAATTACTGTGGCAACAATCTCAAGCTTCATGTCGCCTTAGAAACATTAAAGGTAAAATAAATGTGAGTTGTTGACATCGTAGATTCCTGCGAGCGTAAAAATGTCAAACAGTATCATTGAGGTTCAGAGAGCTGGAATAATGTAAGGGTATTAGAGTATACATTTTACTGGAGGTGTCTGAAAGCGTCAAAATAGGTTGATTCGGAAACATTTCATGTGTTTTCTGCTTCAAAAAGCATCATTTCTCTTTGGAAAATTTCTATTTAAAACTTGTATATATTTATTTTATTATATATATATATATATTTAAAGAATTTACTTCGACATCAAAATTTTTTATCTCTACATCTTTATACAATACAATGTTTTTTTAGTTAATTCATTGTCAGAATTAATTTAATTTTACTATTATTCAAATTAAGTTACATATACTATTATTATGTTACTATTGTTAGATTATATATCTTTAAACTAGGAAATAACCATGGGATAAAAGTCTATTGTATATGTAATAGGAAATTAATTTTAGCGTAACTCTTAGAAAGCTGAATTAATGATGATTTTTGTTTTATGTGGAAACAATACTGTGGAAACAATCTAAAGCCTCTTGTCACAATAGAAACATCAAAGGCAAAATATATGTAAGGTGTTGACACTGCAGATTCTTGCTATCGCGAAAATGTCAAACAGTATCGATGAAGCTGGAATAATATAAGGCCATTCGAAAACATTTATTGTATTTTCTGCTTCAAAAACCATAATTCCTTATTTGAAATTTTCTATTAAAAAACTTTTACTTATTTTTAAATTTTAAAAACATTTATTTCGATATCAAATTCATTTTGTTTCTACCTCTTTATATAATATAAAAAAAAAAAATCTTTGTTCATTGACAAAACTAATTTCGATCTTTACTTTTGATGTTACCATTATTCTTTTTACAGTGTAGTTTACTAATCCTCTCGTGACATATTTTATTTTCGTTTTCTTTTTTCTTTAAGAATTTATTTCCACACCGAGTCATTTTAATTTTTACGATGTTGCTTTCATATATAATAATTTTTTTTCGATAATTTATTGGTTGAATAACTTTCTTGATTTTTTTAAGGTGTTATCTTTAATATTTTTACAACTCAGCTAATGTATATTTAACAGCTGAATATGTTTTACACATGCTTTGTACTTTTGTGGAATTTAAGAATGTAAAATATTGAAAGCTCAATGGATCAGATTATACAGTATATATACAGGATGTTTCAAAATTATTCATGCAGAATCTTTAGGTGTGATAATACATGTCAAAAGAACCAATTTGTGTATAGAAAAGCAAGTCATAATCACTTTTCAGTCAAAAATACAGGGTGTTTCACTTCGAAGCTAAATCCGGGTTTTTGTTCAAAATTTAATAAGAATGAAAGCATTTTATCGAAATTTTGAATAGAGTTATGTTTTTTTCCTTTTTAAATGTTTATAAGTTTGATTAATCTTCCTGTCTCTCTGTCCGTTTGTCCGTTCTATAACACTCATTAACAAAATCGGATTGCCCTGTAATTTTTGCCATGTAATAATTGAAAATGCAGTGCATTTATATTTCTTTTACAGGGCGACACAAAAGAATTCCGTTACATTATACAGGGGTCGATTCAGGAAAAATTTAGGGCCTATTTATGGCCACTTCACAAAAATACATTTAATAAAACAGGACCCTTCACAAAATTCCTCTTAATAAAAGAAATCCCTTCACAAAATTCCTCTTGATAAAATAAGGATATTCACAAAATTCCTCTTAATAAAACAGGACCCTTCACAAAATTCCTTTTAATAAAATAGGACACCTTCACAAAATTCCTCTTGATAAAATAGGCCCCTTCACAAAATTCTATTCCATAAAACATACTTTCCATTAATTATTTTTATTTTGTTAGGTTTTAAAATGTGTAATTTGCAAAGAAAACAAATTCAGCAGAAAGGAAAACTTTAGAAGAATGATTTAAAGAAGTTATTATTATTAAATGCTTGGTTTGAATTTGAGTAGCTGGATTTCACCTTTCGTAACAAAATGTTATTTTTTACAAAAATATAATAGATGTCACAAAAATATGATAAATTTCACAAAAATATGACAATTTTCACAAAAATAATTTTTACTTTTCAAAAAATGGGCCCCAAGAAAAAAAACTTGCATCGACCTCTGCTACAGAGTTGCCAAGTCTCCAGCTTTTTGCATACCAATATTTTATTAGAGAAAATGTTGTTATTTTAAATCTCAGAATGCTCCGATTAAATAAAACAAGATTTTTTGTATTAAAATACTGGTATCCAAAAAGCCGGAAGCTGGGCAACTCTGCTGCTATAGTTAACACGGAAAAATCATTTGCAGTGCATTTTATTGAGCTTATAATATTTAATGACGTTATGATACTTCAAATATAAATAAGTTAAAAAGGAATACGATGGTTCTCTACAGCATGTTTTCAATAGTTTATGGAGTGTGTAGTAGAGGAAAAGGTGTAAATATGGGCACCCTTTTTTGTTTCTGTCTAAATGTGACTTTCCTTTTGAAAAATTCCAGATATTTTTACCTTCATTCACAACTATAACAAGTTTCTGTTTATAAGTTCATTGTGAAGCACTTCCCTGATTAGTTTTGAGGGTTCATTGGTTAAGTATAAAGGGGGGAACGTCCCCCCCCCCTTAATTTAGATATATGGGTTTTTCATGCAGAATTATCCAATTTTCTTCAAATTTTATATATAGGTTCATTGTGATAAGGCGCTTGCCTGATTAGTTTTGGGGGTTCATTGGTTGAGTATAAAGGCTGGGGAATGGGGGACTAATCCCTCCTTAATTTGGATAAATGGGTTTTTCATGAAGACTTATCCGATTTGCTTCAAATTTTATATATAGGTTCATTGTAATAAGACGCTTCCCTGATTAATTTTGGGGTTCATTGGTTAATTATAAGGGGGAAACGGGAAATGATCCCCCTTAATATATTGTCGATTTCTTTATTTTTCGAGGGGCTTATTTCAAATTCTTTGAAATAAGAGTATGTTATACAATTAGTGTGAATAGCCTGTGAGCTCAATACCCTCTGTTTAACTGGGCAGTTTTCTTTTTATTTTAAATTGTTTATTTAAAAATCTCATTTCATTGTATTAAAAAAACACTTCTTGAAAATATTCTTTTACTGTTGGAAAGTGCTACATAATCTATGCCTGATGAATAATTTTTCGTTCTTGTTTATCATCACGAGAAGTACTAAAATGGACCTAATTAGATGCTCTATAATTTCAAAAATAGCTGACATTAACTGCGTTGTAATTGACCGAATCACAGAGCACTTCCACCAATTTCCATGATGTCACCGTATTCAATACAGATCAATAATAATCTGTCTAAAATCTCGCTAAAATATTATAAGTATTCTTAAAATTATAAACGACAATCCGAATTTGGCTATGATCATGACTGTACTTTTGAATGAATAAGTGAATTACACACTCTAAAAACGACGTTTTCAAAATTGAGCAAAAAAGACTCAAATCTGAGTAAATGGCTCAGAATGAAAATGATTCAAGTTTGAAACATGTATATATATACTCACTTCTGAAAACATGCACACACTCAAGAATAAAACATCATGTGCTCCTATTTGAGTATGTCCATGTTTCAAAAATGAGTATGAACTGACTTCTATGTGCTCATTTTTGAGTATGTCCATGTTTCAAAAAAACTGAATATGAACTGACCTCTATGTGCTCAGTTTTGAGTATGTCCCTGTTTCAATATTCTGAGTATTTCTGGTATTTCAGAATGGAAAGCATAGGCCCGTGCTATTTGAAACAAAAAGTTTCATAACAAAATAAAAAAAACAATTTACTCAGATTTGAAATTGTCATTTTTTCTCAATGCAATCCTAATTTCGTATAATTTTGTTTTTTTATTTGCTGTGTATTATTCCGCCTAATTATTTATGATAATATTTTTGAGACACTCTGTGTATAAATTTGTATATAATAAAACGTAGTGATTTCATCTGCAAAGCTTATGTGTATAAACCAGGAAACAACTACTGATAAAAGTCTATTATACATATATATATATATATATATATATATATATATATATATATATATATATATATATAATAGACTATAGCGAATATTAATTCTGGCAAAACTCTTATAAAGCTGAATATATGATGATCTTTAGGCAGATATCTGTGGCAACAATCTTAAGCTTCTTGTTACCTTGGAAACATCAGAAGGCAAAATATATGTGAGCTGTTAACATTAGTAGATTCTTCAGAGCTCGAAAATGTCAAACAGTATCATTGGAGCTCAAAGAACTAGAATAATGTAAGTGCATTAGAGTATAAATATCACTGGATCTGTTTCAAAGAGTCAAAATATGTTGCTTCGGAAGCATCTAATGTATTTTCTGCTCCCAAAAGCATCATTGCTTCTTTTCAAAACTTCCACTAAAATAGTTTTATGTATTATATATGTATATATATATTCAGGTTTTATTTCGATATCTAGTTATTTTATTTACATTACCGTATAGTTTAATATGCAATAATTTATTTCGACAATTCGCTGGGGCAATTCAATTTTGTTAATTTGTTTTAAGCGATAAAGTTGCTCATTGCTTTCAATCGCTGGAAAAGCGTCGGGTTATTTATAATAATAATGGACTGTTTGCGATTGTTGTGTTGTGCATTAGGATTATAGAATATTCCGCGTCAGTAAATGTTACTTTTATTTGTTAAAAAAATGGTTTTTCTATCTTTTGTATATTATATAGAAAGTTATTGTATATAAGTAATGTATGTTATATTATAGATGTAGATATATAAGATGTATACAAGTATAAATAAGTATATAAGATGGGTGTAAATATGTACGATGGACGTAAGAATGTCCATAGATATATACATAGATAGATAACATATAACTATATAGATATACAAGCATATAACTAAAAAAATATATAGTCACGAATGTTGTCTAAATATAGTATAATGGCTGTGCACTACAATGTTATGATCCTGACGGTGACTCTTAGATGGTGCTGGGTTCAAAGCCATGTCGCGCTTGTCGGACTAACCGTTCGGAACTTTCTGTGCTTTTCTTCGAATCTGGCGTAAAAACGGGTTAGGTTCCCTTAGAAATATTTGTACGGAGGGCAATCCCCCCTCTTTCTATATCTCTCACACTGATAATCGGAAGCAATGTAGTTTAGTGGTCAGCGTGTCTCGCTACCACCTAACAGGTCCTGAGTTTGACTCCGGACTTAGACAAGGTTCACCCAGTCTTTTATCCCTGTGGGGCCGATAAAATGAGTATCAACCTTGCTTGGGAACTAAATACTGGAGATGCCGCGTTAGTTTGACCACCTGACAGGGACATATGCTGTATAGCACACCATAGCCCATGGTCAAGAAAACACAGTTAGGCACCGTAGGCCAAGATTCCTATAGAGTTTAGTTAGTTTAGATTATTGGACGTAACAAACTCCAACCAACCTTAGCGGTAAATTCCGGAATTAGAATCGTATCTGTGTACACAATATATATTTTCTTACTAAATAAATTATACTGAAATTTTTTCTCATTGACCTTTTGGTCTATAATTTTCGGGATACTATCTCTAACTCTAGAATTTATCACTAGGAGGCACTGCGAGGTACTTTATCATGTAGCGTATACCCGTTTTACTATACCTAGGCATTACAGTCACACCTAACTCGGTTCAGCAGTTATTTACGTCAAAACGGACTTAATGAAACACCCTGTATAAGAATGGATTCCTCACCTCCTCCAATCATTTCTCAATCTCAAATCACCCATAATATCACCAATAAAGGCATACGTACGGTTTTTACTTAATTTTATTAAAATGTTATGAAATTGCTCTTTTTTCATGTAATGTACATTACAGTACTGTAATTTAAAAATATATAGAAAAATCTATATAATACGAACGTCAAATTCACCCAATAAAATATTTATAAAGCACAATGTAAACACATTGATAAGTTACGTTACTATCGAGGTGCAATAAATCAAAATACAGCTTCAAAACATTAAAACTGTAAGATGTTAAAATTTCATGAGCTTTCGGCTAAACATTAGCCTTCCTCAGATGAACAACAAGCAGTCGAGGAGACGCCGCTCCGAAATGGCGCGTTTTGGACAGGCTGGGATTGGGCGAAACCAAACAGACATGAAATGAAGGGGGTGACTGAAGTCCGGATAATACCATTACCAGCTGGGGTGGGTCAGGAGAAACCGAAAACCCCAGTGATACCTAGTATATTGTACCATAAACGAGGGATCTGATAAGATAATACATCATTACATGCATTATCACCTCTTTTCAAAATCTCTAGGGATTCTCTGATTATGCAACTATTATACTGTGAACCTCGTGAAATTATTTTAGCTTTACTGAAAAATACATCAATATCTTTGGCCTGATTTAATCTGGATAAAGCAGTGGATAATTTACCTTTTTTCATATCAGCTGTATGCTCTTTAATCCTTTCTTTTAATTTGCGAGTTGTCATGCCTATATATGAATATATTTTAGAACTGTCATTAACTTTAAAAGGAATAATATAAATGCCAGATTTATCTCGGTTATCAATAGGGTCGATCATTCTATGTACCAAATATTTAAGCTTGGTTGGGGGTTTAGCGATAAGAGTTACATTATATTTCTTTAATACGTATTTAATCCGCTCAAACAGATGCGGGATATAATCTATACTGTAGAATTTTGAAGATTGCATATCTTTTTTAACTATTGTAGCTTGTTTATTTCTGTACTCATAAATTAACTTATTAATAAATTTGTTGGAAAAACCATTTTCATATGCAATCACTTTAATTTTGTTCAACTCCTCATTTAAATAACATTCTGAACTAACCTCAAACGCCCTTTTGATATAAAACCGATATGCTGCTGCTTTGTAATTAAACGGAACATTACTATTGTATGATATTCTGTTATTGGATCTGCAAGGTTTTCTATAAACTTTCCTATCAATGCTACGTGTTGAAATATTTTTAATAAGTTCTATATCTAAAAATGGTAATGAACTATTTTCTTCAATTTCACAAGTAAATTGTATATTTCCATCTATACTGTTGGCATGCGCTAGAAAATCATTCAATGCAGAGATACCGTGATTCCATATGAGTAGTATGTCATCGACATATCTAACCCATCATGCAGGTTTAAAGGGGGATGTAGAAATTATACGTTTTCCGACCTCTGTTCCGACCTCTGTTTCGACCTCTGGAAAAACGTATAATTTCTACATCCCCTTTTAAACCTGCATTATGGGTTAGATATGTCGATGACATACTACTCATATGGAATCACGGTATCTCTGCATTGAATGATTTTCTGGCGCATGCCAACAGTATAGATAGAAATATACAATTTACTTGTGAAATTGAAGAAAATAGTTCATTACCATTTTTAGATATAGAACTTATTAAAAATATTTCAACACGTAGCATTGATAGGAAAGTTTATAGAAAACCTTGCAGATCCAATAACACAATATCATACAATAGTAATGTTCCGTTTAATTACAAAGCAGCAGCATATCGGTTTTATATCAAAAGGGCGTTTGAGGTTAGTTCAGAATGTTATTTAAATGAGGAGTTGAACAAAATTAAAGTGATTGCATATGAAAATGGTTTTTCCAACAAATTTATTAATAAGTTAATTTATGAGTACAGAAATAAACAAGCTACAATAGTTAAAAAAGATATGCAATCTTCAAAATTCTACAGTATAGATTATATCCTGCATCTGTTTGAGCGGATTAAATACGCATTAAAGAAATATAATGTAACTCTTATCGCTAAACCCCCAACCAAGCTTAAATATTTGGTACATAGAATGATCGACCCTATTGATAACCGAGATAAATCTGGCATTTATATTATTCCTTTTAAAGTTAATGACAGTTCTAAAATATATTCATATATAGGCATGACAACTCGCAAATTAAAAGAAAGGATTAAAGAGCATACAGCTGATATGAAAAAAGGTAAATTATCCACTGCTTTATCCAGATTAAATCAGGCCAAAGATATTGATGTATTTTTCAGTAAAGCTAAAATAATTTCACGAGGTTCACAGTATAATAGTTGCATAATCAGAGAATCCCTAGAGATTTTGAAAAGAGGTGATAATGCATGTAATGATGTATTATCTTATCAGATCCCTCGTTTATGGTACAATATACTAGGTATCACTGGGGTTTTCGGTTTCTCCTGACCCACCCCAGCTGGTAATGGTATTATCCGGACTTCAGTCACCCCCTTCATTTCATGTCTGTTTGGTTTCGCCCAATCCCAGCCTGTCCAAAACGCGCCATTTCGGAGCGGCGTCTCCTCGACTGCTTGTTGTTCATCTGAGGAAGGCTAATGTTTAGCCGAAAGCTCATGAAATTTTAACATCTTACAGTTTTAATGTTTTGAAGCTGTATTTTGATTTATTGCACCTCGATAGTAGCGTAACTTATCAATGTGTTTACATTGTGCTTTATAAGTACTGTAATTTGTTTTTATATTTTACCGGACTGTACAATTTGGCGATTGAAACAGGTGTGATTGAGCCATATTTGCTTATTCATCTGCGTTGAGAATGTTGTTGTTTCTTATCCCCCTTAATCAAACGTGGTGGTACATCAGGTCCCGAGAGCACTGGACATAAAAAAGGGCGATAAAGTTTTCATTTAACAGACAACACTAGCTCGGAATTTGGCTTGGACTCAAATTTTTTTCAACCACAATTTTTTTACCCTTACCAAAAGCGTAGATGGGGGTATTTCCTGGCTCGGTACCTCTCTCCCACCTACTGATCCCCCAAGGAGCCTTCACACCATTGATTTTACGTGCAAGTAAGTGGGGCCAACAGCAGTGGAGTGTTCCAAGAAGGGCACTCTTCCCCCAAGTATTGTACACACTCGATGCTGCTTGACTTTGTTGTTCAGATGGCAATCAATGCTTTATAGCATGGTATGCCGTTCACCCGCATTGCAAATACTTAATGTGTATATAAAAGAAAACCTCTAATATTTTCTACTTTCACTCGCATTTTCTATCTTCTTATGTTTTACGTCATGAATTTTTACTAATTAGAAAAAGCTGCAATAAACACGTCGTATCTTCAGCGACAATGATAACAAAATAATCTAATCTGAATTCTGAAAAAAAAGAATTCTTACCTGGAACCTGTAGAAGGTCCCTTCGGGCTTTACAGTGAGCACGTGATCGTCGATCGGGAAGATGTACCCATGAGCAGCCATCAAGTGAGCCATATGCAGTGCCTCGGCTGTAAAGAACATTAATCGGTATTAATACACATGCACTTGCATCAAGGAGGTTAGAAAAGGGAAAGGTAGACACATCAATCTTCCACTGTGGCTAGTTTTGTAGTCAGCAAACGAGTGACCCCCCCCCCTCTCCTGCGTTCACATATTGGACTTTGACCAACGCCCCCTAGATAACAAAGCCGTGACACGCGTCACGAAAACGTCATACCAAGCAGTCAAAACAAAGAAAAAAATTCGAACAACTTGCATGTTTTGATTTCGATGGCTCGTGGAATTATTAACTATTAGTCGTTAGGAACAATCATTATTTCTATGAGCCAATGAAATCGAACTATGCAAGTTGTTTGAATTTTTTTCTTTGTTTTGCCTGCGTGGTATGACGTTTTCGTCACGCGTGTCACGGCTTTCTTATCGAGGGGGCGTGGCTTTGACCGATATCAATCCAATCAGCAGTCTCCAGTGCAAGACGTGGCCCAATAGGGCGGACGCAGAAGGGGGAGTAGGAACGGCTTCAAGTGACGTCATTGATGTCTACTCCATGTATTGGATCCTCCTTGACTTGTATGCAATGCTGCATATGGTGGACACAGTGACCATACTTAACCCATTTGCATCATTAACGCATACATCGTGCATTTCAAGAATTTCTTTTTTATTCGGAAATTCCGAAAGAAGAATTTTTACTCGATGTATTCATGAAACGTCTGTCATTAAATAAAGCAAAATTTACTATTTAGATCCGTGAGGATGCAAATGTGTTAATTTGAATTTCGTATTAAAATAAAATGTACTTTGTCTGCAAGTAATAGCTTTATTGGTTTATGTTAATGTGTCTTTGTATTTTAATGCTACGCTTTTACAAGTGATTAGGGACACATTTAAGCAGGTGCACAGTGGGGCGTTTTGATGATCTAGGTGGACAAAATTGTTGAGATCCGTACGAGTTTTGTTGGAAAAATCTGAGGTGTCGATCAACTACGACCACAAAGAAGCCAGTTGATTTGAGGGAGTTTCAACGGTTGCATTAGTTTCATGTAAGTTCAAAAATACGTTGTGACATTTCTGTTTTATTTGAAAGAACGAGTTTACTGGACATATGTCACCTGTTTGCCACAAGAATTAGCCTATTGTTTGAAAATAAGCGCCATCTTTTTTACAAATTTTATCTTGACTTTTGACACAGTATTAAGCATTATTAAGCATTAAGCATTTTTTTAAATTCAAGTGCCATTCCTAAAGTATTGGAAAATTAAGAAAACTTCTGCTAAAATTTGCAAATCATTAAGTTATATTAACTTGCAGTACATGTATGAATATTTAGTTCAAATATTGCAAGTCAATTTTAAACCACTTTTAATTATCCGATTGAACTTAAACTTTGAATACATGTGTAGTTTCAACGAAAATAAAATATTATAATATAAATAATAATAATGTAAATAATAGTAATAATATAAATGATAATAATATAAATAATAATAATAATAATAATATAAATAATTAAATAAACCAATCATTTATCAGTGTTTGAGTATTTTATTAGTCATACATTCGAAAAACCAGTATAATCTAATTAAACTTCAACGCAAAAATTTTGTCCTAAATTTGAAAACCTAAATCGCCACCACCTAGATTGTCCCCAATGTGCGGTGATTAGTTATCGAAAAATTTACATTTTAGGATTTCTAATAAAGTGGTTTTTTTTTTTTTTTACATGTTCCACTGTATTTCATACAAAATAGAGATTATTTTAGAATTTTGTAATAAGACTTTTTCTATCTCTCATAGTTTTTGCCATAGGGTAAATAACTTCCGAATTATACCACCAGGGGCACTGCAATCCCTCTCCTATGAAAACGCATAGTCGTTTTACAATAGGAGACACTTCTTGTACAATTCTGATTTTGTGACGTTCTAGACCCCAAAAGCAAGAGATATCGGCAAAATTTCGACCTATTATACGAATTATTGGTAAATGAACAGCAATCGTAAAAATAAATTCACACGATATCCTCTCGACAACAACTGTCAATTTCATTAATTGTAAATCGAAGGCAAACATCGACAATAAATGCGATTAATGTTGGAAATAAATTAATCGACACATACTGTAAGTGTGTAGTCGGCCGATGTTTGTAAACGACCAAAGTTGAATCATGTTGCTGGGAGCGGTAATACTTCCTCCTGCATTGAAATATGTCACATGACATAAACCCACCAATATCCTTCAAGATTTGTATCTCATAACCCCTCAAAAAGCTCTTTTCATGTTTCAAAGGCAGACCAAACCGTACTTGTAAACAGACAAAAGATAATGGCAGTACAAGTCAAAAATACATCCAAAGGAAAATATGGTTCTTGGTCAGAATAAATAATTTATGTACAAATCAGTAAACTTCAATCTGTTAAAAATTTACCAATAGATAAGGGATGTAAAACAAATCTAAAAATTTAAAGAAGATTCTTTTATTTAAAAAAATAATAATTACTTATAGTCATTCCTAATTAAAAGTATACTTTGATAAATTGAAATTAATAAATTCCCTGATATATTTGTAATATTAGAAAGATTTGCTAACTTATTGACAAATATGAGAAAATATCCGAAATTATAAACTACAAATTATTTGCTCTAAATGCATTTTTTAAATCGAATTAGAAAATACTGAGTTAATAAAGCATTTTTTAAAAATTATTTAGGTATAATTTTGGGAATTAAGAAAAAGCATCTCTAGAACCGTAATAAAATGAAATAGGACATTTAAAAAAAAAATGAGATAGTTTTTGAGATTTTTTTTCTAAATATTATGTTGTAAATTGTTTTGTACAGAAGTAGGTCATATTTGTTTTCTGTAAATAGAGATCAATTTAATTTTATGCATTTTTTAAAAAATAAGAAAACTAACTGAACAAAGTATTCATTAAAACAAATATTCAGATATTTAAAAAAGAAAAAATATATATTCTCATTTAACATTGTTTCCCAGCTATAAAAATCCCATTTTTTAACACATTTTTATTTTTTAAATATCTAAATAATTGTTTTAATGAACACTTTGTTCAGTTGCTTTTCTTGACTTTTAAATAAACCATAAATTTAAATTTCTCTCTATGTAGAGAGAAAAGGGTGATATATTTTTGTCTAAAATAATTTACATAAAAAATTTTAGAAAAAAAATTCTCAAAAACTATCCAATTATTTTTTTAAAGTCCTATTTCATTTAATTACAGTTATAGCGCTGCATTTTCCTTATTCTCAAAATTATACCTAAATCAGGGATAAGATTTCTCCACTTTTTTTACATACCAGTATATTCTTAGAGAAAACGTTGTTCTGTTAAATCGTAGAATGTTCCGATTAAATAAAAAAAGATTTTCTGTAAGATTATACTGGTATGAAAAAAAGCGGAGAAATCTCATCCCTGACCTAAATAATTTCTAAAAAAATCATTTTATTAACTCTGTATTTTCTAATTAATAATTTAAAATGTGCATTTAGAGCAAGTAATTTGTAGTTTATAATTTCAGATATTTTCTCATATATCTGTGTACAATTTTTCCTATATGATATCGCTAAGTAATCGGCAAAATATCATATGATATCGCACAGCATTCGGCAAAAGATTAGCAAGTGTTCAAATGATCGACAACTAATAGGCAAAAGCTCCAAAACTGATTCAATAGTAGCCGGGATGTAACGCCGGAAAGACGCTTTACCGGCTGGACAAAAAGCCTTTTCTGCCAACCCCTGGGAGTGAAGTCGCCTGGACGAAAAAGTAGTCGGGTTATGACAGTTGGCCGATGCTCGGCGAAGAATTATTTGCTGTTTGGGCAGTTATTTGAATGCAATTACTTTGTACCTTGTACATGCTGAATTTAAGTATATAACAAAATCATAGGGTTGCAATTAAAATTTTAAAGTTATATTTAATTTTGTATGTAGATGACATCTTGTGGAAAAACAAATCACAAACGTTTATAAAGAACCGATAATGAATCAATATAGTACTTTTCTTTTTTTTTCTTTTATTTATACATATATATATATATATATCGATTAGAGCTGAAATTTTAGAAATAGCTTTTTTTTTTTTTTTGGCCTGTACAAATGTACAACATATGCAGTAAACAAAAATCGCATGGTGGGTTACAATTACAATTTTAAAGAGGCGAATTTAGTCCATAAGAATAAATAGTATTGAAATATCTAATATATTTAGATTCTAGAATAAGTCGTTCATTCAATTTTTTTAAGTATTTTAATAGTAATATTATTAAAGTTATGTTTTTTTTAAATGAGTGCGTATTCAATATTATGAGTAGTAATTTATTAATATGAAAACGATGTAAATTTAGCCCTATATCTAAACTATTACGAGTTTGACCGATGTCTTCCATGTTACACAAATCACATTTCAATGAATAAATTACGTTGAATGCTTTACAAAATTATACCTGATTATGATTATTTGATATCTGTGACTTATTAAGAAAGAGACATGTTAAACAACGTGAAGAAGAACACTTTCTAAAACTGAGCGCGGGAAGGGGACAAGAAAATAGGTTATCGGTTGACTATCCAGAAAGATCCCTATAAATCCTCCTGTACCGAGCATTAGACCTGGAAATGCTTTAGCCTAATTTGCCGGTATCTAACAATTTACTCATTACTGCCATATTATAATTGCAAGTATTTAATTGCTTGATATACACAATACAAAGTATATAAAAATAATTTTAGCACCATAAAACCATGGATTGAAATAAACGTTAACATGAACATTTATTTTAGATTAACATAATACCGAAAATTAAAATTAACATAATATATAATTAAAGTAAACTTACTTTGATCTTCTATCTGCAAGTTTTTTGTCATCCAGGCCAACAAGTCGGAACCTGAGAAAAGAGAGCAACTTTGATCATCAACTGTTGGGGAAATTTATTTATTTATTAAATACGAGGGAAAGTCATTAAGTAAGTCACAAAAGATAATTAAATAATAACTTACAATGATATTCACTTCAAAACTATTTTTATTTCTCAACATATTCTCCACCCATATTGATGCACTTATATCACCGTTTTATCAGTGCCCCAACAGCAGCTGCATAACATTCTTTTGGTTTGCTGTTTCAGCCACATCAGGACTTCAAGTTGAACCTTTTCATCCTCTGTGAACATCTTCTTGCTTCCAAGATGGTTTTTTAGGGGACTAAACAAATGAAAATCGCTTGGAGCTAAGTCGAAGCTGTATGGTGGATGTTGAAGAAGTTGCCAACCAAACTTTTGAATTGTCTCCTGTGTTCAACTTGAAGTCCTAATGTAGCTGAGACAGCAACCAAAAGAATGTTATGCAGCAGCATAAGGTCTGGCTATCAGATAACAAAAAAGATTGTCATTTAAAATTAAATATATATATTAATTTTTAGAATTGTTTTGTTATTTATTTCGTAATGATTTGTTTCGGAATACCCTATTAAAATGTTGTTGTTCTATTGGGACATTCTTTAAAATAAGAAATCGAATTAGTTGTCATTATACTCAAGAAAACTAAGATAAGCCATTGAGATATAGTCAACTTGAGGTCTTGATATGGTACTAATTATAACAAAACCTACCTACATACTTGTAATTACTTTTTTTATTTTTAAACTTGATTTTAAAATAAAATGTATTACCTATAAATGTAATACGATTGCAGTAAAATTTCAGTTTCATGTTCCTGAAATATAAGCATCCTGCAATTTACATCAACAACTCTGTTTTTTTTTTCTATATTTAAATTATCTTACAAATTCTTTTTACGTACCCATCATACATAGTAGTGGGTAAGTCTTGTAATCATTTTAAAAATCGAAAAAAAAAATTGACGAATTTACAAGTTTCAGAGACTGGAGATTCCGAAAAACATATTTTTAGGGGGAAAAATTGCCATCCGTCTGTTTGTGTGTGTGTCTGTAAACGCTCTATCTCCTGAACAAATTGAGATAGAGATTTGAAATTTGGTATGTACTTAGTATGTAATAATGAGAAGAAGCTTATTGAATTTGAGTAACCTCGATTGTCCGGAACTATGTTTTTCGGACTCTCGAAATATTCGTTCTGATAAAAGGTGTGTAAAAATTTTCGAATTTGTTTATTTTAGGGGTAAATATAAAAGACAATAAAAAGCACAAATTTTGCATAAAGAATAAAGTCGATCGGATAATGAGTTGCCGAGATATTTGTAATCCTATTTTCCACACTCTCCGATTTTTCACGACACTGTATTTCATTCAAATTTCAACTCAAAGATAGATTTTAATGGGAAATGTGACGCTTAATTCGACGCAGTACTGTTAGTTAATATAATTATCATTTTTGGATTATCATTTAAAAATACGTTTACATTTTATTTTGGAATTGCAATGCATTTTATAAATAGTTTACACATGTGTTATTTTCATATTTTATATTATGCATATCTATGATGGCTAAGAATTACGGTGGCCCCCAAAGACTACTTTTCTTTTCTTTTCTTTCTTTTTTTTTGTGTGTGTTTTAAATAAACAGAAATATATAAATTTTAATTTTGATTCAGCATTTAAAAAAATATTAATTTAAAAAATATTTTTAAAAAATGATGTAACTTAAAAAAAAAAAAAAAAAAAAAAACATATTTTCAAAAGTAAATATTTTCCTCAAAATTGCTGAATCAAAATTAAAGTAAAATAACTGAAAAAGACCTGTTCCAAGTTTGAGCCATTTATCTTTAACTGTTTTTGACTTAAACGATTTAAAGACGAGAATGCGTGAAAGAACCCATCATGCAGAAAAACGCAAAAACGTCTCCATGACAACCACTACTTGAAAGCTAGATTTTTAAAACAAAAAAAAAATAATATATCCTGTTCTATTTAAGATAGAAACATGATTTAAAGGTCATTTTAAACAAATAAAAACAGAGAATTTTTTAATACGATAAAATATTTTTCAAAAATTTGAAGATTTTTCTGTCTCGGACCCCATTAATTCGAAAGTTGGCATCTATGCTTTTGGGCATGTCCGAATGGTTCATTCGAATATCGAAATGATTCATATGAAGACATCAAATAGGGTAGTTTTTACATCCTAGAAAACGTTTTTGTATAATAATCGTACAGGGATGTGCTTACCTGTGAAGACACTGGGTATTTTGGACATGAAGCTTTTCACAGTCTTGACAGGTACTCCATGGCATTCATCTTGCATTTTCTCGATGATTGCCTCCATCTAATTAGAATAAAAAAGGAAATTTGGTTAAGGCGAGTTCAGAACTTTATTAACAGTTAAAAGTTTTCAGAAAGACACGTTGTAAAATCATAAATATTTGGGTGAAATACACATGAACTGAAATCTCATAAGTGCGATTTCTCAGTCACTAATATACCTCTCGGCATTTCTTTGAAATATAATCGTATCGTATATATTATTTCTCCTGTCAACATCCCTTTTTCTAAGAAAATACGAAACGCAGAACGACGATTGAGATACCATATGAAAGGAATTTGAACAGGCTTCTGACATAGCACATTTACTTTTTCCTAAATCCTGTTTTTTGATTAAAATTTGCAGATAATTAAAAATTAAATCGGCATTGTTTTCATAAAAGAAATGAAAGGTTTTCCTCAAATTACTGTTGCCACAAAAATAAAATACCACATTATATGATGCTCAACAATGATTATAAAAAACACCGCATGGGTTTATTTTATATTTATGATTAAAAAGCGAAATTGAAATTGAAATGTTTAGATACATATTTCTATGGTCCATGTTTTTCCCGAAGCGGATGACGTCATCCTCTAATGCAGTTCATATACGATTGTTAATTTTTTTTTTTTCCTCGCGTGTGCCTTTTGCAATCTTGGATCAGTTTTTACTCTAACTTTGATGGAATAAATTAGATGATATTCTCGCTTGACTAAAAACTAAATATAGTTTGTAGATATTTTTATCCTTACTTTTTCTTTAGAAGTTTAAACCTGCATCTAATAAATATTACACATTGATAAAAAATATTAGATTGCAGTGCGAAATCCTCGCACGGGCCCACTGGTTCTCATTTAATGTTAACGTGTTTCACTGTTAAATCTTAAGGTATTTCTCTGTTAAATGTTAAGGTGTTTCTCTCTTTCTTGTGTTACTCTACTGCGAAAATCTGTTTTTTTAACACTTTCCAACCTAGTTGATAAGTGTTTATGACTTCGGTTTCTCTGGCCCTCCGTCCATGCTGTAACTCTCGTAAATACACTCGGATTGCCCTAAAATTTTTGTATGTTATCGTCGTTTACTATAGCATGATCCCTATTCAAAATGAAGTGTGTAGCGCTTATAGTTATTTTACAGGGACAATCGAAAGTATTCCGTTACATTACAGTCAATAGGAAAAAATCGTTTCAAGTGCATTTTGATGATGCTACGCCATTTGAAAAATGATGAAATTGATATACAATTATGAAGCGCACTAAAACATGTTTTTTGTAGAATATGGGGTTCAAAACAATTATTATTTATTTACAGGGTCACACAAAAGAATTCTGTTGCACATTGTTCTACGGGGGAAGTCGTTTGCAGTGTAAGTTAATGTTTCACTATTTCAAACATAATGAAATTTATATGCTGAGGTTTTATTATAAATTGCTCACTTTAAAGTATGCTGTTCATTGCGTTTATCGATCAATTACAGATACACACAAAATATACCCATTACAGTATACGTGTAATAATTACAGTCTATGGGTGATAAGTGCGTTTTCAAACAGAGTTTGCGTTTTTAAGTTTAACTAAATTTTTGCATAGTACGTGGTGGTGTGTAAAAAATTTGGGTTATCATATACAGGGCTACACAAGAGAATTCGTAAGTATTACAGACTATGGTAGTGAATTGCTTAGGGTAGTTTTTAATTGTGTTATGCATTTTCCTGCTAAATTATAGTTGGTTGACTTATATAAGTTTGTGGAAAGTAAACATATTCATATACAGAGCTACGCGAAGAACAAGGTACATTGTCTTTTATGGTTGGTAATTGCTCTAAGTTTGTGTTAAATTGCCTTATGCGTTTTTTATATTAATTAAATTTGCTTAATATGGGGTGTGTACAAAAGTGTTTAGATAGTATACAGGGTTGTATCAAATTTTTCGATTGCATTTGCATCGGTGGGCGAAAATTTCTAAATGTGAATTTTCTAACTGAACTAAATTTTATCATGCTATGTAGTATATATTCAAATCTATAGATTATATACAGTGATGCACAAAATAATTTGACTACATTTTTGACTATGGAAGGTAAATGCTAAAAATGGACTTTAAATGTGTTATATGTTTCCTATATTGTTTACTTACATATCTTCTTTCCCCTTATTTAACGGTGATGTTTTTTGTTACAGTTTTCTGGATGTGTTGGAAAGTGTTTCATAATCTATGCTTGACGCATGATTTTTATTTCTTGTTTAATCTTTAAAATGGAATTTAACTATTTCAAAAGTTACTACTGTCATCAGTCCGCAACCCATAACTTGATCTTTAAAGACATCAACAGACAATAATTATTAATTTAAAACAAAAAAAAAAACCAATGCAATTATTATACATATGAATCTCATGGAGCATAATATAATTTTTATAGGCGTGAAATGTGTAATTTGTTTTTGTTTTTTTGTTTTGTTTAAAGTTATGTCTCTTACTTTTTTGGTCACTACTGTCGGGGGTGTATGAATTTCTTCCTATTTCTACCAGATAACAGTATGCAGTCATTTTCAGTATTATTTCCAGTAACGGAGCACACATTGTTCTTAAAAAGTCGCCATTGTTTCTTTCTTCTATTTTTACAAGAAGAAAGTATTGGATTCATGAAAATTTTCGACTTCCGGTTTTCGACGGATTTATACATTTTAGAACGTCCTGAACACGATTGGACTGTTTTTAGAAAATGTCTGTCTGTCTGTCTGTCTGTCTGTACGTGACACAAATTTTGTGGGCGCTCTATCTCAAGAACTAATGCACAAAAGTTAATAAAACTTTATATTCAGTTAGTCCCTGATATAAATGGGTTCTGATTAGTTTTGGGTGAAAATCGCCCAACAGATGGCGCTGCTATGCTTCATTTTTCGGAATTTCCGCAATAGCTCTATCTCAAGAACTAATGCACTCATTTTCATCAAACTTCAGATTCAGTTAGACCTTGACATAAATAGATGCTGATTACGTTTTGGTGAAGATATCCCAACAGGTGGCGCTGCTAAACCACTTTTCTCATGATTTTTACGAAAGCTATATCTCAAGAACTAATGCACGGAATTTCATCCAACTTCAGATTCTGTTAGATCATGACATAAATAGATGCTGCTTACGTTTTGGTGTAAATAGCCGAACAGGTGGCGCTGCTATGCTACTTTTTTCATTATTATCACGATAACTATATCTCAAGAACTAATGCACCGATTTTCATCAAACTTCAGATTCAGTTAGACGTTGACATAAGTTGTTATTGATTAGGTTTTGATCTAAATCTCCCAAAAAGGAGCGCTTCTAGGCTGTATTTTACAGGATGTACATGATTTTAGTAATAGTCATATCTCCAGAACTAATGCACGGAATTTAATAAAACTTGAGATTCAGTTAGACCGTGATATAAATGGGTGCTGATTCTTTTTAATGTACGCGAAACCTGTGTGAGAGATAGAAGAAAGTTTTGGGATTGACAAATCCGACTAGTTTAGTTGTAGCAATCGTATAATCTACCGACAGTTTCTTGGATAGTTGTTTCCAGAGAAATAGATATTAAATGGAAAAAGAGTCTAAATATGGATTTCAAGTTCTGCAATTTTCAAAGCTAGGCTTAAGTTTCATATTGGAATTTTAAGTAAATGTCAACAAATGATAAAATGTTACCCACTTAAAATGTACTTATTTTATTACGGAAATTAATCATATCATAATAACAGTCATTTCACTGAAAATAGTTATAGTACGAAAGCACCTCATTTGTCACGTGTGACGTGCAATTTCCAACTTGTTTTTAAGTGGCATGGTCTGTAATGATTAATAAACATTTTAATCTGCAGTAATAAATAAAGTCACCAGTACCTCGCGGGTTGAGGTGAATTCCCTATCCTTTTGAGTCCTGGGTACCCAAATGGGTACCCAGATTCTTTTGCTCATAAAAACTAAAAAGATTGATATTTTTACATTTTAACTTCACTTCTATAAAGTTGAATGCTTTTGCTTTAAAATGAAACCAATAAATGGCAGCACCGATGTCGATTTCCTCATAAAATAAATGTTATTTTAACCCGAGTTTGCAAAATGCTTTCGAAACAGTGCATCCAAGAAAGTAGGTAATTTTTACAGTTCTTTAACTTAAAAACTTTATAATAAAAAAAATTGAGAATTTGCAGATTATTCACTTATTTAAAGCTGTAATTTTTTAATTGTGTAATTTTAGGTTAATGATAATTAAATTGATATATATATATATATATATATTTTTTTTTTTTGGGGGGGGGTAGTAATTTTATGTTCATATTTGTGAACCTAAATTACAAGCCCCCTAATATAATAGATTTCAAAACTATTTTTTGTCATTTTGTTTGTTTAAAAGCAAAGAATGAGTGTTTGTACTATTATTTTAACTTCGGGTCTTAAGAGGATATAGAACAGCAAAAAGTTTCAAATTGTGTATTTGGTGATAGTTAAAAAGTGTAATCCCCTCGGAATTTCATATTGTCCTCACCCCCCGAACCTGACAAATTCCCCGCCACCGGAGAAAAATGTCTGAATACAAAACTTCTAATCTTGCATACAATTCTCTTTTGTTTACTCTCCCGTTCAACAAACCTTCAGTCATCAAAAAATCAATTGTTAAACGACGCTTTTAAATTGTTTTATCCTTACGAACTTGAATTTCTCATTCAGAAAACTTTTGCAAATATTTGGAAATCTTTCAATTGAATGAACAAACAACTCAAAAATAAATTCCCCCAAAACAATAGTTTGTGAAGTAAGTTATAAAAATCAATAAATCGATTCTGACGAGAATTAAATCTTATGGTTAAACTTTTAAATTATAATGAAGGACATCATTTAAGGATAGTTGAATCTTCTAATTTCCTCAATTATTATTAAATTGATTTTTGCAAGCATTTAATGAAATACAAGTATTTCTCGCTTAAGAGGGTCTGGGGCACAAAAATCATAAAATTTTTGAAAAATATTTTATTGTATTAAAAAATTCTCCGTTTTAATCGTTTAAAATGACGTTTAAATCATGTTTCTATCTTAAATAGAATAGGGTATATTAATTTTTTGTTTTAAAAATCTAGCTTTCAAGTAGCGGTTGTCATGGAAACGTTTTTGCGTTTTTCTGCATAATGGGTTCTTTTACGCATTCTCGTCTTTAAATCGTTATAAGTCAAAAACAGTTAAAGATAAATGGTTCAAACTTGGAACCTGTCTTTTTCAGTTATTTTACTTTAATTTTGATTCAGCAAATTTGAAAAAAAAAATTTACTTTTGAAAATATGTTTTTTTTAAAGTTACATAATTTTTTAAAAAGTTTTTACTTTAAATATTTTTACTTTATTTTTTTAATTAATATTTTTTAAAATGCCGAGTCAAAATTAAAATTTATACATTTTTGTTTATTTAAATGAAAAAAAAATGAAATTCTACAAATAATATTTCGAGTTATAACGATTTTAAACTACCCCACTTTTTAATAAATTTTAAATTAGCTCACACACTATATATATATATATATATATATATATATATATATATATCTTGTTGGAATTTTCAATCGTTAACCTCTTGGGGACGAGCGCCACGTATACGTGACGCATAAGATGCTCAGAATCCTTCATTATTCTCACCAGTTAATTTTTATTGTAAGCTTTGACTTATTTAATCATAGCATTTCTGCGATTCAATTAGGCGCAAATTTTTGTTTTTAAAAACCGGTGGTCAAAGATTAAAAATTCTGTAAAGGACGCTGGTAGCGAAGGGGTTAATAAAATATTTTCTATTCATCCATTCAAGTTCAAATAATTTATTTTTAACTTGTACTGGATGGCAATTGATGTTAATACAGTTTTTTCAAATATTAATTCATTCATTAAATTTAATTAATTAATTTTAATTTTTATATGGGAGAAAAAAATTCCCCCCATTCTTTTCATAAATGAAATGAAAGATTTATCTCAAATGAGTGATGCCAACAAAAAATAAAATACCGCAACGATGATTATAAAATAAGATTCAATAAAGATAACGTGGGACATTCATGCTGCACGGGTTTATTTTATATATTTATGATTAAAAAGTAGGAATTGACTTAATTTTTTTTTTATATTACTTGTTAAAAGTTATGAGAAGTTCTATCATGTGATTTGTTTACAGATGATATGGTTAACCATCACATGAAATTTCAAAATTTTAACTCAATAAATATTTTTTTTAAATGTGTCCCGGACCCCCTTAATGCGGTTTCAGTTAGTGCGGTAAACTTTTTCTGGATTCTCCCTCGATTAGTGCCCAAAACGTGAAATGGGTGATCCTTTTTTAAGTGCAATCGTAATTACATAAATACGTAGCACCTATAGTCATTGTCTGGTCCTCTGCTTGTCCGTCTGTCCGTATATAACAGCGAAAAACTACCCAACCGAACAGTTTGAAAATTAATATATATAATCGTTGCAGGATTTTGTCGAGCCATTTCAAATTTTATGAAAATCGAACCAAAACTTTAAAAAATGCTAATAAAAGTTTTCTTCATTCTATTAAATCTTATCATGCGTAATTAATTCAATGATATCCCATGATAGGTAATGATTCTAGATTGGCATGGTGATAACGTCTTATTTAAGAGGGAGTCCTATTATTTTCGTATTACTGAATTTCAAAACCGAATTTGTATACTAAAATTGTTTAATTATAGTAATCCTAAAATCTTTCGACAGTTTTTTTTGTTTCCACAGAAATATATATTAAATGGAAAAAGAGTCTAAATATGGATTTCAAGTTCTGAAATTCTCAAAGCTGGGCTTAAGTTTCCCATTGAAATTTTCAGTAAATGTCAACAAAAGATAAAATGTTGCCAACTTAAAATGTACTTATTTTATTACGGAAATGAATCATATAAAAAAAAACAGACGATAGTATAATTAATTTTTTTCAGTGAAATAATAACGATATTTTTTTAATATTGTCTTGTATTGGATATTTGCGCGTAGTATAATATTAATGTAACAGAATTGTAATTAATTGTTTGTTTGTAAAAGTGTATTGAAACTTAATTTCATGAAATAAAATGAACATCTATAATACGAAAATCTGCGCATAAAATAAATTTTGTATTCATGCATTTTTGCATAAAAATTACAACAGCTATTGCACCAAGATCTGAATATTTATAAAAACTAGTTATTGTACAAACGCACCTCATTTGTCACGTTTGACGTACAATTTCCAACTTGTTTTTTTATTTGCAAGAGGGCGTCGAATTTTATTTTAATGAAGAAAAAAAAAGAAATAACATTAAAATAATTCTAAGAAGCGTTTAAAAAACCGGAATTCCACAGACAGCATTTGAAAAATATATAGATACAGACATCAGTAGAAGTATGCAAGTGCACCAAGGATTAGAAAACATAAAATTTGTGTTACCGCAAGTTATAATCCAAACCGAAGAAAAAAATGTCCAATTGGCAATTGATAGGTTTTCGCTTAAATAACTTAAAATGTAAGTAAGTTCGAAGTAATCAAATTGTATTACAATAAGTGTCGAATTCCCTCTAAGTCCACCCAACTTTGAAGAATAATCCGGTATTTTAATATACCACCAATATGACTACGTGATAGCGGTCACGTTATGAGAGGTATATTGAGCAAAAGATGAATTCTTTCAATTAAACTTAAACGAATAATTTATTTACACAGTCTTTACAAATAATAAGACAATATTTACACTTACAAACTTGGATATAGATGATCCGGTTCCACATTAAATAAAATACAGAAAATACGTTCTGTGTACTGCTAAACTACGCTAATTAACTCAGATACCAGAGATTACTATTAATCTCACCAACACTTTATCTCTTCACTCCAAGAGATTCACCACACGTGTCTCCGAGCTCACTCTCTCAACAACCTACACGCTTCACTCCCACGTTAAAACTAACTCTCTCTCTCCGGTCACCCCCAGCGCACTCTTCGTAAACGGGGCTGCTCCCCTCTTTGCAAGGGTTCCCTGACAGAACGTAATCCCCTTATGATGAATCTGTCTTCTTAGGGAATGGGTGAAATCTGTCTTATCTATGGGCTTGCAATCGTAAAACTCCTTCTACTATACTAAACCCTCTTTCAACTTAGATCATGTCACTCACCTACTCAGATTAAGATTTCCAGATAAGAAAGGAATTTTAGTTTAAAGCTTTACAGTACACAGTAGATAAGCACACAAAAAGAAAATATCACATAACAATAGTTCTAAGCCTGCAACTGCCAGTGAAAGCCTGTCAATAAGTTTTAAATCAAATTATGTAAATTTTAAAATGGTAATTATATTAACATAAATAACGTAAAGAATTCTAGTAATGAAGATTTAAAATTAAAATTGACTTCTTTTTAATTGCTGTAAGAGGTAAAATAAAAATATTATAAACAGTAAAATAGGTTTTATTAGACTGTTGACATATGTTACAGCCCAATCTGAGCCATTATCAAAATAAACGAAGAAATAGATAAACCCCATCGGAAATTAAAGAATATCATTTGCAGTAAAATTGACCCAATTAATTTTGAGAATTATTCAGGAGTATATGAAATACCTTTTACTAAAGATGACTGATCTTAGAATTACTATATTGGCATGACAAGAAGGAAATTGAGTTACAGAAAAAAGGAGCCTATAGCTGATATTAAGTACAGGGTGTCCATAATTAAACGACCCTACTTTAAAGTTGTCCACAGACAAAACTATTGGTCAGAAAGTTGTGAAGGACATAATGAAAGAATGGGAATTTGTTTAAGCAAAAAAAAAAAAGTTCAAAATTTCGTCACCAGATGGCGTTTTTAATGATTTACACATTTAACATACATTTACGATAATTTACATATTTTATTGCAACTAAACATGCTCCACATGACGGCCATCATTTTCAGTAACTATCTGGAATCGTAAGATAGCATGTTCCACAGTTGACCGCAGTGTCTTCTGGAAAATGCTAAAAACATGTCGCGAAAAAAGTTTTGTTCAACATGTTTTGTTGTAATAAAATTTGTAACATATCGTAAATATATGCTAAATATGGAATTCATTAAAAAGCGCCCTCTGGCGGCGAAATTTTGAACTAATTTTTTTTCGCTTAAACAAATTCCCATTTCTTCATTATGTCCTTCACAAAATTTCCCAACTTTCTGACCAATAGTTTCGTCTGTAGACAACCTGAAAGTAGGGTCGTTTAATTTACGACCCCCTGTATAGTAGATAAACCACAGCCCTGGCAACATAGAATCAAGAAGAAACCATCCAAATAAATTTCAATGAAAGTAAAGTAATTTTCACCTGCAATCTATACTATCAATTCATTATAAGAGAAACCATAGAGATAGTAACACGCAAATATATAATACGTAATGATGCAGCATCTTTTAATATACCGAAATTGTGGCTCGAGTTACTCCATGATTACAAATATAAAATAAAAATAACGTGCATAATTTTTAAAAAGCACGTTAAAAATTAAATGATTGCGTTTCAAATGACTTCATAGACCGTGCATTTATAGAATATTTTTGTTTGTTTTGATAGTGAAAAATATGTCAACAGTGTAATAAAACCTATTTTATTGTTTGTAATATTTTTATTTTACACCTTTTAGAAAATAAAAAGAAGTATACAATTGCAAGGTGTTATGCTTTGTTATATTTTAAAATTGACTTTTCAATGTTTCTCGGATGTTACTTATTGAATAAGATAATATTTTTTTGTTAATGGAAGTTCATGAAAATTATATAAACGCTTCTTAAATTTACAAATCAAACTGTAATAGAGGAAATGGTCCAAAAATCGGCTTCGATTTTCATTTTGGTACCTACCGATTTACCTGCTTACGCAAAATAAATAATTTTGGTTGTCACTTATTTCTAAAAACAGTCTTGAAGATTATATGAGGGTTCAAAATTAATTAAATATAAAAACGCATACCCCAAATTGAACACACACCTGCAGCTCACAGACAGTACTGTCATCGAATTCTTTTGTGTGTCCCTGTAAATGAACGATAAATGCTATGCACACCCTATTCTACAGTAAGCATCTTGTACTGCACCTGAATGATGTATATTAATATCAATATTTTTGAAATAGTGTAGCATCATTAAAATGCAAACGACCCCCCCCCCCTCCTCATAAATTATATTGTAACAGAATTCTTTTGAGTGTCCCTGTAAATGAACTGTAAATTCTACACACTTCATTTTCAGTACAGACCATGTCATGGTAAACTTCAATGACATATATCCATTTATATGGCAATGCGAGTATACAGGGTGCTTCTACGATGATGGGACAAACGTGAAGAGATGGTACAGGACAATGCAACAAACAATTTTTGTATAGGAAAGCAGGGTGGGAAATCCATTTATAGAGTAAAAAATACAGGGAGTCTCACTCCAATCCGAAGTCGTCGTTTCGTTCGTACCTTTAGCATTAGTTAAGATGTATTGTAAACCTATTCTCCCAGTGAATAATCCCAGTTTCCTTCAGTTACAGAACGAAATAAGAGAAACCAGCCCTATGCACACAAGTCAATCCAAAACCGCATGGCTACCTAAGTGACGTCAAAGACACGAGCCTGGCCTTTTAAACTTTTAACCTTTTGAACTTTCAGCTAAAGCCCTGGATATCTGGGGCTCGCAATATGAGAAACTCTAATTACCATAGACTGTTTAATTTAGTATAACTTATTTTTCCTCGCCTGAGAGGATGTATCTCTTAATTGCTCTTAAAGCGAATACAAATTTATATCTTTCAACATGTAAATTAATCATATTAGTATTTTATATTAAAATCTTTTAAACTCTAAAGATAAATGAGTCGCATCTATCCTCATATAACACATGCTAATGATACGTATTTTTTCCACACATTTAAGCAAAAATAAACTGGATATAAGTGGAAATAAAGAGTGAAATGAAAATTCAATGATGCAGCACATACGAAGGATATAATACACAATGGATAAACCATGCCAGCAGCTGAATAAGAAAAGGTAAGAAGATTTTACCTTATATAATAAAGTTTCTGCTCTTTAATGACTAAATATAGAAAAATGAAAATATTGAATTAACTACCTCTACTTAAAATTTAACGATTATATATTAAGTGACCTTTAACTGAATGTTAGAAGATCCAACAATATATGATTTACAACAAGATATTTTAACAAAATTCACAAAAGACTCATCTTTGTATGAATTGTAAGGATTTCGTTAAAATATCTTTACAACTGTTAAAGTTATAAACGAAAACTCGACTTCGGATTGGAGTAAGAAACTCTGTATTTTTTGCTATATAGATGGATTTCCGACCATGCTTTCCTATACAAAAATTGTTTGTTACAGTGTCCATCCCTCCAATTTTGTTCCATAATCGTAGAAACACCCTGTATTTACGTGAGTTAGAGCAGATACAGACAAAGCGTATTCATTAACACTTTTCTTTATGTTGGAAAGTGTTTAAAAAAAAGAGCAAAACTTTTGTGATTTATTTATTAATTGCTCTTCTAATTATGTATTCATCGTGAATTTGGCCGTTTTCCAGTATTTAGTACTTCAGCGGAAGAGCATCTTTTCCCAGTGTCATACATAGGTGTGTCTCTAAAAAGATGTGCCAAGGTTTAATATTAATTATGTTTCTTTACAAGTATAAATGAAATGAGAATAATTGTTTAATATCAATGCTTACGTGAGAAAAAGTTTTTTGAAGTAATGAATTTGTGAAATATATTAATTTAAGATTACATTCTTACATAAAGTTATGAAAGCAAATTAAATTAATTTTTTGTGGATTTGATAAACATGGATTCGTGTTCCCCTCCCCTGTTAGGATACAAATGATAATGTTTTTCACTAAAATGTTTTGATTGCTTAGTATAATTTTGAATATATATTTCCTGCCTGATTGACTTTACTGAGAGTGTTTAAATAACATAGGTTTATTTGGCAAATTTTTATGCCTGCCAATTAGTATCCACTCGCACATTATAATTTTTGATTCAATCATACTGTTTGGTATGCGATTTTAAATTTTACCATTTTATATTATACGATTTTAAAATTTTCCAGCTGAGTGAAAAAGTATCTAGATTGAGAGTCAAACACAAGATCTTTGGTTTAAATTGCCAACTTTTTACCTATTCAGCTACCTGTACAGACAACCAGCCGACACAAGTCACTCAGACAACCTTTTTGGCAATAGCATCTGGTCTGCTATGTAGACATCTGAGCAGAATATACCGCAAGTAATGGAACTCCATTAAACGATGGATACGTAGATACACATTATTATCTTTGACTCAGTCATACTGATTTGTAATTATATCATACAATGTCACATTTTCCAGCTCAGTGAAAAAATGTCCAGGCCGGGAGTCGAGCCCACGACCTCTATCTTTAATTATATATATATCTGCCTATTGAGCTACCAGGACCGTCAATCAACCGACACAAAGATTGGCAATTTAAGCCAAATGTCTTGGGTTCGACTTCTGGCCTGGACACTAATTCACTCAGCTGGAAAATGTAAAATCGTATATTGAAATGAAGTTAAGTAAAATATGCTGTTTGTGCTAAACAGTGTCCATTCAGTTCTGCTAAATATGGTTTATTTTCGGTTTAATTCCTTGCTATTATGAACTTTTTTAAACTACAATTTATGGAAAATTTTAAGAGTCGGCAAATAGCTCAAAGTTTCAAAGCATGTATTTGTATAATTTTGATCAAAAGAGTAAGGTACAAAAAATTAAAGTTTACTTAAAAATAAAAAAGCACTTTGTAAAAATTTATTTTTAAAAATGCCCACTAAAATAGGTTCTAAATACATTTACTCATTTCCTCTCACTCTATGTATACAGAAAGTAAAACAAAAACAAGTTAGTACAATGGAATTAAATTTGCGCTAGGCTCACGTCAATAAACGTTCACTAAAATACACCAATTGTCTTCGAACCTTATTATTCATACTGGTGCTCCCTGTGTTATTTACAGATATTTTAAAATGTCCGCTTTATTTCAAATATGATGTTATATTCATCTGCTGACGTCATATTCACTTGCTTTCTGTACTTACTCATGCTCCTTGCATGATTTATTTGAAAAAGTTCGTTAAACTTCCAATAGGACGTCATATTCATTTTCTTTTTAATTCATTAAATGACTTTCTATTTACGTGCTTTCTGTATTTACTCATTCTCATGCTCCTTGTATTATTAAGAAATGTTTGAAAATGTCGTTTTACTTGCAATATGACGTCATATTCATCTTCTTTTTAATTGTTGAAACTTTTTATTTCATAACTTTTAATTGAAATTTAATTGCTGTGGAAAGATTTTTATAGTGGATTTTGAATTTTTGTCAACTGTTATAACGAAAAATCGTGAAATTTTATAGGAAATGGTTGCTAGATTGTTGGTTTTTATTAATTAAAAATTAACTATAATTTATTTCGATTCCGATTACTTTAGTTCTTCAGCCATGTTTTAATACGCCTATATGTAAAATTTCACAATTCTTGTTTCAAAACTGTGAATTTGGCATAGAAAGACAGACTGACAGACAAATTTTCATTTTTATATATTAGATTAAGGGGACCTCTATCCTTTGACTTTATTTTACATTTAAATATTTTATAATATTTTTTGACACATTATTAAATGGTTTTATGCAAGACAAGGAAGCAAGAATTAAGAAAAAGAGCAATTCTTATAAAATAGGGGGGGGGGGGGGAGGGAGGATATTGTTTTAAGTAAGAATATTTTTAAAAGCATACTTCTTCTGCAGTTTTGAAATTTTTGCAACTTTATTTCATATTTTTCTTACAAGCATATTCAACAATTTTAAGAATTAGATTTCAAAAAAGCTAATTAGTTTAAGAAAAGAAAAATTCTCTGACATATTTAAAAATGAATATTTACTTAACATTTTGATTTTGTAAAAATAAAATATTTATATTACTGAAAATGGGGGTTGTAATTTTGACCTATCAAAACTCATTTTGTACAGGAAAGTGCTCAAAACTAGTTTTAACCGTTTTAAACTGGTCAAAATTGGTTTTAACCACACAAAAGTGGTCGAAACGCTATTAAAAAACTTCAGCTGATATAAATTGAGTATGATGAGAAAATAATGAGAATATTAATGCCATATTTATGTTATATATTTAGTAATAATTAATAATTTAGTAATTACTAAATATAGATGCAATATTTTCCCCTTATGTAATAGTATTTCAAACATAAACATATCTAGCTATAATGCCGTTTGTAGCAGGACTTAATTTCTAAGAAAAAAGTACCGGAGCCCTAATATTCTGCAGTACTAATAACCGTAGCGTACCCCCCCCCCCCCCTCTGTTGTCACTTCAGTCTGCATATTTATATTTCATGCATTATTTTCAAAGAGAGTTAACGCAAAAAATGAATAGTTCGCAGTAGTTTTGATACAAAAGAAGGCAAAAGATTGGAGATGGGAGGGAAAGGAAAGGTTCATTTAGGATTCGTTTTTCGGAAGCGTTATTGCGCTGGGCTGCGGAGGGCAGTGTTTTTGAGCTCCAATGAATTCTGGCCAATATTTAAATATTTACTAAAAACAGATAAGTACCGGAGCTGAGCTTCGACGCAAATTAAGCCGTGGTTCGTAGAAACTGAATGAAATGCTGGTTTATAAAATATTGAGGCATGCGCTCAAGAATCATATGAAAAACAACATTACAGTGGCAAAATTTAGAAAATTTCAAATAGCAACACCTACTTCTTTTTATTAAAATGCGATTTTCATAGTGAAAAACCATAAAAAGCGTTGGAACGGTACCTGTAGCACACGAAAATCGCTGGCGCTAGGCAGACTATGAAGAAAAGTGAAAACAACCAGTATTGGAGAGTGAAACAACAGACAGTAAAACATTTTATTGTTCATCGCTATCCACCATTTGCCGCATGCAAACTGTCATCGTGTATAAAATGTAAAATTTGTGAAACACAATAAAATGTTTTTTTTTCTGTTGCTTCTCGGTCCTTATTGGTTGTTTTCACTTTTGTTTTTAGTCTGTCTAGCGTCGGCAATTTTAGTGCTACAGGTATCGTTCCAACGCTTTTTATGGTTTTCCTCTATGAAGATCACGTCCCACTGAAAGAAGTAGGTGTTGCCATTTGAAATTTTCGAAATATTGTCACTGTAACTGTAACTGTTAGAATTTAACTGTTGTTCTTCATACGATTCTTAAGCGCATACCTCAAAATACTTTAAACAAAAATTTCAGTCAATTTCTGTGAATGATATGATAGTTATGGGCTCATAAATTGGGATAGTTTATATATATATATATATATATATAATTACCCTGTATTTCATACATCGTATTTTTCTTAAAGTGTAACTAATACATTACGATATTGGGTGTGCAGTATAGTAAAATTGGAAATGTTGATTTTTAATTTGTAGATTTCATAATCTACCTGATGAATGGTTGTGCAGACTCTTCATCAGTAGAAAGATTATGATCCAAATTTGATCTTATCCAGAATAATCTATGAAATAAGTCTTGAACCAATACAAGATTTGGGCAATCGCACATTATAAGACAAGAAAATGAATCAAATTAAAAGAAAAAAGTTTGAATTGAGGAAGTTACCTTATAAATATCTCAGAAAAAACATGCATGAGTTGCAAAACTGGAAATGTTGCCAAAAAGTATGTATATTATCAGTAGATGAATTAAATAAGAAATGATTGAATCACAGATATTCAAGCTCCATGAGTTAAACCTAATCATCAGCCGAAATAGCTAGATAAAACCAGAAACGAAAAATGCTGCCATCTACTACCAGTACAAAAATAGAAAATCAGATTTATTCAAAACAGGTGCATAAACTAGCAATTTAAATAAATATATATATATATATATATAGCAAATAAAATAGAGATAAAAATTACCAATAAATACAAATATAAAAATTAAATACCAAAATAATAATACTGAGTAATAAATAAAATATATGGTTGAACTGAACAAGTTTTTCCAAGCAGCAGATATCATGGCGAAATCAGATTTATCATTAACTTATAATCTCTCGATTTTAGGATATTATACTAAGGATGTCTAAATTAATTTTAAGCAAAAAATCAGAAAATTATTATTTTCGCAAAATTAAGGTCCTCTTTAATTACTTGCAGTCCCACAAGTCCTCTTAATTATTTGCGGTTTTCCTTCAACGCTTACATACAAACATGATCATCAGTATGCTTCACAAAATTCTCATAGATTTTATTTCATGTCTTAACTTTATTTTCTGCGAATCGTCTAACATTTCCATGGCAAATGTTTATACTCATCTGCAAATACTGCACGTTTTCAAAGTTCTTTCAGTCTGATAACAGAATATTTTACAAACTTTAATCTCTTTTCGCTGCTATCGCGATAAATAATTTACATCTTGCTATACGAACGCCTGTGGACGATTTTTGAACAGTTTTATAGCAGCGTGAAAGTTTTTGAAGTGACTCGCGTGAATTTCCAGCATAAATTGAAACAAGAACGAATAATCATGCGTCAAGCCTAGATTATGAAACACTTTCCAACACATTCAGTATAATATGTCAAAACTTCACCGTTTATCGAAGTGAAAGATGATGAATTAGTAAACAATTTGGAAAACGCATAATACATTTGAAAACCTAATTTCAGCAATTACCATGAACATTGATTTCTGGGTAACTAATCAACTCTTTATAATGTTTTCTTAATTGTATTATGCTTTAATAGCTCAAAAACTGAAAGGTGGCAAACAACTTTAGCAATTTGATAGCAGTCTCAAAAAATAGTGATAAAAGTCCTCCTATAAGTACCCAAAATATGGCATATATGTTTTAAATCGTACCCTAGCTTTGATTGACACATTACTAAATAAAATTAAATCTGTCTGACACTCCAAACATTCATATGCATTGCTACATTCAAGAAAAAGAAAAATCATTATCATCAACCTAACCAGATTTTACTGTCTTTTTAGGTTCGTTCATAATTATATAAATACGTAGCACCAATTGTCGTCGTCTGGTCCGTCCGTCTGTCTGTCCGTCCGTCCGCATATAACAATGCCGAAACTACCCAAACGAATGGTTTGAAATTTAAGATATATTATCTTTTCAGAATTTTGTCGAGACATTTCAAATTTTATGAAAATCAAATCAAAACTTTAGACAATATTAATAAAAATACTCATTAAGAAATTTGAATTTTTTAAAAAGAAATCGGTGCTTTCTTGTTATAGGAGCTTCCGAGGTTGAATCGGTCAAGCGACCGAGATACTTATTTTATGACAGAAATGAATCTGCAGACGATAGAATTCATTTTAGAGAATTAAAAATCATCAAGATCTGAATATTTATATAACTAACTATAGTACGAACGCACCTCATTTGTCACGTTTGACGTACAATTTCCAACTTGTTTGATTTGTACCATTTCTGAATTGTTTGATACGATAAGAATATGTCATTGCTTCGTTATTTTTTGCATATTATTTGTAAGCTTATCGAACCTGTGATACTACATTTCCTGTATTTTTTATTCTGATTATTGGGATATAACGTTTGATAAAATAACAAATAAACAAACTCTATTGCATGATATACTTGATTAAATTATCGGTATACTATAAGGAGCTTACAGTAGAATAGGGTTTGCAATGAATTTATCGTTCATTTACAGGGACACACAAAAGAAATTGGCTACAATACTACCTATGAACCATAAATGCTCGAAGTGCATTTCCAGTGAATGGGAATTTTTAACTGTGCTATGCGTTTAACTGAACTAACTTTTAGCATACTATGTGTATGGACCTATAGATCATATACACGGCTGCACAAAATAATTCGAATACTTTTCCGACTATTGCTAAGTGCAGAAATTGGGGTTATCACATGTGTTATGCTTGTATTCTCAGATTTGTTTTCTGGCATTATTGCTGCACTTAAATTGTGTTAACTGTTTACTGGAAATACCCCTATCTAATTATTCAAGTTTTTCCAAAAATAAGTTTTTTTATACACTCGATGCTACTATTCAAACTATGATTACATTCTTTGTCAATATATTTTTTATTAATTGTTTATCGTTCAGTAAGTGAGCTATTAGTATTGTTTTGTATTTATAGTTTTCTCTCAACTTTAATAATTATCTTGTAAAAGCTCTACATCTCCTTATATTTATTTAAAATCGCAATTGTTCATTCGGCCCATTATTGTATCTAACTTCGCTCGTCCAGTATAATTGGATACCCTTTGTGATTGACATTGTAATCTTTCACAGTTAATTTTAAATAGTGAGGTGTCCCCCTCCCGGGTTGACCTTCCGGGCATCGCTCCCTGGGCTGCGGCCTTTTCGCATAGTAGACAAACTTACTGGGCGGGGCTAGTTCAGCTTAAGCCAAAAGGTAGGCCTCCTCGCCCGGTTTGATCTTGACCTTGTTTATTTAGACATCATCTTTCATCTTATTAAAATGTGAAGTTGTGTTACAGTATTCTGAATGTGTTGGAAAATGTTCCATAATCTATGCTCATCGCAGGATTTTTCGTTCTTGTTTAGCTCATTTTTGTTCTCAAACACATGAAATTGGCATTTTCTCTTATATAGAAACCATTTGTCAAATTTTTTTTCTCGTTTTTTTTTTTTTTTTTTTTTTTTTTGGGGGGGGGGGGGGGTAAAGGCAGAAGATTTTCTAGAAAATGCTGTCAAACTTTATGTTTTGAACAGAATTTCTAGACGCGAGAGAGCCTCGAAGGAAGAAAACTGCCGTCATGAGGCAACAATCGCTTATAGCTGAAAATTGTAATTAATTTATCAAAAAAGGAAAAAAAACTGTTCGATTACATAAAATCATGATCCATAAAATAATATATAAATCTTTAATAATCATAACTGCAAGTGTCATGATTTTTTTTGTTTTTTTTTTATTTTAATGAGTCAGAAAGTTTTGCGTTGTTAAACGAGGATTTTATTATTATTTTTAAACCGCTTTAATAGATCTGATTCAAAAAACATTTTTAAAATGGGTTAATTTTGACAATCATTTTCGTAATCTATTTTAAACAAAAAATCTTTAAGTACTTATAAACAATTATCTTGATTCTTATCTCAATATATCTTGATGTGATACAAACAATTACGTACACATAATCTTAAATAAACAATTTTATTAAAAATATATATGTTTATATATATATATATATGTAAAGAATCCATCTTAAATATTTAAATTCCACTCTGTCTGAATAAAAATAAGTAATTCCATGTCTTAAATAATTAATCCAACTTGGGTATCTGATAATTTGCTGATCGATAATTCTTATGCTATTACTAACTTCAGCAAGATATATTGATAATTAAAAGAGTTTTACCACTAATAAATATTTTTTTAAATAAAATTTATTCTTGATTCTTCTACTTTCTAACAAGTTGGAAATTATACGTTAAACGTGACATATGAGGTGCTTTCGTTTTATAACGAGTTTCACAATGTAAAAAAAATCATCCTTATTATTTCAGTGAAATGAATTATATCGTCTGCTAGGAGCGAAATAAACATGCCTATTTTTTCTTATTACGTATATGCCACGTTTACAATTGTGAATTTGTTTTTTCTGCACCAGAGAGGACTGGAAAATTCACCCTGGAGATGTTGCTTTGAGAATGATTACCTCCGTGGTTTAATATTTTTATGACTCAAAATGAACGAATCTCCTGTGTTTATTTATTCTAATGGACTGAGATATTCGGTTAAACTAATTTCCACACAAGTTATCTCAGAATCTCAACATTTTTTAATGTAACTTATCTTTCAAGCAAACAATTTTTTTGAACGATCTTTCTAAAAATGTAACTTTTATGCAATTTATTCGAAAAAATAAATTTTAATAAAATGGCCACCTGGCATATGAAAAGAGAAGTGGTTTACCCGTATTTGTTTTCCTCATTCACATGACTTTCGCTTTTATTATATAGATTACGTACGTTAGGATTTATTAGAATAAAGAAAACTTTCATTAATATCTTTTTAAGTTTTGATTCGATTTTCATAATATTTTGAAAGACTCGACAAAATTCTGCAACGATAATATATATTAAATTTCAAACAATTCGGTTGGATAGTTTTTGCGCTATTATATGCAGACAGATGGACAGCGGAACGGACCAGACGACGACTAGGTGCTACGTATTTATATAATAACGAACTCATCTAAAAAGTAATACATTGTAAAAAAATAATGTACACTTGAAAGTTCACTTTGTAATAAAATATTTTTAAGAAGTTTTAGCTAAAAATGGGTTATAATATTTTAATTCCTATTACCATAATTTATTTATAGTTCTTTTACATCATTTTCATGTATGCGCATCTCACGATAACAAGACCATTTCTAGGTTTCACAGATTTTTCTACATTTTTACATTATTTTATGTAACTTAACTCGGTTCACGTATGTTAAGATGGGATTTTGTAATAATTTTTTCACTAACTTCCTGATAGGCTAGAAATATAAAAATTGCTTCCGGTGACAATATAACATTTTAATAATTTTAAAACTTAATTGTAAATTAATAAATTAATTTTAAGGCATTTTTTCTTATGCGAATATTTTTTATGGTTACAACTGTATACGAGTTGCAACAACAATGGAGTTAATGATGTGTTAAACCACGTTTGCTAAAATTGGCCAACTAGCTTTGAAACTGCAACGATGAAATATTTTACACAGTAAAGAACAGAAAAAAAAGTGAGCGTAATATATATATATATATATATTAAAATATGCTTTTATCAATTAATAGTTTAATTTTAATTAAATTATTAATTAAAATATACAACTACAGGCATATAATGTTGTAAATTACACTCAAACAATTAAAAATACAAATTCATAAATGTTTCAAGTACATTTCGTACTCATTAATGTTACTTACACAAATTACAAAACAACGAGAATTAAAAAAAGAACTTTAATATTATTATTTATTTGTGTACACAATACTGATGAGGAGTGCGAAATGAACTTGAAACGTTTATGAATTTTTATTTTTAACTCTTTGAGTGTATTTTATAACATTGAATGTGTGTAGTTAGTTGTATATTTAAATTAATATTTTATTTATTCAGACATAATTATGTATGAATTTTTGAATAATTAAATTATGATTATATGCAGAGAAAACTACTTACTAATTATTGATTGGTAGTTTATATTATGCTCTGTTTTTATAAGAAGTTGGATCAAAATATGAGTTTAAAATATTTTGATTCATACAACAATAAATTATTTATAATTCCTTTTCATAAACTATTTATACTTCTTTTACAGATATGCGCATATCTCATACTAACACGATGATTTCTGTTTCACAAATTTCCATATATTTTATCCTATGTATTTCCTTTTTTTTTTCTGCAAACTTTCTCATTTCCGTGTTGAGTATTGTAATGTTTACATAATGTAAACACTGCACGTTTACAAATTCATTTCAATTTGATGATAGAGTACCTTGCAAACTCTTTTCTCTATTATTGCTCCCCGGCGAATAATTTATATCTTGTTACGCAAGCAGTATATCGAACGCTTTTCCACAATGTTTGTACAATCTTAGCGTGGGATGTTTTTGGAGTAGCTATCCAGAATTGCCGGTATTGGGTTAGATTGCAAAAATAAATCCGGTTGAAAATCTAGTTATTATTTTTCGATACATTTCTGTGTACGCTGTAAAACATTATTATATATTCGTAATAATAAAAAACGTGGCATACGTAATAATAAAAAAATAAAAAGAGAAAACTTCCCAGTTAAACTGAGGGCATTGAGCTCACAGGCTATACACACTAATTTTATATTAAACTATTATTTCAAAGAATTTGAAATAAGCACTCGAAAAATAAAGAAATTGACAATATATTAACGGTGGTATATCATCTCCCGTTCCCCCTTTATTAGATGCGTTCGTTATTATGTAAATACGTAGCACCTATTGTTGTCGCTTGGTCCGTCCGTCTGTCTGTCCGTCCGTCCGTCCGTCCGTCTGTCTGTCCGTCTGTCTGTCCGTCCGTCCGTATATAACAACGCAAAAACTACCCAACCGAATGGTTTGCAATTTAAAATATATTATCTTTGCAGAATTTTGTCGAGACATTTCAAATTTTATTAAAATCGAATCAAAACTTTAGGAGATATTAATAAAAATATTTATTAAGAAATTTGAATTTTTTTTTAATCGGTGCTTTTTTGTTATAGGAGCTTCCGGAGTTCCGTCCGTCAAGCGACCGAGATACTTATTTTATAACAGAAATTAATCTGCAGACGATATAATTCATTTCACAGAATTAAAATTCAGACAAGATCTGAATATTTATGTAACTAGTTATAGTACGAACGCACCTCATTTGTCACGTTTGACGTACAATTTCCAACTTGTAATTAACTAATGGACCCCACAAACTAATCAGGAAAGCGCCTTATCACAATGAACCTATATACAAAATTTGAAAAAAATCGGATAATTCTGCAGGAAAAACCAATTTGTCTAATTTAACGGGGGGGGGGATTAGACCCCCTTTCCCGTTTTATACTTAACCAATGAACCCCCAAAAGCAATCAGTAAAACGTCTTATCACAATGCACATATATACAAAATTTGAAGAAAATCGGACAATTCTGCATGAAAAACCCATTTATCTAAATTAAAGGGCGGTAGCCCTCCCCTTTCCCCCTTTATACTTAACCAATGAACATCCAAGACTAATCAGGGAAGCAACTTATCACAATGCACCTGTATACGAAATTTGAAGAAAATCGGATAATTCTGCATGAAAAACCCATTTATCTAAATTAAAGGGGGGGGGTTAGCCCCCCGTTTTCCTCCTTTATACTTATCCAACGAACCCCCAAAACTAATCAGGGAAGCACCTTATCACAAGGAACCTATAACCAAATTTTAAAGCAAAACGGTTAGTTCTATCAGGCGTTATCGCGTTACGTACATACATATGTACATACATACATACATACATACGTACATACAGAACCGGCGGGCACATAAGCTCTCAGGGTTTGATAGCCTGTAAGCTAAAAAGGCATGCCCATTTTGCTCATAGCAGACGATATAATTCATTTCACTGAAATTACAAGGATGATTTTTTTACATGGTAAAACAAGTTGTAAAACGAACGCACCTCATTTGTCACGTTTAACGTACAATTTCCAACTTGTCATTTCATGTCTTTTCTTTATTTTCTGTAAACTTTCTCCCATGTTTCAAATACAATGTCTGCTCTCATTTATAAGCACTGCATGTTTTCAAATTTATTTCAGTTTGACGACAGAATATTTTGCAAACTTTAATCATCCTTCCGATGATGAATAATTTACATCTTGTTACGCGGGCAGCATATCGAGCGCTTTTCCACGATGTTTGTATAATTTTAGCGTGAACGCTTTTGCTCTCTCGAATAGCCAGGATCGGCACAGATTATAACAATATCTTCCGTCAAAAATCTGGTTATAATTTGTGTATGCATTTCTCTATAGGAAAGCATTTATAAATCAAATGAAGCAAAATTTTTCATAGATTATAATTATATTTCTTAAATAATCGTAATTCGCATTTCATGTTGTAAAACTAGCTGTTTAACCCGTTCTACGCACGGGAGTTCATGAATTTAATTCGAAAACCAAAATTAAAAATAAAAATCAGTACAACCAAATGTATCTACTTAACATGTAGAAAAAAAAATTCTACTACTGTGCATTTTTTTTAATGAAATTTAATTTATCATGTTGCTATGGCAGCAGACGATAAAACGATATCTTTAGAATAAGAGAATAAATGGAATAAAAAGTTTTGTGGATGTTTGTGATAAAATGTTTTTTCTTTATTTTTGTAAAAAGGTAATAATTAAGCTCAATTAAATAATCTCTAATTATCTGCATGCGAGGTAAAATAATTATCGTAATACCCGCTAAAGCTTCTTCGTCATTGCAGCATGGCGTACATAATATATATAGATTCTTAGGAGATTCAATCAGAATGTTACAAGAACTTGATATGTTGTTTGAAATTCAAAGATATTATAATTATATACAGTGAAACTTCCATTTAACGAAGTCTCATCGTTACACCTAAAAACTTCGTTATGAAGAAAATTCGTTAAATAGAAATCAACTTAAATTCATGAAAATTTTCCTTCAGATATGACAAACAAGTATTGGATTCAGAAGCATTTGATTCATTTTCTATTATGAAACCGTCTTTTACAAAACAGTTGTGTACGGTCGATGAAATCACGTCACATTCCCAAGCTTTCACCAGTTCTGATACACAGGTTCTCAAACTAATGTTTTCACTACATTGTCTTTTTCGATAATGTACTTCAAGATTTTTTGTTACTTTTTAGACTAATGGCTGAAGTTTAGAAGTTGTATTAAACTGTCTGACTCTAATTTATATTTTTTGCTTCAATGCATCTGACGCCATTACGTCACTGCATCTTCTATATTATTGAATGTAAAAAGGGGATTTTGACTTCCCCCAACTGTCAGCGCTGAAGTGTCGGTGTGAGAAAGTAATTATAACAAGTGCTTTTCTTAGTGTGAAAAAAAAAGTTTTATTTAGCACCAAGCAGAATGCAAATTATTTAAATGTGTTCATTTTCGTACAATCCGCTGAAATAAATTCACATATCCATAGCAACAGCAACCTCTTAGTTTGAATTCTATTCACGTACAAAAGTGGAATAAACTACGTTATATAGAATATATTTTTCGTAATATGGAAATTAATTTACATGCCAATGGTGTTCAAATTCAAAGTTCTGCAGCAAATTTCGTTAAGTAGAAAACTTCGTTAAATAGGGACTTCGTTAAAGGGAAGTTCTACTGTATATATATATATATATGTATATCTCACATTGCAGTAAACATTTAGAACTGGTTATAACTCGCACGATTACGGGTTGAACATAAAAAAAAGCAAAAATTCGTCAAAAACATAAAAAAAAAATATATTTAAAATTTTCGAATTGTTTGCCCCAATCGTTCATGGGCCCCCCTACCAGCAACCCGTGTGCCAAATTTCGTAACCCTGCGCCCTGTGGTTTCCGAGTTTTTGAGGTTACATAGATAAATTATAGAAATTACAAAATAAAGATATTTATATACGAGGGTCATCTACAACTACTGTAAAATACAATGATTCATATTACCATTTATTATTTGGAGCCAATTTCCCGCATTTTTTTAAATGTTAAACATGTTTTGAACCAGAAATTTTACTTAGTAAATGAAATCAAATAACTACCACGTAGAATTAAGACGCGTGTTATTAAATAAATTTTCTAGTTCAAAGCAAGTTTAATTGAGTTTTGTAAAAATTTGAAACGTTATTAGCTGTCTAATTATTTGCAGCTTTTCTTCATCATTTTCTGTTGTGTATATCGTGTATAAACATGACTGTACTACGTTTCACAAGTTTCATTGGGTTTTATTTCATGTCTTTTCTTTATTTTCTGAAAACTTTCTCCAATTGCCATGTTAAATAAAATGTTTACTATTGTAATGTATGCTATCATAAACTTGAGGCAAATATATCGATATATATATATTACAAAAAAATTACCGCTACTAATAAAATAAATTCTTTAGTATACTAATTACGTGATTTCTTTTACCTTACAATTCTGCATGTATGTGGCAGTCAAAACTTGTCACTCATGTCTCACCCACTTCCTGTTGACTTAGAGCATTGACATTTCGAATATATTATGTATTCCTGAGGGCAATACATGAATTGGACATTAATTTTTTTTAAATTCCATCCCTAAGGGAAGGGGAGTACAACGTCGGCCCCAAACTTGTATTTTCTCCATAGTAGAAAAAACGTTGCGATTTTTTCATATTAATTGAAAAAAAAATCTCCATTGTTGCACCATTCATCCATTTTAATCACATTGTTGCCCGCATCATTACGACGCCAGCATTTATATGAAACAAATATGAATAAGTATGCATTGATGAATACATATATGAATACAATGAGTATTTGTCAGGGGTTACCACAGGGTTACCCAATGACAGGGTTACCACAATAGCGCCAAATTTTGGCGAACTTGGCGAAATGTCACCAAAATTGGTGACAAAAATAAGTTACCATATAGGAAGTTAACTTGGCGATAGCTGGCTAATTTGGCGGAATTCTCATTTAAATCGATTAGTCTTCCATAATCTTTTTCCATTGGTATAGCCTACTATCTATATATTTAAAACGCTAAGCGTTTTTTTTTCGACAATCCCTGAGAACAAACTACTGCAACAAATTACATCATTCTTTTTTTTTTTTTTTATGAAAGATATTTGGACACAGATTTGTTATCGTGCATTCGTTTGTTCAAATATTTTATTAATTAGCGATAATTTTAAATTAAAATTTTACTTCTGCGTATGACATCATAAAGTCGACAATCGATTAACTCCCACTGTTTCGAGGCACAGAGTAACGAGAAACTCTGTGGTTGCGAGGAAAAAACAAAAATAATAAATATTAAAGGCACGTAGCTTTTAGGCCGAATTTTTTAATTTACAAGTTAAATTTCAGTAAAAATATTTATCCGCGTGTTTTATAAGCGAATAAATATTCATATTGATTGGGACGTCACGGTAATATTGTTCATTGGGTTTATTTTATCATTATACATTATAACTTTGTTGATGCCATTTTTTTATTACAATTAAATACAAAATATATTTTGATTTGTAGACATGGTGTTTAAGCATAAAAGTAACGTATACAAAGTACGCGTGAAAGGTTTGCGCTGGCCGGTGAAAATGACATTATGCTTAGCTTGAAATGCATTTTAACATTGATAAAACTAAAGAAAAAAAATTATATAATTGTGTCAACATGACGTAATTTTAACTAATTCTTCCATTCTTAATTATAAAGATTAGAATTGGAGCCTTTATTGATTACTTCATCTTGATTGCATACCTTGATTACATGTTACCAATTACTTTTTTTTTTTAATTATAGGTCAGAAGATTTCATGTTTAAAAAATCACAAAAGTAAAGGATTTCCGGAAAATTAAAATTATTAAAAATAGTGTTATGGTAGAAAAAAAAAACTTGAAATAATGGTTGTATTTTTAGCTAGAATAAACAATGTAAGGCTAATATTTTATAGGAATTATTTTGGTAGGTTTATTATGAGTTTGTTATGGTTTATTATTTATTGATTTAACAGTTCTTTATTAGCGGCAAAGTCATATTTCTTTCACTGTGAATTTCTCTTTCGATGTCAAAAAATGGTAGCCTACTTTTGGAAGCCAGCCAAAAGACAGTGGCAATTTTTAGGAATGTATAACCGTTGATCAACAAATGGCGCTATCGCTTTAGCTTTCATCGCGCTTCCATCACTTCTAAATACTACAAATTTCAATTTTTTACTACATTTTACAATTTCAATTCTTACATCATCAATTAGAAAAAAATTAGGTTTCGATTGAAATTTATTTGTAAACTGACGCTTAATTTAAGAACTTTTTTAAATAATTTTCAAGCATGAAATGTTTTTTAATTCTATCTTAACAATGACCATCAGTTTGCTTCAAATAATAATGTAAAATAGCCCCTGGGAAAGTTGCCACAATTGAAAATATATTTCCCTAACCATCATAAAAGGTGAAAAAAAAAATAATAATCCCTGATAAATCATAAGATCAGATTATCCATAAGATAGAGCATTTTAGCGCTAAACTAAAATCTGACAAAAAAAAAACTGTTTTCAGTTTATGTTTAACATAAAATTGATATGTTGAATTCGCTGATGTATATGTTGCCTCAAAATATACTAGGAATTGTATTTTTTTTAAAGATCCATTGGGTATTTAACTGTACAAGAGGGAAAAGATCCCCGAATGTTATGAAAAAGGGATAATCATCCTGATTATATAAAGGGACGGAAGAAACCAGACAAATAAATTACAATTGAAAACATTAAAAATCTCTCTCATCTGAAGATTGATTTATTATTGTAAAAAAAATTCTTCATCTTTACATAAAAATTGATTAGCTTAAAATAATGGATGCGTTTTAGAAGATATGGATTTGAAATGAACAATGATTAAAGAGGCCATTTTAAAACTTTTAATTTAAACATTTTAAAACCTTTTTTTAACGTCGAATTTCGACGGTGCTTTTGGGCAGATGCAATGCACATGCTCATAGGAGCTCATTCGGTTGCATTATCACAGTTGGTGGTGGGGGTGGGGGGAGATGTGTGCTTTATTTACTATGTTCTTTTATTTACTGAATATGAGATGAACGTAGGAATATACTATTTGTATGATACTTCATAGGTCTATGAAATTTTCTTTCTTGCCGTCGGGAATATGAAGGTAATGTCAAACTGATTTGCATTGCACAGTTGTTTACGGTTTGTTTGTTTGGAGTTTGCATCGGAAATAGTACTGTATTTCAAAAGGGGAAAAAACATTTAAAATAAAATATTTGAAAGACTGTTTCACACTCACCCCATCTTAAATAATAAAAAAGCCTATTTTACTGATATTGTTATAGTAACTTTTTTCGGTCAAGTTTTGACGGGTTCCATTTAGTTTTCTATAAAGTGCCTTAAAGCAAACAAACAAACAAACAACAACAACAACAACAAAAATAAGAAAGCATGTTTTTTTTTTTTTTTTTTTTTTTTTTTTTTTTTTTTTTTTTTAAAGGCCATAAATTTATTTTATTTTCTAGCTTATCTTCTAAAAAATAGCAAATTACAAGGGGTTTAAGTTCTGTTGGTAGATGTATATTTTGTAATAAATAAATTTTAAAATTTTGATTTAACAAGAAAGAAATATAATGCCTCAAGCATAGATTATAAAGCCTTTCCAACCTTCTCATTCAGAATACTATAACAAAATTCCATTGTTTAATAAAGAGAAATATGATGTCTAAATAAACAAAGTCAAAGTTAAACCTGGCGGGGAAACGAAGTTCAGGAAATATAAATTTTTATCTTTAAAACTTAGCAAAATGCTAAAAGAAAAAAAATCAGCGTTGAGCATCGTGTTGTTAAACTATGATCCACAAATGCAATTCATTGACAAAAAACACCATATCATTTTAAAGAACCTGACATTAAAACATGAAATTTAAATGCATGCTCATAATTTTGGAATGTGTTTCGTAAGTGATACATGACGCATGGTTTTTATTACCTATTTTATGTAATCTCAACGTTTCCAATACTCGCAAAGCAATATTGGACAAATATTATTAGTCTAATAATTGTTGCTCGACTAGCAAATTATCTATATCTTGGCCCATTTTCTCAATATCGGTATGAAATATTATCCCAACATTGGAGGCGTTTACATTTTGTCAATATTGGTGCAATATTAGCAAGAATTAATTCATATGTAAAACCTTTTTTTTTTTTTTTTTTTTTTGCTCGCTCATAATTTTGGAAAGTGTTTCGTAAATGATACATTATTTTTCTTATCAATTTTATGAAATCTACGGTTTTCTAATATTCGCAAAATAATATTAGATCAATATTGTTAGTCTAATAATTGTTGGTTTATTAACAAATTAGCTATCTCTTGGTCAATTTTCTCAATATTGACATGAAATAATTGACATAAATTTATTGACATGAAATTATTGTCTTAACATTTCAGGTGTTTACATTTTGCCAATATTAGTGCAATATTAGCAATAAATATTTCGTCAATATTTTCTAAAAAAATACTTTTTTTTTTTTTTTTGAAACACTGGTATTTTTACTGCAAATCAGTGTTGCTAGCGGGCTACTTTTATAAAATTCAAATTGTTTGATTGGCATCACTTTTTAGACGCTTTCGTAACTATATAAATACGTAGCACCTATAGTTGTCGCCTGGTCCGTCCGTCTGTCCGCATATAACAGCGCAAAAACTACCCAACCGAATGGTTTGAAATTTAATCTGTATTACCGCTGCAGAATTTTGTAGAGTCATTTCAAATTTTATGAAAATCGAATCAAAACATAAAAAGGTATTCATAAAAGTTTTCTTTATTCTATTAAATCCTACCGTACGTAATCTATATAATAAAAGCGCAAGTCATGTGACTGAGGAAAACAAATACGGGCTACCACTTCTTTTTTCATATGTCAGGTGGCCATTTTTATTCAACATTATTTTTTCGAATAAAATGGCATAAAAGTTACATTTTTAGGAAGATCGTTCAAAAAAATGGTTTGCTTGAGGAATGAGTTACATTCAAAAATGCATAGATTCTGAGATAACTTCAGTGAAAATTACGTTAACAGCCGAATATCTCAATCCATTAGAGTCAATAAACACAGGAGATTCGTTCATTATGAGTCATAAAAATATTAAACCATGGAAGTAATCATTCGCAAAGCAAGATCTCCATGTTGAAAAAAAAATTCGCATTTGTAAGCGTAGCATAGGAAAAAAAAAAAAAAAAAAGTCATGTTCATTTCGCTCATAGCCGACGATATAATTCATTTCACTGAAATAATAAAGATGATTTTTTTTTTACATTGTTAGTTATAAAACGAACGCATCTTTTTTGCCATGTTTAACGTACAATTTCCAACATTTTCGAAATGTTGCAATTCGCTTTATTTTCGTCTTAATTAATTTGTCACTAAATAAGGCGAATTTTACTATTTCCAGAAGCTGGTGGCAATCAAAAAATGTAACTTATAAAAAAAGTAGCCCACTGGCGACACTGTTTCAAACATTTCCACTCTCATCTTTTGATACGCCCCGGAAATGGTTATTTCCAAGTTTTATTGAGCGAGAATTTGTTTTCAGGAAAATTCATTAGGAAATCGAAACGGGTATCTAAAGCGTTAATTAAGTTACTTTTAATCAATTAAGTTAAATTGCACTGCATTAACTCGCTCGGAATTGCCGCGACGCATTAATTGCTAACCATTAGTAAAAGAGAAGTTCAGAAAATTTCGTGAAAGTGACCTCTGTCTTTGATCGATTGCTCTTTTCCCCGGACGTAAAACCCTCTCAGAACAGTTGAAGGGCTGTCACATGCAGGATAAAGCGTGTGACTGCGTTGTGATGTGTTTACTGTAAAAAAAGCAATTAGAGAACAATTTATAGCTGAGCTGCAGTTTTTATTAGAAGAATAGCCGTGTATAATTTGCAGCAAAATTGCAGTTTTTATTAAAACATTGCATTAGCTGAATGTCAACCTAACGCATTGCACTTATGTCGTATGAAATATTTCGCATTAAGAAGGGAGTGTAAGTAAGTCCTGTATCGGGTGTAGTAACCCGATTTACCGGAACCCGTGTTGACGTTAATTTTTACTTACCCATCATACCTTGTATAGGGTAAGTCTTGTAATCGTCTTGAAAATCGAAAAAAAAAATTGACGTATTTACACGTTTCAGACACTGGAGATTCCGAAAAACATATTTTTAGGAAAAAAATTTTGCCATCCGTCCTTGAAATTTGGTATTTACTTAGTATGTAATAATGGGAAGAAGCTTATTGAATGTCAGTAACCTCCATTATCCGGAAATATTTTTTTCGGACTCTCGAAATATTCGTTCTGATAAAAGGTAGATAAAAATTTTCTAAATTGTTTATTTTAAGGAATGACTATAAAATACAATAAAAAATGGAAATTTTGCTTATATTAAATATTTGTAATCCTATTTTCCATACTCTTCGATTTTTCTTCACACTGTATTTCATTCAAATTTCAATTCAAAAATATATTTTAATTGGAAAATGAGACGCTTAATCCGACGCAGTAAACCGTTAGTTAATATGATTATCAATTTTGGAGTTATAGAGCATTTAAATTTTATGCCGTCATCAAGCCACGATTTTATTTGAATGGCAATGCATTTTTTAAATAGTTTACACGTGCTTTATTTTCATATTTTATATTATGCATATCCATGATGGGTAAGTATTACGATGGCCCACAACGACTAGTTTAAGTTTCGTGTTGAGTTCGGATTGGGTTGGCTTTAAATATTTAGGTGTATTTTCAAAAGAAAGTCTTAAATATTTTTCATTTGAAAAATTATATTACTTGAATATTATTGACTGTATATGCGTTCATTTTTATACAAAAATTATGAAATTGATATTCGAAATATAATTTTAGACCACTTTTCCACAATTGTAATAAAATACGGAAATTTTTTCTTTGATTTCGGGTTTGGGTAGGTTTCGAGTCGGATTTCGGGTTGACGAAATTTTTTTGTCCTGTTCGATCTGTTTTCCGGTTAGTATTAAGGTGAATTTTCGGGTTCGGGTCGGGTACAACCTGACCCGTACAGAATTTTAGGTAGGGAGAGAAGAAGAAATCTAATTTTATTATTACTCCGGTGACCCGACTCGACCTGCGGTTCAAGTCGTTTCTGATAGACGTTAATTGTTTTTGTTTCGTGTCGGGTTCATATCGGGTTGACTTTAAATGTTTCAGTTTCGGGTTGAGTTTTGATTCTTTCGTGTAGACCAGTTTTTTCAAAAGAAAGTCTTAAATATTTTTCATTTGAAAAAAATTATAAACTTGAATATTATACAGTGTATATGCTTTCCTGTTTATTCAAAAAATATATAATTGATACAAGAGATATAACTTTAGACTACTTTTACACAACTGTATTAAAATATAGGTTAATTTTCGTTCACTTCGGAGGCCGATCGGGTTTCGGGTTAGCAAAATTTTGTTTTGTCGTGTTCGGGTTTGTTTCGGGTTGACTTTAAGCATAATTTTCGGTTTCGTATCGGGTATAATCTGAACCTGCACTATTTTAGGTAGGGGGGGGGGGGAAGAAATCTAATTTTATTATTACTCCGGGATAACCCGGCCGACCTGCAGTTCGGGTCGTTTCAGGTTGACGTTATTTTTTTTTTCGTATCCGGTTCGGATCGGGTTGACTTTAAATGCTTCGGTTTCGGGTTGAGTTTTGATTCTTTCGTGTCGACCCCTTTTTTCAAAAGAAAGTCTTAAATATTTTTCATTTAAAAAAATTATAAACTTGAATCTTACTGAGTATATATACGTTCATTTTTATTCAAAAAATATAAAACTAATATTATATATATATAATTTTAGACTACTTTTCCGTAATTATATTAAAATATCGATTAATTTTCTTCCACTTCGGTTTCCAGTCGTAATTTCGGGTTGACGATTTTATTTCTTCTTTTTTTTTTTGCGTTCGGATTAGGTTTTGGGTTGACTTTAAGAAAATTTTTGGGTTCAGGTCGGGTATAACTTGACCGGTGCAGGACTTTACGTGGTGGTGAGATGAAATCTAATTTTATTATATAAATTTGTAATTGATTTATATTTTGTTTCCATTTAATTTCTTTTAATAGGAAGGAAATCAATGGTAATCATTTTCCCAAATACGTCGGTTTTATAAGTTCAGGTCTCTAAGTATAATTCAACCAAAACTGTAAAATGTAGATGAAGATTTTTTTTTCGAGAAAACAATAAATTGAATTATGCTAATTCAAAGACCTTGATTTAACAGAGATGTTGAGAAGGGACAAGAAATCTAATTTTATAAATTTGTAGTATATTTATATATTGTTTTCCACTTAATTTCTTGTAATAGGGAAGAAATCACACTTACAATGTAGGTTATATGAGCATTATGTCAATCGCATTTTGGAAAGTGATTTCGAAGAAATTGTAGCAAAATGTTGCAGTTTTCTCGACGAAAACACTTTATCAGTGGCATCATTTTCACAAATACGTCGGTTTTATAAGTTCAGGTCTCTAAGTATAATTCATCCAAAGCTGTAAAATTTAGATGAAGATGGTGTTTGTTTGTTTGTTTTTCGCGAAAAGAAGAGGCTGAATTAGGGTAAATCAAGAGAAGTGACAAAAAATCTAATTTTATACATTTGTAGTTCATTTATATATTGTTTTCCATTTAGTTTCTTGTAATTTGTAGGAATTCACGCCTACAATTTAAATTAAATGAGAATTATGATAATCGCATTTTGGCAATTACGTGATTTTAAAGTAATTGTAGCGAAACGTTACAGTTTTCTCGACTAAAAAACTTTATTAGTGACGTCATTTTCACAAATACGTCGGTTTTATAAGTTTAGGTCTCTAAATATAACTCTACCAAGGCTTTAAAATTTAGATGAAGACGTTTTTTTTTTTTTTTTTTTTTTTTTAACTGGATTTTTGAAACTGGATTATTCAAAATCAAATTTATGTAAAGCTAAAAAAATAATCTTATATAAAAGTTTATATAAAAGTTTAATATAAAAAGTTTTCATAAAAGAGCAAAATTTGAAAGTTATTTCAAACGAACAAATAAGAATACGATATATAAGAACAAACATTTTGTTTTACATGCAGAAATTCTTTTGTAATCATGTGCGCGACCAGTGATTCTAATTTTTGTATCGACAAGTTTAAAAACTTCTTTAACAACAGAAATATGAAAAGAAAGAAGAAATATATATCTACTAGCTGGACCGCCCGGCGTTGCCCGGACCCGTGATAATAAATTTAAGAAAAACATCAAGATTTTATTATTTTATATCTTTAATCTGATTTTGTATGAAATTATATTTTTAAATGAAAAATTCGAGGAAAAATATTGATGTTTAGTGGTAAAAGCGTTCATTTTCTTCTTTTTTCACATAGGGTCGTTTCATAGTTTTAAAATAAAAGTTATTTTTGTCCTAAATCTTTGAAATCTTTATTGGTTATAAATAAAACAGTTTCAAGCCAGTGTAAAAATTTCGTGAAAAAATAGTGTTATCTAGTTGTAAATAATATGCTTTCTTCTCTCTTTTTTGTTTGTTTGTTTTCGTGACGGCTCCTTTGGCATAGCAATAAAAAATAAATAGTTCTCATCTTCTGAACTCTCTGAAATTTTAATCGGTTATAAATATAACTGTATCCAAGCTCTCTTTATAATTTTGGGAAAAAATATGCATATTTAGTGCTGAAAACATGAGTTCTTTAAAAAAAAAAAAAAAAAAAAAAAAAGATAAAAAAGCTTTCAACGCAATGACCATATTACGCCATCCGTTTTCAATCAACCCTTTTCAATCCCCTAGGCTAAACAGGTGAGGGTTAAACACGTTTCCTGTTTCTGAGGGGAGAAGCCTTCAAAAAAACTTGAAGCTTGCGCAATGAGACGATTTTCGTGTAGAAAAGAGAATGTGAACTTGACAGAATGTGCTTTTCGCTTTAAATACAGAGATTACCACCTTTAAAATTTGAGTTTTTGTAATGCACCTTTTTAAGATATAAAATGACAAAAATTGTCATTTTTTTTTTTTTTACTTTTCTATATTTTAAAAGCCCTGTGACACTTTAAAGCCTTAAAATTTATGTAAAGCTATAAAAATAATTTTATTCACTCTATAAAAGTATATATAAAAGAGTAGTATTTGAAATCTAACGATACTGGGACAGTAGTTAAGAGATGTTTATGTACCGGTAACAGACAATGTGGGACGAAAATCACACGCCTACGTTCTTTGAAAACAAATTTTCATATCATTCTCAAAGTATTTTTGGAAAAATTCTTAAAAAAGAATCGTGCTTGTACCTTGAGAGGCCGTATATTGAATAAATAACATTCTGCTTCAACTAAACTTTTATTTCTGAATTACTTTCATAAAAGTGACCTCTGCCTTTGATTGATTGCTTCTCTCCCCTGACGCAAAACCCTCTCAGAACAGTGGAAGGGCTGTCAAATTGTGTGACTGTCTTTTAATGTGTTTAGTACAAAATAGACAACAACTTATAGCTAAAGAAACATTTTTTTAAAATAAATAAAAAGAAAAGTACCCGGTTAAACTGATGACATTGAGCTCACAGACTATTCAGACTAATTTATATTATACTCTTAATTCAAAGAATAATGCCCCTCGAAGAATAAAGAAATCGAGAATAAATTAAGGGGGAGATTATCCTCCCGTTCCCCCTTTTATATTTAACCAATGAACCCCCAAAATTAATCAGGGAAGCGCCTTATCCCAATGAACCTATATACATAATTTGAAGCAAATCAGAGAATTCTGCATAAAAAACTCCTTTATCCAAATTAAGGGGGAGATTAGCCCCTGTGCCCCTCGTTTATTCTTAACCAATGAACCCCCAAAATTAATCAGGGAAGCGCGTTATCACAATGAACTTATATACAAAATTTCAAGCAAATCAGATAATACTGCATGAAAAACCCATTTATCTAAACTGAGGTCGAGAGTAGCCCTCCATTTCCCCCTTTATGCTTAACCACCGAATCCCCAAAACTAATAAGGGAAGCGCCTTATCAGAATGAACATATAAACAAAATTTGAAGCAAAACGGATATTTCTATCAGGAGTTATCGCGTTACGTACGTACATATATATAGAACATGCGGGCACATTAGCTCGCAGGCTTTGATAGCCTGTGAACTAAATAAATAATTAAGAGACAAGCTAATGTGTTACATATGCATTACATGATCCATTTGGATAGAGCTATCGCAAACGCACCGGAGTATCTTTTTGGCGATTTTGGCGAAATTTTGCTTCGTACGGCAACCCGGTAGAATAAATTCCGTGTGTTTTATAATACAGGGTGATTATAAAAAAAAACTATCTCGATATATGAGCCCCTAACTGTCATACCGTTCACAGAAACTGAATGAAATTCTGGCCTAAAGTATTTTGAGGTATGCGCTCAAGAATCACGTGAAAAATAACAGTTAAATTTTAGCAGTTACGGTTACAGTGACAAAATTTCGAAAATTTCAAATGGCAACACCTACTTTTTTTTTATTGGAATGTGATCTTCGTAGTGAAAAACCATAAAAAGCGTTGGAACGCTTATATAGCACGAAAATCGCCGGCACTAGACAGAGTAAGAAGAAAAGAGAAAACAACCAATAAAGGACAGAGAAGCAACAGAAAGTAAAACATTTTATTGTTCAGTGCTATCCACCATCTGCCGCATGTAAAGTGTCGTCGTGTGTAAAATGGAAAATGTATGAAACACAATAAAATGTTATGTTTTCTGTTGCTTCTTTGTCCTTATTGGTTATTTTCACTATTCTTCTTAGTCTGTCTAGCGCCGGCGATTTTCGTGCTACAGGTACCGCTCCAACGCTTTTTATGGTTTTTCACTGTTGTCTTTCATATGATTCTTGAGCACATACCTCAAAATACTTTAAACCAAAGTTTCATTCAGTTTCTGTGAACGGTATGATAGTTAGGGGTAGTACATTGGGATAGTATATTGGGACAGTTTTTAATAATCACCCTGTAAATTAAAGATTATGTATTTTATAATGAATTAGTCATTGTATGTGCTTTATAAAAAACATAAACTGTTTCATAATAAAATAAAACTAACATGCTGTTTCAGCAAGCTCCTAAAACGGGGTTTTTGCGCCAAAATGGAGCAAAACAAAAATCGTGCCAACCCCGGTTTGTCTGCGACAGCTATTCCTAGCTTTCTAGCACATTGTAAAAAAAAAAAAAAAAAATGTTTTAATCTACGAAAATATAGGATAACCACAAACGAAAATACACAATAGCTTCTTCCGCGTTGTCCAAGATTCCGAAAACTGTTCTCTTATCTTGAAACTTTAGAAAACAATATATTTTCGAGATTTAACGAAGCGTTTATAAAAACGAATTTTCTTTTGCTGCCACTGATTTTCGGAAACGTTACCGACTAGTTTTTATAGTGTTTTAATCAGTTTTCTTAAACCGAAATATTGGTTTATAGGATGCTATCCATTCTCAATTAAATATGTTCAGCTGCATAACTGAATTTATACATACAAGAGTTACAAAATAATATAAGTTTTTATGTTAATGTTAGTGTTGTTAATTTATCATGCTTGTCTGCAAAATATGTTTCTTGAACATGAGAATATTTACTTGAATTGATTGCATTTGAAAACCTACATTCTGAGTTGAGAAAACTGATTAATACACTATAAAAACTACTCGAAAAAGTTTCGAAAGTTATTGGCAGCAAAAGAAACTTTGTTTTTATAAATGCCTCTTTATATTTCGAAAATATTAGTTACTGATGTTTCTTAAGATAAAAAACGCTTTTCGGAACCGTGGGTAACTCGAAAGAGATTATTCTGTAGTTTTGTTCGTGGTTATTATTCCATTTTCGTATATTAATAAAACATTTGTCTTTGTTAGTTTGTTAGTTTGTTACTTTGTTAGTTTAGTCTTTAGTAGTTTGTTTGTTTCATCTTCTGTTTATACTAGAAAAAGTATGGTAATCGAATTTTTTTTTCGGCTTCCGGTTTTCGACGGATTTACACGTTTAAGGGGTCAGAGATCCCGAAAACATGTTTATACAAAATGTCTGTCTGTCCGTCTGTCTGCGTGTCTGTCCTCATTGTATCATTAAAAAGTGTATAAAGTTATACATAGAATTAAACCAATTTCTTTATTGGTTTGTGACTATGGTTTGTTCTTGAACCTTTAGATATTCCGCCTCTAGGGGGCGAATTTAATATACGATTTAATATACTGTAATAACGATTTTTGTGCCAGTTTCATTATTGTACCATCGAAAAGTGTATGAAGTTTCGCATACAATTTAACCAAATTTCATTTTAGGATTTGGCTATGGCCATCAGGTCCTGCTTGAATTTTGAAATATTCTGCCGGAAGGGGGCGCTGCAATAGAGATTTTTTGTTCCATTTTGAATAGCGAGTTCTGAAGTATTAACATGTATGAGAAAGAAGAAAGTTTTAGGATTGCCACATCAGACTAATTCTACCGTGTACCCTTTTTTACACAAATTTTCTGATCATTCTCCAAGTATTTTTTGAAATATTCTTAAAAAAGATTCATGATTGTACCTAGAGAGGCCTTATATTAAATAAATAACATTCTGCCTCAAATAAACTTTTATTTTTGAATTAATTTCATAAAAGTGGACATCTCTCTGTTTTTGATCGATTGCTTCTCTCCCCTGACGTGAAACCCTCTCAGAATAATTGAATGGCTGTCAAATACAAAATAAAGCGTGTGACTGTTTTCTGATGTGTTTGCTATAAAACAAAAAATACAAATAGCGGACAATTTATAGCAAAAGAAAATTTTTATTAAAAGAATAGCCGAGAGACAACCTAATGTGTTACATTTTGCATTGCATAATAAATTTATAGCAGTAGAAACAATTTAGAGAAAAGTATTTACAATTTGTACACTGTAAAAAAATGTTGATTTTACGGTATAATGCTGGCACACCAGCTGCCAGTATTATACCGTAAAATCAACAGCAATAAACAGTAAAGTAAGCAGTAATACACTGCCACGCAGTGCCAGTATTATACCGTCAAATTAACAGCAATAAACAGTAAAGTAAGCAGTAATACACTGCCACGCAGTGCCAGTATTATACCATAAAATCAACATTTTTTTTTTCAGTGTAGCAGAAATGCAGTTTTTATTAAAAGATTAGCTGAGAGGCAATCTGATATGTTGTTTTGCATTAAATCTTTCAATTTGGGAGAAGGGAGTGAACTGAATATAATTATTGGGTCATCCGAAAAGTTCTGCGGTTTTTAAAAAAGCGAAGCGTGGTTTCGTCTAGTTATTTTCCTACTACTCATAAGGAGCAACCTTGAGTGACCCAAATATGTACATTCGGTGTTTTCTGCTTGAAATCAATAAAAACAAGCATTTATATTCAGATATATTGCAATGTTTACTATAATTGAATCAAAATCGCGTAATGTTCGATATGTAATTCTTTAAATCCTAAATTGAAAATATGATTATCTGTTTATTATAAGAAATTTAATAAAATTATTTCAAAACTTATTTGAATGTCTAATATATTGTGTCCTCCGGAAAGTTCTGCGGTTTTTCAAAGCGAAGCGTGATTTTGTCTGGTTATTTTACTACTGCTAATAAGGAGTTACCTTGAATGACCGATACATGCATACATTCTGTCTTTTCTGCTTGAAATCATTAAAAACAAGCATTTATATTCAGAAAATTGCATTGTTTACTGTAATTTAATCAAAATCGCGTAATGTTCGATATGTAATTTTTTTAAACCTAAATCGTAAATATGTTTGTCCGTTTACTATAAGAAATTTAATAAAAATTATTACAAAACTTTTTTAAATGTGTAATATAGTGGGTCATCCGGAAAGTTCTGCGGTTTTTCAAAAAGCGAAGCGCGGTTTCGTCTGGTTATTTTACTACTGATGATAAGGAGTGACCTTGAATGACCCATACATGTACATTCGGTCTTTTCTGCTTGCGCTGCACAATTCTCGCTTGTGCTGTGGTATAATTTTTGTTCCAGTGCAGTGCTAAGAATGGAGAACCAAGAAGTTCATTTTCATCCTATTGTGCTCTTTTACTTCAAGAAAGGTAAAAATGCCGGCCAGACTGCTCGTAAAATCTGTGCTGTATAAGATCTGTTTCAAATGACACCAGTTCGAAGGTTGTTTGAGAAGTTTAAGCGTGGAAATTTCAGCCTCGAAGTTGATGCCCACTCTGGAGGACCATAAAGGAGAGTAAAGGGGGACCTCTTAAAAGGAGCTATCAAATGATCATGCACTGCATCATATTTAGTCTGTGTGATAGCTCCTCAACTCCGTACCGTGGGTTTTCAGCGATAGCTTCTTTTAAAAGGTCCTTTACAGATGATTGTTGTCTATAACGTGGATTTTCAGCGATAGCTTCTTTTAAGAGGTCCTTTACAGATGAGTGTTGTCTATAACATGGATTTTCAGCGATAGCTTCTTTTAAGATGTCCTTTACAGATGAGTGTTGTCTATAACATGGATTTTCAGCGATAGCTTCTTTTAAGATGTCCTTTACAGATGACTGTTGTATATAACGTTGATTTTCAGCGATAGCTTCTTTTAAGAGATCTTTTACAGATGATTGTTGTCTATAACATGGATTTTCAGCGATAGCTTCTTTTAAGAGGTCCTTTACAGATTGTTGTCTATAACGTGGATTTTCAGTGATAGCTTCTTTTAAGAGGTCCTTTACAGATGATTGTTGTCTATAACGTGGATTTTCAGCGATAGCTTCTTTTAAGAGCTCTTTTACAGATTATTGTTGTCTATAACGTGGATTTTCCGCGATAGCTTCTTTTAAGAGGTCCTTTACAGATGATTGTTGTCTATAACGTGGATTTTCCGCGATAACTTCTTTTAAGAGGTCCTTTACAGATGATTGTTGTCTATAACGTGGATTTTCCGCGATAGCTTCTTTTAAGAGGTCTTTTACAGATGATTGTTGTCTATAACATGGATTTTCCGCGATAGCTTCTTTTAAGAGGTCTTTTACAGATGATTGTTGTCTGTAACGTGGATTTTCAGTGATAGCTTCTTTTAAGAGGTCCTTTACAGATGATTGTTGTCTATAACATGGATTTTCAGTGATAGCTTCTTTTAAGAGGTCCTTTACAGATGATTGTTGTCTATAACGTGGATTTTCAGCGATATCTTCTTTTAAGAGGTCCTCCATTACAGATGATGGTTGTCCAGAGCGGGCATCATCTTCGAGGCAGAAATTTCTACACTTAAACTTGTTAAACCACCTGCGAACTGCGTCATCTGAAATAGCACTTTGTCCATATACAGCACAAATTTTACGAGCAGTCTGAGTAGCATTTTTACCTTTCTTGAAATAAAAGAGCGTAATATAATTTGAATTAACGATTTGGTCTCTATTTTCAGCACTGCAGCAAAACAAAAATTATGCCACAACGCAAGCAATAATTATGCAGTGCAAGCAGAAAAGACCGAATATACATATTTGGCACATTAAAGGTCACTTCTTATCAGCAGTAGCAAAATAACTTGACAAAACTGCGCTTGGCTTTGAAAAACCACAGAACTTTCCGAATGACCAAATATATTACACATTTTAAAAAGTTTTTTATTAATTTTATTAAATTTCTTATAATAAACAGATAATTACAATTTAGGTTTAAAAAACACATATTGAACTTTACGAGATTTTAATTCAATTATAATAAACAATGCAATTTATCTGAATATAAATGCACGTTTTTAATGATTTCATTTTCACGGGTGAAAGCATTACGTCCTTAGAAATTCGAGATTTGCCTCCTAATTTCGAAGATGGTAAAATCCAATTATCTGAAAATGACGTTATTTAGATGCAATTATAGAAAAATATTTCAATTTTGTGAATAAAAGAACGTTTATTTTTTTATTTATTTTTTATTTTTTAAATATCATTTTTATCAGCGAAAACATTCAGTTTTTAATTCTTTCGGGGATAATCTTAAACACTATTTATTTAAATTAAAAATATCTTTCTTTTTAAATTTTAATGTGAAAATGGTTTTAATAAAGGTACACAAAACCCCAATTATTTCTATTTTCTCCCAACAATGAATTAAACTAATTGTCACCATTTCAATTTACTTTAAAAAAAATTTTTTTTAATAACTTATAACTCGGAATCAATTTAAATTTCGAAATTTTGAATTTTATTTCACGATCCTCAGATCCTTTCGAATATTTTATGTTATTTTCAGTTCTGTTTACATTTCGTCATATTCACATAGGTGTGGATGTGAAATGTATACATGCAGATAAACTTTAATATATAAGATATATATATATATATATATTAAACAAGAAACTGGAAAAAAAATATATTACTCAATATAATTTTTTTTAAAATAATTTAGACGAATATTTGAAGTTGTGGCAAGTCTATCAGATGAAGTTTTCCTGATTTTCTGAAGACTGTTATTAATCCAAACTGGCTATAGTTTCCGACACATTTTTGAATTAATATTTGTTTTCAAACGCTTGAAATTAGCAAGAAATGAAAATGTAGAGAAAGTTTTCATTATCTCTAAATCTGTAGGTTTATTTTTATTATTACTCAGTAGAAGAAAGAAATCTGTAAAAGCACGGAAACTGTACCGGCAAAATACGGAAGTTCATTTTAGAGTGTAAATATGCATTTAAAAAAAAAATCCTAAATCTTGGTTAAAATAACAAATCAACTAGATTTTTAGCATTATTACATGTCAAGATTATTTTTAAATTCATAATCTCTAATTTCTGAAGCTTTCACGAAATAATTCCAGAAGAGAAAATAATCCGTAATAATAAGGATAAGGTATTGGCAAAATATGGAAATTTTTCTAGAGTGTATAAATATAAAAAAAAAACCCAAATCCTTGGCGAAAATGACAAATTAATTAGACTTTTAGCGCTATTGTCTGCCAAGGATAGTCTCTAAATCCATATATTTGCTAATTTCTAGAATATTCACGAAATCATTTCATCAAAGAAAAAAACTCTGGAAAAATATGGAAATTGTAGTGGCAAAATACGGAAATTCTTTTTAGAGTGTAAAAATATAAAATATCCCAAATCTTTGGCAAAAATGACAAATTAATTAGACTTTTAACGCTATTGCCTATCAAGGATCTCAAAATCCATATTTGCTAATTTCTGGAATATTCACGAAATAATTTCATAGGAGAAAAAAATCCGGAAAAATCCGGAAATTTTAGTGACGAAATATGAAAATTCTTTTTAGAGTGTAAAAAAGAAAAAAAAAATCCTAAATCCTTCACAAAAATATCAAATTAATTAGACTTTTAACGCCATTGCCTGTTAAGGATACTCTCTAAATCCATATTTGGTAATTTCTGTAACATTCACGAAATCATTTCATCGAAGAAAAAAAATCGTAAAAATACGGAAATTGTACTGGCAAAGTACGGAAATTCATTTTTCAGTGTAAAAATATAAAACGTCTGAATTCCTTCGCTATTGAAATGACAAGTGGAACTATATGTTCAGCATTATTACATGTCAAGAATATTCTTAAATCCATATGCACTAGTTTCTGAAACATTCGAGAAATCATTTTATCTGAGGAAAAAAATCCGGAAAATATACTAGCAAAATACGTATATTTTTACAGTGAGGAATTGGAGAGTTAAGAGATATCAGGACTTTAATTTTAGCGACCATATAAAAAATAAATAATATTCTGCCTCTAATAAACATTTATTTTCATGAAAGTTACATCTGTCGTTGATCGATTGCTCTATTCCTGATGTAAAACTTTTTCCGAACAGCTGAAAAACTGTCAAATGCAGAATATTGCATATGACTGCTGTTGTGTTTCTAGAACGCACTATTAGAAAAAGTAAATGAGCGAGCAATTTATTGCTGAAATTCGGTTTTCATTGAGAGATGTTTTTAGAAAACAAGAAATTGAATTTAGTTATATTAAAAGCCTTAAAATTTGCGTAAAAATAATTTTTCAGGAAGCAAATTTGATTTTTCTATAAGTTAAGGGCTTTGAAATTAATGTAAAGATACGTTTCAGAACGGAATAAATCGTTTTTACTGAGTTAAAAGTATAGGAAGATTTGTATAAAGTTTACAAAATATGTTTTACACAATAAAAATGTAGTACAAAAATATATTTTACACAATACACATATTCCTTTATAAAAATATTCGAAGTCTGAACAGTAGTTACGAGATCTGTATGTTCCAGTAGCACAAGATGTGCAGTATTTATTATTATTATTATTATTATTATTATTATTATTATTACTCAGTCTGCAGACATGAATACAGAGTAATTTTTAAATTCCTACCATGCTGTTGACTCCATACTTACCGATTTATTTCTATACGTGGATAATCTTACCGTAAGTAGTATGACATTTTATCGACTAATGAAAGCAATAAGCAACTCTGTGGCATAAATCTTGAGTTCCCACATAGGATATACCGGATAAATTTTCCCTTTTTTTTAATTATTATTAATTATTTAGACTTTAAATAAGGTAAATATATGCCTACGGGCATAAGAAATTTTGGAAAGTTATAAAAAGTATTTGGCTATAACAGCAAGTTTTGATTGGATATAAACACTTTCAATAGTTCCCCTAGAAACTATAAGCCGTAACTTGTCTCTGGCGATTTTTTTAAGAATTATTGAACAAAAAAGAAAAAAACACAATTACTTAATCATCAAACTACTGCAGAGAGATTCGAAAGTTAAAATTCCTATTGTAATTGTAGATTTGTTTTGTTTTGTTTTGTTTTGTTTTAATAGTTTATGAATAAAGTTAAGTTTAGCAGAAAGTTCTATGTTCAAATAGAATTTTTCTTTTAGGTAGCTTTCAATACAAAAAAGTATAAAGCTACCTATTGCAGCCGCTCGGAGGAAAGCAGTTCCGGAAAATTTCGATATATTTTCACCGATCATGACCCCCCAGACCCAAAAACCACCCTCCTTTCAAATGTTGATTTATATATATATCTGACCTATGTCATACGATAACCTCGTATTTATAAATCAATTTTGATGAAACTAATTGTGTGTATTAAGCCCACCAATGCCTCGACCGAGTTCGTTGGCCAGCTTTGTCCTCCACTTTGTTTCAAGATGGCGGCTACTCAAAAATTTAAAACTAAAATAAATATACAAAAAAGTTAAAAATTCAAATTTATTTTTTAATTAAGTGTTAGGCCTTGATACGAGGATTCCAGACATTTTTTGGTTTACCTCTATCTTAAAAAATGGCTGAGATATAGCAGTTTGAAATTCTAGGGTGGCTGACATTTTGAAACAAGACAGTACATTACAAAAATTTTCATTGTTGTAATAATTTTCCCAATCATAAGCATAAAACTATATATTCATATCCGTTAGCGCCAAATTCTCGCCAAACTTGGCGACATTTGTCGAAATATCGCCAAATTTGGCGACCAAAAAAAGTCTTCATAAATGAAGCCAATTTGGCTATTGCTCAATAATTTGGCGAATTTCTTACTCAAATTCAGTATTAACAAATCTTTTGTAAACGTTTTCTTTGCATTTTAACTTGCTGTTTTCGTGTAACATTAGCTAAAATTTTAAAAGGAAGATATAGGAAAGCTACCTTTTCCTCCCGGTATAGGTCGGAAGGACTTTTTAATTTTCAATAGCAATATTTAATTTGAGAGATAAAGTAATTTCGAATCTGAAGTTAATTTCATTTTCAGATACCAAAATTAATTTCATTAATTAAATAGCTATCCAATTTTGAATTTCTAATTTAAATAAATTTCTCATATCTTCATCATATTTTCCAGTAATAATTGCTTTACATGTTGATTTGTTTTTCTTATATTAGCGTTAAGTATACCGAATGTAATTAGTTTTATTAATGATCTTTCAGATTTTTTATGAAATAATAAATAACCAAAAGAAATTATTGAAAATTTGATATTGTAGGGGAAAAAAAACAGTAAAACCGTAAAAGTACCATTTTTTAAATAAAAAATAAACTATTTTTTAATGTCAGTTGGTATTTTCTAAAAAGTTTTTTGTTTTTTGTTTCAGCATATTTTCAAGTAATAACTGTTTTTCGTTTTTACAAATTTATCTTATGTTTATCAAATGTAATTATTTTATTGTTGATGTTTCAGAATTTTTATAAAATAATTAATATTCAAAAGAAATTATTAAAAATTCAATATTCGGGGGAAAAAAACAATAAAATCATAAAAGTGAAAAAAAAAATTATATTGTCAGTCAGTTTTTTCTAAAAAGAAAAAAAGAAGATTTCTTTTCTTTTATAATGTATCCTTGCACCCACCACCCGCCCTTCTTTTTTCTTCTTCTTCTGCTTCTTTTTTTATTATTATTATTTTTTTTTTTTTTTGATTAAAATTCCTGTCTTCTCTTCCAAAATCCACAGTCTTCCCGAAAATTATAAAAATTTTCGGGTAGAAAAAAAAAATCTGAATTCAACGCTCTAAATATGGAGCGTTGTTTACTTGCTTCAAAACACCGTGTACTAAACATCTTTCAAGATGTGTTACACAACAAAAACAGCAACCTTAACTTTGCTTCTTTTCTACACTGCCTCATCAAACAAATCTTGCGTGTAATGTTTAATGATAATTGTGCACGTATTATGAATACGTGCGCTTTTGAACAACAAATATTACCCCACTTCTTTATGGTCACACTTGCATAGGAAATTCTGGAATCAATAACTAACATTCATGAATACTGTTTAATCTGGTTCCGCATTCATTGCACTTCAATTAGCTTAAGTGAGGTAGATAAACACAGTGCATATGAATATACTTTACACAACCGTTCGATCTTTCTAAAAACATTTAAAAGGGATTTTTATTTTTTGTCCTTTGGTGGTCATTATTATAGGTTCTAAAGACGTATATGAATATATTCCACGATTGCACAGCGATAAAGAATATTGACGATCTAGTTGATGGTACACAAGAACGAAAAATCATGCATCAGGCATAGATTATTAAAATACTTTCCAAATTTATGCTATTATCGCTCAGAAATTTCATTTGTTCAAATAAAAAGAATTAAAAACTAGTCGTTGGGGGGCCACTGTAATATTTATGCATCATGGATATGCTTAATATAACATATGAAAATAAAACATGTGTAAACTATTTATAAAATGCATTGCAATTCCAAAATAAAATCATGGCTTGATGACGTCTTAAACTTTAAATGCTCTATTACTGAACTGCGTAAAAAAAAACATCCTTATAACTCCAAAAATGATAATCATATTAACTAAACAGTTTACTGCGTCGGATTTAGAGTCTCATCTCCAATTAAAACAGATCTTTGAATTGAAATTGGAAAGAAATACAGGGTCATGAAAAATCGAAGCGTGTGGCAAATAGGATGACAAATATCTCGGTAATTCATTATCCGATTGACTTCATTCTTTATGTAAAATTTATGCTTTTTTTGTTGTATTTTATATTCACTCCTTAAAATAAACAATTTCGAAAATTTTTATGTACCTTTTATCAGAACAAATATTTCGAGAGTCCGAAAAAAAATAGTTCCGGATAATCGAAGTTACTGAAATTCAATAGCCTTCTTCTCATTATTACATACTAAGTGCATACTCAATTTCAAGTCTCTATCTCAATTTGTTCGAGGAGAGCGTTTACAGGCACACACACAGTCAGACGGACGGTAAATTATGTTTTTTCTAAAAATATGTTTTTCGTAATCTGCAGTGTCTTAAACATGTAAATCCGTCAAAAAAAAAAATCGATTTTTAAAAAGATCACGAGATTTACCCTATATTACGTATGATGGGTAAGTAAAAACACATAATACAATTAAAAATCTATTTTCAGCAATCGTTGTCTATAGCCGGTAATGTATGCAAATACCGTTTTCCAGCATTGAATATTATAGAAAAATTTCTATAACACTGTATAGTGAAACTGAAATTTATATGAGTAAGAAAACTTAAAAAGCAATTAAAAAAAACGCTTTTCTGAGAATTACCATCCATAGATAACAATGCGAAAATCTTGGATCAATAATTGGATCGAAACAGACACAACCTCGTATTTTTGCACAATCCTGGAAACATTTATCTTATCTTACGGAACCAGACAATAGACATCTCATATAAACCTCATATAAAACTATCTCTTTTTTCCTTGATCCTTTTACAAAATAAATTAGAGCCCCAGAATCTTTCTTGTGCCAGGGCCTCTTTAAAGAAAAACTAGTCGTTGGGGGCCACCGTAATACTTACCCATCATGGATATGCATAATGTAAAATATTAAAATAAAAATGTGTAAACTACTTATAAAATGCATTGCAATCCAAATAAAATCGTGGCTTGATGACGTCCTAAACTTTAAAGGCTCGATTATTGAATTGGTTGAGAGAAACATCCTTATAACTCCAAAAATAATAATCCTATTAACTAGCGGTTTATTGCATCTGATTAAGCGTTAAATTTCCAATTAAAATATATCTTTAAAGTGAAATTTGGATGAAATACAGGGTCATGAAAAATCGAAGAGTGTGGTAAATAGGATTCCAAATATCTCGGCAACTCATTATCCGATCGACTTCATGCTTTATGTAAAATTTGTGTTTTTTTTATTGTCTTTTATATTCATTTCTTAAAATAAACAATTTCGAAAAATTTTATATACCTTTTATCAAAACGAATATTTCGAGAGTCCGAAAAAAATAGTTCCGGTTAATCGAGGGTATTGAAATGAAATAGGCTTCTTCCCATTATTACATACTAAGTACATACTAAATTGCAAGTCTCTATCTCAATTTTTTCGGGAGATAGAGCGTTTACAGACACACAGACACACAGACACACACACAGACACACACACACACACACACACACACACACACACAGACGGACGGCAAATTTTTTTTTCTAAAAATATGTTTTTCGGAATCTCCAGTGTCTGAAACGTGTAAATCCGTCAAAACAAAATTTCGATTTTCAAAACGATTACAAGACTTGCCCTATACTACGTATGATGGGTAAGTAAAAATCGTTCTTGTCCATTGGATAATTTTTAAATTACAAGTCATAATAAAGTAAAATCAAGAATGAATTTAATATAAATTAAATTATTATAAAAGATAAATTGGTCGTTCCAGTTTTATCTTTCGATTAGGTATGGATTTGACTCAAAACATACCTAAATTAGTAGACTAGTTAAAATAAAATGCTAAAACTGTTTTTTCCTTGTCAACGCCACAGCTTACTTTTCTAGTTAAGTTTCAGTTTCGTTTCTAGATCTACGTTTCTTTTATTGAATGAAAGGAAACAGAAAGGTTCCAAGAAAGGGATTATCGCCAAAAAACGGCACCCTCTCGGCGTTTTTGGCAATGTAAGGGTGAAGATACATGCTTCAGCTTTCTGCGAGAGGAAACAGTGAAACGCGTTCTCTATTTTTAAATCCCTCCTCTATGGTCCAGACCTATGTTTAAGAAACTGCAATTTTTTACAGTGAATAAACTTGTAAAGTGTTTTGCATTTATTCCACATTCCACTTCTCCTTTTTTTTTTGTCTCGCCTCTAAAGACATTTCTGAAAATATTCTATGATTGCATTGTAATTAATTCTAGAATAAGCCTGAGAGACAAAATACATTGTAAAAGAAAAATATTATAAATAACTTTACAGGAAAATACTTGCACCTCAGCTGACATTAAAAAAACAATATTTTATGAGGAAGGGAATTCTTTTCTTTTAAAATTTCCCGTAAATACGGTTACAATATATTTTATTGACAATTAAAGCGCTATTAATTTCTGCAAAGTCAACAGATTTGTTTTTACACTACGACCCTACCCTCCACCGAAGATCCAAATGTCCCCTCCAAATGTATTTCTATATCATTAATGGCCCAGAAGGGAAAGATCCCCTCCACTTAATTCTCAGTGTTCCGTATACCCATGCGATTATAGCATAACCTCTGAATTCATTTTAAGATCTGTCCCACTACTGAAACATAAGACTTAGCCATACTCCCTCATCAAACAAATCTTGGGTGTGTATGTATATATGGATAAACATGAAAGAGGCGCTTTTTTGAAAAACAAACATTACCCGCTTTTTTATCAAAATGCCCCAAACAAAGGTATTTCTATATCATTAATGGTCCAGAAAGGAAAAATCTTCTCCACTTAATCCTCAGTGTCTCGTGTACCCATGCGATCATAAAATAACCTCTGAATTCATTTTAAGATTTGTCTCACTGCCGAAACATAAGACTTAACCATACTCCCTCATCAAACAAATCCTGTGTGTGTATGTATATATGGATATATATGAAAGAGAGGCACTTTTGAAAATCAAACATTACCCGCTTCTTTATCAAAATGTCCCCTCCAAAGGTATTTCTATATCATTAATGGCCCAGAAGGGAAAAATCCCCTCCACTTAATCCTCAGCGTCCCGTGTACCCATGCGATTATAGAATGAGCTCTGAATTCATTTTAAGATCTGTCCCACTACCGAAACATAAGCCTTAGCCATACTCCCTCATCAAACAAATCTTGGGTGTGTATGTATATATGGATATACATGAAAGAGAGGCGCTTTTGAAAAACAAACATTATCCGCTTTAACAAAATGTCCCCTCCAAAGGTATTTCTATATCATTAATGGCCCAGGAGGGAAAAATCCCCTCCACTTAATCCTCAGTGTCTCGTGTCACCATGCGATTAGAGAATAACCTCTGAATTCATTTTAAGATCTGCCCCACTACCGAAGCATAAGACTTAACCATACTCCCTCATCAAACAAATCCTGTGTGTGTATGTATATATGTATATATATGAAAGAGAGGCACTTTTGAAAAACAAACATTACCCGCTTCTTTATCAAAATGTCCCCTCCAAAGGTATTTCTATATCATTAATGGCCCAGAAGGGAAAAATCCCCTCCACTTAATCCTCAGCGTCCCGTGTACCCATGCGATTATAGAATGAGCTCTGAATTCATTTTAAGATCTGTCCCACTACCGAAACATAAGCCTTAGCCATACTCCCTCATCAAACAAATCTTGGGTGTGTATGTATATATGGATATACATGAAAGAGAGGCGCTTTTGAAAAACAAACATTATCCGCTTTAACAAAATGTCCCCTCCAAAGGTATTTCTATATCATTAATGGCCCAGGAGGGAAAAATCCCCTCCACTTAATCCTCAGTGTCTCGTGTCACCATGCGATTAGAGAATAACCTCTGAATTCATTTTAAGATCTGCCCCACTACCGAAGCATAAGACTTAACCATACTCCCTCATCAAACAAATCCTGTGTGTGTATGTATATATGTATATATATGAAAGAGAGGCACTTTTGAAAAACAAACATTACCCGCTTCTTTATCAAAATGTCCCCTCCAAAGGTATTTCTATATCATTAATGGCCCAGAAGGGAAAAATCCCCTCCACTTAATCCTCAGCGTCCCGTGTACCCATGCGATTATAGAATGACCTCTGAATTCATTTTAAGATCTGTCCCACTACCGAAACATAAGCCTTAGCCATACTCCCTCATCAAACAAATCTTGGGTGTGTATGTATATATGGATATACATGAAAGAGAGGCGCTTTTGAAAAACAAACATTATCCGCTTTAACAAAATGTCCCCTCCAAAGGTATTTCTATATCATTAATGGCCCAGTAGGGAAAAATCCCCTCCACTTAATCCTCAGTGTCTCGTGTCACCATGCGATTAGAGAATAACCTCTGAATTCATTTTAAGATCTGCCCCACTACCGAAGCATAAGACTTAACCATACTCCCTCATCAAACAAATCCTGTGTGTGTGTATGTATATATGTATATATATGAAAGAGAGGCGCTTTTGAAAAACAAACATTACCCGCTTCTTTATCAAAATGCCCCCTCCAAAGGTATTTCTATATCATTAATGGCCCAGAAGGGAAAAATCCCTTTCAATTCATCCTCAGTGTCCCGTGTACCCATGCGATTATACAATAACCTCTGAATTCATTTTAAGATCTGTCCCACTGCTGAAACACAAGACTTAGCCATACTCCCTCATCAAACAAATCCTGTGTGTGTGTGTGTGTGTATGTATATATATATGAAAGAGAGGCGCTTTTGAACAACAAACATTACCCCGCTTCTTTATGGACTCTAGGCATCAAGGAGAGAAGAACTCGGATCAATAACTGATTCGAGAGAGTGAGAGAGGGAGAACCAAGTTGAATGTGTCGATGGAGAAAAATCGATTCCTTTTTGCGTCTTCCGCTCATTTTTCAAAAACATTTCCTTCATTACTGTTTACCTAAAAAGTAAATAAGGAAAAAAGGCGCGCAAAAAGTATGTATCTCGTCAGAACTCGTGTATTGATCCAGGAAAAGTATTATTCATCGCTTTATTTGAGATATTTTTCCGACGGAATTGAAATTAGTCGTGAATGAAAATAATCATTTTGTTTTATTTTGGAAGATAAGTTTCCCTTTTTACTTAATTGGAAAGCATTCGTGCTTCGTATAGTTTAAAAGACAAATAAAGAGATAAAAGGGCTTGTTTGGATGCACGGTAGAAATGAAAGTGCTATGTGTGTGTGTGTAAGTATGCATATGCGTGTACGTGTGTAAGTGTAACTGTTATACACTGTAAACACATATATATAATATGTTTACATACGCTCACACATATATATAATATGCTTACATACACATATATAGATAATATGCTTACATACACATATATAATATACATACATACACACACATATCTATATATGCATACACATGTGTATATTACATATATGTGTGTATGTATGTATACATTATACATATGTGTGTATGTATATATATATTATGTATATGTGTGTGTCTGTATGTATGTATTGTATGTATATATATATGTGGTGTATATGAATGTATATTATATATATATATATATGTATGTGTGTATATATATATATATATATATATGTGTGTGTGTGTGTGTACACAGTTACACATACAAATACACACATATATATCTCTGTATGTGTAATTAATTGGGTATGTCGAATCCCGTGTATTGCGTACAAGTACATAGATTCACGACACACGATAAAGTGATAAATCTATGTTCATGTACTTCCATGTATGTGTAACTATAATCATGGATAGTATATATATGTATACATGGATATATGTATGGATATACAGGGTGTCCCAGGATTATTTGTACAAACTTTAAGGGGAGGTAGGACACATCACAAGGATTCAGATTTGCATTTTTTGCGAGAGTTGCTACCAAGCTTACATGACACTATACCACAACATGTCAAACGGTTTCAACATGATGGGCACCTCCCCATTATGGCAGATGTGTTCGTGAACATTTGAATCAGGTGTTTGGTCACCGATGGATTGGCCGTGGTGGACCGGTTCCTTGGCCAGCACGCTCTCTTGATTTAAGCAGCATAGATTTCTTTCTTTAGGATGTACTGAAAAATGCTATGTGGATTCCGATATGGATCTGGTTGCAAGACTCGTCTGTGCTGCTGCGGATATCCAACAAAATCCAGGTGTATTTGTGCGAGTCCGCCAATCCATGGTCCAACGGTGTAATGCATACATCGCTAGCAATGGTGGAAACTTGGAACATCTTTTGTGACATTTTCACATAACATCTACCACAGCCCATGTAATATCTTTAACCAATAAATTATTTCAGATGATCTCAGTCTTGTGTCTCTTCGTTTCTTGTACCTGTCATACTACTTTCCCATGACGTTTCTGACCATGGGTTGCTATGCATATCTGAATCCTTGTGATGTCCGCTACCTCCCCTTAAAGTTTGCCAATAAATCTGGGACATTCTGTATGTATATGGATATATGTACGTACATGGATATATGTATGTATACATGTATGTAGTATACATGAATAGTATATACATATAGTATATATATGTATGTAGTTAATTCTCTGTGTTTAACTATATGTCTGTAAGTGTGTTAGTAAATGACATAAAAGTATAAGTATGGACATGTTTATGTTTTGAATTTGGTCATTAATTTCGGAGCTCGTTGAATAAATCATTTGTGATAACGTAATCATTTTGACACATTTATAGAAAAATATTTAAGTTTTGTGTTTTAATCAAACCTTTTTAGCTTCTTCATTTCCTTAAAACCATTTTCTTCATTACTGTTTATATAAAAAGTAAATAAGAAAAAGGTTCACAAAAATTATGCATTTTGTCAAAACCGTGTATTGATCTGCAAATATTTTATTCGTCAGGATAATTATTTGAACTAATTGAAACTAGTCGTGAATGAAAATCAATTTGTTTCATTTTGAAGATATTATTCCTTTTTTATTTAATTAGAAAATATTTATACTTCTCAAATTAAAAAATATATATACATTTATAATAATAAAAAGTAATAAAGAGAGAAAGTAGTGCTTGTTTAGGATGCACGATAGAAGTAAAACTATGTGTAGGTGTACATATCTATGGTGTATACGTGTTGACATGCACATGTATGTGTACATATATATATATGTGCACATTTTAAAATTCAATAAAGATCAAGCAGTTGGCGTACGAGAGTGCGGTTTGGACGAAAATGCTTCTTATGATATGAAATTTTGTTTAAGCAAATAATAAAAAAAATAGTTCCAAAAATTTCTCGTAGATGGCGTTGCTTCTAAAAAGTTATCGAATAGGTAGAATGCCTTTATGCATAACAATGGGTTAAGACGCACAATGCATATGCACAGTTTTTGTCTAAACTATCGCAACCCACATTCCAGAACTTAACAATACTCGCCCTCTTGAGTTCGATTAGACGAGTGAGGATGGATAAGACGAGTAATATTAACTTCGGGAATGTGGGTTGCTATAGTTTGAACAAAAACTGTGCATACGCATGGTGCGTCTTTCGTCATTGTTATGCATAAAGGCATTCTACCTATTCCATAACTTTCCAGATGCAGCGCCATCTACGAGAACTTTTCAGAACTATTTTTTTCTTATTTGCATTAACAAAATTTCAGATCATAAGAAGCATTTTCGTCCAAAGCGCACTCTCGTACGCCAATTACTTGATTTTTTATTAAATTTTAAAACGTGTCAAGGGTTTTGGGGACACCCTGTATATGTATATACATATACAGGATGTAACTAAATTGATGGCCAGAAATGTAAAGAGTGGTAGTACATGTCAAGACAAGCAAATTTTGTATAGAAAACCAGGGTCGCAATTCACTTATTAAATCAATAATATATAGCGAGTCTCGCACCAAACCCAATCCACATTTTCGTTCATAACTGGAACAATAATGGAAATATTTTAACGATATCTTCAACACAATAACTTTGCTTGCTATGAAACTTGATAAAAACAATCCTCCATGTCCAACTAACACTGATATAGACGCTTCAAAACTCAGAAGGTAACTAACAATGCATACGATACCACTGATCAAACTACAGTAAAATTCCAACAATTCCCTTGAGGTCACGTGATTTCACAGAAGACAAAGTTATTGTGTTGAAGATTTCGCTGAAATAGTTTCATTATTGCTACAGTTATGAACGAAAATATGAATTGGGTTTGGTGTGAGACACCCTGTATTATTTATTTAATAAGTGGATTGCGACCCTGGTTTCCTATACAAAATTTGCTTGTCTTGATATGTACTACCTCCCAGTACATTTATGACCATCAATTCAGTTACACCCTGTATATACACATATATATAGTGCGTCCCAAAAATGACTGATGGATTTTGAAAGTCAATAAAAAAAGAACGGATCGCGATAGAAATGTGTCGTCTGCGGCCTAATATTTGGGAAACCAGATAATTTTATCCCACCAACTTGCAAATTTAGTTAACATTTTCGCCAAAAGGTGGCACGGTGATGCTACAAAACAAGAAATATTCGCTGTATCAATGAATAAACCATTTTTAATAGTGTATACTCTTTCAAAAGCACTCACTAACAGATTGCGTAGCAAAATACCGAATGAAGATGTGACAAATTCAATCTCTCTGCAGCTCTCGCTAGAGAACCTTCTCTAGCTCTCGCATATCTGCAGCGCCATCTTTTGCTGAAAATGATAACTAAATTTAAAAATTGGTGGGATAAAATTCTCTGTTTTCCCAAACATAAGGCCGCAGACGATACATTTCTATCGCGTTCCGGTTTTTTCTTATTGATTTTCAAAATACATCAGTCATTTTTGGGAGATACTGTATATACATGCATATATCTCTCTCTCTGTGTGTGTTTAATTAACAAACACAAAGCCCATTTACATTTGTGTGGGTAAGTACATGTGTGTAGAACGTTCGAAGATTTTATGATCATGTATTTATACGTTTGTTTGTATGCAAGTATACCCACATATATACGTAAGTGCATAATTACATATAAATGTGAATGCGATTGCCTGTGTTTTTAGCTGCGTTCGTATATAAATACGTAGCACCTATAGTCGTCGTCTGGTCCGTCTGTCTCTCCGTCTGTCCGCATATAACAGCGCAAAAACTACACGACCGAATGGTTTGAAATTTAATAGATAGAATCGTTGCAGAACTCGGTCGAGTCATTTCAAATTTTATGAAAATCGAACCAAAACTTAAAAAGATATTCATAAAAGTTTTCTTTATTCTGTTAAATCCTATCATACGTAATCTATATAGTAAAAGCGCAAGTCATGTGACTGAGGAAAACAAATACGGGCTTACCCCATCTTTTTTCTTATGCCAAGCGGCCATTTTTATTCAAAATTATTTTTTCGAATAAAATGGCATAAAAGTTACATTTTTAGAAAGATCGTTTAAAAAAATGTTTGCTTAAGAGATGAGTTACATTAAAAAATGTATAGATTCTGAGATAACTTCAGTGAAAATTAGGTTAATAGCCGAATGTCTCAATCTATTAAAGTAAATAAACAAAGGATTCATTCATCGTGAATTATAGACATATTAAATCATGGAGGTAATCATTCGCAAAGCAAGATCTCCATGATGAATTTTATAGCGCTGTCTGTTGTCGAAAAAAAAAATAGCATCTGTAAACATGGCATACGTAATAAGAAAAAACTAGTCGTTGGGGGCCACCGTAATACTTACCCATCATGGATATGCGTAATGTAAAATATTAAAATAAAAATGTGTAAACTACTTATAAAATGCATTGCAATTCAAATAAAATCGTGGCTTGATGACGTCATAAACTTTAAAGGCTCGGTTACTGAATTGCTTGAAAGAGGTTTTTCCTTATAACTCCAAAAATAATAATCCTATTAACTAGCGGTTTATTGCATCTGATTAAGCATCAAATTTCCAATTAAAATATATCTTTAAAGTGAAATTTGGATGAAATACAGGGTCATGAAAAATCGAAGAGTGCGGAAAATAGGATTCCAAATATCTCGGCAACTCATTATCCGATCGACTTCATGCTTTATGTAAAATTTGTTTTTTATTGTCTTTTATATTCATTTCTTAAACTAAACAATTTGGAAAATTTTTATATACCTTTTATCAGAGCGAATATTTCGAGAGTCCAAAAAAAAATAGTTCCAGTTAATCGAGGTTATTGAAATGAAATAGGCTTCTTCCCATTATTACATACTAAGTACATACCAAATTGCAAGTCTCTATCTCAATTTTTTCGGGAGATAGAGCGTTTACAGACACACACACAGACACACAGACACACAGACACACAGACGGACGGCAAAAAAAAAATTCTAAAAATATGTTTTTCGGAATCTCCAGTGTTTAAAACGTGTAAATCCGTCAAAAAATTTTTTTCGATTTTCAAAACGATTACAAGACTTACCCTATACTGCGTATGATGGGTAAGTAAAAAGGCATCCTTATTTCGCTCATAGCAGACGATATAATTCATTTCACTGAAATAATAGCGATGGTTTTTTTACAATGTAAAACTAGTTAAAGCAAAAAAAGAACGTCACCTTATTTGTCACGTTTAACGTACAATTTTTAACTTGTTATTATATGTATACATGTATGTAAGTACATAACATAAATGTGTAAATATTGACACGTGTAAGCAGATGTAAAAGCATTTCAACACTTAAAGATTCGACCCGCAATTTAGGGGGCCATGGAATAAATAGTTTATGATAATGACATCATCATATTTAATGCGTGTGTATGCAATTAACGTAAGTATATTTACAGAAAAAAATTTCAGTTTTATATATTAATCGATCCCTTTTACCGGCTTCCGTCCTTCAAAAAAACATTTTCTTCATTAATATTTACGTAAAAAGTACATAAGAAAAGGCGAACAAAATATATGCATCTTGTTAGGAACGTTTATTGATCCGGAAAAAAAATATATTATTCCGGATATTTGCCGACGGAATTGTAATCAGCCATGAAAGAAAATAATCATTTTATTTTATTTTGAAGATAAGTTTCCTTTTTACTTAATTGGAAAATATTTGCGATTCGTAAATTTTAAAACTAGTCGTTGGGGGCCACCGTAATACTTACCCATCATGGATATGCATAATGTAAAATATTAAAATAAAAATGTGTAAACTACTTATAAAGTGCATTGCAATTCAAATAAAATCGTGGCTTGATGACGTCACAAACTTTAAAGGCTCGGTTACTGAATTGCTTGAAAGAGGTTTTTCCTTATAACTCCAAAAATAATAATCCTATTAACTAGCGGTTTATTGCATCTGATTAAGCGTCAAATTTCCAATTAAAATATATCTTTGAAGTGAAATTTGGATGAAATACAGGGTCATGAAAAATCGAAGCGTGTGGAAAATAGGATTCCAAATATCTCGGCAACTCATTATCCGATCGACTTCATGCTTTATGAAAAATTTATGTTTTTTTATTGTCTTTTATATTCATTTCTTAAAATAAACAATTTCGAAAATTTTTATATACCTTTCATCAGAACGAATATTTCGAGAGTCCGAAAAAAATTGTTCCGGTTAATCGAGGTTATTGAAATGAAATAGACTTCTTCCCATTGTTACATACTACGTACATACCAAATTGCCAGTCTCTATCTCAATTTTTTCGGGAGATAGAGCGTTTACAGACACACAGACACACACACAGACTCACAGACGGACGGCAAATTTTTTTTTTCTAAAAATATGTTTTTCGGAATCTCCAGTGTCTGAAACGTGTAAATCCGTCAAAAAAAATTTTTCGATTTTCAAAACGATTACAAGACTTACCCTATACTACGTATGATGGGTAAGTAAAAAAGGCTAAAAATAAATAGAGAAAAGCGGTATTTGAGACGCACGTTAGAAGTGAAAGTTCTATGTGTGTGTGATCAAACATGTAAATGTGCATATATATATATATATATATATATATATATATATGTATATATATATATATATATACGTATATGAGTGTGTGTGTAAGTTTGTGGTTTGGGTATGTAATTATGTGAGTATGTTTAAATAATATATCTATGTGTTTGTAAGTACACGGGTCTATTATATACGATAGATGTGACAAATCTATGCCCATGTATTTCAATGTTTGTGTGTAAGTATACACAGGTATATATGTGCCTAAGTATATACAGGGTGATTCAGGGCTCGGAAGTAGCGCGCTACAAGTAGCGAAACTGCAGTAGCCGCTACTTTTTCCAGTAGTTTGTAGTGTAGCTAATAGCGCGATACAAAATATCAGTAGTTTGTAGCGAGCATTGGCGCTACTTATCACGCTACTTTATGAGGTAGGAAAAAAGTGCCAATCTTCCAATCACGTGATCATAACTCGCTTCTTTTGTGCGAAATACGTTCTCGGCAGCAATTTGCGAACGTCAGCGACAAATCTCAATTACAGTGTCATATATTTCTCCATAGACGACGGGCACGGTCACAAATTAATTGTCATTTTCACAGTTTGGGTGTCAGAAACTTCGTGTATTGTTATTTAAATCCATATAAATCTTCTAAATATAATGTATTTTTATACGACTACGAATGTTTTTACCAAAATGTAGTCATCTTGTTATGTTAAGTCTTTATCGGACTAATTTCTTCTTCCTTTTGCCCCCCACCCCCAGCTAGCAAAGAAATGTAAAATCTTTATAAAAAAAAAAAAAAAAAAAAAAAGAACGGATAAATTATCCCTAACCTCTTAAATTCACGCTTCCCCTTAGCTACAAAGGAGTTTAAAATATTTTTAAATCTTTATTTTAATACAAAAATAAAATCTTTCACCCCATTTGTTGCTCTCTAATGACAATAAATAAAAATTATTTCCTTGCCCCCAAGATTTACTTCCCTTTTTACCTTCCCTTTTTGTCCCTCCTCCAGCACACAGTTTCAAATATTTAAATCTCTTTTTTTAAAAAAGATGGTCACATTCGTTTCTACCTTATAATAATATATAAGTAACCATCTAAATTGTCCCATAACCTTCCATAATTTACTCTTCTCCCCCCTCCCCCCACCAGCATACAAATAAATCTAAAATCTTTAAGTTATTTTTATTTTTATATAAAAAAAATCTTCTGCCCTAAATAGTGCTCTGTAGTGACGATAAATAATCAATATTATAAATTACCCCCCATCCCCTAAAATATCCTCCACCTCTCCATATACAAAATTTAAAACTCTTTTTTTTTTAAGTTTAGTTTTCTTTGCTGTCTGGTAACATTAAATAAATAATCAATCCTCTAAAATATTCTCCTTCGAGTAAAATTTCTGTTCCCTTCCTGCCAGTTTAAAATCGTTAGAACTCTAATTAAAAATATATATATATTCGAAAAATCACAGGGAAAAAAACAAGTACACCATTTTATTATTAAAAGTGCACTACGAAGGAATGATTTCGGCCTTCAAACAAACTAGCAGCTGAAACGTAAAGTGTCAGCATGCCCGTGATCTATTATTTGCTGTATTTGCTGATAAAACCGGAATGTACTCACTCATAAAAAAAAATAATAATAATTTTCTTGCTGGCAAACCTTTGTCTTCTTGCTCATTATTAGATCTTGTGTTTTAATGTGAGGATGCTTCTTTTGAGATTAATGTAATAGAATGACCGACAAAAGTAGTATAGAACTGCCCTGGTCGGCATATAATGAATATTTTGAAGTTATAGAACAACAAGAAAGTGGTTCTGTAACATGTAAACTTTGTCCAAATAATAAGAAGTTATCAGTATCAAAATCATCTGCTTACAACTTGAAGTTGAACATAGAGGTGAGTTAACATTTTCTTTATTAATAATAATTACTGGATCGCATAGCGCACCGAATATCTAAATCGTTATTCACTAAAATTCACAAATCATTAAAAAGAGTATTTTCGAATTAAGATCCCTGGTTCAGAAAACATTCTTATCGAACTGTTTATTATCGCAAAAAAATATTTTATTAATACGTCTTTTGATCGGTGTGAAATATTTTTCCAATGTATGCATACAAATTAATTTACTGCATATTTCCTTTTGAAGATTCCAATAGATAAAACAAAGGTGGTTGGAAATAAAAAATATTATTTTAAAAAATGCCTAAGAATGCTTAATTTTATTTTTATGGCTATTTATTTTTACTTTAGCTGCACAGGTTTTTTATCGCTAAAATAATTAATTTATAATGTTTTATATTTGATTTGATATTGGTTAGCTTGGTGTTTTAATGAAATATATTTATCTTTGTCTCCAGAATGAATCTAAAGCCCAGTATGTTGAAATTCGGGTTTTCAAAGAGAAACAAACAAAAAGAGATAAAAAAAGAAAAGAAAAGCTAGGATTTAATTTAAGCAAGTCTACATGATCTTGTTCAATTTTTTAATTGCTTTCTGGAACTATATTTAAATTGTAAAGAAATAGGACTACTTAGCTCTATTTTTAAGAAATAATGTATATTCAAATTTACCAAGGGCTATCCGCTCTTAAGGTTGTTTTCAAATCCAAACTGGCTACTTTATGACGTATTCATTAATTCATTTTTGTTCGGAAACGCATAAAAATGCAGGTGTTCTTATACGAAACTTTGTAACCGAAAGACGTTTTCCACTATTCTTTATTTTATTTTATTTTATTTCTTGGTAAAGACAGAAAATTTTTCAGAAAACACTGTCAAAGTAGGCGCTTTCAACCGAATTTCTGACGCCGCAGCAGGGGAAAGGTAAAAAACGTGACAAGAATCGCTTATAACCCGCTAATTAATTTATTTATCAAAAAATGAAAAACTCATTTCGATTCCAAATCGCTTCAATAGTCAGACCTGCCAATTTTATGCCTTTGTGTTTAAAAATGAGTCAAATAATGTATCAGAAAGTTTCGCGTTGTTGAGCAAGGAATTTAAGAACCACCTTAAGCGCTACTGTGCTATATCACTCTCATAAATTTGTAAGATTATTACAATTTTTGTTTTCAAATTTTCTCTTTTTAACACTTTCCAACATAATTAAAAAGTTTCTATGGATTCGCTTTGTCTGTCTGTCCGTGCTCTCGTAAATATACTCGGATTGCCATGAAAGTTTTATATGTTATTGAAGTTTACCATAGAATGTTCAGTATTAAAAATAAACTATGTAGCATTTATATCTCGCTTACAGGGACATTCAACAGAATTCTGTTACATGAGGGTCTATGGGGAAAATCGTTTGCAGTGTATTTAATTAGAGATTATAACTAAAGTAGCGAAAAGTAGAGAAGTAGCGACTACTTTTGAAAAGTAGTTTGTAGTCGCTACTTTTTAAAACAAGTAGTTGTAGTTGTAGTTAACTACATTTTTCATAAAGTAGTTGTAGTTCGCTACAAACGAAAAGTAGTTTTTCCGACCCCTGAGGTGATTACTAATGAATATCCTGAATTTTAAGGGCTATTAAAAGAAAACAAAAAGAAGTACAACCTTGTTGTTAATCAGAAATCAAAACTAACAGTTGAAAGTTTAAATTCAACACAGTTATAAGTGCTCAATGTGAGCCTCTGCAGAAACACGAAAGATATCGAGGCGGTACGATAACTCATCACTGACATCATCCCATGTGATTGTTTTTGGCGGATCCTCATGAAAGATCAGGTGTTTGTTCCATCGCTAACCAACCGACGTTGACGAACTTAGGACAAGGATATCTGCAGCCATTCATAACTGAACTGCGTTCAATTTAAACTTTCAACTGTTATATTTGATTTCCGATGAACAACAAGGTTGTACATTTTTTTTGTTATCTTTTAATAGCCTTGTAAATTGGATTGATTGGTTGGTTGATTTACGGCGGCCAATTATCTACTCGAGGGATATAGGCCCTAGGGGGGTTGCCCTTCATGGGGGGTCTTTCTAAAGGATCCTAACCCGTATTTACGGCAAGGTTCGAAGAAAACCGTAGAAAACTCCGAACGGTTAAGTCGACGAGCGCGACAGGAGTTTGAACCCAGCACCTCCCGTCTACCAGCTTTGAGAGCAGAACCTCTCAGCCACTGGTGGAACCCCTGTAAATTTAGGATATTCATTTGTAATATTAATTTGTAATCACCCTGTATGTTGTACATATGTGTATACGTATATATGTATATATGTTATAATTTATTTATTTTAAAATTAATACTGGAAAAAAATGATAAATTTGAATGAAATTTTGTAAAGCTTAAAAATACACTCCACAATTGAAAGCGCACTTCCAGCAATTATTTCTCATAGACAGTAATGTATCCGAACATGTCCTTGTAAATGAACGATAAATGCTATGCACATATATCATATTTTATAGTAAGCATCTGGTAATGCACCTCAGTAATGTGCATTAATTTCAATACATTTGAAATTGTCTAACATCATTAAAATTACGCTGCAAGCGATTTTCTCCGTAGACCATAATCTAACGCAATTATTTTGAGTGTTCCTGTAAACGAACTATAAATGTTTAAAATAGGTGCATTTAACTTTGTGCCGTTGTATTAAAAGTAAAGTACAGCTTTCATTTAATTCATTCTCTTCGTCCCCCCCCCACCTTTTTTTTCTCCTCCGTACTTAAACTCACCCAGTCTGGCAGGGCGTTTCTATTGGTCTCCTGCGTCACATATGAAACACATGTGACGTTGTTGTTTCCGTTTCTTGACTCCGTTGTTGTTTTTGAAAAACTCACCATTCAATCTTGGGCTCGTGCGGAAAGACGCAAGCATATTTACATGGCTTAAACTTTGAATCGGTTTTTTATATTTTAAATTTGGCATTGATGATGCAGCTTTAAAGGCTCCGAAACAGCTGTTTGCCATTTTATATATTTTTTATATTTTTATTTGTGCTATTTTACGTTGTTAATTTATTTTTAATGAACTATAAATGCTACACACTTCATTTTCAATACCGAACATTCCATGGTAAATCTCAATAGCATATATCAATTACACGGCAATCCGAGTATATTTACGCGAGTTAGAGCACGGACAGATAGACAACAAGACAGACGTCCAGACAGACATACGGCCACAAAGACAGACGTCCAGACAGACATACGGCCAGAAAGACAGACGGCCAGACAAACCGCTAATTCATAAACACTTTTCAACTATGTTGGAAAATGTTATAAATTCAATTTAACAGTATGAATTTAAAATTTTACTTCTGCCTAATTCCTAAACTATACTCCATCGAATGATGTTCCGTTTGGTATTCCAAGAAAAAATTTCACAAGGAACCCAAATATGATGTCAAATTGTATTTGACAAATTTTGGTGTTCGTAATGAAAACATCAAAGTTTAATATAATTTATATATATGAAGACGGGACCCTCTAAGTTTAGGTTTTAACATACATTTAAAGAAGACATACATCCCAATCGAATGGCTGTTTTCATTTTTACTGCACGTAATTGACGATAAAATAACTGGGGAATTCCGTTTTTAGGGTTTCGTTCATGTGACGAAACCCTATTCGTCCCACTTCTCTATCTGTCTGTCTCTCACAGAGCTCGTACTCGGAAACTGTATAAGTTAGAGACTTCAAATTCTGCATACTTATAGCTGAATACCTCCTGTCACATGACAAATTCTAAAATTTTGAAAAAGTCTTATATTATTTTAATTAAATAAATTTTAATGACATCCAACCATTTCTGCGATTTCCTTAGATTTTAAAATAGAACCTTAATTTCAGTCGTTTACGCATAGGCTAGATGGTTCAGTGGTAGCACGTTTTCCTCCTAACCCAAAGATTCAGAGTTCCACTCTCGACGACAGAAGCGAAAATTTTCATTTTTTTCCCTCAGACTACATTTCATTGTCCGATGGATAGATTTAATTAAAAGAACTTTCACATATCTTTTGCCATTTTTAGGCTTTCTTTCTTTCTTTTTTTTAATCTAAAATTAAGTCCTGTAATTAAATATGCTTTTCAAATACACTGCTCAAAACAATTAAAGGATATTGCAGTTTTAGGTGGATTTTGTATCTGGGAAACTTTTTAGCTGATTGATACATGGTCGACAGACATAGTAGGTTATATGAGAATAAATTACACATGTTTGGCAGAAAAAAATGCATTTTATTGCGCATTTGTGTACAAAAGGAAAAAAACACAATTTGTGCATATGAGAAAAAAGAATAAGAAAAGGTGTTTTCTTCAAAGAAAATCATTTTCAGTAGGGGGTATGGTTTCCACGGGCGGCCAGCAACGTTGAACACCTTTGAGGCACGGACTCAATGAGGCTATTAATGACGAGTTGGGGTATTCTGCCCCACTCTTCCAGAAGAGCTCTTTCCAGTTCTTGGAGAATTTGTGGGGGTTGTTGGCGGCCAGAAACTCGTCTTCCTATAGCGTCCCAAACGTCCTCGATTAGATTCATGTCTGGAGAACACTCTGGCCATTCCATTCGAACGATTCCTTCCTCGAAAAGGAAATCCTCCACCAGGTTTGCACGATGTGGCCTGCAGTTATCGTCCATTAAAATGCAGTTATCTCCGATTGCTGCAGCGTAAGGGACTACAATAGGTCTGAGGATCTCATCCCTATATCGGCGACCAGTCAGAGCTCCATCTCGAATGATGTAGAGGTCAGTGCGCCCGTCAATGGAGATGCCACCATACACCAACACACCTCCACCGCCAAATCTGACACTTTCGTGCACGAACGCAGGATTATTCCTACTGCCACGGTCCCTCCAGATGAAAATATGCCTATTATCCGGATGCACAGAAAAACGGGACTCGTCAGAAAACAGAATATTGCTCCATTCATTTCTCCTCCAGTTGACATGCTCGGTTGCCCACTCCCTGCGGTCGCGACGATGCCTTGATGTTAATCTAACACATACCATCGGTCGGCGAGCATACATACCTACAGCATGGAGCCGGTTTCGGACAGTCTGAGTTGAAATCGTGGTGCCTGTAGCCGAGCGAATGTGTTGTTGGAGAAGAGTAGTGTTCATGTTTCGGTGTCTCCGAGCTGTTAACGCTAAATACCGATCTTCATTGGGCGTTGTTGCCCGTCTACGACCTTGCCCTGGTCTTCGGCCTGCACATCCACTCTCCAAAAAACGGTTCCAGATCCTGGAAATGACACTTTGTGACACTCCAATGGCTTGCGCTACTTCGGCTTGAGTTTGGCCTCCTTCTAACCTACCACCAATTCTCCAAGCTTCTGAATCTGTCAAATGACTTCGCTGAGACATCGTACTCATCGAAACAAAGCAATCACTGAATGCCGATCATCCTTGTCTTCATTCTCTTTTATCCAGTTGAAAGTTAAATTTCATTCGCTGCCGCTGAAGCGACGTTTTTGACGTCGAACTCAAAATTTGCATACTCCACAGTTTGAAAACCAGAAAAATTTGCATTTGTGATTCTCTTCTTCTATTTTCGGCAAAAAAAATTTCGTTTATATCTTTATTTTATATAAAACTTCAAATATCCTTTAATTGTTTTGAGCAGTGTATACAAATATATGCTGTTGCAATTGTCTGAAAAGCAGTTCTTGAATATTTTTTATTTCACTAAAAAAATACCTTCCTCTTCATTTTAATATTTAAATTTAATGGTGCTACCATCTATGTACTTATTGATAAAGTGTATTGATAAAGGATAAGGATTTAATAATTATAAATTAGTAATTTGGATTTAGTAATTAAAGGATAAAGTGTTTTGAAAGGAATATTAAACGAAACCCTTTGTGTGATCTTCGATCACACTTTTCCATTTGATTTTGTTCGTTTTATCTTTGATCGACTGTATATGTTTATAAATGTGTACCATAAAAATGCTGAAATGCATAGAAAAGTTAATGTGGTGTCAGAGAAAAAAAATCCGTATCGAAAATAATTCCTATAAAATAGTTTTGAGGTTGATCAGCTTCTTCATTAATGTTTTCCTTAAAAATGAGTAATTAAGATAAAAGCATGCACTTTATCAGAATCCTGTATTGATCCGGTGAAATATTATTCTCCGTTTTATTTTCGGGATGTTTTTCTGGGTATTACTCTGTGTCTATTTGACAATAAAATAACTGGCAGGGGTCCTTTTATTTTATTTTTGTTTTCTGTTTGACCGACTCTACGTCTACATGTTTACAAAAATACACCATAAAAATGCTGAAATGCATAGAAAAGTTAATGTGGTGTTAGGGAAAAATAATTCCGTATCGAAAATAATTCCTATAAAATAGTTTTGGGGTTGTTCTGCTTTTTCATTAATATTTGCCTTAAAAATGAGTGATTGAGATAAAGGCGCTTAAAATTATGCACTTTATCAGAATCAGAATCATGTATCCATCCGGTGAAATATTATTCTCCGTTTTATTTTCGGGATGTTTTTATGGGTATTACTCTGTGTCTATTTGACAATAAAATAAATGGCAGGGGTCCTTTTATTTTATTTTTTATTTTTGTTTTTTGTTTTTTGTTTGACCGACTCTACATGTTTACAAAAATACACCATAAAAATGCTGAAATGCATAGAAAAGTTAATGTGGTGTTAGGGAAAAATAATTCCGTATCGAAAATAATTCCTATAAAATAGTTTTGGGGTTGTTCTGCTTTTTCATTAATGTTTGCCTTAAAAATGAGTAATTGAGATAAAGGCGCTTAAAATTATGCACTTTATCAGAATCAGAATCATGTATTCATCCGGTGAAATATTATTCTCCGTTTTATTTTCGGGTTGTTTTTATGGGTATTACTCTGTGTCTATTTGACAATAAAATAAATGGCAGGGGTCCTTTTATTTTATTTTTGATTTTTGTTTTTTGTTTTTTGTTTGACCGACTCTACATGTTTACAAAAATACACCATAAAAATGCTGAAATGCATAGAAAAGTTAATGTGGTGTTAGGGAAAAATAATTCCGTATCGAAAATAATTCCTATAAAATAGTTTTGGGGTTGTTCTGCTTTTTCATTAATGTTTGCCTTAAAAATGAGTAATTGAGATAAAGGCGCTTAAAATTATGCACTTTATCAGAATCAGAATCATGTATTCATCCGGTGAAATATTATTCTCCGTTTTATTTTCGGGATGTTTTTATGGGTATTATACTCTGTGTCTATTTGACGATAAAATAACAGGGGGCTTTTTTTTTTTTTTTTTTTTTGGTTTTGTTTTGTTTTTTCTTTGACCGACTGTATATGTTTATAAATTTACGCCATAAAAATGCTGAAATGCTTATAAAAGTTAATGTGGTATTAGGGGAAAAAATTCCTATAAAATAGTTTTGAGGTTGTTCTGCTTCTTCAGTGATGTTTGCCTAAAAATGAGTAATTATGATAAAGGCATGCACTTTATCAGAATCGTGTATTGATCCGATGAAATAATATTCTTAGTTTTATTTTCGAGGTGTTTTTCTGGGTATTACTCTGTGTCTATCTGACGATAAAATAACTTGCAAGGGTCCTTTTTTTTTAATTGGTTTTGTTTTGTTTTTTGTTTGACCGACTCTTTATGTTTATAAAGTTACACCATAAAAATTCTGAAATGCATAGAAAAATTAATCTGGTGTTAGGGAAAAGAATTCTTTATCGAAAATAATTCCTATAAAATAGTTTTTAGGTTGTTTCGCTTCTTCATTAATGTTTGCCTTAAAAATGAGTAATTAAGATAAAGGCGACGACGCAAAATTAAAAATGCGCACTTTTTCAGAACCGTGTATTGATCCGGCGAAATATCATTCTTCGTTTTATTTTCGGGATATTTTTCTGGGCGAATTTAAATTCAGAATTTTATTTTATTTTGACAATTTTATGATTTTTTTTTTAAGTGGAGGATAAAGTTTCTTTTTACTTAATTGAAAAATATTTACACTTCCTTAATTAAAAAAAAAAATACGAGTGCACTGTTAAAAATCTGCAGCAAACTGTCCAGTCATTTGACCGTTTTTATAGAAAACGGTTACATAACCTTAATTTAACTCCATTCTGACCGTAATATTTTCAATAATATGGTCAGAATAGAGTTATATTAACGGTTATGTAACCGCTTTCTATAAAAACGGTCAAATGACTGGACAGTTTGCTGCAGATTTTTAACAGTGTATATACAGTTATTTATAAGCTGTCATGAAGCTTTAAAATTGAATAAGTATTAGGATTGCTTTTTCTTATAATAATTAATGTATTTAGATATAATTATTTAATACTGTTTGTTAAAAATATTTAAAATCACATTTTGTTTTGATTTTCTGGAACTTATTTAACTAAATATCTCAGAATATTCGGCCAAATATGCAAGTATTTGACAAAATATCTAATTATATTCGGCTACAGGTATTCGGCCGAATATCTGTTCAATATTCGGCCATACCGAATATTCGGCAAAAGGGCCGAAAAGGCCGAATACCGAATAGTGGCCGAATATTCGTTACATCCCTACTAGGAATGTAACGAATATTCGTAGACTGTTCTATATTCGGTCTATTTGGCCCTTTTTCTGAATATTCGATTTGCCGAATACTGAATAGTAGTTGTCCGAATATCTGTGGCCAAATATAGCCAAATACACACAGAATCAGCCATACAGAGGAAAATTGGCATTATGGAATATTATTTATATTTGGAGGCAATACCACATCCTGATATTATTTAGAACCCGAAAACCGAATGCAATTACAAACTTCAACTATCTGCGAATAATTTTTATAGACAAAAATTATTTTACGAAGTTCCATCACTTGCAAAGAAATAATTATAACAATCAATTTACACTGATGTTCAGAAATTAAGGGGCAGTGACTAATTTCAGACGTTTCGTCGAATAGGTACTGAACCTCGTGAGGAAATGCCCTAAATGCCCTTGAATTTTGAGGATGTAAAGAACAGGCTTGACTTCATGTTTTTCAGTGAAAATTTTGTCGCGAAGACAATTAGGGGGGGGGGCAATAATAATTTTAATAATAAATTAATATTTTCGATCACCCAAGTAACAGAAAATGCTAAAAATGGTCTGTCACTGTAGCCAATGACTATGTAGGTCCTGTTCAATATTTGTGTGTATTTGTGTAAACATAGCACATATATTCGTGAAGATGTTAACATTTCTGTGAAAAATTCAAAAGGTTTTTTTATGGCATACAGAGTTTTTAATCGATTTTAACACCGCTTTCCAAAAACTTAATAAAAAAAACGTAAAAATAGAATACTGTAATTAAAATATTAATATATATTCAATATTTGATGAGATGTGGTTATTTATATGAAATAAATTTTAACTCCGCATGAGCGAACTACAGAAAAAAAAATTGTCACGATTTGATAGTCAATACTATAGGGCAACTCATATAAATAAATCAGTGAAATATCGTGAAAACTCAAAAAGTTACAGCAATAACTGATGAATTAAGGAGAACATACCATATAATCCTATGGAAATTTCCGTCAATAAACGGAACTGTACTCGAGAACTCTTGTGCTGCCCTGTATAGGATCTATGGAATTTAGACACACCAAGTAATAGACAAAAAAAAGAGTTAAATTTAAAAACGCGTTCAGCAACTGAAAATGCACTTCCAGCATTTATTGTTAATAGAGAGTACCTAATTATTTGTGTGTCCCTGTAAATGAACGATGAATACTATACACACAATATTCTGTAGCAAGCCTCTTGTAATGCACCTTAGCGATATATATCAATTTCAGCATGTTTACAATAGTGAAACATTATTAAAATAAACCGCAAACGATTTTTATCCATAGACCGTAATGTAACGTAATTTTTTGAGTGTCCCTGTAAAGGAATTATAAGTGTTATCCACACCACATTCTATATTAAGCTTCTTGTAGTGCATCTCAGTGATATATATCAAGTTCAATATGTTTGAAATAGTGTAACATCATTAAAATGAACGGAAAATTTATTTTCAGCGTTCCTGTAAAGGAGCTATAAGTAAACCTCAATAACATATATAAATTACATAACAATCCAAGTCTATTTACGTGAGTTAGAGCACGGACAGATAAACAGGCAGACAGATTGGCAGACAGACAGACGAATTGATACACACTTTTCAACTATGTTGGAAAGTGTTAAAAAGAGTGTAAAAGTCACGTTACGCACGTCTTTTCCGAATCGTTGAGATTGAATTGAGACGCCCTGTATTTTTGACTGAATAAATTATTTGTGACACTAGATTTCTGAACAAAAATCGTTTGTTGTAGTGAACTCTACCCCTGCCCCCCCCCCCCCACTCCTCCCTTTACACACACACACACACAACCCACTAAAAGTTTGTTCCTAACATTTTTGAGACGCCTTGTATAAAAATTGCTGATGTTTTTACAAAACCTAATGTGATACTCTTGTAATGGCTTCCATCGAAAATGATAACTATAACTAAATTAGTTTTTGTTCGCTTTACTGTTTGACTAAAACATGTAATAATAAAAGCATTGCCGACACCGTGTATTGATCCGCGAATCATAAATGTAAAACAACAATCTTCTTCGTTTTGTTCACGCTATATCGTGAGTAAATTTAGATGCGCCGTGAATGAAAATGAGTTTTTTCTATTATTTAGATGTTAGATATTTTTCTAATTTACTTAAATGAAAAGTATTTACACTTCCGAATTAGAAAAAATTTAATGGGTTCGTAAATTAGAAAAGCTTCTATTAGATAAAAACGCCTATCTGGTCTGAGATACACGCACTGGAATTAAAACTTCTATGTTTATGTGTGCATATGTATATGTGTGTATTTTTAAATATGTCTGTGCGTGTATACATGTGTGCTCGTTTGTACAATCGTATGTATGTCTGTATGTGTATATGTGTAAACGTACGTGTGCAAATATAATTATATGCGTGCTTAAATCAATGTTTTAGCTATGATCACACTTTGATGAAAATGCGAAAAGACTAGTATTTAGTATGCGAAAATAAAACAAGCCGTTTTTTCAAAAAGCATTTCACTAAAACATTGCAGAAACAGCCTTCATTTTTATTTAAACATACAAGAAATATCACTTCCTTATAAGGATATTTGAATCATGTTATTTCACATTATTTATTAATAGTTATCTATAATAATAAAGATGTCTGCGTGTCTGTCTGTGTGTCCCTGTAAATAAGAAAACTTCTAATGGATTTGCAAATTAGAAAAGCTTCTATTGGATAGAAACGCATCTCTGGTCTGAAACACACGCAAATTGAAACTTCTATGTTTTTGTGTGCATATGAATGTGTGTATTTTCACATATTTTTGTGCGTGCATATATGTGTGTTTGCACGTATGTATGTATGTATATGTACATGTGTAAACGTACGCGTGTAAATATAAATATGTGCGTGTTTAAATAAGTGTTTTAGCTATGATCACATTTGGAGAAATATGCGAAAAGACTATATTTAGTATGCGAAAATAAAATAAGCGGTTTTTGCTATAATAATAAAGATGATTGTGTGTCTATCTGTGTGCCCGTGCAAATTAGAAAACTTCTAATGGATTCGCAAATGAGAAAAGTTTCTATTGGATAAAAACGTCTGCTGGTCTGAGACACACGCACTGGAATTGAAACTTCTATGTTTATGTGTGCATATGTATGTGTGTATTTGAAAATGTTCGTACGTGTATACATGTGTGTTTGTACGTATGTATGTATGTATGTATGTATATGTACATGTGTAAACGTACGCGTGTAAATATAAATATGTGTGTTCTTAAATAAGTGTTATAGCTATGATCACATTTTGAGAAAAATGCGAAAAGACTATATTTAGAATGCGAAAATAAAACAAGCGGTTTTTGCTATAATAATAAAGATGTTTGTGTGTCTATCTGTGTGTCCGTGCAAATTAGAAAAAACTTCTAGTGGATTCGCAAATTAGAAAAGTTCTATTGGATAAAAACGCCTCTCTGGTCTGAGACACGCGCACTGGAATTGAAGCTTCTATATTTATGTGTGCATACGTATGTGTATATTTTTAAATATGTTTGTGCATGCATACATGTGTGCTCGTTTGTACATACGTATGTATGTGTGTATGTGTACACGTACGCGTGTAAATATAAATATGTGCGTGCTTAAATCAGTGTTTTAGCTATATGATCACATTTTCAGGAAATGTGAAAAGATTATATTTAGTATGTGAAAATAAAACAAGCTGTTTTTGCTTTTTTGTTAAAAGCATTTCACTAAAAAATTCGTAGAAAAGTTCTTCCATTTTACTTAAACATGCAAAAAATCACTTCCTTATAAGGAAATTTGAATCATGTTAACAATCATGTCATGGAATCAATGAATAAAATCAATGAATACATTTTCCGAAATGTACATTTCTTTTGCCGAGAAATATTTTTCCCGCTTAATGTTCGCAGACATCCGATATACGTGAGATGTTTTCGCGATTTCCAGGGGTTCCGAGTTATAGCTCTACGGGACGCTAAAAGCCTCAATTTTTCGTAGTGAACAAATTCTTGCCCGAATATAACATTCTATAATATTTGTCAGACAACGTTGTTTTCTTGTATGAAAATTCTAAGAAGAATAGATAATTTATAAAAACTTGATCTCCGTAAATTTTAATGTGTAATTTTTATGTTGTACATTGTTTATTAAAGCTAAATATTCGTTAGCAAGAGACATAAACAAGAAATAATAAAAATGTTAACTCACGACATCGCATTTTATTGTTTAAAATTTTATGTAGTTGTGCTTTTTTTACAGTACAGTGAATTCTGCTGAAACTAAATCGCTAAGAATCGGGGAAAATCTTTTATTTCAAACAGGTTTCTGACTTAGAAGGTAGAATTGTATGGAATTCCTACCTTCGAACCGTAAAAGTTTTCCGTCTTAGGATTCCTCTGTAGACAGGTTTCGTTTTTACAAGGTTTACTGAATATACTTTTATTAACAGATACATCTTCCAAAGTTTAACTAGAAAATGGGACTATTTCTGTACTAATGAAGCTCTAATAATAGGTGGGCCCAGGCTCGGGTTCTCGTTCACTCTTTTTTTCAATGTAATTTTATTTTACATCACAAATTTTATTTTGTAGTCTGGTTCGAATTAGAGTTTTGCACAGAAATCTGAAAAAAGTCTGCTTAAATTCAACTCGAAACCAACCCGAACCCGAAATATTCAAACCTGACCTGTCTCGACCCGAAGTGAAAGAAAATTAATCCATATTTTTATACAATTATAGAAAAGTATTTATATTAAAATCATTAAAATTACAGACATTACATTACAATTACATAAAACATTAAAAACATATTAAAATTGGACGTTTCGGATTTACATGAAAATCCCTCATCAGCAAACATTTTTCTTAACGTAAGTCACAGTTCTAAAATATCAACACATAGAAAATACAACGCATCAAAATGTCGAGGCCAAAGTTACAGTTCATGTAAATCCGAAACGTCCAATTTTAATATGTTTTTAATGTTTTATGTAATTGTAATGTAATGTCTGTAATTTTAATGATTTAATATAAATATAAATATGTTCAGACGTAATATTTTTTGTTTACTTCAAATACAGAAAAGTAGTCTACTATTATATATCTAACATAAATGTTATCTTTACTGTATAAAAATGAACACATATTACACTCATTAATATTCAAATAAATCAATTTTTTTCATTAAAAAAAATTCAAGACTTTCTTTTGAAAAGTCGGCTCAAACGAACAGGCGCCGAAAGAATCAAAACTCAACCTGAATCTGAAAAATTTAAAGTCAACCATAACCACACCGAAAAAAATAGCGTCCACCCGACACGACCCGAACAGTGGATCGGGTCGGGATCGGGTAAGCCAACCCGACGCAAGTCTCTAATTGGAAGTATGTTTCTATCATCAGCGATTTAAGAGATAATCGAGAAGACATATATTTTGAATCACACAATGTATAATATATGTTTTATCTTTTCCAATAAATACCTTTTTCGAAATGTACATTTCTTCTCAGCAGAAATATTTTCCCTCTTAATGGTTCCAGATATCCGATATACGTGAGATGTTTTCTCGATTTCCAGGGGTCCTGAGTTACATCTCTGCGGGACGTTAAAAGCCTCAATTTTCCGTAGTGTACAAATTCAAATCCGCATATAACATTCTACTTGTCAGACAACGTCTATTTCTTGTATGAAAATTCTAAGAAGAATAGATAATTTATAAAATCTTGATCTCCGTATATTTTAATGTGGAATTTTTATGTTATACATTGTTTATTAATAAGCTAAATATTCTAAAGAGACGTAAATAAGAAATATAATAAAAATATTACCCACTACATTGCATTTTATTGTTTAAAATTTTATGTAGCTGTGCTTTTTACTTACTCATCACACTTCGTATAGGGTAAGTCTTGTAAACGTTTTGAAAATCGAAAAAAAAAAAATTGACGGATTTACACGTTTCAGACACTAGAGATTCCGAAAAAACATATTTTTAGAAAAAGATTTTGCCGTCCGTCTCTCTGTGTGTGTGAACGCTCTATCTCCCGAACAAATTGAGATAGAGACTAGAAATTTGGTATGTACTTAGTTTGTAGTAATAGGAAGAAGCTTGTTAAATTTCAGTAACCTCGATTATCCGGAACTATTTTTTTTCGAAATATTCATTCTGATAAAAGGTATAAAAATTTTTTCGAAATTGTTTATTTTAAGGAGTGACTATAAAAGATAATAAAAGAACATAAATTTTGCATAAAGAATGGAGTCGATCGAATAATGAGTGGCCGAGATATTTGTAATCCTATTTGCCACACTCTTCGATTTTTCATTACCCTGTATTTCATTCAAATTTCTATTCAAAGATCTATTTTAATTGGAAATGAGACACTTAATCAGATGCAATAAACCGTTAGTTAATAAGATTAACAATTTTGGAGTTATAAGGATGTTTTTTTTACGCAATTCAGTCATGACGTCATCAAGCCAGGATTTTATTCGAATTGCAATGCAATTTCTAAATAGTATACACATGTTTTATTTTCATATTCTATAATATGCATATGTATGATGGGTAAGTATTACGGTGCCCCCCCCCCCCCCCCCCCAACGACTAGTTTCCGGTACAGTGAAATCTGTTGAGATGAAATCGTAGGGATCGTTGTGAAATTTTCATTTCAAACAGGTTTCCGTTTCAGCAGGTACAGTAGCGTGGTATTCCTACACTCCGGCCATAAAAGCTTCCCCTTTAGGATCCCGTTATAGACAGGTTCCGTTTTCACGGGGTTTACTGCACATATTTCTTATTAGTAGAAAACGTTACCAATGTTTAACTAGAAAGTTGTTGCATTTTTGTACTAGTGGCGTCCTAGATTAGGTGAGCTTTACCCTCATTCTCTCACTCGAGTTTGCGTTATAATTTTTAATTACTTATCCATCATGCATAATATAGGGTAAGTCTTGTAATCGTTATGAAAACCGAAAAAAAAATTGACGTATTCACAAGTTTCAGACACTGGAGATTCCGAAAAATATATTTTTAGAAAAAAAAATTGCCGTCCGTCTCTCTGTGTGTGTGTCTGTAAACGCTCCATCTCCCGAACAAATTCAGATAGAGACTTGAAATTTGATATGTACTTAGTATGGAATAATGGAAAGAAGTTTATTGAATTTCAGTAACCTGGATTATCCGGAACTATTTTTTTCGGACTCTCGAAATATTCGTTCTGATGAAAGGTGTATAAAATTTTTCGAAATTGTTTATTTTAAGGAGTGACTATAAAATACAATAAAAAAACATAAATTTTGCATAAAGAATGAAGTCGATCGGATAATTAGTTGCCGAGATATTTGTAATGACATTTTCCACACGCTTCGATTTTTCATAACCCTGTATTTCATTCAAATTTCAATTCAAAGATCTATTTTAATTGGAAATGAGACGCTGAATCCCACTCAGTAAACTGTTAGTTAATAGGATTATTCTTTTTAGAGATATAAAGATGTTTCTCTTACGCAATTCAGTAATAGAGCATTTAAAGTTTAGGACGTCCTCTAGCCATGATGTCTATTTGAGAATGAATAACATCCTAAATCAATATTCCGAAGTTAGAAAACTGATTAATACATTTTAAAAACCGCTCGGAAACGTTTCCAAAAATCTATAGCAGCAAAAGAAACTTCGTTTCTACAAATGCCTCTTTAAATCTCGAAAATATATTGATTTTGGAGCGTTTCTAAAGACAAAGGAAGCTTTTCGGATTAGTGAGTAACTCGGAAGAGGTTATTGTATATTTTTTTCGTGGTTATATTATATTTTTCTAAATTATCCCTTAACAGCCTACACTAGTCCCGGTAAGAATCACTCAAGCTAATGTTAAGTCTATGGGAAGGTTCTTGGCAAATATCTCGCTCGCGTTTTAATATTTTTAAATGATTTTTTTTTTCTTTGCGTAGGATAGCTGAGGTTGAATTCTAACGTTGGTAGTTTTTACTTTTTTGATTTCGGTTACAGTTTTTTTTATAAACGGACATTTTCAATTTTGGAACCGGTTCTGAAAGGAAAAGTACCCTTATATAAAAAAAAAACTGGAACCAAAATCGATAAATTAAAAACTAACAGCGTTAGAGATCGACCTCATCTATCCTATGCAAAAAAAATCATTTAAAAATATTAAAATGCGAGCAAGAAATCTGCCAGGAACCTCCCCATAGACTTAACATCAGCTTGCGCGTTTTTTCGCATGACTGATGTAGGCTCTAAATTGATGTTAGCAGTCTCACATACTGCTGCTTTTTTCACTTTTCACAGTTTAACTAGTAATTTCTAATTTAACTCTAAATACTATAGTGAAATTTTGTTTCGTTTGGAGCCCTAGTACTATCACTAGAGAATTCTGAGTAGGTGAATTTTAATTATAATTGTCCTGTATATAAAGTTTAGTACAGAAAAATTATCCTATGAGCTATTCATCTTTCCACCAAGCAGCCTCAGAGACAGCTCATGATAGTTCAACAACAACTTCTGTCACAGCTGATTTGCCTTTTTCGGTGCGTTCATAATTATATAAATTCGTAGCATTTATAGTTGTCGTCTGGTCTGTCCGTCTGTCCGAATATAACAGCGCAAAAACTACCCAACCGAATGGTTTGAAATTTAATATATATATATAATAGTTGCAGAATTTTGTCGAGTCATTTCCAATTTTATGAAAATCGAATCAAAACTTAAAAAGACATTCATAAAAGTTTTCTTCATTCTATTAAATCCTAACGTACGTAATCTATATAATAAAAGCGCAAGTCGTGTGACTGAGGAAAACAAATACGGGCAAACCACTTCTTTTTTCATATGCTAGGCGGCTATTTTTATTCAAAATTATTTGTTCGAATAAAATGGCATAAAAGTTACATTTTTAGAAAGATCGTTTAAAAAAATGGTTTGTTTGAGAGATGAGTGACATTAAAAAAATGTATAAATTCTGAAATAACTTCAGTGGAAATTAGGTTAACAGCCGAATATCTCAATCCATTAGAGTCAATAAACACAGGAGATTCGTTCATTATGAGTCATAAAAATATTAAACCATGGACGTAATCATTCGCAAAGCAAGATCTCCGTAGTGAATTTTACAGTGCTGTCTGATGTAGAAAAAAAAAATTCGCATTTGTAAACGTGGCATACGTAATAAGAAAAAAAAAGGTATGCTCATTTCGCTAAGCAGACGATATAATTCAATTCACTGAAATAAGGAGGGTTTTTTTACATTGTGAAATTAGTATAAAACGAATGCACCTCCTATGTCATGTTTAACGTACAATTTCCAACTTGTTTAACACCGTAGTTTAATAATGCTACACTATTTGTAACATATTGAAGTGCACAGATTCTTACTAAAGAATATGTTGTACATAGCACTTATCGTTCATTTACAGGGACACACAAAATAATTACGTTATACAGTGTTGTATTTCAGCAATAATTGCTGATAGTGCATTTTCATTTTTGGTATGTGTTTTAAAATTTAACTAATTTTTTGCATATTACTCGATGTGTATAGATTCTATAGAGCATATACAGGGCTGAACAAAAAATTCGAGTACTTTTTTGCTTATTGACAGAAATTGCTGAAGGAGAATTTTCATCTGTGTTATGTGTTTAACATTTTTGCATACTATATGTAGTATATACAGTATGCCCACTAAAGTCCCTTGCCACCCTCTTAACTTCGGAACGGCTGCTGCAATATTCATAAAAGTGATATAATAAAGTAGCCATGCGCTACGCAACGAAACCGCCAACAGCGCCACCTGGTGGAAAACTGCAGAGTTAGCATTCCTATCACGAAAATTAAAAGAGATAGGGAAAAAAAGTGATTAACAAAGTTGTAGAGCATCGTCGATTTAGTATACAAAAAACACCTTGTGGACATTAATGCGAAGAATAGAACGGTTAAAACGCGCATTTGTTTTTTTCGTGATTTCCTACACTGTGACGTGACAAAACGATTTTAGAAAGAAAGAAACAACCAGTTATGAAACAGCAGGTGTATGCGACCCCTCCACAAACATGGGAGGATCTTAAACGACGCATTACGGACGCTTGTACCAACGTGTCACCATCTATGCTCCAACGTGTGCAACGTGAAATTCAAACAAACATCCAAATATGCATTGCAGCTGACTGTGAGAAGTTTGAACATCTAAAATAATATTATTATAACTAGTATATTATTATAACTAGTATATTATTATAACTAGTATATTATTATAACTAGTTGTTTTCTTCTTTCTAAGATCGTTTTGCCACTTCACAGTGTAGGAAATCACGAAAAAACAAATGCGCGTTTTAACCGTGCTATTCTTCGCATTAATGTCCACAAGGTGTATTTTCGTACTAAATCGATGATGCTCTACAATGTAAATCACTTTTTTTCTCTATCTCTTTCCGTTTTCGAAATAGGAATGCTAATTCCGCAGCTTTCCACTAGGTGGCGCCGTTGGCGATTTCAATGAGTAGCGAATGGCTATTTTACTACACCTAGACACTACTTTTATGAATATAGCAGCAGCCGTTCCAAAGTTAAGAGGGTGGCAAGGGACTTTAGTGGGCATACTGTATATACAAATCTATACATGATATACAGTGCTGCACAAAATAATTCGGATATTTTTTCGACTGTAAGTATTAATTGCTGAAACTGGGTTTTCAAATGAGTTATGGATTTTCCAAATTGTTAACTTTGGCATCATATTTCACCTTATAATGAAGTTTTATTACATTATTCTGAATGTGTTGGAAAGTGCTTTATAATCTAGGCATGATTTTTCTTTCTTGTTTACACTGTACAGAAATTTCACGATGCCAGTTAAAGGTTAAAACAAATTCATTAAAATTATTTTCCTTTCATATTTAAGTTATTCAAACTTTAGAAAAGATTGCAATACCAGAAATAACGAGACTAAGAAATATAAAATTAAGAAGCAGTATAAAAATTCAGAGTCTTGCCTGGAGATGGAGTAAAGGCTGGATCGATATTTTTGCAAAGGGAATAGTAATTTAATGAGAGCTTTTGAAACATTTCCTGAAATCTGAAATTAAGGAAAGGTTAACTTTAATGTAATGCGATGTGTATTATGCGAGAATTTTTACTTGTTTTACATTTGAGTAGGTTGTTAGATGGGGGAGTAAAGCGATATTGTTGGCGATTTCAAAGTATTATTTCGGTCATGAGTTTTGATGTGTACAGTGTTTAGAAATAGATGAGACAAACTGGTAGAACTTGTTTTTTTCTGGTATTTTATATGTAACTTGTTTGTATATCTGTACTGATATTTTACTTGTTTTATATTATAGTAGATATGAGAGGTAAAGTTATATTTTTGGCGTTTTGAAAGTATTATCTGGGTCGTTTCTTGTCTTTTGAAGTGTACAGTATTTAGAAGTAGATGAGACAAACTGGTAGAACTAGAATATTCTGACAGTGTTGGGGTTTCATAATCTATATCTTGATGCATGATTTTTGTTCTTGTTTAAGCTACTTATCCCACTAATCCCATTGTTTTCTAAGTTGGATCGCTACCGCCGTAATATAGAAGGAGGCAGTTAAATCTAGCAAACGTAATTCAGGTGCATATTTATCTGCATTAAATAAAATCTGCATAAAATAAAATCTGCATAATATGAAAAATGCATAAATAAAATCTGCATAAAATGAAATCTGCATAATATGAAAATGCATAAATAAAATCTGCATTAAATAAAACCTGCATTAAATAAAATCTGCATTAAATAAAATCTAACATTAAATAAAATAAAATTTATTAAAATAATCTTCATTTCTTATTTAAGTTATTCAAAACTTACAATAGATAAAAACAAAGAAAATAACGATACTGAGAAAAAAAAATAGTTAAGAAACAGTATAAAAATTTAGACTCCTTCTGGAGACGGAAGAAAACCGGGATCGATATTTTTTCAAAAGGAATAATTTAACAAGCAAAAATTTCCCGAAATCTGAAGCTAAGAAAGGTTAACTTTCAGGTACAGGATGTGTAGTGTGCAAGATATTTTACTTATTTGATGATAGGGCAGAATGTTGGATAAAGAGGAAAAGCGAAATTTTGGAGATTACAAATTATCTTTTGAACCGAGTGTTACAAAATACAGGGTATTTCATAAAAGCTCAGAAAAATATTAAAACGTCATAGTACACACAAAAACAAGCAAAATTTGTATAGTAAACCGCTATCGAAATTCACTTATTCCATCAAAAACTAGTCGTTGGGGCCACCGTAATACTTATCCATCATGGATATGCATAAAATAAAATATGAAAATAAAACAAATGTAAACTATTCATAGAATGCATTGAAATTCGAATAAAATCCTGGCTTGATGACGTCATAAACTTTAAATGCTCTATGACTCAATTGAATAAAAGAAACATCCTTATAACTCAAAAAGTTATAATCATATTCATATACACTAAAAACACACAATATCACAGTACAACATACAGACGCACGTTTCGTGAGTAACTTTGACTCACTTCCTCAGTTCATATTTTCTGAGGAAGTGAGTCCAAGTTACTCACGAAACGTGCGTCTGTATGTTGTACTGTGATATTGTGTGTTAAACGTTGATGTTTTTAGTGTATATTTGTCCACACAAGATTTTATTCATATAATCATATTATCTAAGAGTTTACTGCGTCAGATTAAGCATCTCATTTCCAATTAAAATATATCTTTGAATTGAAATTTGAATGAAACACAGGGTCATGAAAAATCGAAGAGTGTGGAAAATAGGATTATAAATATCTCGACAACTCATTACCCGATCGACTTCATTCTTTATACAAAATTTATGTTATTTATTGTCTTTTATGTCCATTCCATTAAAAAAAAAAAATTTTATATACCTTTTATCAGAACGACTATTTCGAGAGTACGACAAAAATAGTTCCGGATAACCAAAAAGGAAATCCTCTGATATGTTATAACTCTAACAGATAAGACATTTAACAATTCCAAACTAGCCAAATAATTTGTTAATTGGCGTAACTGAATTTACATTTTAAAGATGTCAAGCGAACATTAGAAAACCCATAATAAAGGACCATAAATTATACTATAATGAATAGAAGTTGCCAAATAACACAAAAAACAGACAGTAATGTGAATGCATGGCGTCTTTTACTGTAAACAATTACATCATTAAGATTGAAATTGTAATAATAGGTAAATAATTATCTTTATAGACTATAAATTGTAAAGAAGATTTCCGTGGGAGAGAGGGCAAATTATCAAAGAATATCTTTTTATTTATTCATTTTAACGGCCTGGTAAATATGGTATTTCATTGTTGATAAGAAAGTTGATTTGCTTTTTTGATTTATTTTATTAACGGCTGAAAATCTAGTAAGCATTAAAAGAATGATATTTATTAGCAGTGAAAAAGATGAAGCGAATAATATATTTTAAAATAGAAGAAAGTTTTAATTGTTTTAATTATATATATTTATAAACGGAGCATTTTATTTTTAATTAGGGTATAATTAATGATATAATTAATGTATAATTAATGTATGGTAATTAATGTATAATTAGTGAAGGGTAAAATTAATGTATGTAATGATTTGTTTTGTTCCGCATTATGCTAGTGCAAATTTGTTAGACAAGTATAGTACCATCACTAGAGACTTCTGAATAAGAGAATTTTAACTATAGCAGTCCCGTGCATAAAGTTTAGTAAAGAAACTGTATCCTATGAGCAGGGCTCCCACTCGGTCCGTTTTTTGAACACCACTTTTTTTTTAAAGAAAAATATTCTTTATAAATTTTGTAGAAACTAACGTCGAAGTGCGTTTTAGTTGCAATTTTTTGCAAATACCTACCACAATTTTCTTTCTAAAAAAATACTGGTTTTCAAAAAACGGAGCAGTGGGAGCCCTGTCTGAGCTAATCGAGCCTTTTATTCATCTTTCGATCAAGCGGTCTCAGAGACTGCTCTCAGTAACTATGCAACAATTTTTGTCACAACAGTTAAGGTTTAAATTTCTTATCCAGCAGTTTGACATGTTGGATGTAGCAATCGTGCTCCAGATGAAGATTTGTCTGCATTAAATAAAACAATCTTGCTTTCATATTTAAGTTATTCATATTTAGTAAAGATTAAAATAAATAAAATAATAAGACTGGGGAAAAAGAAATTAAAAGGCAGTATAAAAATTTAGTCTCATCTTGAAGGGGGATCGATATTTTTGCAAAATGAGCTTCTGGAATATTTTCTCAAATCTGGATTTAAGAAAAAGTTAACTTTAACACACTGCATGGGTGTTCAGTTTACGAGAATTTTTAATAGTTTGATGTTGAGTTGAGTATATTGCTAGATAGGTAGGACAAGAGATATTTTTGCTGATTGCGAATTAATATTTAGGACGAGTTTATCAAAATGTAGGCCCACGTATAATATATATATATTGGACAAACTTAAAAAAAGTAGCAGTATACACCAAAAAAAATATAAAATAAATAGTTTGTACAGCAATCAACTCATTGGATTAAAATTACACGGTATGTCTTCCTCCAATCTGAACTCAGAGTTAAATTTATAATTTTAACAACAGTGAAGATATTGTAACAATATTTTCAACAGACATTTTGTTTCCTTTCTGTGAAATACGATATTTTTACGAGAAGTATTGTAAAAGCCCACTATTTACGTTCGAACAACACTGAGATAGATGATTCTTAACCTCTTAAGACCCGAAGTTAAAATAACAGTACAAATACTCATTCTTTGCTTTTAAAGAAACAAAATTACATCACACACGGCAAAAAATATATATTTTTTTAAATCTATTGTTTTAGGGGACTTGTAAGTTAGGTTTACAAATATGAACATAAAATTACTAGCCCCCCCCCCAAAAAAAAAAGATAAATATATATATATATATATATATATATATCAATTTAATTATCAATAACCTAAAATTACACAATAAAAAAAATAACAGCTTTAAATAAGTGAATAATCAGCAAATTCTTAATATTTTTATTATAAAGTTTTTAAGTTAAAGAATTGTGAAAATGACCTACTTTCTTGGATACACTGTTACGAAAGCATTTTGCTAACTCAGGTTAAAATAACATTTATTTTATAAGGAAATCGACATCGGTACTGCCATTTATTGCTTTCATTTTAAAGCAAAAGCATTCAACTTTATAGAAGTGAAGTTCAAATGTAACAAGTAATATTAAAAAAAAATTTAAGTCAATTCCTACTTTTTAATCATAAATATATAAAATAAACCCGTACAGCATTAATGTCTCACGTTATCTTTATTGAACATTATTTTATAACCATCGTTGCGATATTTTATTTTTTGTTGGCATCACTCATTTGAGATAAATCTTTCATTTCATTTATGAAAACAATGGGAGAAATTTTTTTCTCCCATATATAAATTAAAATTAATTAATTAAAATTAGTTAATGAATTAATATTTGAAAAAACTGTATTAACATCAAGTGTCATCCAGTACAGGTTTTAAAAAAATTATTTGAACTTGAATGGATGAATAGGTATTTTTTTATTAACGAGTGAAAATTCCAACAAGATATATATAGAGAGAGTGTGAGCTAATAGTAGGAATTTTAAAATATCAATTATTTTAGTTTTTATGAGCAAAAGAATCTAGGTACCCATTTGGGTATCCAGGACTCAAGAGGATAATTCATTATATAGCAGACAGTACAAATGATGTATCAGAGACAGGAACGCCATTTGGGATGGAAAATCCCCCTCCCAAGGAATTTGATATTCCGGTGTTTATCAGGCATAACAGGTAAAACTCAAATTTTTTTTTATTATTATTGCACAAAAGCTAAAATGTTTTGCCAGATTTGATTAAAACAGAAACATTAGTCTTAAATAAATACTTTAAGAGCAGAAATTAATATTTATCAATAATATTTTCCAAGTCCTTGCTATTGCAACATTCTCAAAGTGAGACACAAAGTGAGATCAAAAGAAATCCCTCCCTTACCCCGAAAAAAGCTTTGAAATGGCTCCCGTCTCAGACTAAACTACATTACTCTTTTCCATCATTTCCCGTTCTGTTATTACAATTCGTACAAAACGAAATTAGTCTGTCAAAAATCTCATTTAAACATCTTCATTATTGTGAAGTTGTGGAGGAGAATCCGTATTCGGCTTGCAGGGTAACACCTTGTATTTTTGACCGAATAAATGGAATTCGGCATTGATTTCCTATGCAAAAATTGCTGGCTTCAGTTTGCTATGGAGATGAGACGGGCTCCGCCAGAGCCCGCGCCTGAAATGCGCTCGGGCTCGATTTTTATACCAAATTTCGGACTCGGGCTCAAGATGAAAAAATTATTTATTCAGAAATTGAAAAAAGTAGAAAAAAACCTTGCTATTTGAGAAACTGGAATGTAGTCTAACTTTCTTAAAGTATTTTACAATGCTTTCAAAATCTGTTTGAAAAGGAATTGCATTGTTACTGGTGGAATATAAAGAAAAATATTCAGTTTGATTCTGAAGCCTTTGCACAGTCAGTGCTCGTAACATATAAAAGTCGTTTGGATATATCATATTAAGGTGTTCCAAAATTCGATCGAGAAATTAAGAGGGATGATAGAAGGCATCAATAAAATACAAACTTACCATAGAAAATGGGGTCGCAGACCACGTTGAGAGGGAGAAAATCGCAAAAATATTTATGGAGGGTATGACGTCGAGTGGAATAAAAAGGGCCAATAATAGATAGAAAAATCATTGACATAAAGCATGATTGCAGTGCATTGCAGTTCAACATGAGAAAGGAGACGACGAGACATTTTAATATGAATATGTTTTTAACGCGTCTGGCAATCCTACGTCCGCCGGTGTCGCCTGTGCAATGACCTTCATGGTCGCAACTTCGAACAATTTGTATAAAAATGTGTCGTCGTCTCCTTTCTCATGTTGAACTGCAATGCATTGTAATCATGCTAGACGTCATATAAATGTGAATTCCAATTAAATTTTCAATTATTATTTTTTTTCAAGAGTGAAATTCGCCTGGAACTAATGAGTAACAAACAATTCTATCTTACCACTTGGAAACGTGAAGTGGTAAAGATCCACTTGTTTGTTACTCATTAGTTTCGGGCGAATTTCAATCCTGAAAAAAATAATTGAAAATTTAATTGTAATTCACGTGTATGCGTTGTCCATGCTGGACTTGTTGTGAATAATGTAGTCTAAACTTTGCCACAGGTTTGTGTGCTGTGGATGACAGTTTTCATCTTGCGCTGCGGGTGCACCCTTTCCGACACATATAAGAGTGAGAGATGCCGAGTTGGGATGTCGTTCCTTGTAGATCGGTGGTGTGGCCACGGAGCGCTGTTCTGAAGTCCTGGGTTCAATTCCCGTCTTGGGGCGTCTTTCACTCTGTCGGTTTTACGCTTAGTTTAGTAAGGGAAAAAGATCCACTTGTTTGTTAGTCATATAATTATTTTTCTACTTATTATTGGCCCTTTTTCTTCCACTCGACGTCACACCCTCCATAACTATTTTTGCAATTTTCTCCCACTTACGTGGTTTGCGACCCCCTGTTCTATGGTAAGTTTTCATCCTCTTGATGACCGAATTTTGGAACACTCTGTATATACTCGCTTTCTGTTTAAAGTTCGTTTCCAGAGTTATCGGAAAACAGAACTCATGTCTTTCTGCCATAATTGTACAATGATATTTTAAAAGAATAAGAATTGTGAGTTATGCATTCGTTGGATGTAAATAACTGTTTTAATAACTGTTTTAAATACTGTTTTAAAACTATTTTCGGGAACATGAAACTCACAAAACGTTCTAACGGAAGGCGTATTTAGGATTAATATTTTTTTCTATGTAAGAAGAAGTTTTTAAATGAGAAAATTAATTTTGAGACAATTTTAAAATGTGATTCATTCCTTGGGGCCGAGCGACACGTATACGTGACGCATAAGATGGTCAGAATCTTCGATTATTCCCACCAGTTATTTTTTAGTGTAAGCTTTGCCTTATTAAATGGAAGCATTTCTGCGATTCAATTAGCCGAAAATTTCAGTATCCCAAATTTCAGTAATCCAAATCGTTGACGTAGGGCTCCAAAAAAAGAGCCTAAACTTATCTCTATTGTCCTCTATTACCTCTTAAAGTTTGCAACCTTGAGCACAGAAGCGCTCTTCATAATTTCAAAATCTGAGCCGAGAAATATTATGCCTTTAGAATCTATCTCTCCCACAGTTTGTCATGTCATGTCATGATAAATTTTTATCCGGCAAACATTCTTTAGATACAGATTTATCTGCATTGTATTAAAGCAAATTCATCAAAATTATTTTCCTTTCATGTGTAAGTTTTTAAAGATTTAGGAAAGATTGAAATAAAAGAACGAGGCTGGAAAAAAACATTAAGAGGCAGTATAAAAATTTAGACTCTTCCTGGAGATGAAAGAAAAGCGGGATCGATATTTTTGTAAAAGGAATGATGTATGAGCAAATTTTTTTCCTCCAAATCTGGAGTTAAGAAAAGGTTAACTTTAATGTACTGGATGTGTAATACGGGAGGAATTTGACTTGTTTTTTATGTTAAGTGTCTCTAGATGAAAGCGAAAACAGGTATTTCAGGAAACTGAATTATTATTTGGACCTTAGCTTTTATAATTTTACTTTTTATTAACTTTTACAAGCATATTATAGGGTATCTGTTTCAAGATTTAGAAAAGATTGAAATTGACGAAGAAACCCCAATTACTTTTAATTAATCTCCACGTGCCGCGAAAGATGCGAAAAAAAAAAACACATCTGAAATTACTCCATGACTGTCAAATGACTCATCGAACATTGCAAAGAAAATCATTAAGTGTTGCAATTTGGATGAAATTCTTTTCTATCACAAATAAAAACTGCAGATACAATATGAACTTAAAGTTTCCAGCTGGACTTATAACAAAAATGAACACTTCAACGAAAAACAGACTGTTCTATAAACTTGAACTTTATCTCCCAGCCCGTGGAGATAAAGATCCCTTTCCTTTAGTGTGCAAAATGTAGTCTTATAGCAATGTTGCTTATGTGAAAGCTCTTAAAATAAATGTTAGCTTAATAGTGTAAAAGTGTAGCAATTATACGCAGTCTCCACAGTTAAATTTAATCTACACTATATCCCAGGAATAACACACAATTCTACTTTAAATCATCGTTGATCTCCGCTTATTTCACGAATTACTGCTCTTTTAATACAACTTCATTTTTTATAGCACTTCGATGACGATCTCTTGTGGATACTTCATAGCTGGTTCAAAAAATTAATAATAGGTGTAGCGGATTCAAATACCACAGTGGATTATTCTCTGCTCGATGATGAATTCCAGGTAAGGTGCATGAACAATTTATATTTTCATCCTGGAACTGACAAGATAAAGAAAAAACTGTAAATTATAATTAAAGTAAATATATCGTGCTGCCCAGGGTTAGCAGAAATATAAGAACAAGACTGAAAAAAAAAAAAAAAAAACCATTAAGAGGCAGTTCATAGTTGCCAATCTCCCGATTTTATTCATACCAGTATTTTTATGAAAAAATATTTGTTTTGTGTAATCATGCAATTTCTGCTATTTAATAAAGCGAAAATTTTTGTATGATTTTACTGGTATTAAAAAAGTCGGGAGGTTGGCAACTATGCAGTATAAAAATTTAAACTCTTCCTATACATGAAAGAAAAGCGGTATCGATATTTTTGTAAAAGGAATGATGTATGAGCAAAATTTTTCCCTCGAAATCTGGAGTTACGAAAGGTTAACTTTAATGTACTGGATGTGTAATACGGGAAGAATTTTACTTGTTTTTGATATGAAGTGGCTAGATAGAAGCGAAAACAGGTATTTCAGGAAACTGAATAATTATTTGGACCGCAACTTTTACAATCATATTATAGGGTGTCTGTTTCAAGATTTAGAAAAGATTGAAATAAAAGAACGAGGTTGGAAAACAAAAACATTAAGAGGCAGTATAAAAATTTAGAAGTTTCCTGAAGATGAAAGAAAAGCGGGATTGATATTTTTGTAAAAGGAATGATGTATGAGCTAAATTTCCCCCTCGAAATCTGGAGTTAAGAAAGCGTTAACTTTGATGTACTCAAAGTGTAATACGGGTGGAATTTTACTTGTTTTTGATGTTAAGTGCCTAGATAGAAGTGAAAATAGGCATTTCAGGAAACTGTGAATTATTATTTGGACTGTAACTTTTACAAGCATATTATAGAATGTCTGTTTCAAGATTTAGAAAAGATTGAAATAAAAGTACGAGGCTGAAAAGAAAACATTAAGAGGCAGTATAAAAATTTAGACTCTTCTTGGAGATGAAAGAGATATTTTTGGTATCGATATTTTTGTAAAAGGAATGATGTATGAGCAAAATATTTTCCTGCAAATCGGGAGTTAAGAAAAGGTTAACTTCAATGTACTTGATGTGTAATACGGAGGAATTTTACTTCTTTTTGATGTAAAGTGGCTAGATAGAAGCGAAAACAGGTATTGCAGGAAACTGAATTATTATTTGGACCGTAACTTTTACGAGCATATTATAGGATGTCTGTTTCAAAATTTAGGACAGATTGAAATAAAAGAACGAGCCTGGAAAAAATATTAAAAAGGCAATATAAAAATTTAGACGCTTCCTCGAGATGAAAGAAAAGCGAAATCCATGTTTTTGTAAAATAAATGATGTATGAGCAAAATTTTTTTTCCAAATCTGGGGTTAAGAAAAGCTTAACTTTAATGTACTGTGTAATACGGGAGGAATTTTACTTCTTTTTCATGTTAAGTGACTAGATACAAGCTAAAACAGGTATTTCAGAAATGTGTGAATTATTGTTTGGACCGTGATTTTTACAAGCATATATAGTGTGTCTGTTTCAAGATTTAGAAAAGATTGAAATAAAAGAACGGGGCTGGAAAAAACATTAAAAGGCAGTATAAAAATTTAGACGCTTTCTGGAGATGAAAGAAAAATGGAATCTATATTTTTGTAAAAGAAATGATGATCGAGCAAAATATTTTCTTCACATCTGGAGTTAAGAAAAGATTAACTTTAATGTGTAATACGGGAGGAATTTTACTTGTCTTTTATGTTAAGTGGCTAAATAGAAACGAAAATAGTTATTTCAGGAAACTGTGAATTATTATTTGGACCGTAACTCTTACAAGTAGATAGGGCGGCTTTGAATATTTGTTGAGTTAACCCTTAACTGCTATTAGTGGTCACAAACCGCTGCATTTTTCAATTTTCACAGTTTAACTACATATACGAGTGAAATTTAGTTCCATTTTGAGCCCTACTACTAATAGACTTTTGCATAGACTTCTACTAGAGAATTCTGTTTATTATAAAAATCATGTACATAAAGTTTAACCCTTAACTGCCGTGACAAAAAATGTGAGCGGTCTCTGAGACAGATTGGTCGAAAGAAGGCTCGATTAATTCATAGGATACTGTTTCTGTACTAAAATTTACGTACAGAGCTATTATAGAAATTAAAATTCACCTACTCAGAATTCACTAGCGATAGTACTAGGGCTTCAAACTAAACAAAATTTCACTACAGTATCTATAGTTAAAATGAAAATTACAACTTAAATGGTGAAAATTGAAAAACGCGGCGGCTTCCAGACCGCTAACAATAGTTTATATGCTAATACAGAAACAGTATCCGATGAGTTAATCGAACCTTTATTCATCTTTCGATCAAGGGGTCTCAGAGACCGCTTACAGTAGTTATGTAAAAATTTCTTTCACGGTAGTTAAGGGCTAAGAAAAGTCGTGATGTGAAATCTTGTGAACTTATAAGGAAGGTCTCCATAAACGCATAACTCAAAAAAATTACAGATTATTCTTATTATGAGGCTACATATATCTATAAAAGAATTTTTGCGGAACCTCGATATAGCAGCCGTAAAAAAGTAATGAAAATTTCCTCTTTTGGCGGTTAAGCGTTGGTTGGAGACACAATGGAATTTAAAAAAATACGCTCATGTGATAAACACTCTTTAAGGAAAATATTTTTCTACTCTTCAAACTGGACTAGTTAAAATAAGTTTAACTTAAATGATTACACTTTTATAAATACAGTTTTGTCCTATACATTTATATGTCTATATAATGAAATTTAATGATCGTATCACACGGTTTAAAACAAAATTTAAATTGATTAAAATTGTTTCAAACTCTAAATTAATGTCCAATTCTGAACACTGTAAAATTGGCTTCGATATTGTTAGTGTAGGAGACAATAAGAGAACAGTATTGTTATCATAGAAACAACGATTTATTCAATATTTTATACGACAGCATTCTTAATCAGGCAGTTACTGTTAAAATACACTTAAAACTTATCTAACCGGTGAGCGGTGAATTTGTTTAAAGTTTAGATAAGTGGAGAAGTGCACAATTTATATTTTTTATAAACGCCTTATAGCAATAATAAACTAGTATTTCATCGCTTAAGCTTGATTACATTAAGTATTAGGCATTTTAAACACTCATTTAGCAATTAATATCCAAAAAGCGCATTAAAATCGCTTACATTTGGCGCGGAAAGAGTGGTGCTAGCCAAATCGTGTGTTTTTGCGCCATATACTGGTAAGTATTTTTTTTTTTTTTTTTTTACAGATTTCTACTGGGATTCCGCAGCTAAATGGGACTGTTCTTTTATAACGTACATAAGTAGTTTCATTAGCATTTTTTTTTCAAAATATTCTGAGTATGCACTTTAAGGAAACCTTCCTTGTTAGTAAATATAATCAGGCCCCGATCAAACCAAAGGAAGTCTCTGGTACACATTTTTGCCTCCGATTCTTTCTTATACTCTCACAAAAAATTAAACATTTTCAATGTCTTAGAATTCAAATATGAATCTTATAAATATATGTTTAGATGAATATTAATTTATTTTTAATCTTATCATACTCTAAAAGTACAAAATGTTGATTGTAATCAGTACAAGAACAAAATAGATTTAAAATACCCGATTTCCGAAAATTGCCTTCTAAACATCGGGTCATTCAAAAAGGGGGAAGGCCCTGGGCCGAGATCCAGTTGATCTATGCTTTTATCAGACTCTGAATATAATTGCATGTATGGCAATGTATTTTGCAAAGACTCGATCGTTACTTCAGAAAATTAGAGATCTTGATAGAAGAGTATAATGCGCACGCAAAGGTATTTCAATGACAAACCGCTCGCATTCAAATAGTACGTTAGTCGAATTTCTTTATAAGCCAGTGCAAGAATGTCTATCTTACAGTGGGAGAGGAATATTGTTACTTTAGCTGTTTAATATATTTAATTCATTTTCAAAATCAGTCCTAGTTCCTAATGAACCACTTTCATTAAATCCATTGTCATACCTTCATGCACGGCAATGTATTTTGCAAAGACTCGATCGCTACTTCGGAAAATTAGAGATCTTGATAGAAGAGTATAATGCGCACGCAAAGGTATTTGCAATGGCAAAACTCCCGCATTCAATAGAACGTTCGTAGAATTTCTTTATAAGCCAGTGCAAGAATGTCTATCTTACAGTGGGAGAGGAATATTGTTACTTTAGCTGCTTAATATATTTAATTCATTTTCAAAATCAGTCCTAGTTCCTAATGAACCACTTTCATTAAATCCATTGTCATACCTTCATGCACGGCAATGTATTTTGCAAAGACTCGATCGCTACTTCGGAAAATTAGAGATCTTGATAACATTATTTAATTAAATAATGTTTACGCAAGTATAATGCACACGCAAAGGTATTTGCAATGGCAAAACTCTCGCATTCAATAGAACGTTCGTAGAATTTCTTTATAAGCAAGTGCAATAATGCCTATCTTACAGTGGGAGAGGAATATTGTTACTTTAGCTGTTTAATATATTTAATTCATTTTCAAAATCAGTCTTATAGTTCCTAATGAACCACTTTCATTACATCCATTGTCATACCTTCATGTATGGAAATGTATTTAACTCACTTCTACATATTTCTAATCAATGAATTAAAAAAACAAAGATGATCATTTAATAATCTTAATAAAGGTGAATTTTTAAATAGCATGTTAAATGACAAAAAAAAATCTGTAAGCTTTGAAATAAGGATTCATTATATTTTGGTGAACTAATAAAACAGATAATTATTTAATATGAATGTAAATTTTTAAATAGCATTTCAAATGACAGAATATCCGCGAACTTTAAAATAAGGATTCATTGTATATTTTGCTGTGATAGAATATAAATGAAATAAGTCTTAATTCAAATAAGAAAATATCATAGGTTGATGTTTTCTAAAGCTTAGGGGCAAAACTAAATCCTATTACAGATAAAATCTTCTTTCTCTCAGAATAAAGAGGATATAACCTCTTCAATCCTCTTACTCATATACTTTTCGAGAAGCAAAATGTACATAAAAGTTCTGTTTTTTACCAGCTTCAATAAGCGAATACTTGCCTTGATCTACTCAATTCAAACATAAAATATCATTTGATTTATGTAAAATATTTATTCTGTTTACTGGCCATCAACAGAAATGTTATTTTAATTGATTTTATAACGATAGGGATTGTTTTTTAACACTTTCCAACGTAGTTGAAAAGTGTTTATGACTTCGACTTGTCTGCCGTATGGCCGTCTGCCGTCTGTCCGTGCTCTAAATATGCTCGGATTGCCCTGCAATTTTTATATGCTGTTGTCGTTATCTATAGCATGTTTCCTATTTCAACTGAAGTGTGTAGTACTTATAGTTACTTTACAGGGACAGTCAAAAGAATTCCGTTACATTACGTCTATGGAGAAAAATCGTTTGCGGTTTAATTAAATAATGTTTCACGATTTTAAATGCATTGAAATTTATATATATTACTAAGGTGCATTACAAGAGGCTTACTACAGAATACTGTGTGTATAGCAGTCATCATTCATGTTCATTTACAGGGACACACAAAAGAATTCTCCCCTGTCTGTTAACAATAATTCCTGAAAGTGCGTTTTAAGTTGCTGAACGCGATTTTAAATTTAACTCACTTTTTGTCTATTACTTGGTGTGTATAAATTCTGTAGATCCTATACAGGGCAGCACAAAAGTTCGCGAACACATTTCCGTTTATTGACAGAAACTCCAGAAGGAGAATTTTAAACTGTGCTACGCGTTTCCTAATTAAACTAAAATTTAGCATTCTATGTAGTATATGTACAAATCTATAGATCCTATACAGGGCTGAATAAAAGTATTCGGATATTTTTCAGAATATTGTATATGTTGAAAATTTCTGAAATTACGTTTTGAAATATGTTATACGTTTTCCAAATTGTTTACTTAGATGTTATCTTTCATCTTATTAAGCGGTAAAGATTTGTAAAATTATTTTGGAAGCGTTGGAAAGTGTTACATAATCTATGCTTGACACATGATTTTTCGTTCTTGTTTTCTCAATATATTGAATTCAAACCTAAAATCTCATTTGATTTGTAAAATAATAACCGATTCGCTCGTCGTTATCCAGTCCCATAACAAAAATAGTTCGAAACGCAAAATCACTCTAAAACTCGCTAATAATTATTAATTGGTCCATAATTACACATTAAATCACATATTGTGCTGTTCTCTAAAAAAACCCATTTTTTGAAATTTTCTCTGTATAAAGTCTAATAAATAATGCACAAAAATAAAACATGGCTGAACTTTTACAGCTTGTGCCGACTAAAATTTTAATGCTGAGCTTTTTTCATTTTATCACTTTATTACAAAATGGCAGCCAATTAAACAAAAATTTGAAAAAAAAAACACTTTTTAAAAAATAACCCATGTTGCCTGAAGAATAATCCCACACCTGACATACTCAGCTGAAAATGAAGCATTTTCTTACCTATTAATGGTTTGACATAAACAAGATTAAAAAAATAATGTACATCATTCTAAAATTGTATTATAACAAAAAAATCTGTAAAAATGAAGCTCGTGTTTTGCTAGAATTCTGTAATTGTTAATTTAAATTCTTTTAAAACGAAATAAGCACTCCTTAGGTATTTTAATATTTTTATTAACCTTACAAAAGGTCGGGTAGAAGATTTTATTTTTCTGACTTGTATATACTGAGGCCAGCATGTAAAAACCGAATTATCCAACAAAATTTCTTAAGGGAGAATTTTCTGTGGCCGAAAAACAACAAAATTTTGAGACATTTTTTGTTGTTTTTTAAATATCTTGAGACCCGTTGTCGTAACGTATTATTTGTTTACTACAATCTTAAAGAAGACAAAATTCTCTACAACTTTCATATTTAAAACTTTTTTATACACTCAATAGGAAATGCAGTACGACATTTCAAAATTAAGACAATTTTTTCAATTTCCTTAAAAACCGTGAAAAACGTAGTTTTGTCCCGATATTTCTAATGTTCCCCACGGATTTATTCATGGATGTCAACTTCTACATATTGATAGCTGTAAATTATCTGTTATTTGCACACCCTCTTTCTTAAGTGCTGTACGGCCTTTCAAAATGAGGCTATTTTTCCAACTTACGTACCCGCTGTTTACTGGCAGAGTGGGTATATGGGAAGGAGCGTTTGGGTGACAAACAACTGCCTGGGAAAAAGAAAACATACCTCTAGAGCAGAGGTTGGTACAAAATATGGTACGCGTACCAGTGCATACCAGTACTGATACGCGAAGTTCTTTCTACTGGTACGCAGAAGTCCGATACTGGTGCATGGAATAAAATACAGAATGCATCATATTACAGTAACAGTATATGAAACAGTGTGTGCCAATATGTCATTAAGTATTGTGGTTTTTTTCCTATACCAAAACACTGTATTTTGATATTATATGCATTGTTAAAATTTAATGGTGATAATACTTTTTACTTGAATGTTATTATGAAGCAGTCAATCTTAGTACCAATTCAATAATGTAGTCATTCATTTTTAAATACAATAAAGCCTGCTATGACGGAAACAAAAGACCGAAGATATATTTCGTTTTAGTCAGGTTCTTTTTTTAGAGGTTTTTCTATATTAGCTTTACCTTTGTTACCTAGGGGTACGCGGAAGTATGAACTTATTATTTAGTGGTACGTCGGTCTAAAAGTTTGGGAACCCCTGCTGTAGAGGAACACGATCCTGATATATCTTCTATTCAGGATAACTGAATGCTAATAATCCTACAACAGTCCCATCAAAGAGACAAAAATATTGTTAAATATCCCGTAGAAATTATTATTATTATTAAAATACATTTTTTCATTTAGCTTATGCAGTGATATAGCGTACCTTACTTTATTGTGTAGGGAAAGTGGACTTGAATGAGGTAGGGGATGAATGTAACAACAAAAATGTTTATATGATCTACAGTTATAAATAACTTGGTATTTCATTTGATAAATGGTAGCACTAAGATCATTCAACAGATATAGTTTCAAAACAGTACATATTACAGAAGATTAGAATATTCTACAAAGTGTATTTTTCAACAACCAAAGTAAGTTTCTCTGTTTGAGCTTTAAGGCATTTAATAGATAAAATCTTAAAATTTTATATATTTTTGCACGCTAAAATGTTATAATATCTTGTTATATTTATATAATAAAAGTGGAAAAATATTAACAATATTTACTAAAACTAATATTTTGAACAATTTTATGAAAATTGTGATCTGAAATATTTTATTGATAGAATTTTTTTATTTTACAATAGATATAAATACATAATATTAGTTAATGAAATAATCTGCTGTCATTTTTATTGTGGGTATTTTATAAGGTAAAAGTATTTGTTACATAAGATATATTCATTTTTTGAGTTCCTTCTTTTATATGGAACTACAATTCAATGTTTGCTATACTTAAAACAGTAAAACATTAAAACATTTGTTATCAATAATTGGTAAATAAAATATACCATTGTACTAAGAATAAAATGTTTATGGAATAAAATGAACAATATGTATGCATTATAAAAAAAAATATTAAAATTAAACAAGATTTTTTTCATTGAAACTGACGTGCCAATAAGTTACTAAATGCTGAAATATTCTTTGAAACAGTACTTTAAAAATAACAATTGTATATACTTAAAGTTACAGTCTAAATATGAAAATTGTCTCAGTCATCCACACTCTCCCCTACTTGCTAAATTATATAGATTTATTGAATATAAAATATGTCTGTTGTGATTAAAATGAAGAAGAGGGTGTGCAAATAATAGATACTTTTCTGCTGTCAATATGTTGAAGTTGACGTACATCACTATATCCGTGGGGAACATTGAATCACCAGGACAAAACTAAGTTTTCCACGGTTTTTAAGGAAATCGAAAAAAAATGTCTTATTTTTGAAATGTCGTACTGCGCTTGCTATTGAGTGTATTAAAAAGTTGTAAATATGAAAGTTCTAGAGAATTTTGTCTTCTTTAACATTGTAACTAACAAATAATACGCTACAACAACGAGTCTCGAGATATTTAAAAAACAACAAAAAAAGTCGCAAAAATTTGTTGTTTTTTGGCCACAGAAAATTCTCCCTTAAGAAATTTTGTTGGATAATTCGGTTTTTCCATGCTGGCCTCATCATATATAAGTCGGAAAAATAAAATCTTCTACCCGACCTTTTGCAAGGTAACATGTACATTTCCCCTGGACTATTTTAGAGGATAGCACAATATACACAATACGTCTGATTACTTTATTTATAATTTAATAACATTTTAATTCAGACAATTAAATACTCTAATCCAACATGAGTGAAAAGTAATCAGACGTACTGTGTATATGTGCTTTAATATGTGATTATTGACCGATGAATATTCATGAATTCATCGTTGCTATTGCCATGTCGTGCTGCATAATTTGCTGGCTGGTAACTCTTTCCAACATGTATAAATGCTAGAAATTGCCGGCCTAGGATATCTACCAGGGGTGGCTCGGTGGCAGAGCAGCAGCACGTTACGCTGAAGGTCCCAGGTTCGAGTCCTGGCCCCGGTCTATTTTTTATTCATGTTGGGTTAGTGTACTTAATTGTCAGAATTAAAATGTTATTAAATTAGAAATAAAGTAATCAGACGTATTGTGTATATGTGCTTTAATATGTGATTATTGACCGATGACATTTAGGAATTCGTCTTTGCTATTGCCACCTCATGCTGCATAATTTGCTGGCTGGTTGCTCTTTCCAAGATGAATAAATGTGAGAAATTGCCAGGCTAGGATATCGACCAGGGGTGGTTCAGTGTCAAAGTTGCATGTGTGCATGTGGCAAAGTGTGCATGTTACGCTGAAGGTCCCAGGTTCGATTCCTGGCTCCGGTCAATTTTTTATTCATGTTGGGTTAGCATATTTAACTGTCTGAATTAAAATGTTATTACATTATAAATAAAGTTATCAGACGTATTGTGTATAATGTGCTTTATAAACACTTTTCAAAAGTGTTTTAAAGTGTTAAAAATGTGTCACAAAGTAGCCCGGTCAATTTTTTACTCATGTTGGGTTAGTGTATTTAATTGTCTGAATTAAAATGTTATTAAATTATAAATAAAGTAATCAGACGTATTGTATATATGTGATTTAATATATAAAGATTAGACAAACTGAATTCATAAACACTTTTCAACTCTGTTTTAAAATGTTAAAAATGTGTCAGAAAGTAGCCAGTCTGGATTTGAGAACAGCCTAAGGACACGATTAAATCCTATTATAGAAGGGCCAGTCTTTCTTTTAAAGAAAAGAGGATTTAATATCTTAAGCCCTCTTTCTTTTATACTTTAAACGGAGCAAAATTTACACGAAACTTTATTTTTCAGATAAAACAAGAAAATGTTTACTTAGTTCTAACATAAAATAAGTCAGTTTAATTTATAAAAGGAGGAAAAAAAACTGCTATCTGTCAATTTCAGAAATGTTATTTTAATTTTTACGCTTTTGATAATCTCTCTCTTTGAATAATCACGTATGAGGTTTACTTTCAACCGCTACTTTTATTGTCTAACTACTTATTACCCGCGGCTCCGCTTTGAAAGTAATTTTTAGTATCAAGTTTAATAACATTGTTTAAAAAACGTCAGACAAGGAACTTTTTTTACAATAGAATTAATGTTTTCAATAAGCTTTTTTTGGAAATTGTCTTATCAGAGTTTTAAGGTGATCCTAGACACAAAAAATCTCGAAAACACAGTAAACCATCGAAATAACGGGCGCCTTGGAACGGCGATTGTCCGTTATATGGAGGTGTCTACTATTCAGATCTAAAACTAAGCAAATAATAGCTGTGTTCGAGATTGAAAAAGTGTTCGCTAAATAGAGGTGTATGTTATTCGAGAGTGTACGTTATGATGGGGGTTTACTGTATCATATGTTTTTTTTTTTTTGTTGTTGTTTTTTTTTTTTTTGGTTTAAAAATACCTTCAGTTTTTAGAATAAAATGATGAAAAGCGCGAGTAAATACAAGAAGTAGATAAAAATATATAAGAATTATTATGTTGCACTGTCTATGTCTGCCTAAAGAGTTTTTAAAATCATTAGGTTTAAGCTTGGATAGTCAACTGCATAGCTGCCAACTTTTACGCGTTTTTGCTACCACTAAAAATTAATAGAAAATTTTGCCTTACTTAATCACGTGATTTCAGCGTTTTATTAAGGTAAAATTTACTATAAAATTTTAGTAGTAGGAAAAAAGCTTAAAAGTTGGCAGCTATGCAACTGTCAATTGTGGTAACACTGCCATTTTCTCCTTATTTGGTTTACATATTTATTTACATTAATCCAAATGTTACTTTACATTACTGTAGTAAAGAAATGTTTATCGTTGAGAGAGATTTAAAAAGATATCATGCTTTAAAATTATCTTTTAAATTATCTTTCATTTTTCAAACAAATTTAATTTAAAATATATTTTTTGTTCTATCCGATGGTGTAAAAATTGAAACTGTGGGTGATTTAGAAGAGGAGTTTTTTGCGATAAAAGCGAAAGCAGTAAGTGCACGTCCTTCGTTTGAGATCACCGTTATGACATCAGCATTTGTAACGGACTTGTTTTTGCTTAATAATTCAGATAGATTTTAAAAAAAAATTCATGCTTTAAAATTATTTTTAAAAATCAGTAAATTAAGTTACAATTTTCAGACATATTTAAAGTATATTTTTCGTTCTATTCGATGGTGTAAACATTTAAATTATGCATGATTTAGAAAAGTTGTTATTTGCGTTAAAAGCAAAAGCGATAGCGCACGTTGTTGCGATCATTGTTATGACATCATCATTAGTAATGGTTTCTTTTTACTTTATAATTCAGATAAATCAAAATACATTCATCCACAATCCTATTTTTTATTGTTTAATTATATTAAGTCACCTGGAAAAAATAATCGCAGGCAATTTTATCAAAATTAACAATGAAATATCAGACAAAATTTCAAAAATTAAAATTATAGCCTATTCTTGCATCCTCCTGTCGGTACCATCCGTTTCAGTTCTTGTGTAAATTAGTTTAAAAATAATGTTTTTATGTGCGTTCGTAATTATATAAGTACGTAGCACCTATATAGTCGTCGTCTGGTCCGTCCGTCTATTCGCATATAACAGCGCAAAAACTACCCTACCGAATGGTTTGAAATTTAACATATATAATCGTTGCAGAATGTTGTCGAGTCATTTCCAATTTTATGAAAATCGAATCAAAACTTAAAAAGACATTAATAAAAGTTTTCTTCATTTTATTAAATCATATCCTATATAATCTATATAATAAAGACGCAAGTCATGTGACTGAGGAATACGGGCTGACCATTTCTTTTTTCGGCAAGCGGCCATTTGTATTCAAAAGTATTTTTTCGAATAAAATTACATAAAAGTTATATTTTTAGAAAGACCATTGAAAAAAATTATTGTTTGAGAGTTGATAAGTTACATTAAAAAATGTATAGATTCTGAGATAACTTCAGTTAAAATTAGGTTGACAGCCCAATATCTAAATCCATTAAAGTAAATAAACACAAGAGATTCGTTCATCGTGAATCATAGAAATATTAAACCACGGAGGTAATCATTCGCAAAGCAAAGCAAGATCTCCTTGGTGAATTTGGCATCTCTATCTGGCGTCGAAAAAAAATCGCATCTGTAAACGTGGCATACGTAATAAGAGAAAAAAAAAAAAAAAAAAACATGTTCATTTTGCTCATAACAGACGATGTAATTCATTTCACTGAAATAATAGCGATGATTTTTTTTTCATTGTAAAACTAGTTATAATAAGAATGTACCTCATTTGTTACGTTTAACGCACAATTTCCAACTAGTTTTTTTTTTTAATGTAATAAAAATATTTATTACAAAACATGACTAATAGTGAATAACTGAAATTATTTCATAAATGTTGAAAATTAATAACTTGGATGGTTTAATTTTTCAACCTTGCAAAAAATTGCTAAAAATAAATAAAAACAAAACAAAACAAAAGGAATCATTAAATAGAACAATGGATTCCGTCCATTAGGGATGATGACGTTTATGCCGAGAAGAGCCTTTTTAACTTTTTAATTACGTGCGTATCACATTAGTATAATTAGATTTTTTTATTCAAATTCTAAAGATTAAAATCTTAAGGCGAAAGAAGGGGAGAGAGACATAAAGACAAAGAAATTCCATTAACTTTTCATTTAATTATACCTTTTCTGCCTATTGTTTGCAATAAGCGTTCAATTATTACGGATTTTATTTTTGTTTTGTATATTTATTGATTTATTTATTGTAAAAGTTACCATATCCATGCATGTAATTTACATGAAATGGTATAGATTCAACCCAGCTGACATTTCCTTTACACATACTCATACTCCTTGCATTATTGAGAAATCTTTGAAAATTCCGTTTTGTTACCACTATGACGTCAATCATTTTTATTTCATATTAATATTTTTTTTAATTGGTAAACTTTTTATTTCATTTTCATTTTTCACGGGGAAATCGTTCAATAGAAAATTAATTATTGTAGAAAGAATTTCATTGTGTATTTTTAATTTTTGGCAACTGCTTTAACGAAAAACTATTAAATGTAAAAAATCTATTAGAGTTTAATAAAAAAATAAATGTTTTTCACCTAAAGTCTTTATCCCTGGAAGCATGTCCAGTATATATAAAAGAATGTCTTGACTGGGGGGGGTCCTCAACGCACAGATCAAACTACTAAACATAGAAGTGTCCGTGACGTTTGTGACCAAGTCCGTCCACTGTTGAGAAGGAAAGGGACATCCGATGTGCGTGCGCCTATATACAGGGACTAGCTGTAAAGGAAGCTTTTATCTTTTTCAGAACAAAATGCTTTAAATCAGCCTTTGAAGAAGAAGATTGCAGTTAAGTCTGTTATCAAATCCAAACTGGATACTTTCTGACACGTTCTTTAATTCATTTTTGTTCGCAAACGTATCTAATTGGAAGAGGCTCTTATTAAAAAACTGTGTAATCGAGCTGTTTTTTCGGTAAACACAGAAGATTTTTCAGAAAATGCTGTAAATTTGAGTTTTTAATCAAAATTGCCGGACGCGATAGAAGAGAAAAAAAACTGCTGCGTTAGGACAATAATCGCTTATCTATAGACCGCTGTTACTTCTTGGAATAGGAGGCGCACGCACATCGGATGTCCCTTTCCTTCTCAACAGTGGACGGACTTGGTCACAGACGTCACGGACACTTCTATGTTTAGTAGTTTGATCCGTGCGTTGAGGACCCCCCCCCCCCCCTCCAGTCAAGACATTCTTTTATGAATGTCTGAATATTATTTTTATCCCTGAATATTATTTTTCTCTAATTAGACATTCCTAAAGTCTTTATCCCTGGACATGCTTCCAGGGATAAAGACTTTAGGTGAAAAACATTTATTTTTTTATTAAACTCTAATAGATTTTTTACATTTAATAGTTTTTTGTTAAAGCAGTTGCCAAAAAATAAAAATACGCAATGAAATTCATTCTACAATAATTAATTTTCTATTGAACGATTTCCCCGTGAAAAATGAAAATGAAATAAAAAGTTTCACCAATTAAAAAAAATATTAATATGAAATAAAAATGATTGACGTCATAGTGGTAACAAAACGGAATTTTCAAAGATTTCTCAATAATGCAAGGAGTATGAGTATGTGTATGTACACAAAGCAGATTAATATCACGTCATTAGAGAATTAAAAAGAAAATCTGACGTCCTATTGGAAGTTTAACTAATTTTTCAGATGTTTGAGAATAATACAAAGCAAGTATCAATATGAGTAATAGAGAATAGTAAATATAGGAGTTTGAGGAACGTATTGAATCGTGAAAAAGACCCAATTAGGGAAATATTCGCATATTTTAACATTCTGAAAGTGTACAACATGTTTAATTTTGAAATTATTTTTTTAAATATCGCATTTAGTCCGCATGACAGATATTATTATGACAAAATATAATAGCGGGCTGGTTTAGATATTCAAAAAAAGAAAAAATAGATCAGTAATTTTTTACTTTATAAAAAACATGACTTTTTTTTTCTTTTTTTTAATTGTTAAATGAAATTTATTTGGATTTGTTAAAGAAAGGATAAAATGTTTTGAAATGAATATTAAACGAAACCCTTTGAGCGATCTTCGATCACACTTACCCACTTGTTATTTTTAGTTTGCTGCCTAATAACACCAAATAGCATTTTATATGAAATATGTCAATTATATATTCAAATAAAATTTTAAAATTTATTGAAATTGATAATTTTGTATTGGTCTCGTGCCAGAAATTTAATAAACAGCCGAAAACATCGCTAAAAATTTCGTTATCTACAGCAGTTTTCTTTTATTCTGATAATTTCAGCGGTTTTAAGCGCTTATTTCGATTACATGTCTATTAAATTTGTGTTTTATTTACGCTATTTTATTGATTGATTAATGAAGTTTTAATTTCATTACGGAGTGTTAGCTGGAAACAAATGCTGAAATATTTATATTGATTTAAAAGTGCAAATTGATTAATATTTTGTAATCGTCTGTAAGCGATAGAGATAGATTTAAAAGGAAACTAGTCGTTGGCGGCCACCGTAATACTTACCCATCATGGATATGCATAATGTAAAGTATTAAAATTAAAAATGTGTAAACTACTTATAAAATGCATTGCAATTCAAATAAAATCGTGGCTTGATGACGTCATAAACTTTAAAGGCTCGATTACTGAATTGCTTGAAAGAGGTTTTCCCTTATAACTCCAAAAATAATAATCCTATTAACTAGCGGTTTATTGCATCTGATTAAGCGTCAAATTTCCAATTACAATATATCTTTGAAGTGAAATTTGGATGAAATACAGGGTCATGAAAAATCGAAGAGTGTGGTAAATAGGATTCCAAATATCTCGGCAACTCATTATCCGATCAACTTCATGCTTTATGTAAAATTTGTGTTTTTTTATTGTCTTTTATGTTCATTTCTTAAAATAAACAATTTCGAAAATTTTTATATACCTTTTATCAGAACGAATATTTCGAGAGTCCGAAAAAAATTGTTCCGGTTAATCGAGGTTATTAAAATGAAATAGGCTTCTTCCCATTATTACATACTAAGTACATACCAAATTGCAAGTCTCTATCTCAATTTTTTCGGGAAATAGAGCGTTTACAGACACACAGACATCCAGACACACAGACACACAGACACACAGACGGACGGCAAAATTTTTTTTTCTAAAAATATGTTTTTTGGAATCTCCAGTCTCTGAAACGTGTAAATCCGTCAAAAAAGTTTTTTCGATTTTCAAAACGATTACAAGACTTACCCTATACTACGTATGATGGGTAAGTAAAATCATGACTGAAATTTAGTTAGAATGCTATAATAAATGAGTAAATTGCGATATAGTTTTTAAACAAATTGCATTTAAAAGTACATTTTTCCCTATATAACGGTGTAAAGATTAAAAATGTGTGATGTTTAGAAATTTTTTAAATTGCAGTAGCAAAAATCGCAAAACCGAAATTTCATCATCAATTGTTGCCATTCGCAAAATGACGTCAGCGTTACGCGCGGACACGCGTTTGTCCTTTATATAATATATATATATATATATATATATATATATATAGTACTCAAAATGTAATTCATTTATCGAAAAATGAAAAAAAAACTAAAACTGTTCGAATACAAATCACTTCAATAATCATGCCTGCAAGTATCATACTTTTAATGTTTAGAAATGTGTCAGAAAATTTCGTCTTGTTCAGTGGGGAGGGGGAGAGGCATAATATTTTGATCACAGAATTAAAGTACATTTTATAAGTACCGTATAATCTGACCCTGGAGTGGACTATGGGATGTTGTTTGGACCCAAAACAGAAATTTTTTTTCAATCTGCCCTGGGTATACAGAAGGTCGTTCGCACTTTATATGGAAACGATTTTCACAATTAATTTCTGAACATGTATGCCATAATCTTTGCGACAATTTTACTCTACTGTATAGTCCTGACTCTTGCTTATAAAACTGGATCAAAATTTTCATCCTAATCGATTTTTCTCTTAGTACAATCCTATTAATTTTCTCCCACCCCTCTTGGAAAACTTTCCGAAGCCTTCGAATGTGTTGTGAATAGCAAAGCATAGCACTTTCTAACGCACGTTTTAACAAACGCATAGGTGATGATAAATAAAAATTTATCATAAAACTGGATGAGACATGGCTTTATTTAAGTGAATGTATCAAAAGACGAGCAATTTTTATAAAATAAAAGAAAAAAAAAAGAAAGAAATGGGTTTGTGAATGTAAAGAAAAAATTACAAAAGAATTCAGAATTGCTGCTGGATTTTGTTATGAAATTAAATTAAAAGTAAAAAATTCAGTAAAGTTAAGGTGATTTAACTTTATTATCAGCAAAATATTTTAGAACCCATTTTGGAAGAAGAAATTCCAGTTTTATTAGAAAAAGAAATAAATGAGCTTCATATGAACAAAGTCTCCCAGACGTTCTTCCATAACTCAACGGACGTCTATTTAGCAAAAAAGGAATCCCAAACGGAAATAAATTGTGTTTCAATTGAAGAAATGCATGTCAAATCACCTGACTTATTTCTGCATTTGGATTGTTTAAATGAATTCACGTACATTGAAAAGACTTTGGAAAGTTTTACAAGAGGTATGGAGAAAAACTGACATGACTGTAACAAGGAAATTGTATTGTCATAGATATTTCGAGCCAGAGCTATAACCAAAATTCAACAAAGTCAAATTGTTGCAAAGAATATGTCATTTATGCGTACAAATTAATTTTGAAAATCGTTTCCATAAAGCGCAAACGGCCTTCTGTAATGCTTTGAGAGTATTGACATGATGGACCAATATTTTAGAAGCTAATAGCTTTCATTTAAGGCTGTTTCTTGCCTCCAAAATGACTTTATGACATATTTTTTTTTTCCATTTTTGCTCGAAAACGCATGAAACTAGGTTTTCTTATTCAGAAACTTTGTAATCGAAAGAGGTTTTTCATTATTTTGGTAATGGCAGAAGATCTTTCAGAAAATATTGTCAAAGTCAGCGTTTGAAACCGAATAATTACCGCGCTGACGCCAGAAAGGGGAAAACGCGGCATCACGTGACACGAATCGCTTATAACTCGATAAGTAATTTATCAAACAAATGGAAAACTCATATCGATTCCAAATCGCTTCAGCAGTCCGGACTTACAATTTTATATCTTTTCGTATAAAAATGAGTCAGAAATTGTATCTGAAAGTTTCGCGTTGTTGAGCAAGTCATTTGAGAACCACCTTATTAAGGCGCTCAACCTACGTTCCGTATCTTCTCGATTTCTTCTAGTTGACGGTATGTTGCTTTGTAGTTGAAAACACGATATTTTGTGACCTGATAACTTTCACTTTCTACATCTTCGCACACTGGAGTTACAGATGGCGTAAAAACTAATTTACATTTCATATACTGTCTTTAAGAAAATAACAACAGTGATGTTAGCTAAATAGAAAAATTGCTTGACACTGTAAAAATTATAAATAATAAATAGTATACTGGTAACTTAAAAATGGGGTTACATGGACTCACGCCTAAGCCTGAATCCAAATAAACCCTAACCACATTTTTAAAGTTAAATTTATTAAAATTTGTCTGCAAAATTTATTTTTAATCATTAGTTTTTTGTTAATTATCATATATTCTAATACGAGCAAATCTTATGTGTGTGTGGTTATATATGCAAATTTTATCTTAAAAACGGCTCTAACGGTTTTGAACTCTAAATTTTTGTATCCTACCGTTTTGGGACACCAGAAAACCATTGGGCTAGGTCACATATTCGAGAAAATTCGATTAGTGGGTCATTTTGGGTCACCATGGGTCAGGTCAAGCTAATTGTATCTAAAAAACGGTTCAAACGATTTTGACTAAATTTTGTATCCAAACATTTTCGGGCACGAGAAGATTATTGGGCTGGGTCACATGTTCGAAAACTTTCGATTAGTGGGCCATTTTTGTGTCAACGCGGGTCAAGTTAATTTTATCTAAAAAACGGTTCTAACGATTTTCATTAAATTTTGTATTCTACGAGTTTCGGGCACGAGAAAATCATTGGGCTAGGTCACATGTCCGAGAAAATTAGAGTAGTGCGTCATTTTTGGTGCATTGTGGGTCAAGCTAATTTTATCTAAAAAAAACGGCTCAGACTATTTCGACTAAATTTTGCATTCTATGGTTTTCGGGCACGAGAAGACTTTTGGTCTAGGTCACACATTCGAGAAAAATTTATTAGTGGGTCATTTTGATCATAGGTCATTATGGGTCAAGCTATTTTTATATTAAAACGGATCAGAGGATTTGAACTAAATTTAGTATCCTACAGTTTTAGGGAACGAGAAGACTATTGGGCTAGGTCACATGTTCGAGAAATTTTGATTAGTGGGTCATTTTGTTCATGGGTCATTATGGGTCAAGCTATTTTTATCTTAAAAACGACTCAGACGATTTATAATAAATTTTGTATCCTACGGTTTTGAGCCACGAGAAAATCATTGGGCTAGGTCACATGCTCGAGAAAATAAGGTTAGTGAGTCATTTTTGGGTCATTGTGGGTCAAGCTAATTTTATCTAAAAAACGGCTCAGACTATTTAGACTAAATTTTGCATTCTATGGTTTTTGGGCACGAGAAGACTGTTGGGCTAGGTCACATGTTCGAGAAAATTCGATTAGTGGGTCATTTTGGTCATGGGTCATTATGGGTCAAGCTATTTTTATCTTAAAGACGGCTCAGATGATTTGAACTAAATTTAGTATTTTACAGTTTTCGGAAACGAGAAGACTATTGGGCTAGGTCACATGTTCGAGAAAATTCGATTAGTGGGTTATTTTGGTCATGGGTCAAGCTATTTTTATGTTGAAAAGGGCTCAGATGATTTGAACTAAATTTTGTATCCTACAGTTTTAGGGAACGAGAAAACTATTGGGCTAGGTCACATGTTCGAGAAATTTCGATTAGTGGGTCATTTTGGTCATGGGTTGAACTCAACTTTGAACTCAGAGCTAATTTTGACCGAGCATAACCCGGTCTTCCCTGCTCGTATTTCACTAATTGGTTTAGTCAATATTTAGTCAATATTCATGTTAATTTATTTGAAGATCTGAATCCCAAAAATTACACAACATTACAAAAGGTCTCCTGGAAGCAGAAAGTACGCAAATTTAACGACTGAAAATTCTGAAGAATGATTAAATGCTTGAAGTCTGGAGAAAGACTTAAAGCATTGGGAAAACTTAAAGCACTGGGGCTGACATGCCTTAGAAAGACATGTCAGCTACACATGTCAATATTAATTTGTTGCATAATATGGATTAAACTAAATTGAAAATATTATTAATACGTATCTCATATAATTCTTTAAAACTCATAAAGATAAACACATTTTTAAAGCAGAGGGTCTCACCCTACGTTGCAACATGGTCTATCCACACACACACACACACAGACACACACACACAGAGAGAGAGAGAGAGAGAGAGAGAGAGAGAGAGAGAGAGAGAATAAACGACACTTTACATTATGACTTTAGACTGTCATATGGCTCTCATATTATAACGACTCTCATATTATAAACAAAAATGTAAAGATTGCCATGGCCATCTTATTATCTTATATTAAGTTTAATATGGCATTCATTTGCTTCATGCATCATGTCGATACTCGGTACACCACTAGTACCTACAAAGGTTATTACGATTTAGGGATTTTTACGCCCAATACAATACAATATAATCTGAATATCCCTTTCATTAATCCCAAATTTCCGAATATTTCCAACACACTTTCAACAATTTTGAATCCATAGTGCTTTTGAAGACTTTAATTTTATGATAAATTTTATTATTTGATAATTATTTCACGCTTAATAATGAATCTCCACGTACGCGAAGCGTTTAGGCGCGAACATTACTCTAAAAAAAATGACATAATGCTCTTTATCTTTCTATAAGCGATAAATTTGGGATTCTTCAATTAATATAAAAGGTTGCTTGCCAATTCCTTCCCTGTTATTTTTTCGACACGAAACTTTGACACACTGTGACCAAAAATGAAATATAATAAATCCCTAATTATTTCAATTATTAAAAAATAAGCTAAAATCAGATCCCTAATATCAGTTTTATCTCTCACGAAGATAAATCAATCAAATCTATTCAAATTCAAATATATTCATATTCAAATGTATGATTTTTCATCTAAAATAATTCTCAGGGGATTCATTGGGATTTAATAACCTATTATCCAAAGCAGACCCAAAAAAATCAAAACTCAACCAAAACGAAAAAAAAAAAAAAATGTTGTCAATCCGTCCCGTTGCAGGATTCTTAAGTCCCACTTTCTTAAAATTTCGAGAAAATCGGCGACGAAGAAAACATGGTATAATCGCTAAACCCTTCACCTCCTAACGATTGATCATCGAATCACCGTATAAGCCAAGTGCCTTGGCGTGATAAATACTGAAAGAAATTACATCATGCTCTTTATCTTACTATAAAAGATTAAGTTGGGGTTCTTCAATGAACATAAAAAGTTGTATTGCCACTTCACACCCCTGTGCTTTTTATCAACCCAAAACCTGGCACACTTTAACAAAAATAAAATCAAATTAATCCATAATTATTTCAATTATGGAAAAATAATCCATAATCAGATCATTACAATCATTTTTTATCTTTTACGTAGATAAATCAATCAAATATGTTCGTATCCAAATGTATAATTTTTCATCTAAAATACATCTCAGGGGATTCATAGAGATTTAATACCCTATTAATAATATCCAAAGAACCAGAACTCAATCCAAAAACGAAATAAAAATATTGTCCACCCGTCCCATTACAGGATTCTTAAGTCCACTTTTCTGAAATTTCAAGAAAATCGGTACCAAGGAATTCGGGATATTCGCTATTCCCTCTTCCTCCAAACGATTGAACATCGAATCTCCATGTACGCGAAGATCCTAAGGCGCGAGAAATACTGAAAACAAATGACATACTCTTTATCTTCCTATAAAACATTAAATTGGATTGTTCAATGAAGATAAAGGGTTGTTTTGCCACTTTTCATACATGTACTTTTATCGACCCGAAACCTGACACACTTTAATCAGAAATTAAATAAAATTAATCCCTATATTATGGGAAAATAATCCACAATCAGATACTAACATCAGTTTTATCTTTTACGATGAAAAATCATTCAATTTTATTCGTATTCAAATGTATAGTTTTTCATCTAAAATACTTTTCTGAATTTAATACCCTATTAACAATATCTGAACCAGACCCAAAAAACCTGAACTCAACCCAAAATGGCAAAAAATATTGTCAACCCGTCCCGTTACAGGATTCTTAAATCCCACTTTTCTGAAATTTAAAAAATTCGGCGTCGAGGAAAACACGGTATATTTGCTATACCCCCCACCTCGGATCTTCGTTTTCGCGAAGCGCCTAGGCGCGAGCACTACTGAAGAAAAAAATGACATGAATCTTTATATATTCCTATAAAAGATTAAATTGGGATTCTGCAATGAAGTTAGAAGTTTGTCTTGCCTCTTCTCATCCCTGTCTTTTTTATTCACCCGAAACCCGACACACTCTAACTCTAATCTCTAAATATCATTAATCCCTATTTATTTCAATTATGAAAAAATAATCCACAATCAGATATTAACATCAGTTTTATCTTTTACGATTTAAAAAAAAAAAAATGTATTGAAATGTATAGTATTTTATCTAAAACACTTCTCTGAATTTAATACCCGATTAATAATATCCGAACCAGACCCAAAGAATCAGAACTCAACCCAAAACGGAAAAATAATATTGTCAACCCGTCTCGTTGCAGGATTCTTAAGACCCACTTTTCTGAAATTTCAAGAAAATCGGCGTCGAGAAAATATGGTATATTCGCTATACCCTCCACCCCCTTACACTGTGAAAAATGACCACTGTTTCTTATTTTATGAAAATATGCTATAACCACGAACGAAAATATAATATAATCTTCTGAGTTATCCGAAATTTCAAATAGCATGTTACATTGTCTTTTGAATCCCCAGAAACGAATACATTTTCAAAATTTGAAGAATAATTTATAAAAACAAATTATTTTTAGCTGCCCGAATTTTTTAGAAACGTTTCCGAAGGGTTTTTAGAGTGTATTAATGAGTGTCCTCAGGCTGGAATACCTGTTTTTCGAATGTTATCCATTCTCAAGTACACGTTTTCAGCCGCATAAGTTAATTTATACATAAAAGAGCAAAGAAATAATCTTAATTTTAATGTTATTGTTAATGCTGTTAATTTTGCATGTTTGTCTGTTAAACATTTTTTTTGAGCATGAAAATGTTTACTTCAGAATTGATAGCATTCGAAAAACAGGTATTCCAGGCTGAGGACACTAATTAATACACTATAAAAACCCTTCGGAAACGTTTCTGAAAAATTCGGGCAGCTAAAAATAATTTGTTTTTATAAATTATTCTTCAAATTTTGAAAATGTAGTCGTTTCTGGGGATTCAAAAGACAATGTAACATGCTATTTGAAATTTCGGATAACTCAGAAAATTATATTATATTTTCGTTCGTGGTTATAGCATATTTTCATAAAATAAGAAACATTGGTCATTTTTTACAGTGTACGATCAAACATCAAATTTCCGTGTACGCGAAGCACCTAGGCTCGAGAAATATTGAAAAAAAAAAGACATGAATCTTTATCTTCCTATAAAATATTAAGTTGGGATTCTGCAATGAAGATAGAAGGTTGTTTTGCCCCTTTTCATCCCTGACTTTTTTATTCATCCGAAACCTGACACACTCTAACTCTAATCTTTAAATATAATTATTCCCTATTTATTTCAATTACGGAAAAATTATCCACAATCCGATATTAACATCAGTTTTATCTTTTACGATTAAAAATAAATTTGCATTGAAATGTATAGTTTTTTTTAAATCTAAAAAAAAACTTCTCTGAATTTAATACCCATTTAACAATATCCGAATCAGACCCAAAGAACCAGAACTCAACCTAAAACGGAAAAATAATATTGTCAACCCGTCCCGTTGCAGGATTCTTAAGACCCACTTTTCTGAAATTTCAAGAAATTCGGCGCCGAGGAAAACATGGTATATTCGCTATACCCTCCACTTCCTTATGATCGAACATCGAATTTCAATTATGGAAAAATAATCCTTAATCAGATATCTACAATCAGTTTTTTTATCTTTTACGAAGATAAAACAATCAAATATGTTCGTATTCAAATGTATAATTTTTCATCTAAAATACTTCTCCGGGGATTCATAGAAATTTAATACTGTATTAACAATATCCAAACCAACCCGAAGAACCAGAACTCAACCCAAAACGGAAAAATAATATTATCAACCCGTCCCGTTGAAAGGATTCTTAAGACCCACTTTTCTGAAATTTCAAGAAAATCTGCGCCGAGAAAAACACGGTATATTCGCTATACCCTCCACCTCCTAACGATTGAACATCGAATTTCCGTGTACGCGAAGCACAAGGCGCGATAAATACTGAAAAAAAAAATTATATGAATCTTTATCTTCCTATAAAAGATTAAGTTGGGATTCTGCAATGAAAATAGAAGGTTGTTTTGCCACTTTTCCTCCCTGTCTTTTTTATTCACCCGAAACCTGACAAACTCTAATTCTAAAGTTCACACTCTAACTCTAATATATCAATATAATTAATCCCTATTTATTTCAATTATGGAAAAATAATCCACAATTAGATATTAACATCAGTTTTATCTTTTACGATAAAAAATAAATTTGAATTGTTTTTTATCTAAAACACTTCTCTAAATTTAATACCCGATTAACAATATCCGAACCAGACCCAAAGAACCAGAACTCAACCCAAAACGGAAAAATAATATTGTCAACCCGTCCCGTTGCAGGATTCTTAAGATCCACTTTTCTGAAATTTCAAGAAAATCGGCGCCGAGGAAAACACGGTATATTCGGCTATACCCTCCACCTCCTAACGATCGAACATCGAATTTCCGTGTACGCAAAGCGCCTAGGCGCGAAAAATACTGAAAAAAAAATAACATCATGCTCTTTACCTTCCTGTAAACTATCAAGTTGGGGTTGTCCTCCGGAGACGAAGGGCTGCTTTGCCGCTTCTCATCCCCGCCTTGCTGCATCCCGCCTTCGTCTCTCCCGCACATCTTCACATCACTCTATGCGGGTCATTACTACCACAAGAGGAGAGAACGGAGAGCCGCTGCGCCCTTTCCTCTGTGGGGGCGCCCCGATCGAAATGAACGGGGGCGGCCAGGAGGTGGGGGTAGACGCACATTCAGGGAAAGAAAAGTTTAGGTTGCAATGACGCTCGATGGTTTCGTCCGTTTGATTTTTAAAGGAAACACTCTTAAACATGAATTGTTAAAAATATTCTTTTCATATATTCCAGCAATTATCTTATACATATTACATAACTTTCTTTTATTGATATAGATAAAGTGACACTTCGCTAAATCACGCTTCGTTTTTATTGCTCATTTGGATATATCATTATTTCTTTGTGTCTCTCTCCAAAGCATAAATTTGGAACTAGTTACATTTAAAGCGGTTCTCAAAAAAATGTCTTTTTCCCGCACAACAACGCGGAACTTTTTGACTCATTTTTAAATGCAATAACACGATACTTGTAGGCATGATTATTGAAGTGATTTGGTATCGAACAGTTTATTTATTTATTTATTTATTTATTTTGTTTCTATAAAATAATTCCATCTTGAGTTATGAGCGATTGTTATGTCAGTACGGCAGTTTTTTTCCTTTTCCTGCGCTGTCATCTCCGGAAATTCGGTTCAAATCCAACTATGACAACATTTTAAAAAAATCTCCTGCCTTTACTGAAAAACGGTAAAAACAGTTCGATTATATAGTTAATTATAGGTGATTGAGGCCACCTGCCAATTTGATACGTTTGCGAACAAAATTGAAAGTAGCCAGCTTGGATTGGAGAACAGCCTTAAGTAATTTTATACTATACTAGGGGGCCTACCCACTGCGAGCTACGCTCGCCAACCCCCGCTCAGACTTCGAGGCCTCTAAAAACATGACAGCGTGCTTTATTTTAAAAATATTGGTAAATCTGTAATTGGGTTGCCATGCTTTTAACGTTTTAATGGGGCATTTTTTGATTATCATCGCCTCATACTCAGCTGTTGCGACAACTGACGACTGTTTTCAGGATTGATAAGTAAAATCAATTACGACTTGAAAACCAGCTTGTATAAAATGGTTAGGTTTAAATTGTGGCTACCTCTCGAACTTTTATAACAACAATCTCTATTCTATTCTTCCTTTGCGTTTAAGGATGAGAAAAATTCCATTTGCTTGTGAATAACATTAAGAACCACGGTATTGAAAAGTACCATATTATAGACATTTTCATTAACAGGTTTTAATTTTCTCTCTATTTTTGTGCACCATCATGCATATTTTCATGTTATTTTAAATATGTAAATTATTTATTTTAATTAATATGTATATACAAATTTTCTAATAATTATTTATCATACAAAATTAATTAAATATTTTGTACATGCATGCCTGCATTTATTCGGCATCAATTGATGAGATATTTAAACAAATTTGCTATCCGCGATAATTTTACACCATGTTATGTCGCTTGAATATTGTCCATAAGAAATTCGGGTACTTTTCCAGTATAGGATCCTTTTCTTTTAGGTTTGGCGTAATTCGAGCTTCAAAAAGGGATAGATTCGTTAATATACATAGATTTGTTGCCAAAAGTTATGAAAACAAATCCAATGAACTTTTGGTGCTTTTCTATTATAGGGGTCTTGACGCTTTTTTAAAAAGCTTGGCGGAAAAAACCAAGCAGGATAGAAAACCAAGCAGGATATTTTATTCTTCTTCCGTTCAGTTGGGCAATTATTATTTTATATATTCGTTTCAAATATCCGAATTAGTGATTTTATAAATTCGTTTAATTAAATTTTACAAAAAAATAACAAAATGATATCAGTAAATAATAATTACTATTAATTCCTTTTGCGTTTACATAAATGACGTCATTTGGACGAATTTATTCAAAATATTTTCAGTTTATAAATTAAATTAAATGCTGACAGACGATTGAATCCTGACGATAGAAATGTGATTTTTTTTCAAATTTTCCTGAAAAACATAATTTAATCACAATCTTGTCTTCATTATCGATTGAAATAAAAGATAAATTCAATTTCAATTTGAAAATGACGAATAAAAAGAAACTAATAATCCCTATCGAGATCCTTTTCAATGTTTTTCCCTTTTTTGTCACAAAAAAACTGAGTAATTAGTTGCCATCATTACAGAAATGTCATTAAAATTTAAAAAAAAAATTAATATCTCGAAAACTAATTCCAATTTCAAAATTCTGTTACCAGTTTTGACATCCGCGGATTTTTATGGACAATTGGTATTAATTTCATCATCAAGCGTTTAATATTTCATTAAAAATAGACCTGAAACATAATAAGTCGTTTAATCAGTCGTTTCATATAATCGTTTCATAAATTCGTTTCATAAAATCGTTTCACAAATTCGTTTCATTAGGATTTTATATATATAGGGTAGATATACAGGATTTTTCACGAAGGACCCCTAACTTTGAAAATAAATAGCTCGGAAACGGCCATAGATAGAAGCATGAAAGCAGTGGTATGTTTATTAAAAAGAAACCCGTAAGAATCTGATACAGAAAACTCAAAATTTTAGTTTAAAATAGCGCCGATAGATGGCGCTGCAGGCAGCATTACGGGTCCCTATAAATAAGGCCTCTACCTATAAAGAGAGGTCAGACACCAAAAACGATCAGTCATCGAAGATTTCGCCGTTGAAACGTGATCGCTATTAGTGTACAGTGAGAGAAATTCCGGAAGTGACACTGAAAGACATAGTTTACCGCAACAATCCTTCAACACTCGACGAGCTGGAGGCTATTTGTGAAGCTTGTGTGTTGATTTCCGGTGACATACTACAGAGAGTCACTGAATAAATTTCATTCTTCGTTTGCGACATGTGTGTTATGTGAAAGGTGCACATTTTGAATCGCTTTTGATGTGATACAACCTACGTATCATTATGCCACCTGCAGCGCCATCTGTCGGCTCTATTTTTAACTGAAATTTTGAGGTTTCTGTATCAGATTCTTACAGGTTTTTTTAATAAACTTACCACTGGTTTCATGCTTCTATGTATCACCGTTTCTGAATTATTTATTTTCAAAGTTAAGTGTCCTTTGTGAAACACCCGATATGTATGTATGTATGCATGTATATATATATGTGAATGGTCAATTATAAATGTAATTCTGTATCGTTAATTCCATTAAGAAAATTACTATATAACTATATACTAAAGCTTCATAGACAACTGTAAAATAATTACTTATGGGCTAGTACCTCTCTTAATTTTTTTAATATCATCGATTTTACCGTTCATTCGAACATATCGAACACTTTTTCTTGTTTCCCAACAGGTGCGATAAAACGAGGGGCTAATTCATTTCACAGTACTTAATAGTACATTGTCCAAATGTAAAACTGAATCGGTCATTTCAAAAACCACATAGGGTGAAACGCCCAGTAACTGACACTTTAAAGATTCTTTCTTTTTCAAATCACTATTACAAAAATTTAAATCTATTTTATACTTACCTTTGTTTTTGAAAGGATAGTACAGAGATATTAACAAATTGTTGTCGGCAAATTTTTGAAAATTATGCATTTTATTATTAAAAATTAATTTTATTCATAAATAGGGTCAGAAACTCCAGTAACTGACACCATCCGCATTTTGGAAAACTGACATAAAGTGAACCAGTGACTGACACTTTATTTTAATCTGTTCAAATAATATATTTCAACTTTCTTTAATATAACCAATTACTAACACCTCTGTTAGAGATTGGTGAAATGAAATCCTTAGGAACCAATAACTGGCACCCCCCCCCCCCCATTAAGCTAAATTAAATAACTATAAACCTTAAATCATGGCCCTAATATACCATATGCATCTTTAAACTAGTTTCTACAAGAAAAACATAACTTTAAGGAAAAAGTTTAGGATGGCTGCATTACAAATAGATTAGAAAAACACTTCCTAGATTTTAGAAATAAGACGGTTGCTTCAAAATGACACATTTTGTATTCTCAAAAGTTTCTTCCTCATTGAATATGTTCTTGGCCCTCTAGTGGTGAATAAATGGACTCCAAAATAAAAATAAGTGTCTCATATACCACTAGATGACATTACTTTGCAGAATTTTACAACAAAATGCTTATTTGAGTTAGATTTTTGCTCAAGTGTCAGTTACTGGTTAGGTGTCAATAACTGGAAGTTTCACCTTAAGTCAAGTTTTTTCCAAATATACCTTTTTTTTTGTCGCAAATGCTTTCCTAAAGGTAGATCCATGATCTGGATAATAACCACATAAGTCAGTGTATTCCTTCCTCTTCAAACAATACCTTCTCATTTTCGTTCATTACTTAAACGACATAAAGTCAGCGACTTATGGTCTTTGCATGCAATACCAGGTTACATACACCAGGTTACCCTATTACCATTTGCATGCAATACCCTATTGAAACATAAAAATGTTCCTGTATAAGTGCTATCTTCATTCATTTTGATTAAAAAGATGTTTAATAGGACTGTTTTGTTCAAATTAAACACCACCTAACCTTGTTTCTTGCTGAAACAACATAAGTCAGGAACAGTTTTTCTGTTATTCTTTTATTATTCATAAATTATAAAAAAATATTCAAAATTTACAAACTTTGACGTCCAAACTCTATAATCACCCCCCCCCCCCAAAAAAAAAAAAAAAAAAAAAAACTCATAAAAATTCGTTTAGTTGTGAATAATACAGTTTTTTTTTTTTTTTTTTTTTTAATTATTGAAAAGTTCTGATTCTTTGACTTACGTGGTTTTTGAAATGACATATTCAATTTTACAACTTATTAACTAACATTAATCTTTTTTAGGCTTATGTTTGGAAATTAAAAATTAAATTTCTTTCGTAATGATTTTTTTTTACAGAAAGATATTTTTTTTTTTTTTTTTTTTGAGATAGAAATTACTTTTCTATCATAAAAAGAGAAATGTACACAGGAAATGATATAATCGGCCCTTTTACATTTTTTCAAAGCGCAGATCTTAGAAAGCTTACAGTATAAATTGTATAAATTTACATAATGATTGGATAATTTCTTCAGTGAAAAACTAATTAGTTTTTCACTGATGAAGGCCGAATAAGTTTTGGTTCAAACGTTGTGATTTTAAAACGACTTTAATGTGTTTTTAAATGATTTTGATTTACGTTTTACGTACCTTTAAGCAATGTATTAACATTTAGTTGTATCTTTATGAATTTTAGTTATTAAGCAAGGTGAATTTGCACTGGAATTTTAACTTTTTATTGAAATGGAGAAATATTTCTGAAAAAATTCATTATATAGGGATAGATCTTATGCTATATGGAGATTATTTTTAATGTAATCGTAGGAAAAGCTTATATTGACCGTTCCTGCTAAAAATCCGTTGTATAGAGAAATTCATGTGGAGGTTCATGATAAAGAAACTCGACTGTATTAATTTTTCTTTTCTGATTTAATATTTGTATGAAAAATCAGATACTTAGGTTTGTGTACAAAGTACCCTGAGTATAAGGTGATACGTATAATCGTCTTAAAAAAAAAAAAAAAAAAAAAAAAAAAAAAAAAAAGTGCTTTTTTTTTTTTTTTTTTTTTTTTTTTTTTTTTTTTTTTTTTTGCCTTATGGCAGGTTATAGAAAATAATAGGCTATGTCAATGGAAGAAGATTTTGGAAGATTAATGGATTTAAATGGGAATTTTGCCAAATTAAGCCAGCTATCGCCAAGTTGGCATCATATATGGCAACTTATTTTTGTCGCCGAATTTCGCGATATTTCGCCACGTTGGCCAAAATTTGGGGCTATTGTGGTAACCCTGTCCTGAGTACTTTTCAACAAATACTCATTGCATTCGTATGTAGTCCCGTAGTGGCGCTGGCGAATAAGCTCGGTTCCCGTAAGATCACCGAAAGTGAAGCAGCATCGACCGTGGTCATTGTTTGGAAGGGTGACAACCTCTCTCGGCTGCGGCTGCTGTGGGACCGTGTACGTTAATGAGAGCTGGTGCACGTAAAATCTGTTCGTGGCTCCAATGTCCTCCAAGTTTAGAATAAGCGTTACCTCCGAGAGTGCCAATCCAGGTACATGTCTCTCATCTGGAATTGGCTCAAAATTAAGAGACCGGCTTCTGGACGGATCTTGTGAGAGCTTAAGTCATTTGGTAGGCCTCCCCATCCAGCAGACTCTTGTATTCGTATGTATTCATCAATACATACTCATTCATATATATTTCCTATAAATGCTGACGTCGTAATGATGCGGACAACAATGTGATTAAAATGGATGAATGTTACAACAATAGAATTATTTTAATTCTATGGAGAAAATACAAGTTTGGGGCCGACATTGCTTACCCTTAGGGATCGAATTTTAAAAAATCAATTCAAGTTTTCAAGTGTAATTTATTTTTATTGTAACGAAGTACAGCGTCAAAGTTTGAGAAACGTTAATCGTATTTTCAAACAAATTAAATACCTATGTCCTTCAATTTCATACGATTTATAAGAGTTTTGGTACTTCTCCGTTATCCTGTCGACCACTTTCTATTTAAAAAAAACTATCGCCAAACTATAGAATTTAACGTCAAAAATGCATGATCATGGCGTCGCATTCAGTTGCCGTTAAATGCGTTACATATGCTTGTTATCTCATCAAGGGATTTTTAATTCGACGTTTAATGTATTTTTAAGGATGTTTCACTGATTTATTAGTTATGAAATTTGGTATTTTTTTAAATTCAACAGTTGAAAAACGGTCTAATCATTAGATTTGAAATTTATATCAAGAAAAATACAATTTTTTTACCTTTCTAACGCATTTTCTCTAACAATTTTCTGTCAAATACTTTTCGAGCTATTCATTTTTTCAGTATCTTCAAATGTTTTATTTTCCGAGATTAATCTGTGGCAACGATTAGCGAAAAAGCCAGTCGTAAGCAACGCGTATCTTTTTATTAAAGAGTATTCCAAATTTCCAAGCTCTATATCAACAGGAAGTGGATGGAAAATAAGTAAGAAGATTTGACTGCCACATATATACACAACTGTAAGGTAAAAGAAAGCATGCAAAAAAATATCTAGTGTTAAATACCAACATATGAAAAGACGAAGGAATTTTAAAATTGTTAAATTAAATTAAAAAATTCAATTTTTAAAAATATATATTAATTTTTTAACAATTTAAGGCCGTTTATTTTCTCTAATCTTTCTGCTTTATTGGAACATGATCCAAAAGCTTTCATATATAGATGTTATTTACAGAACATTTTTTTTAATACTGATTCCCCTGTAATAATGAAAAAAAAGTGCCTAATCTACCAATTTTATTTTGCGATAAAAATGCTGTGTAAGGACTTAAATGGCATAGTTCGCAAATTTTGACGTCTTTTGTGGAATTTGAAAGAAAAAAGAAAATGTAATATGCCGCATGTAGCATTGAAGAGGTTTAAATACTTAAAAAAGCCTCGTGACGTCAGTTGAACATATTGCAAAATGTGTAGGTGGGCGCGCGTTTTCGATTTATTTCGAAAAATAAGATATAAAGACTCCGAGAAATAAGATCTTGATTTAATATATTTTATCTCAAGTATGACTTCCAATAAATACTCTATCAAATATAAATTTTTTGCTTCAAAAGTTGATGCTTTAAATTATGACAACCGATCAGAATATATATATATTATATATATTTCCTGAAAGTTTTCTATAATTTTCTTTTATTAAACAACAGGGTTGCTTATTGCTTTCAATTGCCGAAGAAAATGTCGTGTTGTTATCTATACTATTATGAAAATGCCTGACTGACTCATCATCAACGCCTAGCTGAAACGACCAAAGTCAGAATCACGAAATTTGACAGTAGATTGCTGTTATGACTTAGGCAAGTAAGAAGAAAGGATTTTTGAAAAATTACCCCCCCCCCCCCGAAGGGTGTCAAAAGTTTTAGGTCATTTCGCCATATCTCAAAAGCAGTTTTAAGGAAATTCAGAAAAACAAATCTATTAAAAAAAATGGTTAAACACGTATTTCAGCGATTTTAGAAATTCACTCCCTAAGGGGTTAAATTGGGGGTCGAAATTTTTTCGCCATATCTCAGCAGCAGTTTTACATAAAAAAAAAGAATGAATCTTGCACCAATACTGTTACAAAAATAAAGTCGCAACAATAGTTATAACAATGAAATACATAAAATACAGCTAAACCAATCTGCTAAAAAGATAGTTTAACACGTATTTCAGCTATTTTAGCAATTTCGTCACCAACATCGGCAATGAACCTGATTGTGGAAGATTAGACGAATAAGACAGCTATCGTTGATTTTTGATTAAATATTTTGCGTAAGATATTTTTCAAAAGTGATGGACATATTGTCCATCCGAGTGAAGTCGGGACGGGCCGCTAGTTTATGATAAAAAGATGCTGATAATGGAAAAAATCCCATTGTTGTATGGATTGTTTCGCTGTAATGGGAAAGCCAAAAATTCAAAACGAGATGGGTAGATAAGTTGAGAAGCATTGATTTTTGCCCCCCCCCCTCTCTGTTATACCGATTTATATTTAGAGATAGGTGTATTTGGGTCTTTTTAGCCATTGGGAAAATGGTTGTTGTGTTCTGTCGAGAATGGACCTCTTGGCGTCGGCACTTTATTTTTTTAAGCGTTTTTAACGAAATTCTGTAACTTTAGAAGAATTTTTTTTTGAATAGGCAATAGAAATGTATAAAATCGTTACAAAAATGTTAAAGTTACAAAAAGTGATAGATGCAAATTATCATATATGAAAAAAAGCCGAATTCAAAAATACACGTCGGATGAGAAATCGTCTTATAAAGCAAAAAACGTGGTCTTCCACTTTAATTTCCTCAAAATATCTTTAGCTCAGACATTCATCTAAACAATAGTTAAAGTTATTCTAAGAAGGACCCGACAAAATATTAAGGTATATATTAAGGATAAGGTATAGTAATAGAAAATGCGTTTCGATAACTGTGGCGATATGGCTCAAATGAATATTTTTGCGAGGACAGAGAATGCCAGGATCTCTTCAACTATAGTAATGGAAAATGCGTTTATTTGTAGACGGTTCCGATAAATATTTTTGAATAATTCATATTTTTAATTAATTAGATTTTTTTTCTGTAATCGGTCCCACGCCAAATAACGTACACTAACGAATTTGTGTTTATTTACTTATTTTGGAACTACGTGAATTGCAGTCATGAAATTAGGCGTAATTTTTAAGATAAACATTAAATGCTTATAAAGTGTGATATTTTTTAACTATTTTTATTTTTATACTTATTTTTTATTCTTTTAAATTTCGAAAAAACTTCTAATATCTCTCATTACAAGCAGCCTGCAATCATTGACGTGGTGACATTTCGATGTAGTTACTAACTTTATATCCAATCTGAGATCCAGGACAAGTGGTAAAAGAGCATCGATTGAAAGAGCAAACCTAAGCTCTTTTCAACTTCTTTTCTTTTGAAAAAGATTTAATAATACGATTCGAAATGGAGAGAGAATAAATAAAGAGTGGAGTTAAAATTTTTCTAATAAAAGCCAAAGAAAGAAAAAATTCTATTCAAGAGAAAATGTCGGAGGTAAAATTGAGTTTAGAGTCTGTTGGCAATAGGAAGATGCGAAGTGCCTAAAATGTAAAAATGTTTTTCTTAAAGGACAAAAACAAAAAGAAAAGAAAAGAAAGAAAGAAAGAAAAGAAAAGTGCACAAAATGTAAAAATGTTTTTTCGTACGAAAAAACATTTATTACAACGTGGTAATTTTTCTCTGGCGTAGTAACAAATATTACAAGACAAAAAAATTAAAAAAAAAAGTAAAGAAACAAAAAAAGAAATAATAATAATAATAATAATAATAATAATATATATATATATATATATATTTTTTTTTAATGATAAGATTTAAAATAAAAATAAAATTCTAAATAAACCTGTTCCTAATAGCACATTTAAACAACGTTCAAGCAAAAATTTAACATAGATCATAAATTATATTTAAACAATCAAAACATCTTATAAAAATAGAAAAGAAAAATGTTTTTTGACAGTATCCAGGAGCACAAAATAGCCTTATCTACTAGAGATGAGACTACCGCATACGCTAAAATATGCCAACTGGCTGTTAAACTGCATCAAGGAAATATTATAAACACTAAAAAGTGGAAAATAAAATATAAATAAAATAAAGTGTAAAATAGTTTTTAAAATACGCTTATATTAATTAATAGTATGACGTTAATAAAATTTATTATTATACGTTCAGAAAACAATTTAGAAATCTTCAATAGGTAATTTAAATAATGCTTTTTTATTTGCTTTTTGTCATATCTTTAAAAAGAAGTAGAGCAAAAATTATAGATTTTTAATAAATTCACTAGTTTTCGCTTTCTACTAATTGTAAATCAAACTGGTGATTTTTCCATAATCGAGCCTACGCCAAATTAGCGTATACTAACAGATTTTTGTTTATTTATTTATTTTGGAACTGCGTGGATTGCAGGCATGAAATTATGCGTGATTTTTAAGATAAACATTGAATACTTATAAAGTGAGAGGTTTTTAAAACTATTTTTACTGTTATACTTATTTCCGCTTCGTTGTCTGTCCGTCACAGAGCCGGTGCTCAGAAACTATGTAACTTACAGTCGTGAAATTTTGTGTACTTATAGCTAAATACCTGTTAGGAAGCTTAAAATCATAAAATTTGAAAAAATCGTATTATTTTAATTTAGAGAGATAAAAAACCGAAAATCTATAAGCCTTTTCCTATTAAATTTAAACAGTTTTCGTAATAGCAGTTGCCAACCATTAAAAATATTTCTACAATAATTAATTTTCTATTGAAAGATTTCCACGTGAAAAATGAAAATGAAATAAAAAGTTTCACAAATTCAAAAAAAAATATTAATATGACGTCCTATTGGTAATAAAACGGAAATTTTCAAACATTTCTCAATAATACAAGGAGTATGAGTATGTATAAATACAGAAAGCAGTTTAATATGACGAATTAGAGTTAAAAAGAAAATTAATCTGACGTCTAACATTTTGAAGACAACATGTTTAATTTTGAAATTGATTTTTTTTTTTTTTTTAATATCGCATTTAGTCCACATGACAGAGTATAATAGGACCGATTCAGATTTTCAAAAAAAAATAAAGAAATAAAAGTAGACCGGTAAATTTTTACTTTATAAAAAACATAACTTTTTTTTTATGAAATTTATTTGGATTTATTAAAGGAAGGATAAAGTGTTTTTAAAGGAATATTAGTCGAAACCCTTTGTGCGATCTTTGATCACCCTTGCTCACTTGTTTATTCTTTTCAATTTCAAAAAAACTTCTACAATATCTCGCATTAGGAGTAGCCTGCAATCAATAACGTGGTGACATTTCGATGTAGCACTAACTTTCCGTCAAAGTGGTAAAAGAGCCATGCAACGATTGAAAGAGCAAACCTAAGCTACTCTTTTCAACTTCTTTTCTTTTGAAAAAGTTTTAACAATACAATTCGGGGGAAATGGAGAGAGAACAAATAAAGAGTGAATTTAAAATTTTTCTAATGAAAGTCAAAGAAAGAAAAATTCTATTCAAGATGAAATGTCGGAGGTAAAATTGAGTTTAGAATCAATTGAGAATAGGAAGATGCGAAGTGCCTAAAATGTAAAAATGTTTTTCTTCAAAACAAAAAAAGAAAAAAGAAAGAAACAAAAGAAAAAGAAAGAAATTCAGTAATCCTCTTTAATAAAAAGCTACGCTTTGCTTGCCGCAGATTCGGAAAATGAAACATTTGAAGTTACTGAGAAAATGAATAGCTCGAAAAGTATTTGTCAGAAAATTGTTAGACAAACTGCTTTAGAAAGGTAAAAAACTGTATTTTTCTTCCTGTAAATTTCAAATGTAACGATTATGCCGTTTTTCAAATATTGAATTTCAAAAATTACCAAATTTCACAATAGAGTACCAAAGCGAAACCTTCACGCGTAAAAAGATAGTGATAACGGCAATGTGTCCTGACGTGCATACTGGCTATAGCAGGAGTCATGTTTATATAATGACGTATATGGCACCTGTATGAGCATTTGGAGTATATATATATATATATATATATATATATACATATATGCGTATATATGATGCATATAAGCTTTGCGATGACCTAGGCAAAATCATATCTGTTACCTTGGCATAATCGTAACTATGGCGGCCGGTATAACAGGAAAGTACCGAATATTTTAATCAATTATTTCAAATTTTAAGTGAAAACCATGACTTCTACCAACAGTCCGAGGACGAATATTTACACTGTAATGATAATAATAATAATAATTTTAAAAATAATGAGATGTACTAAATGTTTTATCTAAATGCATCAAAACTGCTTGAAGAAATAGAACATTCTTGAAAACTTGTAGAATCTTCTACAGTAGTAGTTCTTAAGACTGTTAGTCAGTGAACTGCCCAGTTCCACTGACTAATGTTAAACCCATGGGTGTTTGATGCATTTGTATATTTAAAATATCTCCTCGGAAAATTAATATTTTTAACTTCTTTTTTCTGTGCACTGTTCTTAGAGAATGTCTCTTTTTTTTTTTTTTTAATTCCTACTATTAGCTCACACTCTCTTTATATATATATTTTTGGAATTTTCAATCGTTAATAAAATATTTTCTATTCATCCATTCAAGTTCAAATAATTTTTTTTAAACTTGTACTGGATGACACTTGATGTTAATACAGTTTTTTCAAATATTAATTCATTCATTAAATTTAATTGATTAATTTTAATTTTTATATGGGAGAAAAAAATTTCTCCCATTGTTTTCATAAATGAAATGAAAGATTTATCTCAAATGAGTGATGCCAACAAAAAATAAAATACCGCAACGATGATTATAAAATAATGTTCCATAAAGATAACGTGGGACATTCATGCTGCACGGGTTTATTTTATATATTTATGATTAAAAAGTAGGAATTGACTTTAAAAAATTTTATATTACTTGTTCTGTCTTAGTTGTCTGAATATTTCTAAAATATATGCTTAATTTAATATTTTATGTGTTAAAAGTTGAAGAGCTGTGAGTTAGATTTTAACGCTTCATATTAAAATTAAGTATATATTTTAGAAATATTTTGACAACTAAGGGAAAAAAGAGACATTCTCTAAGAAGGGTGCACGTAAAAAAAGAAATTGAAAAATATTTATATCCTGGGGAGATATTTTAAATGTGCTAGTGCATTCTACGCCCATAGGTTTAACATTAGCGAGGGAAATTGGGAAGCTGACAGACTAGGATTTTCTACATTCTATTGCTTATATTTAGGCATTTGGGGGGATTTTTTTTCAATGTAAGTTAAATATATTACTGTAGTTGTTTTTATTTTACAATTAGTTGCATTTCAAACTATCTTTTTTTTTTTTTGAGACCACGAAAACAATTTTTGTAGTTGAACCTGTGCTCCGCGTACAGTTGTAATGTCCACGTTTTCCAGCAGATCTATAAATCAGAAACAGAATTTACGAACACTTTTATAATCTGTAAGTTAGGTTTAAAACTAACAAAAATAATAATTTTGTCCCTTTTTTTTTGTCAAAATGTCTTTTATTTGAAAAAGTGGTTAGCAAAAATCGGTATTTATATATTTTATTATTATTATTATTATTATTATTATTATTTTATTTTTATTTTATTTTAATTTTTGTTGTTAAGGGAGCAAATAAAATAGATTATTTCGAAAAGTAATACATATTGTCTCATCCGTCTAATCTCCCATAATGGAGTTCATTGCCGATGTTGGCGACGAAATTACTAAAATAGCTGAAATACGTGTTTAACTATTTTTTAGCGGATTGGTTTAGCTGTATTTTATGTATTTCATTATTGTAATTTCATTGTTGTAGCTATTGTTGCGACTTAATTTTTGTAACTGTATTGTTGCAAGATTCATTCTTTTTTTACCTTATATGGCGAAAAACTTACCACAGTGATTTTAGATATTGTCTCCCTTTGGAGGTGAATATCTAAAATCGCTGAAATACGTGTTTAACCATTTTTTTAGTAAATTTGTTTTCCTGAATTTCACGCTCCTACCTAAAACAAAAATCTTTTCTTATTACTTGCCTAGGTCATGATAGCAATCTATACTGTCCAAATTTCGTGGTCCTGACTTTAGTCGTTCCAGCTGGGTGTTGATGAGTCAGTCAGAAAGTCAGACGTTCTCACTTTATATGTTAGTATAGATAATAATATACTCTGCCGAGTAAATAAAATCTGCAAATAAATAATTTGTTCTCCCCTTGCAAGCAACAATATTCAAATCATACTAATCATCTTTCATCAGAAGAACAATTAACGTGAAATCGTCTACGAAGTGACATTTCAATACACCAATTTTCCAGCAAATTTAAGGCTGTTTTCAAATCGAAAGGAGCTACTTTCTGACACATTTTTTAATTCATTTTTGTTCGTAAAAGCATGAAATCGGCAGATGTTCTTATACAGAAACTATGTCATCGAATAGTGTTTTCCGTTTTTTGGCAAAGGCAGAAGATCTTTCAGAAAATACAGTCAAAATTGACGTTTTGAACCGAATTTCCAGAGCGACAGCGCGAGAAAAGAGAAAGATTTGTCGTCACGTGACAACTACCGCTTATAATTTTATAAGTAATTTATTTATCAGAAAGTGGAAAACGCATTTCGATAATACATGCCTTCAATAGTCAGGCCTGCCATTTGCGTTTAAAAATGAAGCATTTACGTTTAAAAATGAAGCATTTACGTTTAAAAATGAACCATAAAATGTGTCAGAAAGTTTCGCGTTGTTGATCAAGGAATTTGAGAACCGCCTTAAGATAATCGATTGAAGGGGCAGGTCATAAGCCCCTTTCTTTCTTTTTTTTTGTTTGTTTCTTTTTTTTTCCCCTTTTCAACAAAAAAAAAAGACTCAATAATACAATTCGAAATAAAAGAACGAAGAAAGATAAAAATTGTGAAATAAAGAAATCCGGAACTGGGAGAACAAATAAAGAAGAGATTAGGGAGGGGGAGGGGATATTTCCTAATAAAAGCGAAATAAAAATTTCTTTTTCAGAGGAGATGTTGGATAAAGAATTAAGTTAGTGTGTCAAGAACGGGGAGATGTGGAACATCCAGCACATAAAATAATTTTCTCACAGTACGAGAAAGGGAAAAAAAATATTCAGATGTACTAACTATTTTTATTTACCCATCATACGTAGTATAGGGTAGGTCTTGCAATCGTTTTAAAAATTAAAAATATATATATTTGACGGATTTACACGTTTCAGACACTGGAAATTCCGAAAAACATATTTTTAGAAAGAAAAAAATTACCGTCCGCCTGTCTGTCTGTGTGTCTATGTGTCTGTAAACTCTCTATCTCCCGAACAAATTGAGATAGAGACTTGAAATTTGGTGTGTACTTAGTATGCAATAATGGAAATAAGCTTATTGAATTTCAGTAACCTCGATTATCCGGAACTACTTTTTTCGGACTCTCGAAATATTCGTTCTGATAAAAGGTCTATAAATTTTTTTGAAATTGTTTATTTTAAGAAGTGAATATAAAAGACAATAAAAAAAAAAAACAAATTTTGCATAAAGAATGAAGTCGATCGGATAATGAGTTGCCGAGATATTTCGAATCCTTTTTTCCACACTCTTCGATTTTCCATGACCCTGTATTTCATTCAAATTTCAATTCAAAGATATATTTTAATTGAAAATGAGACGCTTCATCCGACGCCGTAAAGTGTTAGTTAATAAGTGTATCATTTTTGGAGTTATAAGGATGTTTCTGTTACGTAATACTTTCGGTCTCGGGTGGATCTGATTTCAAATTGTCGGGTTCGGGTGCGCACGGGCTTTAATGACACAAAACTTTTCGGGTTCGGGCTGCTCGGGCTCTAATGGCACAAAATTTTTCGGCCTCGGGCGGGCTCTGATTTCGAATCAACACGTGCGATTTCGAATCGATATTCGACCCGACACGGGCGATTTCGAATCGACATTCGGCCCGACATCACGCGCTCTAATGACGCAAAACTTTTTAGGTTCGGGCTGGGTCGGGCTCTAATGACACAAAACTTTTCGGCCTCGGGCGGGCTCTGATTTCGAATCAACACGGGCGATTTCGAATCGATATTCGACCCGACACGGGCGATTTCGAATCGACATTCGGCCCGACATCACGCGCTCTAATGACGCAAAACTTTTCAGGTTCGGGCTGGGTCGGGCTCTAATGACACAAAACTTTTCGGCCTCGGGCGGGCTCTGATTTCGAATCAACACGGGCGATTTCGAATCGATATTCGACCCGACACGGGCGATTTCGAATCGACATTCGGCCCGACATCACGCGCTCTAATGACGCAAAACTTTTCAGGTTCGGGCTGGGTCGGGCTCTAATGACACAAAACTTTTCGGCCTCGGGCGGGCTCTGATTTCGAATCAACACGGGCGATTTCGAATCGATATTCGACCCGACACGGGCGATTTCGAATCGACATTCGGCCCGACATCACGCGCTCTAATGACGCAAAACTTTTCAGGTTCGGGATGGGTCGGGCTCTAATGACACAAAACTTTTCGGCCTCGGGCGGGCTCTGATTTCGAATCAACACGGGCGATTTCGAATCGATATTCGACCCGACACGGGCGATTTCGAATCGACATTTGGCCCGACATCACGCGCTCTAATGACGCAAAACTTTTCAGGTTCGGGCTGGGTCGGGCTCTAATGACACAAAACTTTTCGGCCTCGGGCGGGCTCTGATTTCGAATCAACACGGGCGATTTCGAATCGATATTCGACCCGACACGGGCGATTTCGAATCGACATTCGGCCCGACATCACGCGCTCTAATGACGCAAAACTTTTCAGGTTCGGGCTTGGTCGGGCTCTAATGACACAAAACTTTTCGGCCTCGGGCGGGCTCTGATTTCGAATCAACACGGGCGATTTCGAATCGATATTCGACCCGACACGGGCGATTTCGAATCGACATTCGGCCCGACATCACGCGCTCTAATGACGCAAAACTTTTCAGGTTCGGGATGGGTCGGGCTCTAATGACACAAAACTTTTCGGCCTCGGGCGGGCTCTGATTTTGAATCAACACGGGCGATTTCGAATCGATATTCGACCCGACACGGGCGATTTCGAATCGATATTCGGCCCGACATCACGCGCTCTAATGACGCAAAACTTTTCAGGTTCGGGCTGGGTCGGGCTCTAATGACACAAAACTTTTCGGCCTCGGGCGGGCTCTGATTTCGAATCGACATTCGGCCCGACATCACGCGCTCTAATGACGCAAAACTTTTCATGTTCGGGATGGGTCGGGCTCTAATGACACAAAACTTTTCGGCCTCGGGCGGGCTCTGATTTCGAATCAACACGGGCGATTTCGAATCGATATTCGACCTGACACGGGCGATTTCGAATCGACATTCGGCCCGACATCACGCGCTCTAATGACGCAAAACTTTTCAGGTTCGGGCTGGGTCGGGCTCTAATGACACAAAACTTTTCGGCCTCGGGCGGGCTCTGATTTCGAATCAACACGGGAGATTTCGAATCGATATTCGACCCGACACGGGCGATTTCGAATCGACATTCGGCCCGACATCACGCGCTCTAATGACGCAAAACTTTTCAGGTTCGGGATGGGTCGGGCTCTAATGACACAAAACTTTTCGGCCTCGGGCGGGCTCTGATTTCGAATCAACATGGGCGATTTCGAATCGACATTCGGCCCGACATCACGCGCTCTAATGACGCAAAACTTTTCAGGTTCGGGATGGGTCGGGCTCTAATGACACAAAACTTTTCGGCCTCGGGCGGGCTCTGATTTCGAATCGTCAGGTTCGACCAGGCACGGACTCCGAAAAAAAGAGCCCGAACTCATCTGTAATAATTATAATCATATTTTATCACAATAACAGCTAACCTGAAATTGTCACGGTGACATATCAATGTACCAACTTTCCAGCAAATTTTAGATAATCGATTGAAGGAGTAAGTTCTTAATCCCGTTTCAAAATCTTTTTATTCTTTTTAATACAAAATATGATTTAATAATACGGTTCGAACAAAAACGACACATAAAAATAAAAATGTGTAACGAAAAAAATCTGGAATTTATGGAGAACAAATAAGGAGCGAGGTTGAAAATTTCTTAACAAGAGATAAAGGAAAAATTCTTTTTCAGAGGAAATGTTGGATGGAAAATTAAATTTAGCGTCTACCGACAAAGGAAGTGCTCAGCATACAAAAAGTTTTTGTTCCATGCAGGGATATTTTTAATATTTCTAGCAAGCGTATAATGCGTTATTTAACGCATTTAAAATCAAAGATACGATTTAATTTTTCACGCCCTGTATCGCTGTATTCATTAAAAATAAACAAACAAATAAATAAATAAAAAGTAGCTAACGTTGCTGTTGTCGCTGCCGTAATTGAATTTATTATGACGGTGCTCTTTCTCGGCTTAAAAAGAAAAAAAAAAAAAAAAAAGAGCTATTGCATATAAAAAAACTTGTGGTTGGGGGCCACCGTAATACTTACCCATCATGGATATGCATAGTATAAAATATGAAAATAAAAAATGGGTAAACTATTCATAAAATGCATTGCAATTCGAATAAAATCGTGGCTTGATGGCGTCATAAACTTTAAAGGCTTAAAACTTAAAAGAAGCATCAACATAAACTTAAAAGAAGCATCCTCATAACTCCAACAATGATAATCATATTAACTAACAGTTTAGTTCGTCGGATGAAGCGTCTCATTTCCAGTTAAAATATATCTTTGAATCGAAATTTGAATGAAATACCGGATCATGAAACATTGAAAAGTGTGGAAAATAGGATTACAAATACCTTGGCAACTCATAACCCGATCGACTTCATTCTTTATGCAAAAATTATGTTTTTTTTTTTTTATTGTCTTTTATATTTACTCCTTAAAATAAGCAATTTCGTAAATTTTTATATACCTTTTATCAGAACGAATATTTCGAGAGTCCGAAAAAAATAGGTCCGGATGATTGAGGTTACTGAAATTCAATAAGCTTCGTCTCATTATTACATACTAAGTACATACCAAATTTCAAGTCTCTATCTCAATTTGTTCGGGAGCTAGAGCGTTTACAGACACACACACAGACAGACGGACGGAGAAAAAAAAATTCTATAAATATGTTTTTCGGAATCTCCAATGTCTGAAACATGTAAATCCGTCAAAAAAATATTTTTTCGATTTTCAAAACGATCATAAGATTTACCCTATACTACGTATGATGAGTAAGTAATAAAGAAATGTATGGTAAACACGCTGAAGCAGGCATTTTTTTATATCGAAGAATTATTTTAAAAGCTATTTAATGTTAAAATCTGTCAAAATTGTTCAGTAAAAATGTTTTATAGGATCAGAAACTATGCATAGCAATTTAACCACCTCTTACTGGCACATACTAAACTAAATCGCAGTGTCCAATCTTTTTTTTGTTTAAATTTGTCTAATTTCTTAAGGATTTTTTTTTTCAATTTTTAAAGTTCCGTACTTAAAAAGTAAAAACGGAAACATTATAAGATCACTCATGTGTCTGTATGTCCGTCTGTCACAGTCATTTTTCTCGAAAACTATGGAACGCGGAAAGTTTCAAACCTAGTAATAAAGGCTATGGACCAACATATTTGTAGATTAGTAGCTATTCACAAATATGTTTAGGGAAAATATAGGGGGTCTAATTAAGCTACTCGAAAAGAAATTTTTTAATGCCTTGTGGGGTTTCATTAGGAAGATATCGTAACAACAAACTCAAAAATATATTTGTTTTAATTTAAGATATTATACAGAAGGTCGTTCACACTTTTTGGAAAAAATTTTAAAAGTTAATTTCTACGCATAAATGACATATTCTTTACAACAATTTGACTGTTGGGGATAGTCCTGACTTTTAGCTATAGCTCTGGCTTGAAATTTCTATGATAATAGAATTTCCTTGTTACAGTCATGTTATTTTTTCCCGAGACCCTTTGTAAAACTTTCCAAAGTCTTTTCAATGTTCGTGAATTCATTTAAACAATCCAAGAGCGGCCGGAAGATTTTAATCATATGAAGCTCAATTAATTTCTTTTTCATATAAAGCTGGAATTCCTTCTTCAAAAATGGGTTCCGAAATATTTTACTCATAATAAAGTGAAATCACCTTAGCTTTACTGCCTTTTTTATTCTTTAATTTAATTTCATAACAAAATCCGGCAGCAATCATGAATTATTTTGGAAATTTTTCTTTACATTCACAAAACCCATTTTTTTTTTTTTTTTTATTATCTATATTAATAAAAGAAAGTTTCGCTCTGTGATGTGTGTGTCTGTTGGCGATGGCTAGCAAAATCTAGTCCACCAAGAAGTCTGTAAATTTAGGTGTGGATAGTCCAAGGTCTGGCCATGTGCACCCGAGCATCAGAATTTTAATATTTTGATACTTACCCAAGATATTAATTAGATTCTCATTAACCATCGCTTCTAAAATGACATCTTTTAAATCAAAATAGCGAAAGAAACGAACCGGCACATTGGATTTGCAAGCGGTAATGAACGAATTCGAAATTATTTTACTAATTAGCGAATTTTAAGAAAACTAATTGAGATATCAATTTGAAAATTTCTGAGCATATGTAAAAAAATATTCTGCATTTGACTATGTAATTTTTGAAAAATTAGGTTGGTATTTTTTTTTATTTTTGCAAAAAACTGCCAAAAATCTGCCGGCGCCAGTGAAAACGATCCGAGAAAGCTTCAGACAGGGATCTACTTTCATTAAAAACTGAACTACAAAGAGATCTGTTTTTCGGGCCGATCCCTCCATTTAGTTTGCGAAAATGAAAGGAAATAATTGCCAATTTTTACTAACGAACAAAAATTTCGGTAACTAATTAAGATATAGATTTGAAATTGAGGTCGGGAAGGGGTGTCATCTGCCGGCTATTTTAGCGTAGCGTCTTCGTTATGTTCTAATTATCAGAAAAATGTAATTCTTTTTTTAATGATCGCGTTAATGTAGGTGACGGTGGTTCTCTTGAACAAATTATTCATTATATTTGCGGGTATGGGGAGGGAGGGGGTTAACGCCTTTCTCTGAGATTGTAATTATCTCGGGCCCGGGCAACGCCGGGCAGGTTAGCTAGTTAATTAATAAAATTTTTCTTCTTTTGATAGACTCACTTAAATAAAGCCATGTTTCCTTAATGTTAGGATATTTTTTTATCACCACCTATGTGTTTGTTAAAGCGAGCATTAGAAAGCGCTCTCCACAACACAATGGAAGACTTTGGAAAGTTTTCCAAGAGGTGTTAGAGAAACTTGATAGGATTGCACTAAGAGAAAAATCGACTAGGATGGATATTTCGATCCAGGGTTATAATCAAGAGTCAGGGCTATATATACAGTAGAGTTAAATTGTCGCAAAGAATATGGCATATAGGTTCAGAAATTAACTGTGAAAATCTTTTCCATAAAGTGGGAACGACCTTCTGTATTTTCGGAGATATAGTCTAAACTGTGCTGCAAAAATATGCCCCACCCCCCTTTATTACCAAATCTACTGAAACTGAAAAATGTTAACAATATCAGCATAACGTCTGGTCGAAAGAAGAAAGAAAAAGTAATATCTGGGAGAGTTGTGTCGATCATGATTTCACATTAAAAGTCTTGTTGTCTTTTCTTCTTTTTATTTAACAGCAAACTTAACACAAAAGTAAATTAATAAAGATAATTAGACTGAAAAAAATCTTTAATTTCAGGAGAGCTGCCAAGAAGCTCCCTATTCTAGATACAAAATTATTCCAACTAAAAATACAACAGTTTTCTAATCAGTTCGGGTAAGTATTACGTCACATTACGTAACGCCGTGAGCTTAACTCCGCCCACAGAACATGTGATCAAATAAATTTTCTACAGAAATTAAAATTATGGAAAAATTAGAGGTAGTCTACTCTAATATTTCACCACAAGAGCAAAAAATCACGGTCCATCAAAAAATAAATAAATAAATAAATAAATAAATTATAATTTAACAACTTACTATAACCATTGGGGAAAATGTTCTGAAAGCTTTAAAAAAAAAAGAAAAAAAATACCGTACTTTCGTGTTATAGCGGACCCAACAATTATGATTATGCCAAGGTTGCAGTTATGATTTCGCCAAGATCATCGCAAAGCCTATATATGCATCCTATATACGCATACATATATTCTAAACACTCCTATATGTGCCATATACGTCATTATACACATATTATTTACGTCCTATATGTTGTATATACATCCTATACACATGTCATATATATACATCATATATGCATCATACATGACTATAACTTGGCCACATACGTCAAGAAAACATATATATCATATATTATTATAATGTCATACGTGCTTTATAATTTGGCGATAAATCTGGGTCGCTTGGCGATGAAATACTTGGGGCCGCTATAACACGAAAGTACCAAATTTACAATATATTAATGAAAACAGAAACAACAAAAGTTTGGTACAATTTCTATTTGTAGACCATCCCCTGAGCAAAATTTAAGCATTGCTTTAATTCTTGTTTAGATTGATGTCTGAGCTAAAGGTATTTTGAGGAAATTCAAGTTGAAGACCACGTTTTTTGCTTTATAAGACGTTTTCTCATCCGACGTCAATTTTTTTAATTCGGCTTTTTTTCATATCTGATAGTTTGCATCTGTCCTTTTTGTAACTTTAACATTTTTGTAACGATTTTATGCATTTATTTTGCTTATTCAAATAAAAATTCTTCTAAAGTTACAGAATTTCGTTAAAAAAGCTTAAAAAATTCTTCTAAAGTTTCAGAATTTCGTTAAAAAAGCTTAAAAACTTCTTCTAAAGTTACAGAATTTCGTTAAAAACGCTTAAAAAATTCTTCTAAAGCTACAGATTTTCGTTAAAAAAGCTTAAAAAATTCTTCTAAAGTTTCAGAATTTCGTTAAAAAAGCTTAAAAACTTCTTCTAAAATTACAGAATTTCGTTAAAAACGCTTAAAAAATTCTTCTAAAGGTACAGAATTTCGTTAAAAACGCTTAAAAAATTATTTTAAAGTTAAAGAATTTCATTAAAAACGGTTAAAAGAGTTAAGTGCATACATAATTTGGTCTTTCTCGACCAATAGTAACAACCATTTTCCCAATGGGTTAATAACCTGAAATTGTCACACGGGATGACATATCAATGTACTAACTTTCCAGCAAATTTGAGATCGTCGATTGAAGGGGCAAGTCTTAATCCCTTTTCAAAATCTTTTTATTCTTCTTCTTTTTAATAAAAAATATGATTTAATAATAACAGTTTGATCAGAAACGACACATAAAAATAAAAATGTGTAATGAAAAAAATCTGGAATGCATGGAGAACAAATAAAGAGCGAGTTTGGAAATTTCATAATAAGAGGTAAAGAAAAATTTCTTTTTCAGAAGAAATGTTGGATGGAATATTAAATTTAGCGTCTATCGACAAAGGAAATTCTCAGTATATAAAAAGTTTTTATTCCATGCAGAGATACTTTTAACGCTTCTACAAAAATATTTCACGCATTTAAAATCCAACATACGATTTAAAATTTAAACATGCTTTTTTTCACGCTAAAAAAAAGTAACTAACACTGCTGCTATCGCTGCTGTAATTGAGTTTATTGTGACCGATGCTCTTTCTCGGATTATATATATTTTTTTTAACTATTCCATATAAAAAAAAAAGTAAAGAAATGTATGATAAACATGCCGAAGTAGGCAGTTTTTATCATTTGACAACTCACTTTATTATTGTATGTTTTTATGATTTGACGTCATTTAAATCATCTATTTTGACTTGACCAATACCGTTAGCCGATATTTTTATCCTTATTTTTTCTTCAGAAGTTTAAACCTGCATCTAAAAAACATTAGACTGTAGTGCGAAATCATCGAAGGAGTCCACTGGTTTTAATAATTTAAATACACCCAACGAACGATCCAAACCGAACTGTTGAAACTGTACAGAAGATGGCTTTACTAATTTTTATAAACTCTGGTAGTCAGCAGAAAATTCTAGTTGTCAGTAAAAAATATTTACTCCCCCCCCCCCCTCCCCACACCCCACACCCCTCACTGATTTACAAAAAGCACAAAAGTTTTTTATGCATTAATTGAGAAAAAATATAATAGCAAGCATTGCTTACAATTATTAGTTACATAGTTTAAAATACAGGGTGAATATAACAACTTTGAAGGGCTATATCTTCTGAACAATAAAAGGTAGTGTTTCATTTCACACATCGAAGTGAATGAGAAGTTATGAAGTTTCATAAATATAAAGGCTCGTTTCTTTTTTGGCGAGAGATGGCGCAACAAGCGGCGGGTTGAAAGTGAACCTGCACCTTCCGTTGCGAGATAAAAATAGCCATTTTTTTTTTTTTTTTTTTTTTTTTTATGAGTACAAATATAATGTGTTCTCAAAATAACCTACGATGAAAAAAAATAAAATGTGTATATCCTGAGAAAAAAAAAAAAATTTTTAAAGAAATTCGAAATTTCGAGTTTTTTTTAATGCAAAAGTAGTCCTGAATTTGAAATTTGTTACTTGAGAAACATAAAAAATAGGTAATTTTGTGCATTTGTATGGTTAACATATTCAATCAAAATTTCATGAAATTCTAGCCAATCAGGTTTCGGAAATCGTGCGCGCAATGACCAAAATCACCGTTTCGAGAAAATTGACTAAGATCAGACTACACCTTGATCATATAAAAAAAAGCTGAGACTGTTTTAGACATAACTCTTCTTCTAAAGTGAATTTTTTCATGGGGTTTATTTTTAAAATGCTCCTAAAGAATCATATTTAATTATAAGCTAATAAAAAAATCGAATGTTTGACTCATTAAAGGGTACCTGATCCCTTAAAAAATACAGTATACTCTCGATTATCCGTGTGCGGATTATACGTGCTCATTCCGGGTTCACCAAACAAATGAAAGAGGATCATTTTCACGCTTATCATTCATGTAAAATCGATGTGGATGTGAATTAGAATCTTGCCTGATTTAGCTGATAGTATGGTAAAGTGCACAGAGGTCAAATCGAACCCTCTGGATCCTGTTTAACGGGGTAGGGTTGAAGGGGATGGGAGGGATCGGAATGTTGTTTGCATAATAGCCTTTCAGCTGTCCGCTCTCACTTTTGTATGTTTTCTTTTAGTTTTTGCGTCTTGTTTATCGTCAGTTAGTAGCGTGAAATTTTTTACTAGTGAAAATTATTGGTGTGAAACGAAAACAAAACGTTTTAAATGTTAAACGAAAATTAGAAATCCTTCAAAAACTTGATAATGTTGAATCAGCTAGAAAATAAACAAAGAATTATTAAATTGGAGTACAAACTGTACGTGATATAAAGGATGTACGGAAAAAGAGGACTTGAATACGGTGACATTACTGCGGTTCGTAAACTATGTGTCGATATGCGAGAAGAGATGAACAAACAGCAAAGCAAAGACGCATTACAGATTTTCTTAAGCAGTAAATGTTAAAAGGAAAAATTCCTAGTTTGATGCTATACAGCAAGCAAATGTAAGTAATACTTATATATCTACACTGATGTCGATTTTTTTTTAATAAAAAGAAAGTTTTCGGATTATCCGTGTTTTTTTAGTGTCCCTAAGACCTCTCCCGGTGATTAACCCGGATAATCGAGAGTGCACTGTACTTCTAAAATATACACTTAATTTGATATTTTATGTATTCAAATCTTAGCGGAGCTCACGAGCTTTGAGAAAGATTTTGACACTTTAAAATAAGACAAAGCATGTATTTTACAAATATTTTGACAACTAAAAAGAGAAAAGAGAGATCCTTTAAGAATACAGATAATAAAGAAGTTAAAAATATTAATTAACTTTTGAAAATATGGCTAACTAACACCCTTAAAAAGCAGAAAATCAAAAATATTTCTGAAAGGCATCTTTGATGCTCCGATGGTGGGGGGGGGGGGGATTTCTCTCCTCGACCACCCCATAAATTTATCTGATATTAAATCACATTATGCCTATATGACACTATATGTTACCCATTGCCTTAATAGATTTAGAGACTAGACTATTTTTAAGTGCGTTCGTGATTATACAAATACGTCGCACCTATAGTCGTTGTCTGGTCAGTCCGTCTGTTCGCATATAACAGCACAAAAACTACCCAACCGAATAGTTTGAAATTTAATATAATATAAATCGTTGCAGAATTTTATCGAGTCTTTCAAATTTTATGAAAATCGAATCAAAACTAAAATATTAATTAAAACTTTCTTCATTCTATTCAATCCCATCATACGTAATTAATTCAACGATATCCCATGATAGGTAGTAATTCTATGTTGTCATGGTGATTACGTCTATTATTTCCATATTACTGAATTTAAAAACCGAATTTGTATACTAAAATTGTTTATTTATAGCAATCCTGTAATCTACCGGCAGTATTTTGGATAGATGTTTCCGGAGAAATAGATATTAAATGAAAAAGTCCTTCCGGCCTGTACCGGTAGGAAAAGGTAGCTTTGCTATATCTTCGTTTTAAAATTTTAGCTAATGTTACATGAAAACAGCAAGTTAAAATGCAAAGAAACGTTTACAAAAGATTCGTTAATACTGAATTTGAATAAGAAATTCGCCAAATTATTGAGCAATAGCCAAATTGGCTTCATTTATGACTTATTTTGGTTGCCAAATTTGGCGATATTTCGCCAAATGTCACCAATTTTGCCAATTTTGTCGCCAATGTCGCCAATTTTGGCACTAACGGATATGAATATATAGTTTTATGCGTATGATTGAGAAAATTATTACAACAATGAAAGAAAATAATTTGCGAGTAATCGCGTTAATGTGCTGTTTTGTTTCAAAATGTCAGCCACCCTAGAATTTCAAACTGCTCTATCTCAGCCATTTTTTAAGATAGAGATAAACCAAAAAATGCTCTGGAATCCTTGTATCAAGGCCTAAAACGTAATTAAAAAATAAATTTTAATTTTTAATTTTTTGTATATTTATTTTAGTTTTAAATTTTTAAATGGACGCCATCATGAAACAAAATGGCGGACCCAGCTGGCCAACGAACTCGGTCGAGACATTGGTTAGCTTAATACACACAATTAGTTTCATCAGAATTGATTTATAAATACGAGCGTTATCGTATGACATGGGTCAGATATATCCATATATATATATATATATATATGAAACGAAGCGGGACTCCGTCGGTGGTTGGGCGCCGGGCCGGGCCGGTGGCTGCGCGGACTGATGGCGGCTCCGTACGTCAAAGCGCTCATTCTGATTCCCTTGCATGTTCGTGTAGTCCTGGGCCGTAAGCGGGATTTGGTTAAATTCCGAGTGAATATATTTCTGTTTAAAGGAAGACTCAGTTTATTATGGAACCTGGTTTATTTCTTTTTCTTACATGATTCCTTTTAAACCAGGCCCATATTGGCGTGAGAGCTGCTTTTTAAGTCTGTCTGGACATCGAAGGTTCGTCCATCGCGAGGCAATTCCGAGAGAGCAGATTGGCGTGGATTTGTTTAGATGAGGGAAATCGTAAAAAGTTCGCTCCTGATAGCAGTGCAATGGTATAAATATGAAGGTTTTGCATTATTTCTGCTAGAGGTCGTCGAAGTCAAAAGAGGCGTATTTTTAATTTTAATTGGCCGCGAGCTGAGTGATTGATTGTGCGGAATAAAGGCGTTGGCTCCATCGGCCGATCGGATGCAGCAAGACTTTAAAATTGCGTTAGCGTCAGCACAAATATTCTTATGAAGAGTCAGAAAACGATCTTTGAAAGTTATAAGATGCGATGCAGGAAAACTAATTTAACAGGGGCGACGGCATTTTCAATCAATTGAAACACAATTATTAAAGCATTTAAAAGTTTTGATTTAAATTTCTATTTTTTAAAACGGTAATTTAAAATTTTAAAAGGGGCAAAAAGGGATTTTGCATTTTAAAAAGGAGTTTAGCTTTTATCCTTTCATATCCCCCCCCCCACTAAAACAAGAGCCACAGGGCTCGCCTGCAAGACCTGTGGGTCTTATCTCGTGAATTTAACCCATGTTTTTTTTTTTTTTTTTTTTTTTTTTAGATTCTTATTTTCTCCAGCTCTCAAGTAATTTCTCCAGCTCTTCAGTATTTACTTCAGCTCTTCAGTATTTACTTCAGCTCTCAAGTCAATTGGACCTATTTTTACATTTATATATCAAATTTACATAAAAATATTGGTTACACTAAAATAATGGAATTCTTTCAATGGTGCTGCAGCAAAACAATAATGTGTCTCGAGACATCTTGATTATAACAGTTGTCATAACATAACTGTTTGTAGTGTTTCCCTTTCTTTCCAGTTTTTGTTTTAAAGTTTTTGATACAGTTTGTTGGGAAACATCCTTTTGTGTATAATTGCAAATTGCAACCATAAACTATATAGTATATTAAAATATTCACAGGTAAACATACTGAAAACTATACAACATATTCAAATGTAAAAAATATTCACAAATACAAGATATTAAAATGTAAAATATATTCACAAATACAAATTATTCAAAAATATAAAATATTCAATAATACAAAATATGCACTAATACTATCAACAAAATATATTGTATATCAAATGCAATTTGAAACATTTGCATTTCTAGAGATATATTGAATTTTCACACTGAGATAAAATAACAGTAAAATATCCTAAAATACTAATAACAAAAACAAATTATATTTCTTCGTATACCTTTCTGTTTTGTTAGGGACTTAGCTACTTCTATGATGCAGCCTTAGGTTTATATCCATGAAAAACAACACTAAGTTGTTTAAAAAAAGAAAACTACAGCTAATAAAAACTAAATATACACTTGCTATAATTTTCACCATGCGCAGGGTCAGTGCGATATGGGTTTTAATACTCTGAGGGGAATATCACCCAAAAATGTGCCACTTGCACGACAGAAAAAGAAAAGTGGGTAATCGATATTCACCTGCAGAGGGGAAGCGAAGCAGTTTTGCCAGATTCTCCGTTCAACCTGGAAAGAGAATCTGGGAAAACAGTCCGGCTAAAGATGGGTGGCCACGGAGCGGAGGACCCCTTCATGAGTCATCAATTCGTCATTATAATATTTTTTTAAAAATAATAAAAATTGTAACAGTACTTTTAAACAGTCACCATCATTCTACACTGCTGGGGAGATGGGTTACACGCCCAGCTGGATCCTCATCCAAATGCTACGAGTAAGGGGGACGATAGGAAAGCAAAAATTAAAAAAAAATTGACAGCTGAAAGAGATAGATGGGGTTTATTCATGGCTGAGTTTAAGATTTTGAGGAGGGTGGTAGTATCTTAACTTGGAGGAATGGACAATTTCGGAATTTCTCTTAAAATGTGGGCTGGGTTTATCAATTTCAAAGGATACATCAGAAAGTTGTTTTAAAATGGTGTATGGGCCAGAATATGGTGCCGTCAATTTACGGGTATTCGGATAGTGAAATTCTTCATACATCACAATGTCACCAACTTTAAACTTTACAGGAAGGAAACGAGCATCATAACGGACTTTATTCTTTTTATGGTAAGCAATTGTTCTCTCTTTAGCCAATTTTCTAGCTTCTTCCACAGGGGGATAGTAACTATTATTTGGTAAAGGGGGATCATATGGTAAATTTCCTAAAAATAAATAGCTAGGGGTGAATTGGGTTACAGAATGAGGGGTGTTATTATATTCATATAAGACTTCATCTAAAAGCTTAGTCCAAGGTATTTTCTTGGATGTGGAATTGACTGTACATTTTAATCTAGTGACAATAGTCTGATTTAGTCGTTCAATTTTCCCATTCGTTTCCGGGTGATGGCTGCTCGTCAATCTGTGTTTTATATTGTAATTACGAAGAAATCTCCTAAACCTGGAAGCCGTAAATGCTCCATTTCTGTCGGTTAACAATCTATCTGGTACTTGTATTTGAAATAATTGTTTCAAAATGTTTGTATAAGTTTCGGTAGTTACACTTTTTGACGGAAAACCCCACACATAGCGAGTTGCATGGTCAACGACTAAATGCAAATATTTTTTTGTAGAATTGTAATAATTAAATCCGCCAACAGAGTCTACTGCCAAACATTCAAAAGGTATCTCTGTTGGGGGCATTAATTGCAATAAGCCAAATCTTTTTTGTCTACATTTTTTGTTTATCTGACAAGTGTGGCAGTGTTTTACAAAATTTTCAATGTCCTGATTAAAGTTAGGCCAATAATATTGCGGAGAGATTAAATTTATCATTTTATAAATTCCAGGGTGGCCAAATTTTGTGTGGGTTTTTTCTAATAGGGGTAAACGTAAAGACATGGGGACCACAATCTTATACAAACCTTTCTTTTTAATAACAACAACATCATTTATCTCAGTGTACTTTTTACCATCAATTGTTACATTTTCTTTCTTCTGATTGTCTCTTACTTCATTCAAGTCAAGGAGATGTATAATATGGGGTAAATTTTCTGAAACAGGTTGTCTAGATAGCATATCAGCTTCAACATTAGTGGAGCCTTTCTGGTATTTAATTTCATAGTCAAACATACTAAGTTTTAGGGACCAGCGGAAAAGACGTCCTCTTAAATTTTTAACACTTTTGAGCCAGGTAAGTGCCGCATGATCTGTATGTATGACAAATTTTTGACCGTGTAAATAATGATAAAATTTATCTAAAGCATCCACAATCGCCAAACATTCTAACTCAGTAATTGCATAATTTTTTTCATAATCGCGAAGATTTCTAGAGTGATATGCTATAGGATGTAATGTTCCTTTTTCATCAACTTGTTTCACTACACATCCCACTCCATGACTTGATGCGTCTACAAACAAATGACAAGGTGTTTTGGGATCAAACAACTTTAAGATTGGTTTTTCAATTAAAGCATTTTTTAATTTTTCAAAAGAATTTTGACAATTTTGGTCCCACGCATAAGGGATATTTTTCTTCAACAAATTGTTGAGAGGGTATCGAATGTTAGCATACTTTGGAATAAATTTGTGATAAACATTTATAGATCCCAAAAAACGTTGTAATTCTTTTACATTCGTTGGTGGTGTTAATTTCTTAATCGTCTCTATATTAGGGTTGTCAGGTGTGATACAACCGTTCGAAACTTCATATCCTAGAAAGTTAATTTTGGATTTCACAAAATTACACTTTGACAATTTGAGTTTAAGGTTTTCTTGAACACAGATATTAAATAATGTTTCTAAATGACATAAATGTTCCTCTTCATTTTGGGAGAATACAATAACATCATCAAAGTAACTACAGGCAAAGTCAATTTTGTATTTATTAAGAATTCTACGGAGGGTACGGTTAAACCAAGCAGGTGAGTTTTTCCATCCAAACGGTAAACGATTCCACTCATATAATCCAAAGGTGGTGGCAAATGCCAGCTTCTCAGTGTCTCGAGGGTGGATAGGAATGTGCCAATATCCACTAGCTAAATCAAGAGTGGAAAAAATTTTAGCATGCGCCAATTTATCTAACAGGGTGTCGATTCGAGGTAAGGGTTCTGCATCTGTTTTTGTAATGGCATTTAATTTTCGGAAGTCAATACATAACCGGGTTTTCTTCCCTTCTTCACGTTTATACACCAAAGTTACGGGTGATGAATAAGGAGAATAGCTTTCTTTAATGATACCGGCTCGCAATAAATTTTGAATTTGTTCTTTAATTTCCTCTTCTTCCTTAGGGGAAGTGCGATATGCTCTTAAAGAAACGGGGAGATCTGATGTTAACTGTATTCTCTGGGGTTCCATGTTTACACAGCCTATATCATATTTATCTTTGGCGAAAATACAGACATATTTGGCTAGAAGAGCAGGTAATTGTTCTCTGACAGACTGAACATTTTGCACATGGTCAGTGGTCTCGAACAACTCCGGCTCAAAATTTTCTTCGAATATCTCTGCATTTTCAATTGCTGGCTGGCTAGTATATACTTCGGATAAATGTAAAGTATGGTGAGATGTATTTGTTGGAATATGGTCCATGAGAGGTACTTTCTTATTATCTTGAGTTATTTGCATTTTAACACAGTCAATATTTAATCTAAACAGTTTGCAATGGGGTAGCCCAATCAAAGCATAAGGTAACTGATTGTTAATTATAAAAAGTTCAATTCTCTTAGAGATACGTCCTAATTGCAAACTAACAAGGCATTTTTCTTTCAAAGCAAGAACACCTTGTGTTTGGGTGACTGGTATACTCTGCTGAACTTTACATATTTTTAGGTTAAGTTTATGGGCTAAATGACAAGGAATAACACTAATCGAACTCCCAGTATCGATCAAACAAGGTAGTGAGTCTTCATTTTTTACATAAGTAACTTTATGACAATCTCTATTTGATTTTTTATAGCTAGCTTTTTCTTTTTGTATATGTCCGGACATAAGAAATCGTCATTGATTACTAGATGTATTTCGGGATGACTCATTAGCGCTATGATCTTGGTTGGGGTTCGGCAAAGTCATATTGTGACTAGGGGTTGGTACTGCTAACACTTGTTGTCGAAAAGGGCAGTTTCCCACCCAATGATATGCATTTGGTATTCCGATATTAAGACAAACTTTGCATGGAGAGGGCGGTAAAGTGGTCTGGTGGTGTACATTAGGTCGTGGTGGAACATTTGAAGTCGGTCTAAACGTATTTTGGGGATTTCTTGCTTGATTCGATGGAAAAGGTCGAATGGGGTGTGTTTGATAGGGAACTCTGTAGTTCCACTGCCTGTTAAAATTCTGTCCATTCTCATATGGAGGTCGGCTTGGTCGCCATTGTCGATACTGATTGGGGTTTTGGGGGCTTGCTTCAAATTTGCTCTCATTTCCCTTTCTGTCCAGTTGCAGTTTGCCAATTCTGTAAACTAATTCACGCCATGAATGTGTAGTTGAGGGGTTGCCTGCAATAACTAACTTCTGCATTTCTAATGGCAAGCCCTCCGTTAAACCTTCCAGGATAAGTTTCTGCTCTAATCCTAAGGTTCGGCCTACTTTAGTCTTTTTTTGATAATATTCGTTCAAGTCCTCTCCAACTTTATATCTAATACGTGAAAAATCAGTGAGAGAAAGGGTATCGGGAATTTCGTAGTGTTCATTAAACAAAGTGACAAATTCGGACCAATGAAGTACATTTAGACAATTATTAATGTACAACGTAAGTGCACCGTCCTTTAAATACTTCTGTATGTGCCTAATTTTCCAGCACTCGTCTTTTCCCTGTCCTATACAGACACTCTCGAAATAGGCTAACCATGGTATCCAAGACATTCCATCTTGCGGAGAAAACGCAATGATATCGGGGTCTACTGACGTTTTTGGGTTGGCGGATACTGATGTGTGAGCAGACCCAGCTTGAGCTGACAGGGTCTGTCCACCTAACATTGTTACACCAGATGTCTCTGGTGCACCTCCAGATTCCTGACTAGACTTCTGATTATTTTTCTCTTCAGGATTATTAACGGGATTATCATCTTTGCTCGAAATTTGATTTTTTTCTTTTTCGGGGTCACCTGATTTGTCTGTTAAATCCTCTACTTCTTTGGGAGGGGTTGGGTTACTCATGATAGATATAAATACTAAATATCACTGAATTACACAGAAATATAATACACAATTAAAGCACATAAGAATAAAAATGAAAAAATCTTTCAAACTATTTAAAATTTGTAACACTATATCTGTAAATATCTGTTAAAATCATCTTTTTAAAATTAAAATCCACCTTAATAATTTTTTTTTTTTCAATAACTTGAATTCAATAAAAAAAATTTAAATAACCTCACTAACTATAAAGTACGTTGCATATAAATCATCTTTAAAAAGTTTAACACGTAATAATAAAAATATTATAATAATATAATAATAATAAAATTTTCACTTCTGCTAAAATATTTTCAAACTGTCTAGAAAAATGATTTTAATATGAGGTTTAGTTAATGTTATTTTTCATTAAAATCGTAATTATCAGTTCAACACAACTAAAGAATTTTCATAAAAATCACCATTCTTACTCTTTCATCTCTTTAAAATTACGTTAAACACAATACATAAACAATTATATATTTGAACTTAAATAGCTGACTTAAAAATAATTAAAATTTTCACACAAGTAATAGCATAATAAAATAATCCTCTTTAATTTATTTTTGGCATGCATAAAAATTAAATAAAAAGTTTGAGAACCACTGCCTCTCACTAAAAAGATCTTTAAAAAAAAATTTTTTTTTTTTTCTGTACGTTAATATCAAAAGTACATACCTTTATACGGCTTTGCTTTAAATAAATCCATGAAAAATTTACCTCTTACTTTTTTTTTTTTTTCACCGCGACGCGAAACAATAATAAATTAATTTCACTGAAATATTTATCTCTATATCTTCTTGCACTGCCCACAAAAATACTTTTTCCCGTAGTCACGTGGTTTTTGTTTTTCCTGAGCACAGTTCTGATTTATTTTTCTAAATAGTCCAGAAACCAGAAACCGAAACATCTGAGTCACGAGTTCATTTCTTTACCGGCGCGCTCTTGAAAATTGAAAACAGCTGTCTGGTTGACCTACTTCTCTCTGCAGATAAAACACTTGATTCTTGCCGGCAGAATGAAATACAGCACAAGATTGAGAATGAAGAGAAAAGTTAATGATTCACTTTCCTTTTGACGAAGGGAGATTAAGTACTTTTGAGTTCTTGGGATAAATTCCGTAAGTCTTTCACCGTATGCTGTAAGAATTTTTCACGGAGGTATTCGCTGTGATTGACGGGCGTAGATTACGTAACTGTTTAGTTTTTGGGATTTTCCCGTTGAGATGAACTGTCCTACTCGACTTCTGAAACGAAGCGGGACTCCGTCGGTGGTTGGGCGCCGGGCAGGGCCGGTGGCTGCGCGGACTGATGGCGGCTCCGTACGTCAAAGCGCTCATTCTGATTCCCTTGCATGTTCGTGTAGTCCTGGGCCGTAAGCGGGATTTGGTTAAATTCCGAGTGAATGTATTTCTGTTTAAAGGAAGACTCAGTTTATTATGGAACCTGGTTTATTTCTTTTTCTTACATGATTCCTTTTAAACCAGGCCCATATTGGCGTGAGAGCTGCTTTTTAAGTCTGTCTGGACATCGAAGGTTCGTCCATCGCGAGGCAATTCCGAGAGAGCAGATTGGCGTGGATTTGTTTAGATGAGGGAAATCGTAAAAAGTTCGCTCCTGATAGCAGTGCAATGGTATAAATATGAAGGTTTTGCATTATTTCTGCTAGAGGTCGTCGAAGTCAAAAGAGGCGTATTTTTAATTTTAATTGGCCGCGAGCTGAGTGATTGATTGTGCGGAATAAAGGCGTTGGCTCCATCAGCCGATCGGATGCAGCAAGACTTTAAAATTGCGTTAGCGTCAGCACAAATATTCTTATGAAGAGTCAGAAAACGATCTTTGAAAGTTATAAGATGCGATGCAGGAAAACTAATTTAACAGGGGCGACGGCATTTTCAATCAATTGAAACACAATTATTAAAGCATTTAAAAGTTTTGATTTAAATTTCTATTTTTTAAAACGGTAATTTAAAATTTTAAAAGGGGCAAAAAGGGATTTTGCATTTTAAAAAGGAGTTTAGCTTTTATCCTTTCATATATATATAAATCAACATTTGAACGGAGGGTGTTTTTGGGGTCTGGGGGTCATGATCGGTGAAAATATATCGTAATATTCCGGAACTGCTTTCCTCCGAACGGCTGCAATAGGTAGCTTTATACTTTTTTGTATTGAAAGCTACCTAAAAGGGGTCTAAATATGGATTTGAAGTTCTGAAATTTTCAAAGCTAGACTTAAGTTTCCTATTGGAATTTTCAGTCAATGTCAACAAAAGATAACATGTTGCCAACTTAATATGTACTTATTTTATAACGAAAATGAATCCTATAATAATAACAGACGATATAATTCATTTCAATGAAATAATAACGATGATTCTTTTTCATTGTCTTGTGTTGGATATTTGTGCATAGTACAATTTTAATGTAACAGAAATGTAATGAATTGTTTGTAAAAGTGTATTGAAACTTAATTTCACAAAATAAAATTAATATCTACTATAATATGAAAATCTGCACCTAAAATAAATTTTGTAATCACGCATTTTTGCATAAGAGTGTAACAGCTATTGCACCAAGATCTGAATGTTTATCAAACTAGTTATAGTACGAATGCACCTCATTTGTCACGTTTGATGTACAATTTCCAACTTGTTTCATTTACAAAAGTCTCCCTTTATCAAGAATAAAAAGCTATTCTTCATATAATTCTGTATAACTGTGAATATATATATATATATATATATATATATATATATATACAGTTGTATAGAATAAATGTATACATTTCCATCATCAACAAAAATCTCTAAGATCAGATCAAAAATAAATAATTTTTTTTTTCCTTTCGAACTTCCAACGTTTATCGGAAACACGTTTTAGCTTCTGGCATGAATTAAGTCACCTTAAATGTGATTCTTCCGTCTTATAAAAAATTGTAGGATGTATTTTTGAGCATATTATGAGGTTAGGATATTATAATATAAAAAATACATGATAAAAATTGGCCATTTCTTGATAATCACTTTTACTTGATGTACGATTTTTATGATTAAACATGTTTAAGCTGTCTAGTGAAATCCATCGTCCCCTAGATAATAGGGCCTTACGCACTGACACAAAAATGGCGGTTGTCGTAAGCTGATTTTTTTAAGCGATTGTACAGTCCCCTGAATTTACATACCAGTAATTTCTAAAAGCTATCTTTGACTTATTTGATCTCACAAAAATAAAGCAAAGAAAACTTTTCGAAATTATTGGTGTTTAAATTCGAGGAACCATACAAACGCTGAAAAGAATCCGTTAACGACAGCCTCCATTTTGTGTCGCTATTCCATCTCGGGAAGAGATCTTAGCAGAAATGTACATATGCGATATAAATATTAAAAACAGGAATACAATTTTTCCACAGAAATGCAGGACCACCCCATTCCCCTTTTTTAAAGAATTTTTTTTTTTTTTTTTTTCAGAATATTAATATAAATTTTACATCAATCTGCTTAAAAATCAACATCCATTATTAATGTTTCACCATTGTTTAAAAAAAAAATTTTTTTTAATTCATATTTACAGTATTTATTCATATACATTTTCTTAATAAAAAATAATTAATATTTTAATGTAAGAAAAACAATAACAATAGATTATTGAAACAAAATAAATAGAAATTTTGCTTTTATAGGTTATTTTTTAATATATTTCAATTTTTTTTTCAGTAAAATATAATTTTAAATTATTTTGCATTGTTACGTTAGGCTTTTCCGTTCATATGCAGTTTCTTTCTTTCTTTTTTTTTTTTTCATTGTTGGATTTTCCTTATCCTTTCTCCTATCTCTTCCTTTTTTTAGAAATTTTGTAACAATGTATTTCCTTTAAAAACACAACACAGAAAAATGAAAAAATATTACAACAAAGAAGTTTTGTTAGATTAACGTATTGTAAAATTCAACTTTGCATGAAAATTAAATTCCAACCTATATGTCTGAGTTGATAAGTAGTATTATCATTAGCATTTAGGATTATCAGTACCATTATCACTAGTATTATCAGTACATTTTCAGTTTATCAGAAAGTTCAGAATTAGTGGTATTAAATAATGTGAAAAGCAGTTTAACTAAATTTAAGATAAATTAGTGGCCCAAAGTTTATTAAAATCATATCTCATTAGCAGTAACTTTGAAATAGAATTAACATATACAGATTGAATGGCCAATTTGTGATTTTTGTTTCTCGTTCCAATACTCTCTTAATACAAGTTCATAATAAGAGTATTCTTTCAGCTGAGTAGCCCCTATTTTACAGTGACAAGCAATTCAGATATAAAGTATGTGAATATTTTAATTTTCTAAAAGGAAAGCTGTGTAAAGACCAGCAATAGTGGAAAATGTGGAAGGAAGTTAGAAATATAATGTAAGTACCAACTTAAAAAAAAAAAAAAAAAAAAAAAAAAAAAAAAAAAAAGTTTTTTTTAAGTACTGCCGCTATATTTCCGTTATTTGAAGAATGTCCGTTTCTTTATCCTCCGTTACAGGAGGTAAAATATACGTCAATTGAAAAATGAAAGTGGAGATTAAAAAACATTACTTGTTCGGTGCTGCCATCTAGGAACTCTCACCAAAGTACTTATTTTTTTATTAACTTCAAGAACATGTCGCCGACTTTGGATTTGAACACGGGACCTAACCGTTATGAGTCTCGTATGTTAACCATTGCGCTATTAGATGTTCGGAAACGGAGGAGTTTGAAATAAATATATCGCACTTTCTTGAAATGGATATGGTTTGATAAATTTGTTGTTTAGAAAACTGTGAATTTTGAAGTTATTTCGGGAAGATTTCGCCGACATAAGATGGTGATAACACTTTAGTATTAATAAGGGATAAAAATATGAATTATACATATTTTTAATTAAATTGTTAGATGTAAAATATGAATATTATAGTTTTAATTAAATTCGAGGAGAAATATTTGCTTTTTTCAGTAAAACCGATTTTTCCCATAAAAAATTTTCATTGTAACTAATATATGTATATCAAATGTGTTCATTTAGAATATATTTTAAATGCGAATATTTTTTTTTTTTTTTATAATATTAAAAAATAAAATGTAAATACTTTTAAATGAATGAGAAAAATAATTGTTACTCTTTTTTTTTTTTTTTTTTTTTTTTTTTTTTTTCAAAAACATTTTGTTCGTGTTGTTGTTTTTAAATAAATAAGAAATCTTAATTTATAGAATTTTTGTTTTTCTATTTTTAAATAAATTCTAAGTTTAGTATCAATAGAACCAATACGCATGCGCGCAGGGAATAAACGGAATTTGCCCCCTTTTCAGACTTAAGGGAAGAATTCGCGGAAAAAAAAAACTGGTTTCTAGGAGAACGGAAATTATTCGTTAAAAAATGAGGAATATTTTAGTGTATAAAGACGAGTTTTTCTGACAGTGTATATACAAGTTATCCTAAAATAGACTTACGGTTTTTTTAAATATGGAGTAACAAGCAAATGGTGGCAGCTGTTGAAGTTATTCTTACAGGAGATAAATGTGTTCAATCTCGAATTCCTTGAGTATGCTCCTTTGTTTTAGTGCCAGATATCACCTACAGATGGCGCTCTGCTATTAGAGATGTGTCAAAATTCACTCAGATTTTACCTTTATTATGTTTAGCTATTGAAACACGGAAAAAAAAGTTTTGCGTTTTTGAAATTGTGAGGTTTTTGGGACAATTCTACGAATTTGAAACAGTTCATCGCCATCTGCCGGTGATATTTGGTACTAAAAGAAGAAAGAATATTAAAGAAATCCCTGGCTTTACACTTAAACTCCGGCAAGAAAAACTTTAATAGTTGCCACCGTTTGCTTGATTTTCATTTTAGAAATTGTCAGTCACTTTTTACTACACATAGTGATTTTAAAATGTATGGCAAAAAATGTTAGGACAGATCAGGCGTACGGGAGCAAACAGAAAATACATAACACATGGGCTGATAAGTTCCCGGTCTAATAAAGAAAACACAACTTTTTAACGTAACTTTATAACTTTAATAAATAACATAACTTTAATAATAAATAATATTAATTTAATAATAATAATAATAATAATAATAATAATTTAATAATAATAATTTAATAATAATAATTTAATAATAATAATTTAATAAATAAATAATAATAATAATTTAGTAATAAATAACTTAATTTTATAGCGAAAAAGCTCCAAACAGTGCTCAGAATTATCGACTCGTTGTTGTTTTTGGTCAAAAGTCAACACGCGCGGCACCCACTTTGACAACAGCTTTTTCATAGACAAATGTTCATTCAAAATAAAACCTACACGTTCCTTGGATATCGTCAGAGTCTGAGCTATCTCCTGCAACTTCACTTTACGGTTCCCCAAAACGATTTTGTGGTCTTTTTTTATGTTTTCTGGAGTAACCACCCCTTTTGCGTGGTGCATCACTGGCGTCCGTACGACCCCGTTTAAATTCAGCAAACCAGTCAATAATGGTTGATTTACCTGGTGAAGTGTCCGGATAACGCTTATCAAGCCAAGCTTTTGTTTGAACGGTGTTTTTTTTCATCAAATAACAATTCTTGAAATTTTTGTTTATCCATTTTTTTGTTTATCAACAAAGTCGTTCAACTAAAACCACTTTAACGTTTTATCCACACGGCGAGTCGTCATGACATTTTTTTCCCTACCTTTTAAAGGTTAGTATTTACTAAAAAAAAGCATCAGTTCGGCGATTGCAATGCCATCTGTGTGCCAGACCGGGAACTTATCAGCCGATGTGTTAGAAGCATAGGATCGCAATCCACTCATTCAGTCAAAAATACTGGATGACTAAAAGGTACTTTTTTCACTTCTGCAATAAACAGAAAATTACATACTTATCATAAATATTGTCAATTTTCTAATACAAAATTGTAAAGTTTACGAACTTAACTTTGTAAAAAAAATCTATGGACGTCTTTCTCCAGGAAGCCTCTTTCTCCAGCCCTTTTAATGTGAAAAAAAATTACGAAGTTCATTTCAGCAATAACGATGCGAAACTGTTCAAATGATAAATAAAACTTTGGTATGAAAAATTAACTCAGTATCTTTCAGAAAATGCTGTCAAAGTCGGCGTTTTAACCAAATTCCCAACGACTACAGAAAGGAGAAAAACGCGTAGTCACGTGACACGATTCGCTTATAACTCGATAAGTAATTTATTTATCAAAAAATGTAAAACTCCTTTCGATTCCAAATCACTTCAATAGTCGGGCCTACCAATTTTATGCTATTGTGTTTAAAAACAAGTTGGAAATTGTACGTCAAACGTGACCAATGAGGTGCATTCGTACTTTTATTATTTCAGTGAAATGAATATATTGTATGTTATTATGATATGATTCATTTCCGTAATAAAATAAGTACATTTTAAGCTGGCAACATTTTATCTTTTGTTGACTTTGACTGAAAATTCCAATGGGCTTTGAAAATTTCAGAACTTGAAATCTCTATTTAGACTCTTTTTCCATTTAATATCTATTTCTCCGGAAACATCTATCCAAAAAACTGTCTCGGTAGATTATAGGATTGCTAGAATTAATTAAGTTTAGTATACAAATTCTATTTTTAAATTCAGTCATACGGAAATAATAAGACTCTTAGTGTATCCATTTTGGGCACTGTTAAATACACATTTCATTTTTTTTAAAATGGGTATTTAACAGTGCCCAAATAGGATACACAGTGGTAACCAAAACAGGCAAGGCCCAATTTGGGCACATACCTAAGAATCTTTCCACCCAAATTGGGTTTTATTTTTTTTCTGTGTAGGGAAGGTCCCCAACTGCCAGATTGGGATTTGTCGAGAGTGGTGTCGTTGGAAAGCTCTTACCATGGAGATCAAGTAAATGTATACAACTGCCCGTCCGAATGCAACTGGTTATAGGCCGATGTATTTCTGCCATTTATTGATTTCTCCAGGTCGCTAGCTATGCAGGCAAAGACACTCTGTGTGGTAGAAAAGACACCTTACAGTACAGTTATGTAACTTGTTATTGCCAGCGTGAAGTTTGTGATGATTCTATGTTCCCTCTAGTAAGAAACACAAGATTATGACCACATTTTGTCGACATGACCACTAGAGAAAGCATAATAAAATTGCATAAGTTGGTCTATAAACAATTCTCTTCGCCTACTTTCGATGATAAAAAGGCATTAATTAGAGACACGGATCCCGTCTTTCGATCAGTTAAACAGGCATGCTTTAACTTAATTAATAACACTTGTGAGAACTGCGAAACACCCCCTTTCATTGAGTATACCTGGTGTTGGAAACACTCGTTCTTCAGCCATTTCTATTCAAAAATACACTACCATCCGTGAAGTTACTTTTTCCACTAAGCATAAACTATCTTCTCTGTAATCTTTGTAATCTGTCGACTCTCTTTTCTACCACACAGAGTGTCTTTCCTGCATAGCTAGCGACCTGGAGAAATCAATAAATGACAGAAATACATCGGCCTATAACTCTTCACCAGTTGCATTCGGACGGGTAGTTGTACACATTTCCTTGATCCCTGTGGTAAGAGCTTTCCAACGATACCACACTCGACAAAATCCCGATCTGGCAGTTGGGGACCTTCCCTAGTCAGCCTATGAAGTTTTCCATAGGCGCATGCGCTTTATATCAAAAAGTCCTTCCGGCCTGTACCGGGAGGAAAAGGTAGCTTTCCTATATCTTCGTTTTAAAATTTTAGCTAATGTTACATGAAAACAGCAAGTTAAAATGCAAAGAAACGTTTACAAAAGATTCGTTAATACTGAATTTGAATAAGAAATTCGCCAAATTATTGAGCAATAGCCAAATTGGCTTCATTTATGAAGACTTATTTTGGTCGCCAAATTTGGCGATATTTCGCCAAATGTCGCCAATTTTGGCGAGAATTTGGCGCTAATGGATATGAATATATAGTTTTATGCGTATGATTGGGAAAATTATTACAACAATGAAAGAAAATAATTTGCGAGTAATCGCGTTAATGTGCTGTTTTGTTTCAAAATGTCAGCCACCCTAGAATTTCAAACTGCTCTATCTCAGCCATTTTTTAAGATAGAGGTAAACCAAAAAATGCTCTGGAATCCTTGTATCAAGGCCTAACAGGTAATTAAAAAATAAATTTGAATTTTTAACTTTTTTGTATATTTATTTTAGTTTTAAATTTTTAAATGGCCGCCATCTTGAAACAAAATGGCGGACCAAGCTGGCCAACGAACTCGGTCGAGACATTAGTGACCTTAATACACACAATTAGTTTCATCAAAATCGATTTATAAATACGTGCGTTATCGTATGACATAGGTCATATATATATATATATATATACATGGAGATATATATATATATATATATATATATAAATCAACATTTGGACGGAGGCTGGTTTTGGGGTCTGGGGGTCATGATCGGTGAAAATATATCAAAATTTTCCGGAATTGCTTTCCTCCGAACGGCTGCAATAGGTAGCTTTATACTTTTAGGTAGCTTTCAATACAAAAAAGTATAAAGCTACCTATTGCAGCCGTTCGGAGGAAAGCAGTTCTGGAAAATTTCGATACATTTTCACCGATCATGACCCCCAGACCCCAAAACCACCCTCCGTTCAAATGTTGATTTATATATATATATATATATATATATATATCTCCATATATATATATATATATATCTGACTTATGTCATACGATAACGCTCGTATTTATAAATCAATTTTGATGAAACTAATTGTGTGTATTAAGCTCACCAATGTCTCGACCGAGTTCGTTGGCCAGCTTGGTCCGCCATTTTGTTTCAAGATGGCAGCCATTTAAAAATTTAAAACTAAAATAAATATACAAAAAAGTTAAAAATCCAAATTTATTTTTTAATGCAGTGTTAGGCCTTGAAACGAGGATTCCAGAGCATTTTTTGTTTTACCTCTATCTTAATAAACGGCTGAGATAGAGCAGTTTGAAATTCTAGGGTGGCTGTCATTTTGAAACAAGACAGCACATTACAAAAATTTTCATTGTTGTAATAATTTTCCCAATCAAACGCATAAAACTATATATTCATATCCGTTAGCGCCAAATTCTCGCCAAACTTGGCGACATTTGGCGAAATATCGCCAAATTTGGCGTCCAAAATAAGTTTTCATAAATGAAGCCAATTTGGCTATTGCTCAATAATTTGGCGAATTTCTTATTCAAATTCAGTATTAACGAATCTTTTGTAAACGTTTTATTTGCATTTTAAGTTGCTGTTTTCGTGTAACATTAGCTAAAATTTTAAAACTAAGATATAGGAAAGCTACCTTTTCCTCCCGGTACAGGCCGGAAGGACTTTTTTGTATTGAAAGCTACCTAAAATGCACGACGGATTTACAAATGTGTAACAGCCAATCACTAGCGGATGTATCTAGCAGATTGTTGCTTGAAATCATCTGAAATCGTTTCTGGAAACAGCTCATCAGATTTGGGGATCTAAACAAAGTATAAGGAAAGGGCAAGCTTACAAACAAACAAAATTACCTACTTTTTTGCGTTAGATCTGCAATGACACTTTAGTGTCTGCAGAATGTTGTATGGCGGTGTAGACCAATCGTATCTTAGACGAATTAATCGCAGACCAATAAGATTCCCTCAATTCTTATGTAGGGTACATAAGATCGATCCAACAATGAAACGCTGTTTTGTTGATCTTGACGTCAGCTGCCTTTTTCTGACGTCATCTGCCCCCCTTTCTGACGTCAGCTTCTCTTTATCTGAGTCTGACAAAAAAAGAAAGGTTGCCGCGCTACATTTCGAGTTCGTCTACCTTAGTCACGTGATGTTATTTTTGTGCACCTGCATTCGTGCTTTTCCAGCATCTGCTTCATGATAAGAGCATCACCTGACTCAAGTGGCCCAAGTGTAATGCAGTGCGGCAGCCTGTCTTTTTTCGTCAGCCTTAGTAGCGAATTTTTTTAAACATTTCTGCAAATTTTCTGTTACAGTAAAGTATAAAAACCGTATAAATCATGTCTTGATTTTACTTTCTTTCATCTCTTTCGCAGCCATCAATTTCGCACTTACAATCAGAGAGGGAGATATTATCCGTGGTTCGAGGAAAGAGACGAACTCTTGGGATTTTACGAAGCCATATTGAAAGAGGAAAAAAAGAAACAGAAGCAGAGAGAAAAATCTTCTAAGAAAGGTCAAGATATGGAAGAAAAGGAGTATTTGAGACAAGAATTGAGACAATGGATACGGAAAGTTCGAGCAGAAATTGAGAGAGAACGAGAGGAATTTCAGAAAGTGCAGTTCTCTGGAATGTTTTGATTCACTTATAAATAGCCAGCTTTTAAGCATTGTTTGATTTTACCTAATATAAAGATTTATGCATAACTTCTCGTCATCATTATTTTAATTTAGTATTAAACAGCATTTAGATGTTCCATTTCTTCTCCTTTAATTCTTAACTAGCTGCCCGCCTGGCGTTGCCCGGTCCCGTGATAATAAATAAATTAATTTAAAAAATCAAGTTTTTATTATTTTATATCTTTAACCCGTTTTTCCATGAAATTATATTTTAAAATGAGAAATTTCTACATCTGGTCAATCGATATGTTAGTATTTAAGCACTGGCATGCGTTGGGAAAGTGGAACTTATATCTCCCTGTGAGGTGCTGTTAGATACGGCGAGTGTAATCAACTATGCAAAGCTGAGAAGGAAGAGTAGCTGTTGGTAAGCGTAAATTACGTTGTTTTGTGGTAATCGAAATAAAGTTGCTTTGGTGCTCACGGAGTGCCACTTTCTGTAGTATCGTTGGCGGACATCTTGACATCGGAGTTTGACTAGATTGCATAGCGGGCATTCAACTTTGCTAAAGTTATCTCGTCTTGCCACCTTGCCTAAAGTTGTAAGTGACAATTTTAGTTATCTTTATTTGATATTTGAAGCTTCAATTTCTTGAGTTAAGTTTTGTGGAAACGGATTTCTTTCTGGCTTAAGGAAAATTTGTAGAGTCTGTCACTGCCCATTAACAGATTTTAATAAAAGTGACTTTGATTTTATACATGTTGTGCTCTTTCCAACTAATTAGCATTGTTCACTGTCACTGTCACTAACAGCGACATGATTGTTACACACCTCTATCCGTTTTCAATCAAGCCTTTTCAATCCCCCTAGGCTAAACAGGCTAATCAATCAGGTTTCCCGTTTCTGAGGGGAGAAGCCTTCAAAAAAACGTTGACGCATGCGTGAAGAGATGATATTCGTGTGGAAATTTGACATAATGCGCTTTTCGTTTTAAATATGTAGATGTGACCATGTGGTCAGGACCTGACTAAAAAATTTTTACACCCAGGGTATTGTCCAGTTTTTGTACCTCTGAGAATTGGTTGGTTGGTTAGTTTGGAGATGCTTTGGTCATTTAAAACACTTTCCAACATAGTTGAAAAGTGTTTAACATTTCAGATTGTCAGGATGTTCGGTATGTTGGGTGTTGATAATGGAGTGTGTAGTATTTATAAGTTCATTTACAGTGACACTCAAAAGTGTAATTTGTTACATTATGGTCTATGGGGAAAATCGCTTGCAATGTATTTTAATGATGTTAGACTATTTCATTTCAAATATATATCACCAGGGCCTGATTACCGTCGGGGCAAACTTCCACCAGTAAAAAATAATAGAAATTTTTGGCTTATTTAAACGTCTTTTTCATATATTCCTTTTAAATGCTAAAGGTGTAAATTAACAAATAATAGAAATTAAAATAACTTTTATTAGTTGTTTTACATATTTCGACTCTTTCCGAGTCATTTTCAAAAACAAAATGAGAATATTCCAAAATTGCATGGGTTTTGAAGTTATTATCTTCATGTACTTTTTTAAAAAATTACGCACGTTATCTATTATTTTTTTACTTGGTTGTTTATTTTCATACCTGTGACCATGGAGTAATTCGAGCCACAGTTTCGGTAAATTACCGAATTACCTTTTCATGCTGAATTTCTGTCAAAAACAAGGCAAAAATTTCTATTCTGTTTTACTGGTGCAAGTTTGCTCCGCCGGTAATCAGACCCTGTATATCACTGACGTGCACTATAAGATGCGTATTGTAGAATTTTGTGTGCATAGCATTTACCGTTCATTGTGTTTTTAAATGTGTTATGCGTTTGCCAAATTGTATAATTAGATATCATCTTTCACCTTATTAAAGTGTGGATATTTTTTACACTATTCTGAAAGTGTTGGAAAGTGTTTCATAACCTATGTTTGATGCTATGATTTTTCTTTCTTGTTGTGCTTGCAACATATTTAAACATTGCATGTCAGGACCATCAGATCGTGCCCTCACCAAATAAAATATATATTGGGATACCTTCAAATTGGTTATTCTCTGTAAACAGTTTCATTTCAATGTAATAAAATTGTAAATAAATTTTCACATTACACACTCTTAAAATATAAAACATAACTTCTCAATTAAAAATTTTTAATTTTATGATTTTTAGGGTTTCGTTCATCTCACGAAACCTTATTACTCCCGCTTCGTTGTCTGTCCGTCACAGAGCCGGTTCTCAGAAACTATTTAACTTACAGAGGTGAAACTTTGTGTACTTATAGCTGAATATCTGCTATGAAGCTCAAAATCATAAAGTTTGAAAATGTCGTAGTATTTTAATACAAGGAGATAAAAAAGCAAAAATCTAACAGCCTTTTCCTATTAAATGTAAACATTTTTTGTTATAGCAGTTGCCAACATTAAAAATCCACAATAAAATTCTTTCAAAAATAATTAATTTTCTATTGAAATATTTCCACGTGAAAAATGAAATAAAAAGTTTCACCAATAGAGAAAAAGATTAATAGGACCCTCACCAAATAAAATATATATTGGGATACCTTCAAATTGGTTATTCTCTGTAAACAGTTTCATTTCAGTGCAATAAAATTGTAAATAAATTTTCACATTACATACTCTTAAAATATAAAATATAACTTCTCTATTAAAAAATTTTTATTTTATGATTTTTTCTTATGATCTTCAAACTGTATAAAATATCTTCTATAAAAATTTATAAGGAAAAAAAATTTTACAAAATAATAGGCAATATCAGCAATTTGATATTTAAAAATTAAGATTTATATAAAACGTTGTAGGACGAGCGACTTTAATGCATTATCGGGAAATTTTGCTAATCTCACTTCAAAATTTAAAGTTAGCTTGAAAGAGAAAGTTGGTTAGAATAGAAGAAAACGTTATAAAAAATAGGTTTATGAATAGGAAATTCATAAATTATCTAGTAGAATTATTGCATTGAACACAGAAATACTCACATTTTTATGTTTCCACAGTAAATTTTTTCATAAGTATATTAAGTGACTTATGGATAATTTTAGTGTCCCCTGAAAATTTTATGCCCAAGAAATAGGGCCTCGTGTGATGATTAGGCATTAGGCCCTGCATGTCTTAGGCCCCTGCATGTATGCGACATACACAATCATATAATTGATGCTATGTGAGTGTGAAATTCTACCTTGGTAATTGCATCGACAGTACTACTGCATAAACTTCTGACGCTTAAATCAGAATATTGTAGATTTTTAAGCTAATATGAAATGATGAAAGCAGTTTTCTGATCACAGATTTATTGGTCGTCACGATTATCTGATAAATACAACTAATTCTGTTTCTACACGGACAAAGGCTTAAAGATTTACGAGCATTCAAAACCACTATTTTTAATAGCAATTAAGTTTCTAAAGTTGTCAAGTGTAACAGCAATCGCGAACGTATTTTGGAGATAAGCTGCCCCCCCCACGCCCCACGCCCCTTAGCGAGGGCTCTGGTAAATACTATGTATATAATGATGTATATGAATGTTTGGAGTATATATATGCATATATAAGCTTTGAGATGATCTTGGCGAAATCAAAGCTGCAACCTTGGCATAATCGTAATTGTGGAAGCCGCTATAACACGAAAGTACCGCTTTTCCTAAAAAAATTTAAACTATCTGTATTATAAAGGACAAACGTGTCCGTGCGTAACGCTGACGTACTTTTGGGAACGGCAACACTTGACGATGAAATTTCGGTTTTGCGATTTTTGCTACGGCATTTTTTTTTTTTTTCTAAACATTGCATATTTTTAATTTTTACACCGTTATATAAGGGAAAAAATCTACTTTCAAATGCAATTTGTTTGAAAACTACATCGCAATTTACTCATTTGTTATGGTATTTAAATTAAATTTCAAGCATGATTTTTTGTTGTTGTTGTTAGATCTATTTCTATCGCTTGCAGACGATAACAAAATATGAATCCGTTTGAACTCTAAACAATATAAAAAGTTCAGCATTTGTTATTCAATAACGAAATTAAAACTTCATAAGGCCATCAATAAAATAGTATAAGTAAAACACAAATTTAACAGACGTGTAATTGAAGGAAGCTGAAATTATCATAATATTAATAAATAAACTTCTGTAGATAATGAAATTTTTAGCGATTTCTTCGGCTATTAACTTCTAGCACGAGTCCAATACAAGATTTCGGCTTTTAATAAATTTCAAAATGTTATTTGAATAATTGATTGACATATTTCATATAAAAATGCTCTTTGGTGTTGTTAGGGGACAAGCTAAAAAAAAATATTAAGTGTAAAAAAATCTATTAGAGTTTTCAATAAAAAAAAAAAAAAAATTGGTGATTGTGTTACCAGGTTTAGATTTAATAAATATCCTGAGCAAAACACTTTCTTTATAACAGAGACTATTCGAAACATATTAAGGGAACACATTCAGTAAACATTAAGGTAACTGGAACACTTTTTTTGAATCAAAGTGTTCCAAATGTGTTCTGAGAATTTGCAGTGTATGAGTTAATGAAGACTTTTATTCATCTTTCAATGGACGGAGGGGGAGCTTCCCCCCAAAATACGTTCGCGAATGCTGTTACACTTGACAAATTTAGAAACTTAGTTGGCAAATTTATTGGATTTATTTAAGGGATATAAAGTAAGCTGCGCCGCAGGCGCCCATGAGGGAGCGTAGACGACCACCGAACCCAAGTCCTGAGAGACTTTTATCGCGCCACTAGCTTTGACTTGCTACGGCGCTTCGAACGGTCAGAGAGCCGTTCCCCACTGCGGACCCTCTAACCTTGAACCCACGTGTCGACGACGTAGGCCGTTGCGATACGCGGTGAAACCACGGGGAGTCACCGCGATATGGGCCGGCGTCCCCCCAACAGTTTCGGAGCTGGAAACCCAAAAGGGAACTAGGCCCTAGGCCTTAAGTCTTGGTGTTCCAACCCGTACTTGCTCTACCACAACTCGAGGGGTGTGAAAACCTACAGAGGTAGTCTTATTTAAGGGATATACATGGTGTATAGTTTGTCACTTTAGAATCATATTTATAAAGAATTTATTTTAAACGAATAGCACTAATCACCAACGTGATTTTCATACAAAATTGCATAAATTGTAAATCGTTTAATTGCTTTCATACTATATTTGCAGAGAAATATAATAGATTATTAATTTCAATGTTATCCATAAAAATTGAAAAACAAGTTTATGATGAAACAATAAAGAGGCAATTTAACACAATGTAGAAATTTATTACAATGTTTTTGCGAATTTTAACTCTGCATATATTTACATACAACACAAAAATATATTAGGATTTTTTTTTTGAAAATGCATCACAGTATGATATTACATTACATTACATGTCATGACAAAATAAATAGATTTAGTTTGGAATTCTTAAAGAGGTTACACCTAGCCAAGCATTAAAAAAATATAAAAAAAAGTTTTAATTTTTTATTTAAAAATACAATACTTAAAGATAATTTTGATATATTTTTATAAAAAATAAAAAATAAAAAAATAAAATAATTTGGAGATTTCGCCGTTTTTCTTATACATCTTTTTGTGCGTCTTGGGTCGTCATTGTTATAAATGTGGCTTATTTGAAATTAAACAAATTAGCTACTATTAATTAAATAAGGTTTCTTTTAAAAAAGCCGACAAAAAAATTAATAAAAAACTAGTTTTTTTTTTTTTTTTTTTTTTTTTTCAAAATGACGGTTGAATGAAGAGAAAGTTCATTTTTTTATTTTAATGATGAAAAGGAAGTAAGCGAATTAATTTTTTTTCAATTCAATCTCTACATTATTATATAAGAAATGAGCTGACAAAATTAGAAGTTAATCGATTCAGTAGTTTTAGAGTAATCCTGGTCACCGATTTGAAAAATGCACTTTTGAGAAAAATAACTTGAAAGTTTTCTGTTATAAATTACAATACGATTTTTTTTTTTTTGTTATTTACATAGAATCCTCTATAGATCAGTTTCAACTGACGTCACACCCTAGCAATCACCTTAACAACCACCTAGCATTTTGTTTGCCCATCGGTTTCTATCGATGTTGGTTGGTTGAGCGATAGTACAAGCTGACAAATTGACGATTTTGATTGGCAGGATATAAGCTGAAAGACTGTGGTCATGTGGTCGAAAATGATTGGGCGGTTGAAAACAGTTAGGTGATGATAGTACAGGCTGACATATTAACGATTTGGATGGTTTGATTGAAAGATTGGGATCACGTGGTTGAAACTGATCTGTTCTAGCACCAAAATTTATGACTAGTTGTAACCCTAGAAGTCTTTGGGAAAACACACCTAAACTTATACAGGATCTATTTCCATTGATTCGGTGCTTTCATCGTTGTTATTTGGCACACCAGTGGAAGAATGAGCATTGACGTTGTTTTCCATAGGCGACGGGACCCAATCAACGGTAAAAATTGGATTATTAAGTACATCTCTTCCGCACATCAACACAACAACCGTACCTCCAGGTAGGTGTATCTGAGCAACTTCAGTTGGTGGTGGAGCAGAGATCTGGAAAATTTAAAATACGTACTTTATAGTAAATATGTTATGAAACATTTATAGAACCTATTTTAATGAAATACAATTAATATACAGGGCGACTTTTAATTAACCTACAATTCTTAACTGAAATACCTCTCGAGTCATTGCAGGCACATCACTGGGCGAATAAGCATTGATGTTGTTTTCCGTAGGCAACGGGACCCAAGCAACGGTAAAGATTGATTTACTGAATGCATATCTTCCCCACATCAACACAACAGCCGTACCTCCAGGTAGTTGTATCTGTGCAAGTACAAATGGTGGTGGAGCAGACATCTGGAAAATTTTAAATACGGGATTTATAGTAAATACTGGATGAAACCCGTCAAAATTTTACGGAAAAAAATTACTATAACAATATCAGTAAAATAAGATTCTTTATTACATAAGAAGGGTTAGCGTATGAAACAGTCTTTCAAATATTTATTTTAAAAGTTTTTTTTTTCCCAGTGAAATACAGTACTATTTCCGATGCAAACTCCAAACAAACAATCCGTAAACAACTATGTAATGCAAATCAGTTTGACATTACCGCAATATTCCCCACGGCAAGAAAGAAAATTTCAAGGACCTATAAAGTATCATACAAATAATATATCCCTACTTTCATCTCATATTTAGTAAATAAAAGAACATAGTAAATAAAGCACACATCCCCCCCCCTTGTGATAATGCAACCGAATGAGCTCCTATGCACATGTATATTGCATATGCCCAAAGGCACTGTCGAAATTCGACGTTGAAAAAAAGTTTTAAAATGTTTAAATTAAAAGTTTTAAAATGTCTTTTTTAATCATTGTTCGTTTAAAATCCATATCTTCTGAAGCGCATCCATTGTTTTAAGCTAATCAATTTTTAAGTAAAGATAAAGAATTTTTTTTTTACAATATAATAAATCAATCTGCAGATGAGGGAGATTTTTAATGTTTTCAAGTGTAATTTATTTGTATGGTTTCTTCGATCCCATTACAAAATCAGGATGGTTAGTCCTTTTCCATCAGAGTCAGGGATGTTTTCCCTCTTATACAGTTAAATATACAATGGATCTTTAAAAAAAATAATAAAATACAGTTCCGAGCATATTCTGATGCAACATATACATCAACGAATTCAACATATCAATTTTATGTTAATCATAAACTCATGTTTTTTCTTTTTTTTTTCTTTTTTTTTTTTTTTTGACAGATTTTAGTTTAGCGCCAAAATGCTCTATCTTATGGATAATCTTATCTTAGGATTTATCAGGGTTTTTAATTTTTTTTTTCACTTTTCATGATGGTTAGGGAAATCTATTTTCAATTGTGGCAACTTTCCCATGGGCTATTTTACATTATTAAAGCAAACTGATGGTCATTGTTGAGATAAAATTGAAAAATATTTCCTGCTTGAAAATTATTTAAAAAGTCGTTAAAATAAGCGGCAGTTTTCAAATAAATTTCAATCGAAAGTTAATTTTTATTTTAATTCATGATGTAAGAATTAAAATTGTAAAATGCAGTAAAAAAATGAAACTTGTAGTATTTAGAAGTGATGTAAGCGCGATGAAAGCTAAAGTGACAGCGCCGTTTGTTGTCACAACCGTTATACATTTCTAAAAATTACCACTGTGTTTTGTCTGGCGTCCAAAAGTAGACTATCATTTTTTGACATCGAAACAGAAATTCACAGTGAAAGAAATAGGACTTAGCCACTAATAAGGAACTGTTAAATGAACTTACAACAAACCTACCAAAATAATTCCTATAAAATATTAGCCTTACATTATTTATTCTAGTTAAAAATACAATCATTATTTCAAGATTTTTTTTTTTTTTTTTTTTTTTTTTTTTTTTTACCAAAACACTATTTTTAACATTTTTTATTTTCCTGAAATCCTTTACTTTTGTGAATTTTTTTCTTAAAAAATGAAATCGTCTAGCATATAATTTTAAAAAAAAAGTAATTGGTAACATGTAATCAAGGTATGCAATCAAGATGAAGCAACCAATAAAGGCTCCAGTTCTAATCTTTAAAATTAAAAAATTAAATATCAATTAAAATTATTTCATGTTGACACAATAATATAAATTTTTCTTTTTAATTTTATCAATGTTAAAATGCATTTCAAGCTAAGCAGAACGTCATTTTCACCGGCGCAAACTTTTCACACGTACTTTGTATGCGTTACTTTTATACTTAAACACCATGTATACAAATAAAAAAATATTTTGTATTTAATTGTAATGAAAAAATAGTATCAACAAAGTTATAATGCACAATGATAAAATAAACCCAATGGGGAATATTCCCGTGACTTCACAATAAATATGAATTTTTAATCGCTTATAAAACACTCGGATAAATATTTTTACCGAAACTTAACTTACAAATTAAAAAATTCGGCCTAAAAGCCACATGCTTTTAGTTTTAATATTTAATAATTCTTCTTTATCCTCGCAACCACAGAGTTTCTCGTTACTCTGTGCCTCGTAACAGTGGGCGTTATCCGATTGTCAACTTTACGACGTCATAAGCAGAAGTAAAAGTTTAATTTAAAATTACGGCTAATTAATTAAATTTTCGAACAAACGAATATACGATAACAAATCTGTGCCCAAATACTTTCATTTAAAAAAATAATGATGTAATTTGATGTAGTAGTTTGTTCTCACTTAGCATAAAACTTAGTTAAAAGGCTTAGCATTTTAAATATATAGATGTATGAAATATTTATGGACTTTATTTTAATGAAATACAATTAATGTACAGATACAGCGCCTAGAATACGTATTCTAGCGATTCTAGGCGCTGTAGTACAGGGCGACTTTTAATTAAGCTACAACTTTTAACTGAAATAACTCTTGAATCATTTCAGATAGCACTACAAACTTTATTTTATTGAAAAAAACTTGGAAAGGGAATTTAATGGATAAGGTTTTCAAAGCGAGCACCTTCAGAAATGATACAACAGCGCAATTTAATCACAAAGTTGTCAATAACAAAATCGAGTGCTTCCTTTTTAACACTTTAACTAAAATGTTTATGACTTCGGTTTGTCTGCCGTCTGGCCGTGCTCTAACTCCCGTAAATATGCTCGGGTTGCCCTGAAATTTTTGTATGCTATTGTCGTTTACTATAGCATGTTTCCTATTTCAACTGAAGTGCGTAGCGCTTATAGTTTTTTTTACAAGGACAGTCAAAATTATTCCGTTACATTACAGTCAATGGGAAATAATCGTTTCAAGTGCATTTTGATGACGCTACGTCATTTAAAACATAAGGAAATTTATATATAATTATGAAGCACATTAAAACATGCTTTTTGTAGAATATGGGGTGCAAAGCATTTATTATTCATTTACAGGGTTTAACAAAAGAATTCTGTTACATGTGGAAAAATCGTTCGCAGTGTAATTTAGTGATATTTAACTATTCCAAACATAATGAAAATAATATGCATTACTGAGGTGCACTATAAATTGCTCTCTTGTGTACATTGCGTTTATTTACAGGGACATCAAAAGATATCGGTTACAATATATGTGCGATATTTACAGTCTATGTGCGATAAGTGCGTTTTCAACTTTGGTTTGCGTTTTTAAGTTTAACTAAATTTTTTTCATAATACGTGTGTGTTTATAAACTTGGTTGATCCTATAAAGGGCTACGAAAGGGAATTCGTAAGTATTACAGACTATGGGAGTAAATTGGTTAAGGGTAGTTTTTAATTGTGTTTACGCATTTTCCTGCTGAACTATATTTAGTAAACTAATAGAAGTTTGTGGAACATAAATAAATTCATATACGGGGTTACGCAAAGAAAAAGATACATTGTCGGTTACGGTTGGTAATTGCTGCGAGTGAGTGTTAAGATGCCTTTTAGCTTAATATGTGGTGTGTACAAAAGTCTTCAGATAATATACAGGGCTGTACAAAAGATTTCGAGTGCATTTCTATCGATTGGCGAAACTTGCTAAATGTGAATATTCTAACTGAACTAAATTTTATTGTGCTATGTGGTCCAAACCTATAGATCATATACAGGGCTTCACAAAATAATTCAACTACTCTTTGACAAGATAATTGCTAAAACTGAATTTTTAAATGTCTTATAGGTTTCCTAAACTGTTTTCTTACATATATTCTTTCACTTTATTTAACGGTGAAGTTCCGTTACAGTTTTCTGGCTGTGTTGGAAAATGTTTCATATTTTATGCTTGATGCATGATTTTTCGTTCTTGTTTTTCTTTTATGCTTGAAAATGAGTCAGTTATGGAACTTTTGAGGCTAATAAGGTCTGTCGGCTTCTTCTTCTAAACCAAATCTTTCATATGACCCCAAAAATAGAAATCACAGGGATTCATATCTGGTGAATAAGGTAAGCTGGCCAGGATGCACCAGAATAACGATTTGGGTATTGATAGGCGGTAACTCGGGTTACAAACTCAATGTTAATGGTGTCACTACATAAATAAAAATTTTTAGTTCACAGACTATCAAAACCTGAGAGCTAATGGGCCGGCGTGTTCTGTATGTACGTACGTAACGCGATAATTCTTGACAGAAATATCCGATTTACTTCAAATTTTGTATATAGGTTCATTATGAAAAAGCGTTTCCCTGATTAGTTTTGGGGGTTCATTGGTTAAGTATAAAGGAGGGAACGGGGGGGGGGGGCTAATCCCCTGTTAACTTATTGCTGATTTCTTTATTTTTCGAGGAGTCTTATTCTTTGACATAAGAATATAACATACAATGAGTGTGAATAGCCTGTGAGCTCAATGCCATCAGCTTAACTGGTCACTTTTCTTTTTCATTAACAATAAAAATAAGATCTTCAGTTGAATATGACGCTTTGGGAGACATTTTCAAAACTGCGTGGAACTGACATTCAACAAATTGTCAGCGTTCGGACACCGTGGGAAAGCAAGAGCCGTCGTGGAACCTGGCATATGACCTAGGGACTGATCCTTCTATGGGGTTTCGGCGACGTAGTCGCTGGGTGTCCTCAGCTGTTCATCAGGTGTCTGTCTCATGCGGAAGTTTCCCAAAGTGGGGTTGCTGTCGTAACGACCTATGCCGTCGACACTTGATAAATTGGCTTGGGGGTCCGCAGTGGGGGGCGGCCCTAGGCCGGTCGCAGCGCCGTAGCGAGACAAAGCTGCGGGCGCATTATTAGTCTTTCAGGACTTGGGCGCGACGGTCGGGACGTTGTGGGCGCCTGGCGGCGCAGCCTACTTTTATGCCCTCTCTCGCTGCACGCATTCTGAAAAATTCTGCCTCTCTGATTCTGCATTCTGCAATCTGCATTCTGAAAAATTCTGCCTCTCACTGCACGTTATTTCAGTTTAAAGGTTAATTAAAAGGCATCCTGTACTTATACATACAGTGGCGCCAACTTTCGAAAATTATAAGTTGGGCTTAAAAATATCTGTGATCCGCCAGGAGGACCCAGTTTACCCGGGACACTCACAAGCGGGCCCTTCGGCTAAGGGGAGCACCCCCACCTGCGCATCACTCCCCTGCAACCAAGAATACGACGAAGGTAGTTACGACAGCAGAGCCAATGTACTGAAGGAAACTGGCGCATAACACTTGGGGACGTGCCGTGATCCCCCAGGAGCTTTGGAGCCAGAAACCCAAGAGGGCACCAGGCCTAGGCCTTAAAACAGATTTTTTTTGTTTAACATTTAATATTTTTAAATAGTTAAATTGATGTTTTATTGTTTAAGTTGATGTGTTTTAAAAATTTTATCACACGGAGAGGGGGAGGGGTGTGTATATCAAAAAATATTAGTTTATCTTATTTCAGGATTATATTCTCCATTTTAAAAAACACAGTGTAGGCTGCGGACTACATGTACACCTGTTACATAACCTTGTCCCTATCTAGATTTCGTTCTACCGGCGAGTTGGTTAATTCAGTTCTGGAGAACAATAGTACTTGTAAATAATATTTTGTTTTTCGCGAGAAAAATTGCAGTTATTTACCACAGTTAAATTAGTAACTTTGTGTATATTTAATAGAGTATCTAATTGATTATAACATATTTAATTATCGGTATACGGTACACAGAAACATCAGAGTAGCATCTAAGCACTTTTTTTTTCTTTTTTCAGATTTTGAAATGTATTATTATACAAATACTATTTTAAGATGAAAGGATTCTTTCAATTTGAAATTTGAAACTTTAAAATAGCATTTTCAAGTTTTAATTTTTTATTAGGTGCGTTCGTAATTATATAAATACGTAGCACCTATTGTCGTCGTCTGGTCCGTCCGTCTGTCTGTCCGTCCGTCCGCATATAACAACGCAAAAACTACCCAACCGAATGGTTTGAAATTTTAGGTATATTATCTTTGCAGAATTTTGTCGAGACATTTCAAATTTTATGAAAATCGAATCAAAACTTTAGAAAATATTAATAAAAACATTTATTAAGAAATTTTAAAAAAAAATTAAGAAATCGGTGCTTTCTTGTTATACGAGCTTCCGAGTT